>CM030363.1:34494773-35235607 GCA_017893485.1 Hemerocallis citrina
CATTTTTATTAGTTGAGGTTCAACCTTATTGTTGTTTAAAATAAACAGAAATAAGAGCCCATAATAAGAATTTAAAAAGTGAAATAAAATTAAACAATCAACCTTTCCAACCTGGAGGTTACACCTCCGAGTACAGAACTGAACAGATGTATGGTCTATCAGGGTTCTTCAAAAGAAAACTGTAAAGAGGACGAGTGGTAGATGAAACCGTCACAAAAATAATTTAGAGCTTATAAGCGTGGTTTGCTTTAGGAAGAGGAAAAGAAAGAGGAAAGATTGAAAGGTTCCAAATTTACAGGCTGGTCTATGTTATAACTATTTTTTTATCTTATCTTTAACGCTGGGTTGAAGTACCCTCGTTTTATTAAAGAGAATTTAACAAAACATACAACAAAAAATAAGACTTATGAAATTTAGAAATCCAACAGGCTGTCTCCAGGAACTCATACAGCCCAAAATAACAAACAAAAAAATACAACAAAACATAATCCTACTGATTAGTCGACCTCGTCACAACAAGTTACTCGTGCCAATTTGAGTTGATTCTCTCTCATTCCCTCGCTTGTACTCCATTTGTCCTCGCCGTTATTCGCAACCACATCGCCGTCATCTCAAGCAGTGACCCATCATCAATGTCAAGCACCATACAAGAGACATCGCAGGTACCCACCAATCTCACATACCCATATCCAGATTGTGACCTCGTTCTCATCCCCAAGCTTGACAACCGTCAACTATCACCGGCACCTCGCAACGAAAAATGTCGTCTCCCCCAACGCTCCACAAATACCTCCAAGCCTGATGAGGACATCGGTTCAAGACGATTTGGGTGTTTCTATCAGCGCAGGCATCGTCTAGCACAACTGCTTCATTAGTTTATGATTTTATTTCAGTACCATATTTGCTTTTGACAATTATAGCCATATGTAATATTTCTTTTTTTGCATTAGAATATTTTTTGAGATTTTTGAATATTTTGATATTTGTATCCAAATTTGTTTTGAGGCTATTTATAGGCCTTGAGATTAATGAGAAGTTATGCCATTATTGAGTAAAAAAAATTGTTGTGTTGAGTTTTTTTCTTCATCTCTCTCTTTATGTGATACAATTGAGAACTAATTTTAGGATTTGTAATAAACTCTAAAACTACCCTCAAATCTCCCAAATCCAATACAAACTCCTAAACCCTAGCCGCCTACTTCTTAACCCATCCTGCTCTCATCCCCAAGCCGCTCTTCAAAAAAAACCCTACCTCCTACCCATCTTCTAGCTCCCGACCCCTTCATCCCTTGCACCGACCTCCCTCCAAACCCATCTCCCGACTGCCCTCTAAAATCCTACTTCGCCCTGTCATCCCCTACTTCAACCATCTCCCGATCACCTCTTCAGCACCCCTCCGGCTTCCCCATCCTCCCGCATCGCCTCTACAACGACTGCAGCGCCCTGCACCTCGACGCCCAGATCCCCTGTGACGCCTTCAACAGACTGCAGCAGCGACAGTCTGTGCACAGATCCCCTGTGCGCTGTTTCCCTGTGCTCCGACCAGACCTCTGACTCCTTTCCGTTGTGCCTCCTCCCGACGCCCTTCCCGTGCTCCGTCGACAGTCAGCAGCGAGAGCCGCAATGTCAACCGCAGCAACTTTGTTGCCGCGCTCGGTCGTGTCTCTCTCTTACTGTGTTTGCTGATTGCTGTGTCCTACGTTGCGCCAACCCTAGATCTAACGGTTTCTTCGAATCCCGGTATACTCTTTCCACTTTTCAAATATTTGTGTTATACTGCTTTATCATCTCATATTATCCAATTTAACTGTCGACCACAAATATCGAGATTGAGTGTTTCACTTGCCTAATTAGAGTACGAATCAATATTAAATTTTTTACTTGCTAAGAAACGCGTAGGAATTTAATTATTGATTGTTAGAACTGAATTATTAATTGGGTTTGTTAAACTTAATTCAATTCTTGAAAATCCATCAAACCGATTAATTGTTTAAAATTCTAACTTTGATCCGGATTACATGTTGGTAAAATTAATCCTTTAATATTCTTGAAAATTCTCTATTTAGGATTAGTTTTACATTATTTTGGTATCAGAGCAAAGTTTCTTAAAACCCTAGTTCTTGCATCATTTAGGCATTATTTTTGCATTCATTTAGAATTTAGATTCTTTTGTTGTTTTTTTCTTTCTTTCTTTTAGATCACTTCAGATTATTATTATTATTTTTTTAAAGTACACACATGACCCCTAGTTTTCCCCATTTGGTGAATGCGTCTTCGCAGCACCATCACAGATCCTGATGAGCCGTTCTTATCCTTCCCAAATCACCCAATTAGAAACCCTAGACCTTCCCGACCTGAAATGGACAACTCTGATATTTTCACTTCCCTAGCTGCCATTCAAGCAACTATTGCCAATATCAATCAGACGCTTGAGAAAGTGGAATTAAATCAAACTGTTGTCCCTGAGCTTCATGCTAATCGTCAGATCCCTCAAGAGAATGTTTGTGACGATCGACGTCAAGAACGTGACCCTGACGAACAATATAAAAGGAACGTTAAGGTTGATGTTCCCCATTTTGAAGGCCACATGGAACCCCAAGCTTATCTCGATTGGATCCGTGCCATGGATCACTACTTTGTGTGGTTTGACATGAGCGAAGCCCTGAAGGTTAAATTTGCCACAATGAAATTGACGAGTAAAGCTCAACAACACTGGACCAATCTTGAACACGCCCGCAGAGGCCGAGGCCTGGCACCCATAGCCACTTGGGAAGCCATGAAAGAGAAGCTCACTGAGAGATATGTACCGTTATCGTTCCACACCTGATTGCTAGATTCGTGAAACCAACTTTATCAAGGAAGTAAATCCACACAAGAATATATTGATAAGTTCGATGACTTCCTTATTCGGTGCAATGCATTAGGTAAAGAGAGTGAAGAACAAACTCTCTCTAGGTTCAGGACTGGACTACGAGCTGACCTTAGGAACGAGCTAATTCATAGAAATGTGGACTCACTAGCGGCAACCTATGCCCTTGTCCTCGATATGGATTCCCTTAAAGCTAGTTCTCATTCTAAGTCCAGCGATTCGAGAGATCATTCCTCTAGAATGACTTCTACTGATCCATTTAGGCCTAAGCCTCTCTCTCAGCACCCCAACAAATCATACCCCAGCAAACCTAACTCAAATTTCAATTCACATAGAGATGAACATAAGGGTAAGAACACCGAAAGAGACTACTCTAAGAATGACCCTCTCACTAAGTGCTATAAATGTAAGGGATACGGGCATGTTGCTAGTAACTGTCCTAGCCCCAGTAGGATCAATATTGTAGAGGGTACCGCTGTCATCGCTGAAGATTCTGACAATGAGTTTTCCTATGAGCCTATTGAAGGCGATGACTTCGGTGAAGAAGAGGATGACCAGTATCTCTACTGTGTTCGGTCTATCTAATCACTCCACTCGAATGTAGTCAGATGTGCTTTGTCCCAGCCAAAAGAAGAAGATGATTGAAAGTGCACTAATATATTCCACACCTTTACGACTATAGGTAGCAAAAACTTCAAGGTGATTGTTGATAGTGGGAGCTGCGTCAACGTTGTCTCTTCTGCGGTCTTAGTTAAGACCGAACTTAAGGCTGAACCCCATCCACGCCTAAACAAAGTATCTTAGATTAATGCGACAGCCCTCCAAGTAACACATCGATGTTTGGTCCCTGTGGACTTCAAAGCTTACAAAGAGGAAATCTGGTGTGATGTGCTCAAAATGGATGTGTGTCAAGTCATTTTAGGGAGACCCTGGTTATACGATCACGATGTGACCATATATGGTCAATCCAACCAATGTGTGTTACAACATAATAGACTAAAAATAAAGCTCATACCCGTGAGAACACGAACTGGTCCAGCTGAAACAACACCGGCTCCCTCGAAAGGGGCAAAGAAGTAACGTATATGGGTAAAAAGGAACTCACAAAAGAAATTGACAAAGGGGCTACCATTCTTCTACTCACAACGAGAGAAGTCCCTAAAGATCCTAAATCACTCATTCTGCCTCAAGTTACTCATGTCATACAGGAATTTGCAGATGTGTTTCCTGCTGACCTCCCCAACCAGCTGCCCCCACTGCGTGACATCCAACATGCTATTGATCTGGTTTCCGGAGCGAGTCTTCCTAACTTGCCACATTATCGGATGAATCCGACAGAGCATGCTGAGTTGAAAAGGCAAGTTGATGAGTTATTGGCAAAGGGCTTCATCAGAGAAAGCTTAGGTCCTAGCACTGTTCATGCCCTATTGATGCCAAAGAAAGATGGAACCTGGCGTATGTGTGTGGACAGCCGTGCCATAAACAAGATCACGGTGAAATACCGTTTTCCCATTCCTCGTTTGGATGACATGTTGGACATGATGTCTGGTGCCACAATCTTTTCCAAGACTGATCTTAAAAGTGGCTACCACCAAATATGTGTTTGTCCTGGTGACGAATGGAAGACCGCCTTCAAGACGATGGATGGCCTGTACGAATGGATGGTCATGCCATTTGGAATGACAAATACCCCGAGCACGTTTATGAAAATCATGACGCAAGTACTCCGTCCCTTTATGGGCAAGTTCCTTGTGGTGTACTTTGATATATTCTCATTTACAACTGATCCGTTGGGCAATATCTTGACCATTTGAGACAGGTCTGCGGTGTTTTGAGGAAAAAATAGCTTTACGCTAATCCTACCAAATGTACCTTCCTCTCCGATCAGACTATCTTTCTGGTATTTATTGTTTCTGCCCGAGGAGTATCCGTTGATCCAGAAAACATACGAACTATTACTGAGTGGCCTGAGCCCCACAATATTCGTGATGTGCGGAGTTTTCATGGCCTTGCCACCTTCTATCGTCAGTTTGTGCAAGGATTTAGCACAATTATGGCTCCGATAACCGACTGTTTGAAGAAAGGTGAATTTTTCTGGTCGAAAGATGCCACGAAAGTCTTCGAAGAGATCAAGAAGAGAATGACTCAGACACCTATCATGAGGTTGCCTGACTTCGCTAAAGACTTCGAAGTAACGTGCGATGCTTCAGGTATTGGTATAGGTGGAGTCCTCAGTCAAGAGAGTCATCCTGTTGCTTATTTCAGTGAAAAACTGAACGAAGCAAAACAAAAATACTCTACTTATGATAAGGAGTTCTATGCGGTAATTCAGTCACTTCGCTATAGGAGACATTATCTATTGCCGCAAGAGTTCGTCATTTTCTCAGACCACAAGGCCTTAAGATTCCTTAATTCTCAACAAAAGTTGAATCCGAGACATACTAGATGGATAGAGTTCCTACAAGAATATTCATATACCATTAGTCACACCAAAGGGATTGATAATAAGGCTGCGGATGCGCTTAGTCGATGTCACATGATCTTATCTACACTGCGCAACGAAATTATTAGTTTTGAGAGATTAAAAGATGAGTATACCTCCTGCCCAGATTTTCACGAGATATACACCTCTTTGATCACTCGAGTGATAGATAATTATTTCCTGAAAGATGATTATCTCTTCAATCGTTCCAAACTGTGCATTCCTAGTACATCATTACGAGAGTATCTTGTTTGGGAATTGCACGCTGGTGGCCTTGCTGGACACTTTGGGCATAGAAAGACCATTGATGTTGTGGAACATAGGTTTTACTGGCCGAAGCTAAATAGAGACGTTGCGAAACTTGTTAACAGATGTCATACTTGTCAACTTGCCAAGCAACAAAAACAGAACACAGGCCTGTATACTCTATTACCTGTTCCCAGTCGCCCTTGGGAAGATGTGAGTATGGATTTCGTGTTAGGCTTACCGAAAACACAAAAGAAACACGACTCCATTCTTGTCGTCGTGGACCGTTTTTCTAAAATGACCCGCTTCCTTCCGTGCTCGAAAATTTTCGATGCATCCCGTGTGGCTCAGATCTTCTTTGATAATATTGTGAAGCTACATGGGTTGCCAAAAAACATTGTGTTTGATAGGGATGTGAAATTCACGAGTTATTTTTAGAAGACCCTATGGCACAAGATGGGTACGAAATTGAAGTTTTCTTCAGCAATCCATCCACAGAACGATGGACAAACTAAGGTTGTCAATCGAAGTCTTGGCAATCTCGTGGGAGAGAACTTAGGAACATGAGATTTAAAATTAACAGTTGCTAAATTTGCTTATAACACATCTAGGAATAGAACCGCTGGCATGAGTCCACACGACGTAGTACATGGTTATCGTCCTAGACAGCCCATAGATCTTGCCCCCATGTTAGAACATCACCGAGTCTCAGAATCTGCATCTGCATTTGCATTCCACATTCATGACTTGCATAGAGAAATTTTTATGAAAATTAATGAGAATAATTTGAACTACAAGTTAAGAGCTGATATTAGAAGAAAATTTTAAACATTTAATGTGGGTGACGAAGTGATGGTTCGGATTCGTCCGGAACGGTTTCTAGCTGGATCTGTTAAGAAGTTGAATGCACGTGCTGCAGGCCCATTTAAAATTCTTCATAAAATCAATGATAATGCCTATGTCCTGAAGGTTTTTGCATAAGTAAGACTTTCAATATTGAGGATATAGTACCCTATGAAGGCCCAGAATTTAACCCTAGAAATCCTCTTATAGATGAGCCTACCCTGCAGCCTAATGGTGAGATTCCCACATTACCCCCACTACCTGATACTAACCCATCGACAGAATTGGATAATATTTTAGATGATCAGATAATCTCTACTAGAGATGGTGGTATTCATAGGTATTTGGTAAGATGGAAAAACAAGCCAGAGTCGGAGAATACTTGGATAGATCGTGAAGAGCTCCAGCGCTTGGACCCAAACCTTTTGGATCACTATGACAGGAGGACTGGTTTTGACTCGACTGGGTCGAGCCCTCTCCTACCCGGGGAGAATGATGAGGACATCGGTTCAAGGCGATTCGAACATTTCTATCAGTGCAGGCATCGTCTAGGACAGCTGCTTCATTAGCTTAGGATTTTATTTCAGTACCATATATGCTTTTGGCAATTATAGCCATATGTAATCTTTCTTTTTTTGCATTAGAATATTTTTTGAGATTTTTGAATATTTTGATATTTGTATCCAGATTTGTTTTGAGCCTATTTATAGGCCTTGAGATTAATGAGAAGTTTTGCCATTATTGATTAAAAAAATTATTGTGTTGAGTTTTTCTGTTCATCTCTCTCCTTGTGTGATACAATTGAGAACTAATTTTAGGGTTTGTGATAAACTCTAAAACTACCCCTAAATCCCCCAAATCCAATACAAACTCTTAAGCCCTAGCCGCCTACTTCTTAACCCATCCTGCTCTCATCCCCTAGCCGCTCTTCAAAAAAAAAAACCCTACCTCCTACCCGTCTTCTAGCTCCCGACCCCTTCATCCCTTGCACCGACTGCCCTCTAAAATCCTACTTCGCCCTGTCATCCCCTACTTCAACCATCTCCCGATCACCTCTTCAGCACCCCTCCGGCCTCCCCATCCTCCTGCAGCGCCTCTACAGCGACTGCAGCGCCCTGCACCTCGATGCCCAGATCCCCTGTGACACCTTCAACAGACTGCAGTAGTGACAACCTGTGCACAGATCCACTGTGCGCTGTTTCCCTGTGCTTCGCCCAGACCTCCGACTCCTTTTCGCTGTGCCTCCTCCTGACGCCTTTCCCGTGCTCCGTCGACAGTCAGCAGTGAGAGCTACAGTGTCGACAACAGCAACTTTGTTGCTGTGCTCGGTCATGTCTCTCTTACTATTTTTGCTGATTGTTGTGTCCTACGTTGCTGCCAACCCTAGGTCTAACGGTTTCTTCGAATCCCGGTATACTCTTTTCACTTTTCAAATATTTGTGTTATACTGCTTTATCATCTCTATTATATTATCCAATTTAACTGTCGACCACAAATATCGAGATTGAGTGTTCCACTTACCTAATTAGAGTACGAATCAATATTGAATCTTTTACTTGCTAAAAACTCGTAGGAATTTAATTATTGATTGTTAGAACTGAATTGTTAATTGGGTTTGTTAAACTTAATTTAATTCTAGAAAATCAATCAAACCGATTAATTGTTTAAAATTCTAACTTTGATCCGCATTACATGTTGGTAAAATTAATTCTTTAAGATTCTTGGAAATTCTCTATTTAGGGTTAGTTTTACATCAAAGCCCCTTGACATGAGAGACCCTAGGAACCCCTCACTTTAAAATGAAAAGATCAAAGTTAAGCTCAAACTATGAACTTGCTCGACTACCATCATCCCACACAACTATGATTCATTTTCTTGACAATTGAAAGTTGGTTGTGATTTGGATATTTAAGAAAATGAATCGAATCATTTGGATATTAGGGGATGCCACCGACCTCAATTCAGATTCCAACTTCAAGAATAAATTTAAAATTGAAATTCAAACCCCCTCACCCCTAAATCACTCCCTCATTGTACCTTCTTCCGCGACGCCCACCAAAATTCAGCCACAAAGCCATCCCCATCCGTCGCGCCCATGCCGACATCAAGCTCCATCCCTCCCCGACCACTTGGCTACATCGGTACCCTTCGCCGACCACGCCCATACCTCTGCTTCTTCGACCCCGCCGAAGTGCTGTCGCGCGCCGTCGAGTTTGCCGCTTGCAGCCTTCGCTGCCCCAAAACCATGATCAACTCGGGATGCCCCAATCTGCACCCGAAGTCGACCCCCATCAGCGTTGGCAAATGGCAGCGCCCCATCGATGCTGCCATCCGACCCACCCCTTGGTCGCGAATAGTTTCTCGAAATCCCCCGGAGTCCGGCTATACTAGAAGGTCAGTGAGCCATTGAAGCCCCCATCAATTTCTTTCCTTTGTAGTGGATAGATAGGATGAGAAACAAGGGGAAGAAAGGCTAAGAAAAGGAAGAGATGAGAGGATAGATCGGAGCAAAATACGGGAAGGAGGCGGCGAAACCCTAGCCGCCACCCCCTCCAAGCACCAGTTCGGCTATGTTATAACTAATTCATGTAATAGAAAATCAAAAATAACAAAAGCAATATTACCTATGTTTACACTTATTGCACTCATATGTCTGTTCCCCTTCAATCATCTTAACAGTTCCAGACCTAATCACAGTTCCTTTCAAGGAAAGAAGAATTCCGCAATGCTTCACCCTCACCCTCCCAATGCTCAGAAATGTCTCTGTTAATAGCACAATTCATTGATCAGATTAAAGTTCCTTTCATGGTACCAAATCTCAACCGATACCAAGATGCATTAGCTGAGTTAGACTTTAAATTTTCCTACTGATAATCCTAAAGAGTCTGATATTAGCAATAAATGGTAACCGATACCCAATACCGAGACCCAGATTTACCATAGCAAGGATGATAGAAAAGGATACTGAAATTTCTTATGTGAATTTGATACGATTAATAATCTAACGAATAAGTAATGATACAAAAGGGTGGTGAAATTCAAGACCCCACTTCACTGCTCTTATGTGAATTTAGAGGAATCTATTTTTTTGAACTTTTTTGCACCACATTGTGGCATCTTACTTTAAAATAAGGGCAAAATGCGTATGCGCACACAAAAAAAACTGTCCTGAAGTTTCCTTTTCCTTCAAATTTGGGGAGTAAAACATAAATAAATAAAACCCCATTTGAGGGGAGGGGAAAGGAGGGGGGGGGGGGGGGGGGGGGGGCTTCTCAAGCAAATTGTTTACCTTAGATTTTGCATTTTAACCCAAAAATAAACTCTTCCAAAGTCTAGGGTTGGCATTCGGGTCGAACGGGCTGGGCCTGGCCGGACCCGCCCGGGTTCGATGTTGACTTGGGCGGGTTCGAACCGGGTTGGTTGCTTAACCGGGCCAGGTCGAAAAGTAGAAATGGCGACCCGCCCAACCTGTGAACCCTTTCGGGTCCAACCCGGGTCAGTTCGGGTCGGGTCGCGGGCTGGCCCGTTTAGATAGGGCTTTTTTTTATATACCTTAAAAAAATAATAATAAAAATAATAAACAGTAAAAATCGTAATAATAATAATAAGATTGTAAGAGTGAAATTGCCAAAAAAATTTAAAATATTATTCATATGATTTCAAGTTATACAAGTTTCACAATTTCTAATAAGAAATAAATAATTCACAAATTTATTTTATAAACATATTTCTTATAAACAATTTCAATTTACTTCAATATTTATAATTTGAAATAACAAGCAAAGATCTAATACAACTTTTTTAACTATTTACAATTGTCTTCAAGTTGGTGGCCTTCAATTTGTTATTGTTGACTTGTTGTTCAGTTGTTGGTATTGCCGTATTGAATTTGTGCAAGTAAATTAAATGTTCTATCATCAAATTTACTCTTACCCTTATCTTTGGAACTACCAGAAGAAGAACTAACTAGAGAAGTTGTACTACTATAAGCAAAAGATCTATCATAATAATCATACAAGTTATTTAATGTAGATTCAAATTTAACTAAGAAAGAAGCGCAATCAATTTCTATTTCTATTTCTACATTTTGCCCAAGTAATGCAAAAAACATTTCAATCAAACTCTTCGTACCTTCTAATTTGATATGAGGATCCATAACGGTAGCAACACAAATCAACATAGGAGGAGGATAAAAATACTTCAAAATTTTTTTGTATGCAGGTTTTACAATATCACCAATAAAAGTATCATTTAACATTTCGTTAAATGCTTGCATCATAGTAACTATTGAAATAAAAATGCTACTTGAAGTAGATTCATATGATTTTGAAAATTTTAAAGTTGCGGTTTTAAAAGGTTCTAAAAATTTTAACAAAGATTCGGCATAAAACCAATTGGTGGGAGTCATTTCAAAATTTGGCATATTTTTTGCGATACAAAAATCATTTATAACTGCTTTATATTCGGTAACAACATGTAGTAAATCAAAAATAGAGTTCTATCGGTGTTTAACATCCTTTGGAAATCTTCTAAAAGGTACATTTGAAATTCTACACCAATTTTTCCATTCTTGAAATACGCTGGGACTTAATGCAATAAAATGTACACAATTTCTAATTTTAAGTATATATGGATCGGCTATTTTTAATGCATCTTGAATACATAAATTTAAAATATGACATGCACATCTAATATGAAAAATATTGTCAGATAGAGGGTTTAATGCGGATTTTAAAGTAGTAATTGCTGCATTGTTGTTAGATGCATTATCAAAACTAATACACATAATTTTATCGCGAATATGAAAAATATCACAAATTTCTAAATTACGGTTTGCTATTTCAGCGCCACTATGGGGATAGGGCAACGCGGCAAGTGATATGATTCTTTTTTGAAGAATCCAACCATTGTTGATCCAATGACAGGTTATTCCCATCATTGGAATATTGTTGACACCCGTCCAACAATCCGAAGTTAAACTAACTCTACAAGTTAAACTCCATAAAATTACAATCAAAGCGTCCTTCATTTCATTGTACACTTTAAAACAATCCGATTTGCAAGTATTTCTCGAGATTCTTCTAAAATGAGGGTTTAAGGCCGTTTGATTAAAATTTTCCAAGTCCCTACTCTCGGGATAGGAAAATGGTAACTCTTCCTTTATTTCTAATCGGGCCATTTCCAGACGAACAAGATCGGGATCATAAGGGTGGCTATCAACTAGACCGGTCCTAGGGTTGATTTTTTGTTGGCCGGGTAGGTCAACAAGAAGGTCTTTTTGGTAATGTTGGATGTGTCTACTAATTATACCGGTGCCATCACCCCTCTTGAATTTGTATGCCTTAGAACATGTTTTACAAACTTTCAAACCTATATCCGGGTTTTCTTCATCCGGGATAAATTCATAAATTTTATGTCAATCATTACTTTTCCCTCTACTTTTCCTACCACTACGGGGTTGTGTTGTTTCGGTTGGTTGTTGTTGTTGTTCTTCTTCTTCTAATTGTATGTCTCCTACAACCTCATCGTATGTACCCCATTGTTGGGTAGGAGGATCATGGTACTCTTCGGCGGGCTCACTAATTGGGACAATTGGTGGCCTACGGGAAGTGCCGGTGGAATCTTGCCCATTTTGGCTACGACCGCTACCGCGTGATCTAGACATAATGTAGTAATGTATGTAAAAATACTACACAATGTTGGAGCGATGAGTTATAAAAGAAATCTAGAAAACAAGAGGGTTGAGATAGAGAAGATCAAAAAACCAACCAAAATTATAACTACAACAAAAATTAAATAAGAAAAGAGGTATGAAATTTTAATACCGTTCATCGTGGATACGCGTATATAAAAAAATCTGTGAAAATAAGAATCGAAGTAGAAGTAGAAATAAGCGATTCCGGAATTAAAGAGTTAAGGAGAGCTTGAAGGAGAGTTGAAGACTTGATCACTTGGAGTTGGACGAGAGTTGAAGAGTTGAAGACGTTGTTGAATTTTGATTTTGATACGATCGGAATTTGATCGTGTATATGCCTTCAAGAATTGCTTGTTCAACACTTCAATTGTTCACAAATTGCTTAGAAATGAGTTATAATAGCAAAGAGAGTAAGAGAGATTTTTATGAATTTTTTGATGGGGTTTTTGGGGGGGGGGGTATTTATAGGCTAAAAATAATAAAAAAACAAAAAAAAAACCCCAAAAAACCAAAAAAAGGCAATTAGAGCCGTTGAGGGCTCTCTGGACAACAGTGCCCAACGGCACGTTTCGACCCGTTGGACCCGCGGGTCAATGGTCGACCCGTGGCGGGTCGAACGTTTGACCCGTTCGGGTCTAACGGTTCGCAACCCGCGGGTTGGCGGGCGGGTTAGACTTTTTAAATGGGTTCGCGGGCCGGGTTGCGCGGGTTAGATCCGTTATTTTCGAGACCCTGGTCGATCCGTTACTGTTCACGGGTTCGACCCGAACCCGTGACACCGTTTCGCGGGCCGGATTATACGTGCGGGTCGCAGGCAGGTCGACAGTTGACCCGGCCCACTTGCCATCCCTACCAAAGTCGCTCCAAATACAGGTCTATAAAATCTACAATTGAAATATAAATCTAAAACTCTGCCCTTTTCTCAACAATTCAAAACTTGTCTCCATCGACAATAAACAACCCCCCAAAAAATAAACAAAACTACAAATTCCACAAAATTATAAAACTAGGCTGTTCTCACCAGGGCACTCCAATGGCGACCCACAAACATCAATCCTCACATGCACCAACCCCTTCACCATCGCACTCTCCTCCAAATCCTTCGACTCATCCAACACCACGTCCTTCAAAACAATTTCAATAAAACTAAGGACCAAAACACAAAATACAACAAAAAAACAAGGACCAAAACGATTTTTTTTTAAAAGGCCAAGGGCAAACCTGAGAGATGCGGGTAGCTTCGTCGAAGAAGGAAAGGAGGTGGAGGGGCGGGAGAAAAGGTGGTGGGCGAGAGGAGGGTCGAATTCCAATAGTTCTGCAAAACTGAGGAGAGAAGAGGGAAAAGTGAAATTTAAGGAGGGGGTGAAGTATAAAAAAGGGAAAAGATGGAGGGGGAATGATGCAGTCGAGCCAACTGCATCGTCTACCTCTGGTTGAACGTATCAGAAACTTTGGTTAGTGTATCAGTCCTTGGGCAATTAGTAGCCATCTCGGGACTTATCTGCAAATAATGCACAATCTTGTGCTTTCCACCCTTCAATTGCTTCTCATGGTGACCCCACAAGACACGTGGCTCACTATGAGTAGAGAAGAGATGAGGGGGAAGTTAGGACAGTTCACGGCATGCGCGTAGCGCATGTTTTCTACTTTTCAGCTATATAGATAGGCCATTGTAAAGAGGATGGGACTATGAATGAAAGAAATATCTGTTTTCCTTATCTTCATTTTTCTCTAGCTTTACATTCCTTGCTGCCCAAGTTTACATTGCCTTTTGTTTGATTTTTGTGTTACTTCCGATCCTCTAATGGCGCCAATGAATACTCGATTGAATCCCAATCACGATGTGGCCCCTGCAGCTCAAGGGAACCCACCAATGGTATCAGAGCCACTCAATCCGTCACCGACGATTGAACCTGTTGGAGGCTCAATGATCCTCGAATCTGGATCCGGTTCCGGATCTGGAATTGGATCACCGAGCAATACAACAAGGGACTCTACTCCTAGGAGTATTGAGCCCCTACAGTCGCCCGACCTAGAGAAAAGAATGGATGTGATGGAAATGTCAATTAGGAATCTAGCCACCACCGTCCAGAATCAATCTCTTGGAGTCCAGAAACAGATTCGAGCCCAGTTCGATGATATTCATAGTGTCTTACAAAAAATGAACCCTTTCGGCGATAGAACCCCACCCAGGATGGAGAACTCATTCTCCGGGGGGGGGGGGATGAGTCATCCAGGGCAACTAACTCCCCCAACTATACCCCTACAACCCATGAACCCAAACCCACCATGGGAGAGAGTGGAGGATTTTAAGGTGGGGGAGGAGAGAGGAAGAAGACTATGATAGATACCCCTACATCTTCCCTAGACACACCAAGCCGGAGATCCCTGTTTTCGATGGTACTGGAGATGTGAGTAATTGGTTTTTTCAGCTGGAGCATCACTTTGATACTCAGAGAATAGAGGAGAAACACCAGGTGGATTTTGCGGTGTATTATCTGAGGGACGATGCCCTGTTATGGTGGAGGTGGTTCGGGCGACAGTATGGAATGGAGGTGCGTTGGGAGACTCTAAAGAGAGAGATGCTTCACCAATTTGGGCCTGCCGAGCTCATCAACCCCACCGCAACTCTTCTCGAACTAAGACAGACCAGCACCGTGTAGGAGTTTCATAGAGAGTTCATCAAGTATAGCCACTTGAGTAGACCCTTGACGATGTCGGTGCTTGTGGATTGCTTCATCTCTGGCTTGAGGGAGGAAATCCAACAGGAAGTCATACTTAAGCATCCCCTTACAGTGACCTCTGCCTATAGGGAGGCTCAAGCGAGGGAGACTATTCTGCAGTCGCAAAGGAAAGCTGCTAGAATTCCTCAATTAACTCCAAAGCCAGGTAGTTACTCACAAACACTAACAATCAATCCTGCAGTGGCGAAGAACAATGCATTAGGTGAAGGTAAAGCTACAATTGCATCTGAAGGTCCCAAAGTATCAAATGTTAGCAGAAAAAAGGACAAAAAAACCTGTGTTTCAGGTGTGATGAGAAGTGGGTGAGAGGCCACAGATGTAAGGGAAGATCCCTAATGCAAATTGAAGGGGAATTGGAATGTCAGGAGGCTGAGGAAGATCGAGACATAGGAGAAGAGACTCAAGTCTGTGAGACCAAGCAGGAAGGCAACTTATATTGCATTGAGCCTCCACAGAATTTCCCCAACAAGAACCTGCATCCCACTGTATCTTTGGAGGCCATGACTGGTCTTGATGCACCCCAGACCCTGAGGCTACAAGGCACGATAGCTAAGAAGGAAGTGTATGCTCTCTTCGACACTGGTTCAACTCACAATTTTGTGGATACCCAAGTTTAGGGGTGTAAAATGAACAGGACGGTCCGTCGTCCGTCCAAGTCCGGCTCGAGAAATGGTCCGACCGTGAACCGTCCGAATTGTTATAAGAACCGATCCTGAACAAATTATTTGGTTCGATTCTTTACCGAGCTCGATCTGGACATAAGTCCGTCCGAATATTATTGCGGTCTGATGCTTTACCGAACCGAGTCTGGACTATAAAAATTTTGTCCGACCTAGACCGAGCTGGACATAAGCCCGTCTGAGTACAATTTCGGTCCAAGCTTGAACATACGGTTGTCCGATCCCTTCCGGTCCGATTTACAACCCTACCCAAGTTGTCAAAATGGTAATACTCCCAATCACCAGAGAGGCTCAATTTGAAGTCACTGTTGCAGGCGAGAAAAAAAGAGGTGCAAGTTAGGTCACCGATGCACTTGGTCATATCATCCACCACACGAGGGGAATCACAGAATGGAGGTAACCCCAAAAAAGACACCTTAGGCAGACGAGATTAGAGAGTAGGAGAAGGCATCCCCGCACTTGGCCATTTTCGGATAGAAAGATTAACTTCTCCGATGGAGAAGAATTTAATAGACAATAAATCCATCAGAATTTTAGGAGAGGGGCATTTAATGACGATGTCGCCGTTGGAGCAAGCATTGATGGCCCAGGTTCAGTCTGCCACATTGCAAGTGTTGCACAAGAAGGAATCTAAAGAGGAGTTCGAGATAGAACCTCCAAACAAAGAAAATGCACCATAGCTAAGAAGATTATCTTTCTTAGTAATCAACTCAGGATAAAGATCACAAAAGACCATCACAGAGGACTTAGGGCTCTTTGTGTGTGAAGTAACCGAAATGAGCTGAGAAGCTGGTGTAGTGGGGAGCAGGGCAGAAGAATCCGAGAGCTTGACCCTCTTGGGTTTATGAGCCTGAGCTTCCATGAGTTTTGCTTGGAGGGAGGGAAAGTCAAGGGCGGACAAAACTTGCTCTGAGAACGGCGACCCCAAAGGAAGACCAAGGAGTTTTTGAAGAGAGAAGCAACGACTCCTAGAATGGCCTAATTTGGCACGGAAAAGGCACTTTATCTTGAACACACAAAAGAGTTTTAGGTGGCCTGGTTGAAGGCAGTGGAAGCAGTAAGAGTTAGGGGTGGGAGAACGAGAGGAAAAATGGTGAGAAAACGAAGAGGAGCGGGAAAAGGAAGTAGGAGAGAACCGTGGAGGGTTCTGGAAGCTGGGCTGTGGTCGACCCATAGGCTTCCCAATAGAAACGGTGGGCTGCCAGATAGACCGCTGTTGGGTACCGTTTTGGAAGTGGGGTTTATTAAACAAATCCTTTTTTTTTCTTTACTACTTGGACCCAAGAATCACCCGTTTTAAGCCCACAACCCATCACGACAAAAGTAGTGAAAGGTTAACGCTCAATAACAAATACTATAGCGATCAACAAAAGGAAAAAGAAGGAGAATCACCCAAAGAAGAGCTAAGGTGAAGGAAGCTAAGAATAATAAGAACAAAATCAGATCAGAAAACCACCACATCAGCACACAGGGGGTAGGGTTAAGAAACTCAACTGAACAACACTAAAGCAAACTAAACAAACAAACTCCAGAACAAATCAAAAGCCGCAAAGTAGCTCTCACCAAAAGTGAAAGCCAAAAAGTGAACAAGAAAGGGGATAGAATAACTTATAGAGATCGGATTAGGGCGATCAGAAAGTAAGGGAAGGAAATAGCACCGCAATAGAAAAATTACTTGCAACGGGGCCGAACGGCACCGCAGGTTGGTAGTTCCTCCAACAAAAGAAATGCAAGGAATAAAGGGGTCGGCAAACGTGTTGAACTGAATGTAACCCCTGTTTTTCATTTTGTGTATTTTTGTGTATTTTTCTTTTCTTGGTTACTGTACTCTCTCTTGTATTTTTCTGAACTGTATATTGGAGTTTTTTTCAATATATATTCATTTATTTCATTTTGAGCTCCTTGTGTTGGTTTTTGTTCGTCTTTTGTTTCGTTCTTCGTCAATTATTGTTTTTCTTTCTTTTGGTTCTTATCCTCTTTATTATTTTTGTTTTTTTTTTGTTTTTGGAGTGCTTGTGGTGGTGATTGGTTGCTCATCCTACTCCCAATCCTATTGTTTGGTCCCTAATAGATTTACCAAAAGCTAAATTAAACCCAATCCTATTTTGAATCCTATGCAATTAATCCATATCAATACCCATTAAACAATCCTATTACTACTCCTAATCTATCCACAACCCAATTACCCAATAACCCAACTCATATTCTAAACCTTAATCCCCTCATATATATATATAACTCTCTCTCTCTCCCCCTCACCAAAAACCCTAGCCCCTATCCTAAACCCCCGGCCTCCCCCTTGCTTGCACCGCACGCCATCCTGCACACCCAGACTCGACGCCTCTCTCCTCCCGGCCGACATCCCCATCATCCTGAGCCCACCTCCGGCCATCATCCAACCATCACCCGACCACTTCTCCCCCCTTGGCCGACCAACCCTCCAAGCCACAAGCCGCCGCAAGTTTATATCTCTCTCTTGTGGGTTCTCTCTCCTCTTATTTTGAGAAGCATGCCGTGTGTTCGTGCGTTTGTTCGTGGGTTCGTTGCTCTCGATTTTTGGATTCTCTTGTTCGTAGATTTTTGTTTGTTGCTCGGGAATCCGTTCCCATTATTCCTGGAGTTCGTTTCGTCTTGGTTAAGGCAAGTAACTTGTACTCCAATTCCTTTATTTGATACAAGTCAAAAATAACACATATAATGTAGTTGGGTTCTAGAGACAACTCGGGTGTGTGTTATATTTGATGGGTTTTGTCTCTATTGTGAAAACTTGACCATAGTTACCTCATGACACAATCTTGACATGAATTAACTTAGGTTTTGACCGTTCTTGATTTGATCATGTATGTGGGATTTTTGTGAGAAATTGGGTATTTGTTGGGATCCATGTGATAGCCTTGCTTTAGATATGTTAATTACCCTATTTCATGTTGTTTGGACACTTGGTAGACTAGATTTCATGTTTGATTGTGTTTGGATCAAGTTTCGTTTGAATGATGTTGATTTTGATTTTTGAGGAAAATCTGTATTTTGTCGATGTTCTGTTTTGAATTGTATTTTAGACCATATTAAAGTCAAAGTCTTAATTTCAGTATAAAACATGAATTGTAGAGAAATTCGTCTTCTTTCCAAACCCTCTGACCTTGCTCGATTTTTTTTTTGTATGAGTGACTTATGACTGTTTTACTACAGTGGTGTATTATATTTCCAGATTTCGTTTCTCGACAATTTTGTTGATTAAATTATTTTGTTACTTGTGCTACACATATTATTTTGATCTGAAACTTTGCACAGTATTTCTATACCTATCTAAGGATTACCCAAAATTTTGGTAGATTTTATTGATGAGTTTTATATGTCGTTTCATGCATGTTTACAAAAGTCATACTTGCTGTATTCTGCTCGCTGTCCTGTAAAGAATTGTGGTTTCACCCTGATTCATTTTACTGTATAGAAAATGTTTGTGAAATATGAAAGTTAGTTTATTTTATCTATTTTCATCTCCCTTTGACAGATTTGGATTTCATTTCACGGCTTGCAAGATATTTCAGTTTTTTACAGCAGTGTTGGGAATTCCAGATTGGCCAAAGTATCGTTTCTTGATGTTTTCTTATTTTGATGGCTGAACAAGTTTTACTGGAATATTATGAAACTTTATATTTTGATTTTAGACATATTGGAGAATACCCCAGATTTTTCCTAGATTTATTTGAGGAGTTTTAATGCTGTTTTTCTGACTGAGAATTTGGTTTACTGATTTCTGACTGAATATGTTTTTCAGGATTCAAATCAGTTTTGAGTTATGATTTTTTGAAATACGATATGACTTATTTATATTCTCTAGATTCGTGTGGAATTCTATTTTCCATATTCTTCGACGGATCCATATTTTCATTTCTGTAGCGACGAGATTCACTGTTTTAGTACTTTACTGTCTTGCTGTTCTGAATATGAACATACAATGTTTTGCTCATTTATGTGATTATAAATTATCTATGCATATTTATTTGTTTTCCTGAACCCAATACTGATTATACCATGTTAGTTTGACACTATTTCGTACACTTTCATGCCTGTTTGATGACCATAATAAAAGTAACCAAGTCGGGGTTTAAGGGAAAGATCTAGTAGTGGGAAAGCATAGAAATGTGTACTTAGAAGGGGACCCGTGTTTCCCATCTGATTATCTGTTATCTGTTATAAGATCATGCAAGATTTTGATTATCTGATTCCTGACTACATACTTCCTTTTGAGAGGGTGTACTCAGAAGGGGGCTCGTGATCCCATCTGTTACCCAACCACATTCTTCCTACGAGAGGGTGTACTTGGAGGGGACTTAGTCCTATCTGTTGCATGATCGTCTGTTATCTGTCTGTCTGGATCTGTTATTTGATACCTGTCTGTCTAAACCCTGAGTACACGGCCCTATATGATCCCCTACGAAATCTACAAACGTAACTGTTTTTAAATGTAGCAACCATGTGATAAAAGGATGGCACATGAAGTGCTACCTAGTTAGTAATTAATACAAGACTTATAAAAATCTGAATCTGTATCTGTATCTGAAATCTGATTCTGAATCTGTTATATGTATCTGGCTATCTGTTATCTGATCATCTGATTACTTGTTATCTGTTTGATATTATCACTTGATACTATTATTTGACACTATCTGTATGTCTGTCTGCATGCTTATTTGACTTTTGACACTTGACACATATTAGTATACCATGCTAGTTGATTCTATAATACCATGCTAGGTCTGTTTATGCTATTATTTAGATTTGTTTAGTTTTCCCATGTACGTGTATCCTACATTATAAGTGGCCCGTAACTTGCAATTGAAGGTACTTGTTTTCTTTTTCTGCTTTGCAGATCAGGATGGTCAGCTACCAGATGGTAATGGCGAGATGATGTACTAGTGCTGGATTTTCTGCTTTATTATTATTATTATTTGTTGCTTGAACTTGAACAAAATGTACTTGATTACTTGGATATTTATTTGTATTTGGGCAATGTGACCCAGGACATTTGACATGTTCAGAATTTAATTATTTGAGATTATTATATTTGGTTTCAAATAATTTCTGTTGGTATCTTGTTTCAATTATGCATGTCTGGTTGTATCTTTTGCTTCCGACTCTGATTTTCTCGTGAAATGTTGTAATGATTCTTGAACAGCTTTTGGATGATGAAAATCATTCGCTGGACTTTTGATTCGTATATTCCATATTCTTTTTGAGAAGTGGGGCGTGACATTGAAGGTGGAGGGTAACTACACGAATGGGAGCGAGAGGAAAGGGGGAGGCAACAGACGCCGCAGGAAGAAACAGGGAAACTAAGGTAAAAGGGGCACAATCTTGCAACCAAACGAAATGGGGAAAGATTAGAAGGGTTTGTAGAGGAAGAAGAAATACACAACATTAACAAAGGGTGAGGAAGAGAAGGAAGGGGAGAGGAGCGAGATCTGGTCGAAAAATAGCTTGGAGGAGAGAAGAGAGTTTTTTTAAAAACTTGTACTGATATTAAAAATGGGATAATCTAAAATTGATAACTCTGCAATTGTTGAAGTTATCTTTTCTTTCTTCCAGTAGATAGTAAGAATATTTAACTCCTTCCATTAAATCAGTGAATTTCTGATCACTGTTTGAATGAATATAAATTATATGAGAGTATCTGTGACTAGGAAAAATTTAAATTCAATATTATCTTTCATTTATTTTATAATTATCACACTTGATAGAAAAAAGTATGACGATAGAAAGAAACAAAAGTTTTGAAGGGAAAAAAAATGAAAAATGTTAGTAGTTAGGGACATACTTCGTAGCAACTTAAACCAAAAGGTCAGTAAACTACTAAAATCTAATACAATTTTCTTAGCACAATTTTTTTAGCAAAAAAACAAAGGGATTATTAACAGTGTGACAATTGGTAAGACACTCATCTTGAGAAAGAAACACTTTGGGTGCTAAGAATGATGGCCATGATAATGGTAAAAAATCAGAGCAAATCATGGCTGTAAGATTCCAACACAGATCATAAAGTTTCTACGGGCAGATTAACAGTAACTGACATCTCTAACAAGTCTAGGCCTTTTTTAGACTCATCAAGAAGACATGAGACGCTTTCAAGGCCATTACAAGCGACTGGGCCCATCAAGAGAGACACCCAGCTCATAAGGGCTGTGTTACCGCTGATTTCGGTGTGGGGGTAAACAGATAGAATTTGTGAGTCCGGGAAACACCTGAACGATTGACTCGATCTCCTTGCTCCTGGCACAACCTGCAAGGAAGTGCGAAACACCGGGGTTGATTCCGGCGACGCACCCTCCGACGCTCTTGTCAGTAATCAGGAAAAGATCAAGAAAGAGCTTAAGTGGTGAAAAAGTGATTAACCTGGTCTCGGCGGTAGAGGGGTTGTATTTATAGTCGCCTTTGGAACGATTTGGGGCCTAATTTCCTGCCTAACAAATAGGAGAAAAATCCTCCTATTCTGTTTTGGGAAGTTAGGCCTTGATTCCCTGGTGAGAGCTAATCAGGTTTACTGATTTGACCAAATCAGTGGCCTGATTCTCTTCTTGGTGGATTGGGCTTGTATCGGGTCGGGACCCGTACCCAATTGAAGTGGATCTATTCGCGGGTGGTTGGTTCTGTGAGAAGGAGGCCCAATACCCGTTTTGGATCCATCTGTATGCGAAATTACCTTTTTACCCCCGTGCTCTAGATTTCGTGATCGATCTGGACGGTCTCGATTTAACCCCAACTTTAGCCATATCACGAGCCCCCCACTCCTAAAGACTGAGTGTGATCAGACTTTGAGGAGTAGTTTAGCTGTTTTGGTGGCTGATGGAGTTGTATCGGAGTCCAGACGTGGGATTTTGAATCTGAAAAGGGGGTAGAGAGGGGACTTTTGACGCTGCTGGCGGTTCTCTGGTGACATCGGGTATTCAAGAGTTTTTATCTATTTCTCTCGGACTATTTGTTTAACTTTGCGACGCGTTTGCCAATCATTCGGGGGCCTTAGCCGTACATTCTGGGCGATAATTGTTCGTTCAAGGGTTCGAAAATGTGCCCCCTAAATCTCAATTACTCTCCAGAATTTTTGGCTAATTTTCCCGAATTTTTAACAATTTTCTCGCAATTTTTAAACAAATAAAACAAATTAAAATAGATAAAAAATGATTTAAATACCGATTTATGACGTGGCTCGATCTGGGCCGCTGATCGCGGAAGGGCGCGAATTTCGGAAAGATCTGACGGTTGCTGCTGCTCGGCAGCGTTTTTCTCCGTTTACCAGTTCGGGAAGGCCTCTGCTCGGCAGCCGACCGAAGGGATGGGGGTTCGGCAGCCGACCGAGGGCTTTGAGTGACGTGGCGTAATCTGGGCCGTTGGATGCGGGCACGCATCTCGAGACGGGAACGATTCCCAAGAAAACGTTATCTTGTCTTCTAGCGCACGTGGCGCAATCTGAGCCGTTCGCCATTGGGAGCGTGAATTTCTGAGAGATCCGACGGCTGAGGTAGCTCGGTGCCTTTTTTCCTCCATTTACCAGTTCGGGAAGGCACTTGCTCGGCAGCCGACCGAAGGCGATCTCGTGGCCAACCTGTTCGGAGGCGATCTCGCTTCCGAGGGTATTAATGGCGCTCGGGGTTTGTGCTGCATTCCTCTTCCCCAGGCCATTAAGAATAACTCCTTTGATTAATGCGTGGCGTTCCGACTTCCGGGGATCAATAATTCCCTCAATTAAAACGCGGCGCTTCAATTTCCGAGGGTAGTAATGGCTGGTTATAGGGGGCAGGCTATAAGTACCCCATCCCTTTTGTCATTTTCGTCACAACCAAATTGGGTTCCAGACCTCGGAGGCATCTGCCTTGGGTAGCTTCTCTCTTGAAGTTCGGAGTGGTGGTTGCTCTTCTGTCTGGTTTTCCCTTTGTTCCTGACGGCCCCAAAGTGGATGTCAGGAGCGAGGGGGAATGAGGCAGTAGTGGTGACGACCGTAGTCCGCACTCGGGGGATGAGTTATCTCCGAAGGACGGGTGGTCGCTCTCTTACCTTATTCTTCTCCCGTTCCGGACGGTTCCTAAGTGGTTGTCGGGAGCGGAGGAGAATAAGGTAAGAGTGGCGACGACCGTAGTCCGGATCCGAGGGATGGGCCTCCCCGGAAGGACGGGCGGTCGCCCCGCTGTCTTGTTGTTTCCCCATCCCTCCCTGCTCTGAAGGGGTGTGAGGGGTGGGGGCAACAAGACAGTAGCGTCGACGGCCATGGTCCGGACCCGGGGCGCTGACCTCTTTCGAAGGACGGGTCGCCGTTCTCTCACCAAGATCTTCTGCCTTCTTCGGTTGCTCCGAAGTGAGTGTTGAAGTAGGCAGAGATCTTGGTGGGAGAGTGACGACCCCTGTCTGATGTCGATCTCGGGCCATCTGAGTCCGTTTGTTGCAACTGTGAAGGCGCCGCTGTTAGAGTCTTTCGACAAGCCGAGCCTTCCAGTTGCAACCAACTAGCTCGGGATGGTGCGTCTCTTTCGACCTCTGAGTGTTGGTGGGTCCCCTCCCATCTCTGTCTTCCTTCTCGGGCTGATGGCTTTTGACGGAGGTCAGCCCGGGGGAGTTAGAGATGGGGGAGTGCCGATCTGCTTCTGACCGGGGCCTGTTGTCGGGGTTATACCAACCGAGGCACGGGACCCGGGGGGCGCCTGCCGAGGGCGGCGCCTTAAAACATAATCAAAAATTCTCCAGGTTCTTTTATGCATAGGCGAGGCGTCCGAGGTCCCGATCGTCCGAGCGACGTGGCGCTATCTGAGCCGCCGGATGCTGACACGCATCTCGAGATGGGGCGCGTTCTCCAAAAAAACACTATCTTGTCGTTTAGTGCTCTCGGCGAGGTCTGGACCGTCTGATGAAGATCAGGCGCGGAAGTTGAGGGGGAAAGGAGTTTCCCCCATTTACCAGCTCGGGAAGGCACTTGCACGGATACCGAGCGGACTCTATTGCAGCCACGTTCGGTTTTGCTCGCAGCTCGGATTCCCGTCCCATCTTGCCGAGCTGGTTGACTTTGTGGTGGGCCTTCGAGATGCTTCGAGAGTAGCCCAAAAGTCGCTCTGGAAGTCCAAGAGGCGCCTCATTTTCACTATAAATCTTTACCCCCCCTTTGACCAAGTCTTCACTTTTCACTTTTACTCTCTCTCTTTCGTATTTACTTTGCTTCGAGGTCTTTAGCTCCCTGGTGGTGTCGCTAGCTGTCGCGGTAGCGTTCCTAGTTCCGGCGAAGTTTCCGACCGTAGCTGTCAATTCAAGGTCAGTCTCTTTCCCTTCTCTCTTTAGGAAAATATGGTTAAGATTTCGGTTGAGACCCCCGCCTCGGAGCAAGCCGTTGGCCGAGGGGAGAAAGAGAAAGGAGTAGTGGAGCCGAGCGAGCAGGACGTTGTTCGCCCGGACGCGGAGGGTGGAGTGGCCGAGGTGCCCCAGGAAGTCACGGCGGAGTCCCGAAAGGGCAAAGCCGTAATTACTATAGTGGAGACGCCGAAGAGAGCGGGGGAGTTCGGTCGGCAGCCCATCGCCGTGTCGAGCGTGGGAGGAGTCCGGGATTATACTGAGGACATCTTGGAGAAGGTCACCCAAGGCACGGCTAAACTGGTGGAGGAGAACGAGCCTAGGGAGCTATCCGAGGTCGATCGCAAGATCTCGACTCTTACCGAAGGGGACCTTCGTCTGGTCCGAGAGGGCTTCCGGATCCCTCTTGAGTACACGTTGCTCCTCCCTGGGCCGGGGTTCCGAGCCAACACTGGGTCCTCTCCGGACATATGCGTCTTCCCGGTAGACTCCCTCATTGCCGGTCTTCGCTTTCCCCTCCACCCGTTCGTGGTTGAGGTCCTGGTTTGGTATGGTCTGAGTCCCGCTCAACTGATGCCGAACACCTGGAGGCAAGTTGTGGCGTTCCTCCTCCGATGCCAAGAGATCGGCGCCAAGCCGACCATGTACCTCTTTCGGAGTCTCTTCCGACCCGTCCAGCCGAGGAAAGACGAGAAGAGGTTTTATCTTTCGCCCCGGCCGGGCGTGAAACTGATCGAGAATCCAGACTCGATCAAACACTGGAAGGACAAATACTTCCTCGTTCGGAATCTGACGCCATGGGTGATACCGACAGTTTGGGCGGACGGACTACCCAAGCGTACAAAGAAGGACGCTCCGCTGAACGCTGCAGAGACCGAGGTCCAGAAGAAGATCCTTGCTCTGCCGACGCTTAGCTGGAAGGATATCACCGAAGAGCATCTGTTCCGTGGGGGTCTCAGTCCGATCGACCCTCGTATGCTTCTGGTATTCATACTTCTCTCCGTAAAGTTTGCATTCAATTTTTCTAAGTTTTTTCGTTCGACTCTTGCAGAGACCATGAAGCTCGATTACAAGGCTCTGGTGGCGAAGGGCAGGTCCGAGCAGGAGAAGAAGAAGAGGCCGTCGGCAGCGCCTCAGGACAGCCGAGCTTCGAAGAAGGCCTCGGTAGTGAAGGCAGCCGATCAACCGAAGGTTGCGGTCCTGAAGGAGGGAGAGGTTGAGGTTCTTGTCCCTTCGGCAAAGGTGGCGGTCCCCGAGCAGGGTGGTGTCGTGGACCTCGATCCTTCGGCCCCGGGTGCTACTGCTCCTACCCCGGAGGCGGACGCTCCTGGTCCGTCGAGCAATGAGTTCGGAGTGGCCGATGCGCTGTCCCTCCAGGTTCCCCCACTCACCCCCGGCGCGGAGAAGATCTTGACCGAGCGTCATAAACAGATCTTCGTCCCTGATTGGCAGGTGATGAACGTCGACGGCTTTTTGGGCGACAGGAACATCTGCATGGAGGCAGTGAGGCACCTGCCGACCCCGAAGGACCGAGCGACCCTGAGGGCCGGGATGGCAGGGGACAACGTGATGCAGATGGCTCGGAGCACTATGTCGGTGAGTGTGTCGAACCCTTCTTCATTCATATTTTTCATGGAGATTTTTTTTTCTAAGTTCTTGGGATCGGATTTTAACGCGTTGTTCTCTTCCAGACCCTCTGCCACTTCAGCTGGCTGGTCGAGGAGATGGCGAGGAAGGATCAGGAGAAGGAGAAGGAGAGGACGGAGCGCGTTCGGGTGGCGAAGCAGCTTGAGTCCGAGCTGCTTCTTTCGACGAAGAGAGTCGCCGAAGCGGAGGACCTGGAGAAGAAGCTGGCCGACGCTATCCAATCGTCGAAGGATACGGCGGCCAAGTTTGAGAAGGAGGTGGCCGAGCTGAAGGAGGAGCTGGCCAGCGCTCGGTCGGGAGCCGAGAAGGAGGTCACCGGGCTGAAGGATGAGCTGGCCAAGGCTCGGTCGGAAGGGGAGGCTGCTCGGAAGAGAGCCGAGAGGATCAAGGTCAACCACCTGAGGAAGCTGAAGGAGGTGAAGAAGGCCGTGCAAGAGGAGGCCGCGCAGCACATGATCCAGAATATGCTGGACGCCTACGGCCGCGCCCTGACCCATGTAGCCGCGAAGAACCCCGGCTTCGACTCGTCCTCCTATGACTTTTACGAGCCCGTGGAGGGGGAAGAAGGGATCACCGAGGGTTTACTCGGACCCGATGGTGAAACAGAACCCGCCGAAGGTGATGGTGAGACCGAAGCCGAGGGCGAGGGGGAGGAACTCTCCGAGGAGGAGAGCTGGAGCGAAGGCGGGGACGAGGGTGACGGCGACGGCAAGGCCGAGGGGTCGACGAATCCGAGCGGCAAAAAGGTCGACCCCTGACTCGGTTGTCTTCCTACTTTCAGTCTTTTTGGTTTTGTTTTCTTTTTGTAAGCCTTATCGCGGACTGGCCACCGCCCTTGTTTTGAATGAAAAAGTATTTCGTTTGGCCAAAAATTTGTCCAAGTGTTGAGCCTCGGACTTAGTGTGCGTTTCGGGTGTTTTGGGCGTAAATTTCTCCAACTGTTGGGCCTCGGATTTATTTCCACTTTTCAGGTGGTGTTTGGTCCGGTCACGGAGCTGGTCTTCCTTCGGAAGGAATTGGCCAACTTGAAGCGTGAACTCTCAGACAGCCGGCAGAGGCAGGTTTCTCCTGCTCGGCCAGGCGGAGGAGGTCAGGGCAGTCCTGAGGAGGAACTGTCGCGAGCTGCATCAACTCCGGAAGCGCTCCTTGGGTCCTGGTTCCGAAGGGGAGGTTGAGCGGCTTCGCGGGGAGCTTAAAGCCGCCGAGCGGAAGAACGACGACCTTTTGGACGAGGTACAACACTTGGAGCTATCGGAGAGAGAGCGCTCTGCGGAAAGGGAGAAGATGGCCTCCGAGCTGGAGGGGGCTTTGGCTGAGCGTAAGAGACTATTGGCTGAAGTCGACATGCTCAGGAGGATCACGGTAGATAGGGGGATCGAGGTCACCCACTATCGGCGGCTTGCAACTGATAGTCCCAATGCCTCCGGGTCGTTGAAGGCCCCTCGATCAAAGAAATTGGCGAAGGACGTCGTCCTGAGGGATCGGATTATCGAACTGGAGGAGGAGATCGCGTCGCTTAAACCTGCGCCGGAGAGGGCTAATGTTCGTAGCACGTCGTGCACTCGCGAGGAAAGTGCGAGGGGGATCACGTTTTATGAGCTCGCGACGCGCCCGCTAACGACCAGGCGGAGTCCGACTGACGCTCAGAGCAGCGCGGCTGTCTCGTCGAGCGGGGCATCGGTCGGCGCGGCCGTTAGGACTAGCAGCGAAGGGGGGTCGCGCTTCGTTGGTTTGGGGTCGAGCTCAGAGGGTCGGCCTCGTCGTCCTCGCGTTTCCCTAAACCGAAGCATTCCCCTTCCGGAGAGGACTTGATTGCGTCGCTTTTCCTTTCTGTTGGCCGTTGTAATAACTTAGTTGTAGGGTCGGTCGACCGTCTGTAACACTATTATGTCTGAATGCAAAACTTTCTGAAAAACCTTTTAAGTGTTTGTCTTCGCCACTGTATTGAAAACGCTTTGTTCGTTTTTTCTATTTTTCAGCTTGTTGCGGCGATCCATGGGTCGGACTCAGGGCGTCCGAATGATGACACCGCATCCGAGGCGACTTCCGGGACGGTGGTTCTGAGCCCCAGGAGTGTCGATCTGAAGCTACGCCGATCCGAGGGCGAGTGGAATCATCTTTCGTTGGTTCTCAGTCTCCGGGAGGCCGAAACACAACGCTTGGAGAGCAAGATCGTCGAGCTGAGCCCCGTAGGCGAGGACGAGGACTCGCAGACCGCATTCAGCAATGCTCTTCGGGTCAAAAGTATTCGGCACATTCAGTCGAAGCTCATCGCCGAACGGGACGACTTGCTCTCGGAGATGGGACAGCTGCGGGCGGAAATGGCGAAGCTTCGAGGTGAGGCGGAGGAACCGTCTGCCGAGGAGAGCGAACAAGATGGAGAGGATGCATTTTTATGAAAGACAAGTGTAGTGGGTCGGGGGGTGTATGTTTTGCTTGCCGACACTTTTGTAATGGTCTATTTTGTACTGTACGCCGATATTTAATAAAATCTCCTTTCGGTGTTCTTTTGAACGTCTGTCTTTGTTTATAACTGTGTTGGCCGTGCCGAACTATCTGAACTGAGTGTGTCTATTTAGTCGAATGGATCCCCAGGGGTACGGCGATTTGTCGCTTAGTGGGTCTGACACGGCGATGTTCTCGAGAGTGCTATTTCGCCGTGGCGAGATCTGAGCCGTTGAATGTAGGCGCGGATCTCGAGGTGGCTCGTTTTCCAAGAAAACGTTATCTTGTCGTTTTGCGCGAGTGGCACGATCTGAGCCGTCTGATGAAGATCAGGCACGAAAGTTGAGGAGGAAGTGTGTTTTCCCCGTTTACCAGCTCGGGAAGGCACCTGCTCGGATGCCGGCCGGATATGTTCGCCTTCGACCTTCGGCTGTCGGTCAGGAGTGGTCTGGATGCGTGTTCCGGACCTTAGGCATAGTTCAACGGCTGTGGGAGCAATTCCGAACGGCGATCTACCCCTGGTTCGTCCGGAGACGAACCGAGGAGGTAAAGTCGAGCCGAGTGTTGGACTCCGAACCATCGGTGTAGTTCAACGGCTGTGGGAGCAATTCCGAACGGCGATCTACCCCTGGTTCGTCCGGAGACGAACCGAGGAGGTAAAGTCGAGCCGAGTGTTGGACTCCGAACCATCGGTGCAGTTCAACGGCTGTGGGAGCAATTCCGAACGGCGATCTACCCCTGGTTCGTCCGGAGACGAACAGAGGAGGTAAAGTCGAGCCGAGTGTTGGACTCCGAACCATCGGTGTAGTTCAACGGCTGTGGGAGCAATTCCGAACGGCGATCTACCCCTGGTTCGTCCGGAGACGAACAGAGGAGGTAAAGTCGAGCCGAGTGTTGGACTCCGAACCATCGGTGTAGTTCAACGGCTGTGGGAGCAATTCCGAACGGCGATCTACCCCTGGTTCGTCCGGAGACGAACCGAGGAGGTAAAGTCGAGCCGAGTGTTGGACTCCGAACCATCGGTGTAGTTCAACGGCTGTGGGAGCAATTCCGAACGGCGATCTACCCCTGGTTCGTCCGGAGACGAACCGAGGAGGTAAAGTCGAGCCGAGTGTTGGACTCCGAACCATCGGTGTAGTAAAGAGGGGAGGAAAAACAGGCGAATCCAAAAACAAAATGGAACTTTCTTTATTTGATATTTGACGGCGAACCGTTTTACATAGTGGGATTTATAGAACAGGTTACAAGTTAAAGGAGAGGAATGGCGCGACACCTCGAATTACTTAGAGAGGCGCCGGGGCGCTCTCTTGGTATTTCAGGAGGTGATCGGCATTCCAGGTCCTCGGGAGCTCTCTACCATCCATGTCCTCGAGTCGATATGCTCCAGGCCGAACAACCTTTGCGACCCGGTACGGCCCTTCCCAATTCGGAGCTAGCTTGGCCTTCTGACTGGGGAGGGATATGGCTAGCTTTCTCAACACCAGGTCTCCTTGTTCAAGGTTGGCGGGTCGGACTTTCTTGTTGTAGGCCAGCTCGACTCTCCTTCTGTAATTTTGCTGCCGAATCGATGCCCTTTCCCTCAGTTCATCTACCAGGTCCAAGTTTCCTCTGAGTTCCCTGGCATTCTGTGCTTCGTCATAGGCGATGAGCCGAGGGGAAGGAATTCCGACCTCGAGGGGTATTACGGCTTCGGCCCCATAAGTAAGGCTGAAAGGGGACTCTCCAGTGGGCGTCCGCTTGCTTGTGCGGTAGTTCCACAACACATTAGGGAGTTGATCGACCCACTGTCCTTTGGAGCACTTGTCCAACCTCTTCTTGATCCCCGCAAGGATCTGCTTATTAGCGTTCTCGGCTTGTCCGTTCGACTGGGGGTGCGAGACGGACGAGAAACGCTGCTGAATGACGAGGTCATCGCACAGGGTTCGGAATGCTGAGCCGGTGAACTGGGTCCCATTATCTGTCACGAGGACGCGCGGGACGCCGAATCTGCATATAATGTTCTTCCAGAAGAACTGCACCACTTTGTTCTCGGTTATCGTGGCGAGGGGCTCGGCCTCGACCCACTTCGAGAAGTAGTCGATAGCTACGACTAAAAACTTGAGCTGACCCGGAGCTGGAGGGAAAGGCCCTACTAAGTCCATTCCCCACATCGCGAAGGGGATAGGGCTCGATAGGGAGGCGAGGTTGGCTTGAGGGAGGCGTCGGATGCTGGAGTGTCTCTGGCAGGAGCCGCACTGCCGAACGTGTCGCTCGGCGTCTCGGAGAAGTGTCGGCCAGAAGTACCCATAATTCAGAGCTTTTCGGGCCAGGGACCTAAATCCCGAGTGTGCCCCGCCGATCCCTTCATGAAGCTCCTGTAGGGCATATTCGGCCTGTTCCGGAGAGAGGCATCGTAGATATGGTCGGCCGTCCGTTTGGGAGAAAGAGCGTTTGTATAGGATGCCCTCGATTAAGACATAGCGCTCGGCTCGGGTTCTAACTCGGCGAGCTTCTTTGGGGTCTGAGGGCAGAACTCCATCCCTTAGAAATTCTACCAGTGGCTTCGTCCAGTTGTCTTGCAGCATGACTGGCAATGACTCCGCCGAGCCTAGTGCCTCGTCTTCGATGCTCGGCTTAGTGAGGACTTCAATTAGTACGGTCTGCTCGAGTCCTTGTAAAGAGGACGAGGCCAACTTGGAAAGTGCATCGGCCTGTGCGTTTTCTTCCCGAGGGACCCGCTGGATGATGGCTTCTTCGAACCGACCCATGAGATCCCGGACTTTGGCGAGGTACTTCGCCATCCGCTCGTCCCGAGCTTCATATTCGCCCAAGACCTGGTTCACGACCAGCTGGGAGTCACTGTGAATCCGGAGACGATGCGCCCCAGCGGTTCGCGCGAGTCCGAGGCCGGCTATGAGTGCCTCGTACTCCGCCTCGTTGTTCGAGGCCTTGAAGCTCATGCGGATCGCGTATTGTAGGACGAAGCCATCAGGGCCGTTCAGGATGATGCCGGCGCCGCTTCCCTCACTACAAGAGGATCCGTCCACAAAGACTGTCCAAATGGGGGGTCCGCTCGGGACGTGGCCGACCTCGGGGATGGTGGATTCTACAATGAAGTCGGCGAGGGCCTGCGCCTTAATTGCCGTCCGAGGTTGATAGGAGATGTCGTGCTGACTCAGCTCTATCGACCACTTCATCAGCCGGCCCGAGGTTTCGGGTTTATGGAGGACTTGCTTGAGTGGTTGATCGGTGAGGACGATGACTGAATGAGATTGGAAGTAGGGCCGAAGCTTTCTTGCTGCCATGACGAGGGCGTAGGCTATCTTTTCTATCCCCGGATAACGGAGTTCAGCATCCCGAAGTACCTTGCTCACGTAGTAAATTGGCCTCTGGGTCCGGTCCTCTTCTCTGACCAGGACAGCGCTCAGGGACTGCTCGGAGGCTGCCAAGTAGAGAAAGAGAGGCTCGCCTGGGACCGGCTTACTGAGCAGAGGGGGGTTCACCAAATAGGCTTTCAGCTGGTCGAACGACGCTTGCTGTGCCTCGCCCCATTCAAATCCCTTAGCGCCTCGGAGTGCCTTGAAGAAGGGAAGGCACCTTTCCCCTGACTTGGAGAGGAACCGACCGATGGCTGCGAGCCGACCGGTGAGCTTCTGCACTTCTCTGACGTTCCGAGGCGGGGCCATGTCTAATATGGCTTTGATCTTTTCGGGGTTAGCTTCAATCCCCCGTTGGCTCACCATGAAACCGAGGAACTTGCCAGAGGAGACTCCGAACGCACACTTGTTCGGGTTCAGCCGCATGTTGTACTTCCTCAACACGCCGAACGCCTCTTGGAGGTCGGCTACATGGTCGGTACCGTGGATGCTCTTGACGAGCATGTCATCGACGTACACCTCCATATTTCGGCCGATCTGATGCTGAAAGACCTTGTTAACGAGGCGCTGGTAGGTGGCTCCCGCGTTCTTCAAACCGAACGGCATTACTCGGTAGCAGTAGAGGCCTTGGTCGGTGACGAAGGAGGTCTTCGGGATGTCCGGAGGGAACATCCGGATTTGGTTGTAGCCCGAGAAGGCATCCATGAAGCTGAGGAGCTCATGGCCCGAGGTGGCGTCGATTAGGGTGTCGATGTTCGGGAGAGGGAAGGGATCCTTCGGACACGCTTTGTTGAGGTCGGTGAAGTCGATGCATATCCTCCACGAGCCGTTGGACTTCTTGACCATCACAACATTCGACAACCACTCGGGATAATTCACCTCCTGGATGAACTTGGCCTTCAACAGCTTATTCACTTCCTCCTTGATTGCCTGCTGTCACTCGGGAGCGAACTTTCGCCTCTTCTGCTGAACCGGTTTGCACCCCGGCTCGACACTTAGGCGGTGGACGAGCAAGTCTTCGGAGATGCCGGGCATATCCGCGGCCGACCAAGCAAATAGGTCGCGGTTACCCCGGATGCATCTCACAAGGTCGGAGAATAGCACGGTCGGTAAGGACTTGCTGACGAGGAATTTCCGGCTCGGATCCTCGTCGGAGAAGGGTACTTCTTCCAACTCGTCCGCTGGTTCGGACGTTGGGCGAGCCTTCGGCTCGGGGATCTCGAGGGTCTCGAGCGAAAGCACTGGTCCCCCGGTGGAAGTCATGTAGCACTTCCGGGCTGTTTCCTGGCTCCCCCTGACTTCCCCTACTCCCGACCGAGTGGGGAACTTCATCTTCAGATGGTATGCTGATGGGACGGCCTCAAGGGCGGCCAGGCCGGGGCGACCGAGGATGACATTGTATGCTGCCGGGACGTCAACGACCATGAAGTCCATGGGTTCGGTCCGGGTAGTAGGGGTGCTCCCCGCAGTAACGTCGAGGGTTATTACCCCTTCGATGGTTACCGGGACCCCCGTGAACCCGTGTAGAGTGTATCCGGCCGGTTTGAGACGGTCTCGGGACAGCTGGAGGCCCTGGAAGGCCGAGAGGAATAGAATGTTGACCGAACTCCCGTTGTCAACCAAAATCCTCTGCACCTTGAAGTTGGCCATGCGGAGGTCGATGACGAGGGCATCACAGTGAGGGGTTCGGACTCCTTCGAGATCAGCGTCGGAGAAGGACACGGGCACACCGAAGCCCTTGGGAGGAGGAGCACCGTGGACCGAGTTCACCTCTCGGACGAAGGCTTTCCGGGACGTATTAGAGTTGCCGCCCATGGGACCCCCGTGGATCATGTGCAGAACCCTTTCTTCTTCGAACTCAGGCGTTACTTCGCGCCGCTTGTTAGCCCCCCGAGGGGGAGGAGAGTTCCGATCTGTCCGATCGTTAGCCTTCACGAACTTCGCCAACTGCCCCCTTCGGATGAGAGCTTCGATCTCATCTCTCAAAGCCCGACAGTCATTCGTCTCGTGCCCGTGGTCCCGGTGATACCGACACCACTTGTCTTTGTCCCTCCTCTTCGCCGGTTTGTGCATCCTCGGGGCTGGAGGGAGGACCCCCTCCTTCTCTACCTCCATGAGGATGGTGGAGACATTAGTTGTGAGGGGCGTGAATTTCTCGAACCTGGGGGGAGGACGACGCTGGCCGCCTCCGTCCTTCATAGTCTTCTTGGCCCCCTCTTCCTCCGTTGCCTTCCTCTTCGAGCCGGAGGAGGGTCCTCCGAAGTTCGGGAGGGACTCGGCCTCCTCGGCTCGGATGTATTTCTCGCACCTCAGTAGGAGGTCGGCGAAGTTGGTAGGCGGCTTCTTTGCTAGGGACGAGCGGAGGTTGGAGTTGAGGACGTTCGACTGGAACGCCACTGTTGCCACGGATTGGTCTAAGGAGGCGATCGACCTGACTTCTGCAGTGAACCTCTTCACATAGTCACGCAGCTTCTCTCCCCTTTCCTGTCGGAGGTTCAGAAGGGAGAGACTCGTCTTCTCGGCCCGTCGGCTGCTCACAAAGTGAGTTATGAACAGCGTCTCAAACTGCTCAAATGAAAAGATGGAGGCGGGGGCAAGCCGGGAATACCATTCCCGAGCCGAACCCCGAAGGGTGGCCGGGAAGGTCCTGCAGAGTATGGCATCGGAGACTTGGTGGATCAGCATCAGAGTCTTAAAACTCTCGACGTGATCTACTGGGTCGGACTCGCCTGAGTACGTTTCAAACTGTGGAGGTTTGAAACCCCTCGGTATGCGAGCTTCCATGATTGTCCGAGAGAAGGGCGGTCGGTTTGGGCGAACAGTCCCTGCTCTGGACTCCTCTTCTCGGTCCATACGGACAATGCGCCTCTCCACCTCATGGAGGCGGCGGTCAAAGGCATCGTCCCCTCGCCGGTAACCGTATGACCCTTCGGACTCTTCATCATAAGAGGGAGAGCGTGGACTTCGGCGCCGGTATCCCTCGGATCGGCGGGGACTGTAATGTTGCTGACGACTGGGAGCCTGGAGAGGACTTCGTGACCGGCGGTGAGGACTGGGAATCCGAGGGGGTGTTGGGACCCTCGGGGGGTTTTGGTTGTTGGCACGGACGTTCAGGGCCTGCAGTACAGTCTCCTGAAACTGGAGGAACTCGGCACGGCTGATAGGTACCTCACGGTCCCTCGTACGATGCCGATCCTCGGGGGAACGCGGCCTCCTCCTTCGGTGTTCGGGAGATGCCGCTCGGCCTCTCCGGTACGGAGATCTTTGTCTGTCTCGGCGACGAGGTGACCGCCCGCCCTGACGCTGTCGGGAGGCCTCCGCTTGGGCCCGCCTCTCGTCAAGGTGCGTGCGGAGGTCGTTCTCCTTCTGGCGGTTCCGGTCGGGGTTATGGGAGGCCATCGAGTCCGAGGACCCGTTATGGACCGAGACATGGTCCTGGATGGGCTGCTTCAGCTTCTGGCCGTTGAGACCGGCGGGACCATGGTTCGGTTGCTGCTGAGGATGAGGAGGCTGGACCGGTTGGGTCGGCGGAGGAAGCCCAGATTGGGGAATTTGGTTGACGGGGGTATCCTCCGTAGGGTCGGCGGGGTTGGCCACCCGGTTGGATCCTTTGGATCTGTTCTTCTTCGGAGGCATGGCGATGGGAGGCGATGAAGGAGAAGCTGAGGTCGTTCGTGTGGTGGTTTCCCACAGACGGCGCCAATCTGTTACCGCTGATTTCGGTGTGGGGGTAAACAGATAGAATTTGTGAGTCCGGGAAACACCTGAACGATTGACTCGATCTCCTTGCTCCTGGCACAACCTGCAAGGAAGTGCGAAACACCGGGGTTGATTCCGGCGACGCACCCTCCGACGCTCTTGTCAGTAATCAGGAAAAGATCAAGAAAGAGCTTAAGTGGTGAAAAAGTGATTAACCTGGTCTCGGCGGTAGAGGGGTTGTATTTATAGTCGCCTTTGGAACGATTTGGGGCCTAATTTCCTGCCTAACAAATAGGAGAAAAATCCTCCTATTCTGTTTTGGGAAGTTAGGCCTTGATTCCCTGGTGAGAGCTAATCAGGTTTACTGATTTGACCAAATCAGTGGCCTGATTCTCTTCTTGGTGGATTGGGCTTGTATCGGGTCGGGACCCGTACCCAATTGAAGTGGATCTATTCGCGGGTGGTTGGTTCTGTGAGAAGGAGGCCCAATACCCGTTTTGGATCCATCTGTATGCGAAATTACCTTTTTACCCCCGTGCTCTAGATTTCGTGATCGATCTGGACGGTCTCGATTTAACCCCAACTTTAGCCATATCAGGCTGTAAGTCAAATCTCTTGTCCCCATCAAAAGAGTAACTAATTATATCTCTTAAAGGGAAGAATCTACAGAAGATAGAAGATTAATATCAATAACCTAACTATTTCTCAGGCCTATAAATACCCTCCCCCCTCCCTCAGTCACAAGGTAATCAATATTTTCCTTCTCAAACTCTCCTTCTCTATCTTGTTTTGACTTGAGCATCAAAGGGTCTGTCGTTGGGCCGGCCAACCCTGGTGTTTCAGGCTTTGTGAAGGTCCATCGGCCACGTCGGCAACCGTCAAATTTAGATCAAGGTGCTCTTTCAACTATCTAAATCCAATCTTAGGAGCTATAACAACTTTTTACGGTGATGATCAAATGTTAGATCTTTAGTAGTTTCCTTCAAAATATAAACTCACTATCTGTTTGCACTCACACAAAAATAAGCAGCAACAGATTGACGGTGTATGTGGGAAACTACACAGATCTACGTCACAGATCAGAACTTGTGCTAACAAACATCGAGTCTTTACGTCATGCCATCGAAGTTAAAAATTGAGAGCAGCAACATCAAGCCGTCTAGCCAACCCTCTTCGCCAGCAAGCTCCTCCTATGGAGAACCCTATTCCTCCTCATCAACCTCAATAGCCTAATCAAGTTCCTATCAACAGAGATGCGCTGGGGGGGGGGCTTCAGACAAAGTTGTCATGAACCGCACCATGGACAACACCCTCTATACAACCATGTATCAATCCAAACTGTCGCAAGCCACTCCACGCCCTCGCGAGGTCCCCGGGTGTCAAGAGATCTTCATCAAGTCATCAATGCCAGACAACAAGGGACCGATCTACAGAACAATTTGGATGAGAGGCATACTCGGGGTGAGGCCTCTTGCTCAGAACATCAGGAGAACCGGAGAAGGAACTCTACTTGAAGGCAGAGATCAAGACACTCCTTCTCTCATAGGGGGTGCAGTGTAGAAAGAAGCATGACTCATGAGAGTCGAAAGCATCTTGAGATGAACAAAGAGCAAGAGCCCCCAGTTACTAGGGCCGAACTGAAAAACTTCAAGTATGACATCCTTCGAGCCATCCGAGGTACTCATGATCGTGGTCGATACTCATGGAAGCCCCACTCTACTCCTTCGAGAAAAGAAGAATCCAGCGACTCAACTAGGTCTAAGAGCAAGGACGACCAAGTCATTCGTCGTATCCGAGAAGTAGAAGATAGCCTAGAACAGATAAAGCATGAAGGGAACCGCTCCAGCAGGGCTTACCGCTCCGGTCGACCTCCTTTAAGCAAATCCATCATCGATGCACCCATTCCAAAGAACTTCAAAGTTCCTCAACCCGAATATTATGATGGTGAATCTGACCCGGGTTACCATATTGAGAGTTTTAAAACTCTCATGATGGTCTATAACGCCACCGATGCACTCATGTGCCGAACTGTAATGTCCCGGGCCCCGCTCAAACAAATTCTAATAACTGCCCACCACAGGCTGCCTCTCAAAAGGTGTCATGAATAGTTGGTGCATCTTGATCATAGGCAATACTATATATACACACACAATCCTAACTCACCTTCCATGTGGGACTAAGTCACCACCACCTACCATGAACACCATGGCCCCATAGTAATTAATTCATTTTTTCTATAGGCTCTATATACACACTACCAAATCTATAGGCCCATCTAACCATGAATTAATTACTAAATCCACCATGAAGCCCACCATGAAGGCCCATCTCATATGGGGTATTACACATTTGTAACACCCCGGCCCCAACTCAGACAATATATTTATTTATTAGTACAACTGCCTACCACACACTGCCTTTCAAAGGGTGGTTAACCGATTTGGTGACTCTTGATCATAGGCAATATTATTTATTATCTAATTATTCTTAGAAATCCTCCGATGTGGGACAAATCAATCCCACACTCATCCTTTCTCTCTCTTGCGAGGCAGCAATACAGCCGGGCCCCACTGCCAGCCACGTCACCCACGTGCTGTCAACAAAGCACATTTAATTCATTTTCCCATTATTACAACTTTTTCATTCATCATATTTACCATTATTCCATCATATTATATTATATTATATATATATATATATATATATATATAATGATGTAATAATGGTAAATATGATGAATGAAAAAGTTGTATATTTACCATTTTTCCATTTTTACAACTTTTTCATTCATCATATTTACCATTATTCCATCATTACACACACACACACACACACACACACACACACACTAGTATTATATACTCCAGGAAATATGGGGAGTTACATGAACATTCCCCGCAACTATGAAAGGATCGGCAAGGGAATGGTACTCTCACCTTACTTTAGAGTCAATATTCTCCTTCGACCAGCTCGAGGAACTTTTCATAGCGCACTTTGTTACTGGGCGCAAGGCTGAAAAAAGAAGTGCTTCCCCATTGGAATTGAAGCAAAGAGACGGAGAACTGTTGAAAGACTTTGTCAGGCACTTCACAGCCGAGGCAGGGTATAACTCTTCCCTGGACTCGTCAGTGGTGGTTGCCACTTTTCTCCACAATGTTACTCACAAAGACTTGAAGGCCGCCCTCGTTAAAAAGCCTCATAATGATTTCACCGAGCTCCTGGAAAGGAGTGACAAGTATATCGAAGCAGATGAAGCTCTTTATCCTCAAGGCCAGAATGATCCATCTTCCAGGAACAAAGGAAGAATACAAGCGAGGAAGGACTGATTCGTTGGGGCTACCTCTCCCAGTTCGTCCAGTGAAACAACACCAAAACCCCTCTGGCTCGGAGGGCTAATAAGCATCAAGAGAAGCCCTCTGAATCTCAAAACGCAGAGCGCATGACAACCTTCCACTCCATTCACAGAGGTCTGATGGGGGGAGATTCCAACTCCTTCCGCAAAGACTTCGTTAGGGAAGTCAACTCAGTACACAACATCCCGCATACCAAAAGCATCGGGGTCTCGATATCTTTCTTCGACAAGGGCTTAGAAGGTGTCTTAACACCTCATTGCAACACATTGTTCATAAACCTTTGCATGGTGAATCATGAGGTACGCTGCATCCTTGTGGAAAATAGTAGCTCAGTAAACATCCTCATCATGAACACTTTCAACGACCTCAAGCTCTCCGAGACCAACTCAAGCTAGAGTCGGTTATACATTCCACGGATTCTCCGGTGTCTCCATTCAAATCGAAGGAATTATCCCACTCGATGTGACGGTAGGAAAGCTCCAGCTACTCGGACAGAGGTGCTAGACTTTATGGTAGTAGATGTCAAAGTTGTATACAACGCTATATTCGGTCATCCCAGCCTAACAACCTTTCATGTAGTTGCCTCCACCCTCCACATGACAATGAAGTTCCCCACAACAGCAGGCGTAGGTTAAGTTGTAAGGAGCCAACAGGCAGTACGAGAATGCTACACCGCAACAATGAGGGGCTAAGTTCTCCCCCTCAATGCCATAGAACTCCTGCCAAAAAGGAGTTGCAATAACTCCAAGCCTGTAAACGAGTTTGAAGATACTGCCTTAGACAATCCAATCAAAAGCTTCCAAACCCACCAAGCTATCTCCAGCCAGGTCCCAATTCATCCTCGTCGTAATACAGTAATATACTTGGGTTCCCCGCCCGAAGCCACTGCACTCATTCAACGAAAAGAAATAGTCACACCTAAATACGGTGAACCTGGAGTTCTCTTATTCTCTCTGCAAAACAATGGGAGGCTCGCTCCAAAACAGGCAAGTCCATGCAAGTTGTTCGCCTAACAGCTCATCAACTTGAAGACCCGGGGGGTAAGGAAATATCAGCAAGAACTTGGAAAGTGGAACACCTCATGAACTTCAACAAGGGCGCTGGACGCCCTCCTCTTCTATGTATTTTCAATATTTTCCAATAAAGAGTGTTTTCCCTACAGGTCATTGCATATAATAAAGGCCAGCCACTAGAGCAGCCGCTTAGTTTTATTTTTCAATAAAATTTAGTATTAATTTTTGTAAAGATCTTGTACAGTTCTTTGAATGCAAACAATAAGTTAAATGTTAAGCTTACTCCTAAAAATGATATCAAAAACTCATTAGAAGCTCCTTATAAAACGAGTTTGGAGTCCATACCCGTGGTTTGGAGTTGCTCTCGCAATATGCAACGAAGCAAGTTCAGAGCTCAACTCGCCATTTGACCTGCTCCTGTAACCAGTTAAACCCTTCAACAACAAGTTCAGAGTCAATATCCATGGTTCGAAGTTGCTCTACCAACCTGCAATCAAGCATGTTCAGAGCTCAACTCGCCATTTGATTTGCTCCTGCAACCTGTTAAATCCCTAAACAATAAGTTCAGAATCCATACCCATGGCTCGGAGTTGGTTTAGCAACCTGCAAACAAGCAAGTTTAGAGTTCAACTCGCCATTCGATCTGTTCCTAAAACTTGTTAAAACGCTTATATATGGATTAGAGGTCCATAATCGTGGATTGCAATTGCTCCAACAAACTTGCAAACAAGCAAGTTTGGAGCTCAACTCGCCACTCGAGGCGACTCTCACAATTCGTTGGAAGAACCATACAAAAAGTTCGAAGTCCAACACCCTTCTTGAGTTGCTCCTACAACTAGCTAAGTACAAAATGGCAAGTCCGGAGCCCAACTCTTCCCTAGAGCTGCTCCTACGACTAGCTGATACCCAAGATGACAAATCACGGGACAAGGCACATGCATGTAAAATATTTCTTATTTCACAAACAAAAAGTCTCGTTACAACAGCAAAATAACAATAAGTCTATGTTTCATGCCTAAGCGTCGCTACAAAAGTCTTGCAAACACTATACATCAAGTTGTCCTACCAGTTGTAGTCGGTAGGGGGATGTTCCGCCTAAGAGACACAAATTATCACGCCCCACTTCTCATTACACGGAAACATGGGCACGCAACTGAGGCCCAGCGAATGATATAAATATACCAACTCATATCATCCATAAGATGTACAATACCAGCAAGCTCAACAATACAATAATAATCACAGGAACAAGAATATAATGCAATAACAAATATCTGAGATACAAGAACTTACATAATGCCAAGAATACACAGTACTAAAACAGCAATAACTTACAGTCTACAAATCAGATTGAGAATCTGTAAGACGTTCCAGATTCAAGACTCAGTGTACTAAAATTTCTATACAAAGTTCTAAGCTTCGATGTCAGGAACTGGGTCGAAACCTCAGTACAAACTCGGGCAAATAACGAGGCAGCATATTTGAATGTTCAATAATACAATAAATTAACGGTTTGAGATTTATGTCAACAATAATGGCACGATAAGAAGATTATAAATCAATAACATGATACAATAAAGAAAGCAATGGAGTTCAATTAGATGCGATATTTAATTCGATTACTACTTGCCTGATTTCAATGAGTGTTTTCTTGAACTAGAACAATAAGAATGAGTTCAAGGGATGCTTGCCTGTATTTACTATGGTTACGATGGGAAGAAGAGCGACGACGACAATGATCCATGGCAGCGAGATGCAGCAAGAACAACAGCAACACATAGCGACAAGAACCAGCAAGTACAATAACAACAACAACTCGACAGTGGTGACGGGAGGAAGAACAGCAATGCAGCGAACACCCAGAGGCAGTGAGCAAAATTAACAAGCGATGACGACAACTATAGCAAGAACAGCAGCAACAACAGCAATTGCAGCAACAACAAGATAGTGATGACGAATAGCGAGATAGCAACGATGAACAGCGAGAGAAACATCGACACACAATGACAATGGCAGGGGGGCAGCAACACGGCAGCGAACAAGGTGATCGGATGCTTCGGTGTTCGGCTTGGCGTCCGGACAACAAGGAAGAAGAAGGGGGTTGCTGCTCGGTGGCGAGGGAAACAGGATGTTGTCTTCGGCGGTTCTAGAGAAGGTGGCAACTATGAGAGGCGACTAGAAAAGGAGGCTCGGGGATATTGCGGGGTTGCTGGAGTTTAGTGAGGAACGGAAGAGGCTGACTGCTGCGGTGGAGTCGTGAGGTTGAGGCTGTGGCGGAGTTGCAAGGCAACGACTGCAGAGGAGCGTCAAGGTTGGGTGGCACTCGACTGCGGTGATGGGTTCTCGAGGGTGTAGCGTGGTCGAGCGGCGGTTGCAGAAGCGAGCGACAGAGCTTCGGTGCTGAGATGGCTGGAGGTGATGGCGAGGGCAATGGCAGTGGTGAGGAGCTCGAGCACTGGTGAAGGTCGGAGAGGGCAGTAGAGCTGCGGCAGCGAAGGCAAGGTGGCTGGAGTCGAGTTGGACGGAGAGGAGGAGCCTGCATGTTGATGGCGGTGTAGGTGTAGTAGCGACTGTGACGGAGGGTGACTGTGACGGAGGGCGACAAGGATGGAATCGAGTGGTTGTGGGGGTGATGTCGAGGTGACAGGGGGGGCTCTGTTCCGAACTGAGGAAAAAGAAGGAGGAGAGAGGGGGAGAGAGAGAGAGAGAGAGAGAGAGTGAGTTTAATAATATAATAATAATAGGGTGAATAAATGGATAATTAATACGGATTTGATTATGGGGGTTACTGAAAGAGATAGTGGGCAGTAAGTTAGATAATGGGGTTAATTTAGTGGGGTGTATGCAGTTCGTGTAGGGAGTGGGTTTCAGGTTTTCTTAGTGGGTTTTGGGTTTGGGTTTCAATAGGATTTGGGCTTGGATCTAAAATGTGGGCTTATCTTTGGGTTTACAAATATATATATGCTTGGGTTGGGCTTGAGTTATGGATTTAAAATATGAATAAATTAAAATCAAATAAATATAGGATATGCTAAGTTGGGCTTTAATCATCAACTAATACACTAAAAAAAATAATAATAATAACAATAATATAGCTTGAAATTCTGGGTTCTAATAATATAATTAAATATCCAAAAGAAAGAAATCGGTTTCCAATAGAATAGTATGATTTATTTAGAAATCTGGATTACGAGAATACGAAGAAAAGAAAAGTAAATACAATCCATACAACCGGAAACGGGGGTTACACAAACCTCTTCACAAGCCTCCTGCCAACAGCTCCTCAGGGCCACCTAAACTCTTGATGATAAAATTCAAAACAAGTCTTCCTTAGGCGAGAAAGCTCCAAGTCTTTCCCGATTAATGCCACCTTCACCCGGGCAAGCTCCAACTCCGTCTCGCATAACGCAGCGCACAAATGGACAAGTCCCAACTCTGTCAAGCACAGCGCATTGCGAAGGAGAGCAAGATCAACGTTCCAAGGACCTCATTCGATGTACATGACTACTTGTCAGCAAAGAGAAGAATGGAATTACTTCAACGTTGAACAAACACAAAGGACATCACTTCAATATCAAGAAGTCTCAGAACACCCACAACTCATTCGCTCCAAAAAATGAGTTCGGCGCTCAGCACGTCATTTGAGTTCCTCCGGCAAATAACTCGTTAACTCCATACAACGAGTTCACCTCGCTCTCTGCTTGCGCTCCATCAACAATTCTTTAACTCCAAACAACGAGTTCAATGCCCTACTCTTCACTCGAGCTCCATCAACCACTCATTGACTTCATACAATGAGTCTGGTGCCTCGTTCTCCGCTTGCGCTCCGTCAACAACTTGTTAACTCTATACAACAAGTTCAATATCGTGCACTTTGCTTGAGCTTTATCAATAACTTGCTAACTCCATACAATGAGTTCAGTGTCGTGTGCTTCACCCAAGCTCTGTCAACAACTCGTTAACTCCATACAACAAGTTTGGTTCCTCGCTCTTCACATGAGCTCCATCAACAACTCGTTGAATCCATACAACAAGTTCAATTTCCCACTCTCCACTTGACTTCGTCAACAACTCGTTAGTTCCATACAATGAGTTTAATAGCTTGTTCTCTACTGAAGCTCCACAAACAATTCATTGAATCCATACAATGAGTTCGTTTCTCTATTCGAGCTCCGTCAACAATGAGTTCAATGCCTTGTTCCTCGCTCCTTGCTCGAGCACCGTCAAAAACTCGTCAACTCCGTACAATGAGATCAATTCTCTGCTATTTGCTCGTGCTCCATCAACAGCTTGTTCACTCCATATAACGAGTTCAACGCCCTGCTCTTCGCTCGATTCCGTCAATAACTTGTTAACTCTAAACAACGAGTTCAATGCCCTACTCTTCGCTCAGGCTCCATCAACAACTCGTTAGCTCCATACAACGAGTTCGATGCCTTGCTCTCTACACGAGCTCTGTCAATAACTTGTTAACATCATACAAAGAGTTCGGTTCCCCACTATTCGCTCGAGCTCCGTCAACGACTCGTTAACTCCATACAACGAGTTCAATGTCTCACTCTTTGCTCGAGCTCCATCGACAACTTGTTAACATCATACAACGAGTGTGGTTCCCTGCTCTTCACTCGAACTTCGTCAACGACTCGTTAACTCCATACAATAAGTTCAATGCCTTGATCTCTGCTCGAACTCCATCAACAGATTGTTAACTCCATAAAACGAGTTCATTGCCTTGCTCTTTGCTCGAGCTCCGTCAACGACTCGTTAGTTCCAAAAAACAAGTTCAGTGCTTTGCTCTTTGCTCGAGTTCCATTAATCACTCATTAAATCCATATAACGAGTTTGATGTCATACTCTCTGCTCAAGTTCCGTCAACAACTCGTTAACTCCCAACAATGAGTTCGATGCCCTGCTCTTCGCTTGAGCTGTGCCAATATCTCGTTAACTCCATAAAATGAGTTCAACACCTTGCCCTTAGTTCGAACTCCATGAACAGCTCGTTAACTCCAAACAACGAGTTCAATGCCTTACTCTTCATTCGAGCTCTGTTAACGTCTCGTTAACTCTATACAAAGAGTTCGATGCCCTGCTATTCGCTAGAGCTCCGTCAACAGCTCGTTAACTCCCAGTAATGAGTTTGATGCCTTGTTCTTCGCTTGAGCTCCGTCAATATCTCGTTAGCTCCATACACCAAGTATAACACATTGCCCTTCGCTCGAGCTCTGTCAATGAGTCGTTAACTCCATACCATGAGTGAAATGTCCTGCTCTTCGCTAGAGCTCCGTCAACAACTCGTTAATATCATACAACGAGTTTAATGACATGCTCTTCACTTGAGCTCCGTCAACAACTCATTGACATCATACAATGAGCTCAATGCCTTTCTCTCCGCTGAAGCTCCGCCAATGATTCGTTGACTCCATACAACGAGTTCAATGCCCCGCTTTTCGCTCAAGTCCTTCCAACAACCTCTTATCTTCATGCAATTGGCTCGGCGTCCAACGATGGCCCAAAGTGGTCTCTTGAAAACGGCAAGTTCAAACATTCAACACCGTCTAAGAGTTGCCTCTACCCACCTACTGGGCGCAAACATCAAGCTCAACATCAACTCCATCCAAGAGTTGCCTTCGCTGACTTGCTGGGCGCAAATAGCAAGCTCAAATGTCCAACTCCGTCTCAAAGTTATCTCTATAAACTTGCTGGAATCAAACAAAAAGCTTTACGGTCAACTCCATCTTAGTTGCCTCTTCAAACTTTCTAGGATCAAACAGCAAGCTTTATGTTCAACTACGTCTTAGAGTTGACTCTCCAAACTTGCTGGGCGCAGAAAGCAAGTTCAAACATCCAAATCTGTCTCAGAGTTGCATCTACAAACTTGCTGGGTGAAAACATCAAGTTCAAATGTCCAACTCTGTCTCAGAGTTATCTCTTCAAACTTACTGGGTGCAAATAGCAACTTCAAACGTCCAACTTCATCGTAGAGTTGTCTCTATAAACTTGCCAGACGCAAATGACAAACTCAACTTTCAACCCTGTCCTGGAGTTGCCTCTATAGTCTTACTGGGTGCAAACAACAAGCTCTATGTCTGACTCCGTCTCAGAGTTGTCTCTACAAACTTGATGGGCATAAACACCAAGCTCTACATCCAACTCTATCTCAGTGTTGTCTTTAAAAATTTGTTGGGCGCAAATAGCAAGCTCTCGTCCAAATCTATCTCCGAGTTATCTCTACAAATTTGCTGGGCACAAACATCAAGTTCAAACGTTCAACTCTGTCCCATAGTTGCCTTAATAGACTTGTTAGGATCAAATAACAAGTCTGACGTGCGATTGCCTTCCAAAGTTTTCTCCTACATTATCTCTTCTACGTCAGCCATATACACAAGATCCAATGATCGAAGTACTCAGCAACCAAATCAACAAGAACACTCATCCAACAATGAAACGCTTGATCAACAAAACAAGCGAACACACCACGCTTGGTCAATGAAAGAGCGGTTCAACGAAGCGAACAAAGAAATGCTCGATCGAAAAAACAAGCAAATGACACAACACTTGCTCGATGAAAGAGCAACTCGATGGGGTAGATCACTCAACAATCACTTGGTGGGCAAAAAATCAAGGAATCTCCAAACCAAATTAGGTGATCACTAACTCGTTCGAAGCCAAAATCAACTAGGAATTTGAACTCAACTGGGTAGGTCGATCAACAAACACTTGGTAGGTGAGAACAAAGATCCGATATCAAAAAGAAGCTTGGCCGAAACAAACTTTAACTCGACAAGAAAAGCTTCGGGTCTTATAAGAAACCAAGTCGATGTCGATGCTCCAAAGCTTCGCCAAAACCCTATCTCCACAAAACCCGACAAGGCTTCAACACTTGGGTGAAATCTCAAACTCAACACTTGGACAACTCTGAGCTCCGTAAAAGTTTCATGATTTGGCCAAACTCCAACTTGAGATCCACAAGACTTCAAAGACAGCAACCCAGCCCAATCTTTATAAAGGACCTCGAAGATGATTAAATCCAAGTTCAAACAAGAGCTCCAAAGTTGGCTAAAACCCAATTCAGTCACCCCCGATCTCAAAGCTCTAAATATTGGCTAAAACCCAACTCCAACCCGAACATGACAAGAATCTTCGAAACCCATAAAAGCTCCAACTCGGTTTGAACCCAAAGCAACGAAGAAGAAGGTTGTCAAAAAGTCTTGGTCACCGAAACTTTTTGTAACTCCTGTTTTCGTCTATATGTATTGTTGTATATTTTCCGTGTTTCAATTCTTTATAAAAAATTTACGTTTTCTTACATTCGTTTTGTTTTAAATTTATTTTTGTATCTCTTATTAAAGACCATTTCTAATCAATAATTGTATTTGTAGCTATTTTAAAATAATTTTAAATTGTAATACAAATTCTATTCAGTTATATAAGTTTATCTTATTTCTTATTTGGTTAATTATTTATGTTTTAGCCAAACCACATATGTTGTTATTATGGATTATTTTAATGTGTTAAACCCAAATCATACTTCATTTATCTTATTATTAATTGGTATTTTGATTAATGCATAAAAATCATATTCAATCATGTAATCTTGTTTATCTTCTTATTTGATCATTTATTTGCAATGTGTGAAGCCCATCCAATATTATTGGATTTTTTGTTTATCTATTTTGTAACCCCACATATTAAATAGCTCATTCTATATTTTATTTATTTGAATCTTCTTCTGAAGTCCATTCTATTTTTGCAACTATTTCTATTTATCACGACCATTCTACAAATTATTTAATTCTCTATATTATGAACCCATAATTCATTTCATAGCCCATAATTCCAAGCCCAATCCTAATAAAAAGAAAATCCTAATTTGTACTACAACCTAAGCCCAAGAAAACCCCTAGCATAACAGCTAATACTCCACCCCTTCATATCTCAACTGAAACCCCCTACTCACCTCCTCATCTTCATAACCAATTCCCCCTGGGCCTGACAACTGTTGCAGCACGCTGTCCTCTCCTCGCTGTCATTAATTCCGACCCAACTCCCCTACAAACCCATCTACTCCCACACTGTCATCACAGCCGTGTTGCCCTGAACTCAACCGACTATCGCACTCATCCCCACCGTCCCTAACCACCACTCCGATCAGCTTGTACCACCACCGCATCGTCGTTGCTGCATCCCGATCTTCCACCGCTTGCTCCTCCTTCACTCCTTGGAATTGTTGCTTGCCGTCGTCGCATGCTGCAGTTGTTACTCATTGTTGTTGCTCGCTCTTGCTGTCCTCTTGCAATTGTGCCGTTGTCCCGCTCGTTGTTGCTACCACTCTTACTGTTGCAGCCGTTCATGCCGATGTTGCTGCCATTCTTATTGTCGCTACCGTGAATTGATGTCGTCATTGCTCTTTCCTTCCTCCGTTGGTTCTCGGCGCATTCAGAATCATCACTAAAAAGGCGAGTGTCTCTTGAACTCAATTTATTGTTCTGGTTCAAAAAAAATATTTATTGAACTCTGGCAAGTAGTTATTGAATTGAATATCATATCTAATTGAATTTCATTATTGATTCATTATTTTCCTTATCGTACTCTGTTATTGATTCAAGTTTTGACTGTTAATTCTTCATGTTATCGAATATTTGAATGTTATGGCCTGTCATTTCCCCAAATTTGTACCGAGGTTTTGACCCAGTTTCCGACACTGAAATTTAGAACTTTGTACATATAAATTGTAGCACACTAAATCTAGAATTTGGAACATCTTACGGATTCTCAAACCGATTTATAGAATGTAAGTTATTGACGTTTTAGTACTATCATATTGTAATTTTGTAACCCCTGTTTTCCCAAAAATGTATTTTTGTATATTTTCTGTATTTAAAATTTTCGTAAATTATTTTTACCGCTTTCAAAATTCTTTTGTCAAAATGTATAGTTGGATCTTCCATTAAAACCTTTTTTTTTCTTCAATAATTTTATTTGTAACTATTTCCAATGATATTTATATAAATCTTATTATTGCTATTATTACCTGGGTTTCTATTATTATTACTATTATTATTTTTATCATTTTTCTTATTTTTATTATTGTTATCAGTATTATTATTATTACTGTTATTTTTTTATACTATTAGTATGATTATTGTTTTTTTTTATTAATAATATTTTTTATAAAGTCATAATTGTATATTTTTATTATTTGGTTATTTTATTTTACCCGTTAACCCAAATACCCATTTAAACCCCATTCATGCCCAAACCCATTACCCATTAAACTACCCTAAACCCAATACCCAACTAACCTGTTTAACCCTACTCTACCCTACCCGTTTTCACACCCTTACCCGTTTAACCCTACCCGAATACCCACCACCCTATATAACTACCCTGTCATCCCCTACCCCATACTGCTAACCCTAGCCATTCTATATTACCCTCCTTCAACCCATCCCAATCCTCTTCCTTTCCCTCTCCGGCGTGCCCCTCAGTCGTGCCAGCCCCCTGCCCTTGTCGACACCCATCCTTCTCCCGCATCTCCTGTAACATCCCGTATTCTTATTTTTATTAAAAGTGCATTTTTCAATTTTTGCACGAATGATGTACGAGCTAATTTTTCCATCTTATTTTTCTTACTCTCATTTCTTATTTTAGCATGCATAGTCTTTTTATTTAACCTTTTATTAAACTCATGGACCTAAGATTTGATTCTAGCCAACTAGACTAAATAATTAAATTAATTAAAAAGCAAACCCACAAGACAAGCCCATTAATAAAATCTAATTTTAAGTTGTGCATGGACTCGCACATGACATGTAACAACTTTTAATACACATTTTAGAATTATAGGAATTGTATTTAAATTTTTATATGTGTGTGCACTAGTGCACAACACGTGCACGTGTGGATGGAGAGTTGGCCGGTTGGGAGAGATTGAGAGTTGGCCAGTTTTAAAGGTGTAGGGTTGGGGGTTATGGGAGTTAGGATAGTGAAGAGGTAGAGATTTAAGTGAGAAGTTATTAGGTGGAAAAATTTGCAATTTAGACCTTCACTTTGTCCGGACGAAACCCTAGTCATCCATCTCATAGAAAGAAAACTGAAGAGAATCAAAAACAGGACGATAATAAATCAACCATTAAAAAAAATGAACAACCTTGTTGGAGCGGCGAAGAAATTGGGAAGTGCACGTCATGACTGGATCCGATATGCCCACCGATCCGAACTGTGAACATCACATAATTAGGGTTTCGAACTTAATAAGAGAAGAGGATAAGGAGGATGATGATGAAGAAAATGGAAATAAAAATGAGTAAGAAATGGAAGAGAGATAGAGAGAGAGAGAATATGAGGATGAGGAACGGACGAAACCCTAGACAGCGGCGATGACCGGAGCGGCATGAGCGGCGGAGTGGAGGGCGGCGCGAGCGGCGACGAACGGAGCGGAAGGACGGAGATTCAAGAGGAGAGGGGGTGAGGGGTGAATGGCAAGTGGCCAGAGAGAGAGAGAGAGATTTGGGAGGCTATTAGGGTTTATATAATTGGGGGGAAACCAAAGTGAGGGCGGGACGGGGAAATATTACCACGTGCAGAACACGTTGCAACGAAATAGTAAAAAAAAAAGTTCAACGCCAGCGGTGCATGTATAAGTGCCGTTATAGAGTAATCTATGCCGGCGGTTCATGTATAAGCGCCGTTATATATCATATATCTAACGGCATTTTATACAAGAGTCGTCATAGACATTCGATATTAACAAAAAAATAATAACGACGATCTATCCCGGCATTTGGATGTACACGTCGGGATAGATATGCCGTTATAGCCGTTACGATTAGTAGGATCCTATAAGTACCCGTGTTGTTTCTTCTCATTTAACACCAAAATAAACCAATTTAGAAGGAGGAAAAAGAAAGAGAGAAGAGAGTGTTCTTGTGCATTGGAGGCTTGTTGGAGAGCTCTTGCTAGGAGGAGAAGGACTAGGAGTTGGCTTGTTGGATCTAGAAGTGGTGTCTCATCTTCTTGGTCACAAATTCTTCATAAGAGGTGGGTGGTTTTTATACTTTCTAATTCATAGGTTGAGCATGCTAGAATATGACATTAGTAATGTAGATCAAATTGATGTAATGTGGGTGATCTTGTAAATGTAGAAAATGCATACTAATATATTACATGAGTAGTATAGATAAAGTTGATGTGATAATTAGAGAACAAATTCATGCTATTATGTGTGCCAAATTGTAGAGATTTTGCTATTGATTGAGAAACTAGTTGTCATCATGTTGTTTGGAAATGAGAAAAAGAAATAATGAGGACTTGCCATATGCATGCTAATTTACAAATGTAGAAACATGTAGTTGTAAAAACAATTGTAGAGACTTCCCTTATAGTTAAAAAATGAATTTTGTGAAGTCAAATTGGTACACAAAGATTCTTTTAAATGGTTTGTAAGAGATACAAATTGCCAGTTTGACTAAATTGAAGAAATACAAATCATGTTCATAAAAGGGAAGAAATAAAATTGAAATTTAGATATTTGTCTAAAATATGAATTATAAAGTTGAGTTACTGGTTGAAAGAAAACTCAGTCTAGAAGGAATAACTGCAGCCTAATGAAACATTAGAAAGAATGAAAAATCGAGTTTTGTGAAGAAAATTGAATAACAGTAAGTTTGAACAAAAGCATATTAGTGTAATTCGATATCAATAATCACACTTGGATTTATTGGCTAGCGGGTGCACCATAAGTCACTGTAGCTTGCAGGAGGTCTTGAGTTCGAAACATGATAGACCCTCTTATTTTTGTTTCCATTTAATTAATTCTGAAACCCAAAACCAGTACTTGGGGGTTTCCGTTTGGCTTTATAGCGCCAAGTCCACTTGGACTTTCTGACTAGCGTGATGGGCTTTGGGCGATCAGTGTTTGATCGGGGGTGCCTGGGTTCGAAATCCGACCTCAATTTTTTTTATTTTTTATTTTGTGGGTTTTTAAGTGAGTTTTCATGCAAGGAAAATTTGGGAAAAATACCCAATATTCCTATAAATTAATATAGAATTTACAAAAAATTGTTTTAGAAATTTTCATGTATATTTTGAGAAATAAAAAGAGAAATTGAGATAGAAAAAGGAGTTTTGATTACAAAATTGTTTATTTGAGTATATAACTTTTATTTTGAGAAGAAGAGAAAAATATTTGCCATGTTATGGATTTCTCTTGATGAAATCATATACTTATGTTGAGTAATAAAAACTTGAGGTGATTAAGTTGTTTATGAGATTAAAATCTATTATTAATTCATGAATAGAATTATTGTTTTTGAATTGTAAATGACTAAATGAATCATGAATAAGTGCTAAAACAAGACATTGATCAGATTGTGAATAAGTTGAAGATAAGAATACTTTGAGTTTAATACATGATTATTGAAGGGTATGAATTCCCGTGGATTCTTGTACATGAAAGGTTGTGGTTTAGAGATTAGTAAGACCTCGGGTACTGGCATTGTTGAAATAAAAGAATTGAGTTATATGTTTGAGATATGACCATGGAGCTATCTCGATATTTTGTGATTAAGTCCGGTAGGGGGTAAGACTAGCTCTAGGTATGATAATTTATCATGTCTTGAACTTAAGAATTAGGTACATAAGTGAAGATGTAGTAAACTTTGGGCAAACGTAAGTGGAGTACTCTATATAGTCAGGCGGTGGATTCCGGGACTATAGAACCAGTCGGGCAGTGGATTCCGGGACTGTGGTTGCTTCGTGGGAGACGAGCTTTTATTTTAAATTCAGGACTATGCGTAGTCGGGCGGATAGTTTGCCGTACCCCAATATATATATATATATATACCGGGGCTAGAGGAGCACTTACGGGATATTCGCACGACGAGGAGTCTGTTATAACAGTCGGGCAATGGACTCCGGGACTGGGATCCGTACTCGTGGAATGATCTAAACCTTGCTTTATTACTAGGTAGTTGTCATGGTGAGGGATCGAACCCTTTAATATGGAGTACGTATGTGCTTGCCCTCGGACCTATGTAGTATGGGATGCATAGAATCCGAACAAGTATGCATTAGTATCATTTTTAGTATAAAATAGCCGCATTAGGCATTAAGGCATTACATACACTTACATGTTTAGTGTAGTCACATTTAACACTTTAATTGCATTCAAGTTTTGTGGTTTGTTAAAGTATTGAGATCGTTATATTTCTGGCATAGAGAGGATGGCCGTGTATAACATTTTCGTCGGTTGTAAGCAACTGACGTGCCCACAGTTCATTATGCAGGAGATGGACTTTCATGAAGATATAAAGTTGATATGCTGTTGTTGATTTACTTAAAGGTTAAAGATGTTGCAAATTGTATATTATTTTCATTGTTGTACTTCATTTTATCTTCCGCTGTGTAAGAAATTGTAAAGGACTCTGAGGTATTATAAAAAGTTCAAATTTCCTTGTAAAATTGTACGAAGTGAAGTGTAAAGATCCTGTGAAACTTCGAATTCGGTCTTATTTGGAATTTGGGGCGTTACATCTCCACCTCTTAACCCATCAGCCGCTATATCCCCTCCTTCCTGTCCTCGTCTGTCCCTGCTCCTGAACATCCTCCGTCTCCTCCTCCCTGCCGGCGACCGCCCTGCGTCGCCCACTCCCGAAGCTGCAATGCAGCCGCCCTGCTCTCATCCCTCGTCCCCTGTGCTCCTCCACCATTCTGTGTGCACCCCGCAACCACCCTCTCATCCTCTCCCCGCCGCCCTAAGTGCTTGTGCTCCTCCCAAGCGACAGCAGACGATAGAGCCCTGCAGTCGACCCCGGTGCGCCCCTGCAGTGACCTCCCGTCACTGTTGCGTCATCCAGCCGCCGCCCCACAGCCAGTCAACTCCCCTCTCCGGCCTCCCACCGTCACGCCAGTTAGTGCACCGCCAGTAGCCTTGCCCCATCTGCCATTCTCTCTCCCTCTCTTCCTCGTGCTCTTGGGGTTGAGTGTGTATGCATGGTTATTCGTTTGTGGATTGTGTGTTGGATCTCGGGTGATTGTGGTGTGTGTTCTCGTTGGTTCGTTTGAGTTCGTGTGTTTGTTGGACCCATTAGTTCGTGGGTTCGTAGGATTCGTCGTTCATCGTTCGTAGTTTTTTGTTGTGCTCGTTTTGTGTTCGTTGGGTCTCGTCCATTTGTTGTGTTTGTGTTCGTGCCCCGGGACCCGTTCCCATTATTCTTGTTCTTGCATCGTCGTTCCCGTCGTCGTCTTTCAGGCAAGTAACTTGTATTAAATTCCTTTGCAAATACAAGTACTAAATACCGCCTGTAGTGTAGTTGGGTTCTAGAGACAATTTGTGTATGATTACCCTTGTTTATATTGTATCTATTGTAATGATTTGACCATAGTTGCCTCATGACATACATGACATAATATAACCTAGGATTGACCACATCTTGTTGTATATATGCATGTTGTTTATATGATATCGTGTGCTTGATGTGTTATTCGTGATATACTAGTTGAATACTTGCAAACTATCCTATACCATATTGTTTGGACATCTAGTACACTATATTTCACGTTTGGGTTGATTTGGATGAATTTTGTATGAGCTATGTTGATTTGAGTATGAAGAACAAATCTGTATTTTCTGTTTTCCTGATGTTGATCAGTATTTTAGACCCTATTGAGGTCAGTATTTGAAAATATTTTGTAACATTATTTGTAGAGAATTCTGTCTATTTTTCAACCCTTTTGACGGATCTCAGTTTCAATTTAATGTTTGTGAGTTATGCCTAATTTACTACAGTGGTGTCGAAAGATTTCCAGATTGTGTTTTCTATAAATTTTGAAGAGTAATCTATTTTTATTATGGTGTTAAAATTATTATTTTGATATGAAATTTTGTTCAGTATTTTTAGACTTGATTGGTGTTTACCAAGAATTTTTGTGGATTTATTGGAGATGTTTTACAAACCTTTTCATGCTTGCAAATAATGATTTTACATGCAGAATTTTACTACTGTTCAGTAAAAAACTTGATTTTCGACCTATTTCTACTTGCTGTTTCTAAAATATTTCTGAATATGAAGGTTAGCCTACTGTATCTATTTTATTAACCTTTTAGAGAATTTGGATTTGGATTTATGGTTTGTGAGATATCGCTGTTTTCGTACTATAGCATTTGTGATTTCAGATTAATAAAACTGTCGTGTCTTGTTGTTTTCTGATTTTACTTGACTACTCTATTTTTGTTGGAAAATTATGAAAGTTGATTTTCTGTTACTAAACATATAGAAAAATACCCCAGATTTTTCGTGGATATATTTAATGAGTTTTCATGCTATTTTCCTGACTTGGAATACAATCTTCGGATTTCTGGCTGAACGTGTTTTCTGGATTCAATTCAGTTTTGAGACTTGATTTTGTGAAATACTATATGACTTATATATGTTCGCTGGATTCGGCCGGGAGTCTATTTTCCATATTCTTTGACGGATTCAGATTTGCATTTTTGTAGCAACGGGAATATCAGTTTTTGTGCAGTACTGTCTTGCTGTCCTGAACTAGAATTTTCGTTGTACTATTCTTTTATGAGTTATTTTTCACCTGAACATGTTTATTCTTCATCCTGAACCTGTACTTGTTTATATCATGCCATTCTTGACCTGTTTGTGTCATATACATGCATGTTTTATAATAATAACAAAATAATCAAGTCGGGGTTAAGGGAAAGATCTAGTAGTGAAAAATATAGAAATGTGTACTGAGAAAAGGACCTGTATCCTGCCTGTTACGTGTTCATTACTACATGATTCACGATCCTGTTTACCTGTACCTGACTGCATGCTTCCCTATAGGAAGATGTACTCGGAAGAGAACCACTAGGTTTTACTTGTTTCCTGTACCTGATTACATACTTCCCTATAAGAAGGTGTACTCAGAAGAGAACCACTAGATTCTACCTGTTCCTGATATTCCTATTATCCTGATCCCTGAGTACACTGCCCTATGGACTCCACTACGAAATCTAAACGAAACTGCTTAAATGTAGCAACCATGTGATAAAAACCGGGGCGCATGAAGTGCTACCTAGTTAGTAATAATACAAGAGTTGACATAACCTGATACTTGTTACATGATACTTGTACCTATACCTATTTACCTGTTACATGTTTACATGTATACCTGATTACCTGTTTACTTGATGCATGTTTACCTGTTTACCTGTTTGCTTAACACCTGATACATGTTACCTGTACCTGTTAGTATACCATGCTACTTGATTTTGTTTGCCTAATTCATGTTAGATATTATATTTCTGTTGACACACTTATACCATGCTTGTTTGTTCCTGCTGTTATTCTATATTTGTTATTTTCCCCATGTACTTATATCCTGCACTACAAGCGGCCCATAACTTGCATTGACGGAAGTTTATTTTTTTTTCTATTCCTACAATTGTTAAATTGCAGATTTTGATCAGTTGCCAGATGGAATAGGCGAGATGAGATATTAGTGCTGGAGCTTTATCTATTATTTCTATTGCTTATTTGAACAATTGTATCTTATACTTGGATTTATTTGTATTTGGGCAATGTGACCCAGGATATTTGACTTATTTAGATCTGATTTATTTGGAATTATGTTATATTTTGGTTTCAAATAAATTCTGTTGGTATATTTGATTCGATTATGCATACTTGGTTGATTCTTTTGCTTCCGACTCTGATTATTCGTGTGAGATGTTGCAAAGATTCTGAACAGCTTATGGATGATGAAAATCATTCGTTGTGCTTAGTCACGTATCCGTATTCCGTATTCTCTTTTGGGAAGCGGGGCTTGTCAAATTTACAGAACCTAAATTGTACACGAAACCAGTAAAGAATGGATTTATATGCATAGCTACTGTAATTATAATATATCGTGTGAATATGCGTTGGAACCAACATGGAGTAAAGTTTCTGGAACCCCTGACGGAATCAGATTTGCATTCCCGTAGCAGTGGGAGAGTGAATTTGAGTACCAATAGGTGCTACTGTCCGAACTTGTATTGTTACGTTTTTACATATAAACCCGTTATCTTCCATATTTAATGAATTGAACTATGTATATTTCTTGTACTGCATAGCCTTGATATCATCGTGATATTATATTAATATTACTGTTCTCATCGATTGTACCCATTGCATAATTCTTGATATCACCATTCTCATTGATCGTATCAATTGCATGTCTATAATTGATCGTAATAAAATGATAACAAGCCGGGGTAATAAAGGTCGACTTAGTAGTGGACAATATATGAGAGTGTACTCGGAAAGGGATATTGGTCACAACCCATATTGATCGTTGTTATCGGTCATATTGGTCAATGATTGATTGCGGATTACTGACCACAATATCCCGATTTATCATGTATAGGTCATCGGTCATTGGTCTGGTTATTGTTTTTGCAAGACCCGAGTACATGACCCTGTAAAATTCACCACTATCGTCTAAACGTTTACTTGATTGTATGCACTCAAACCTGTGGTATGTGATGCATGATTGCGTGCATTAGATATGTTAATAAAAGATTGATAGACTCAAGTTTGACACCGAGCATCACACGTGCATTATTGATCATTGTTTATTGTTACCGACCATTGTATTATTGATCATCGACCATTGACTATCAGTTATTGATCATTGATTATTGATTATTGATTATTGATTATTGATTATCGACCATTGGTTATCGACTGTTGACCCTATTATTGATTATTGTTTATTGTTTATTGTTCATTGTTTATCGATCATTGACTATCGACCAATGCATCATTGACTATCAAATATTGATCCTATTATTGACTATTGTTTATCGGTTATTATTTTAGTGATTATTGACTATTATTTATCGATTATTGTACATTTGATTATTGACTTTTGATCTTGTTATCGTCTATCATTTATTAACCTCTGCTATCATCACAGTTCATTGAATATTGTCATATCGTTCGTTATTGTTTCACTGCTTGCTACTACTTGTCGCCTAAAACTTGCTCTAATTGGTACCCTCCCTCTTTTTTTTGAGTTAATGTTTATACATGTACTGACGATGGGTTACTAAAAGAACTTGACGAATTGTTATTGTATTGTGTATTCTCGGGCATTTTGTAAGTTCTTGTATCTCAGATATTAGTTATTGCATTATATTCTTGTTCATGTGATTATTATTATATTGTTAAGCAGAATGGTATTGTACCGCTTATGGATGATATAGGTTGGTATACTTATATTATTTGCTGGGCCTCAGTTGTGTGCCTGTATTTTCGTATAACGGAAAGTGGGGCGTGACACTCTTGAGAAGCTCTTCCTCGCCGAGGTCCTTGGTCACCGAAACCCAACAAAAGCTCGGCAAGAGAGCTTGGTTGATGTGAGATTGGTTGACGAAAAGGTTGGTCGACGGAAGATGATCGCCCAAAACCCTTGCTCCTGAAACCAACAGCAAGCTTCTAGGTCGGCAAGCACAAAAGATTGGTCGATGGAATGGTTGGTCGATGAGAGTTGGGCGATGAGAACTAGGTCGAGGAGGTCGACAACGCTCTTTGGTTTCCAAAACCCATGCTCGAGCAGTGGTTTCCGGTGTTTTTTGGTTGCCAAAACCTTGGCTCGATGAAAAAGTGGTCGACGCAGCTCTCTGGTCGCCAAAACTCTTGCTCGACGAAGAAGATGAGTGCTAACGGTTTCGAGTGAAGAGGACGAACCTAGAACCTGTAACCGAGACCCGAAACTGCTTCACTTGGTCGCCCAAATCGGTCGAGCGACCAAGCATTGTTTGAGTGAGATTGTTGACCGCTCGATCACCCGGATACACGAGCTGCATCATGATCAATGCAAGTGATCGTGCCACGTCGCTGCTTCAATCCCACTTCGCTTCTCAACTACTTGATTCCATCAGCGCACGGGTCCCGCTTTGATGCATGCACTAGATTTTGCCACGTCGCCTCCCTATTACAACGGTTCCATCACGACTGTTGAACTCACTCAGCGGGCGAGCCCAAGCTTGATCAACGCACCACATTGCTCCAAAATCGCACCAGGATTGATAAATCAATAAAAGAATCCCCAAAATCAATTAAAATTCGAAAATTTAATTAAGAATTCCAAATATATTTAATTTGGAAAATTAATTAAAATTTCTGAAAAATAATTAAAAAATGAGATAATTAATTTAATAATACGAAAAAGCAATTATTAATTGGGAAAAATTAGTAAAGATCCAAAAACAATATTGGAAATTCTAGAAAAAATTGGAAAAGTCCAGGATAATATCTGCCACTTCCAGAAGCTTTCAACCAGTTCCAGGAATTTTCAATTGTCCTTGAAAACGAAGATAGAACTCTGAAACAAGGCAAACTACATTCCGAAAGCCAAGAAAATTGTCTTTCGAGAATGGAAGGCTTATGATAATGGTAAAAATCGTAGCAAATCAGGGCCGTACAATTGCAGCATAGATCTTAAAGCTTCTACATGCAGATTAACGGTAACGGGCCTCTTTAACAGGTTCAGGCCTTCTTCAGGCTCATTAGCAAGATATTGGTCGCTTTCAAGACCATCAAAAGCGACTAAGCCCAGCAAGAGAGACACCAAGCCCATAATGGTTGCAAGTCAAATCTCTTGCACCCATCAAACGAGTAATCGATTCTATCTCGAAAGGCAAAGAATCTACAAGACATAACAGATTTATATCAATCTCCTAATTGTTTTTCCGACCTATAAATACCCTCCCCCTCCCTCACTCAAAAGGTAATCAATCTTTTCCCTCTCAAACTATCTTTGTAACACTCCGAATTCCATTCACATGTAATTCGTAGCACAACAGGATCTTTTACTTCAAATTCGTACAATTTTACAAGGAATTAAAAACTTTTTGATTACAACTTGTTCTTTACATCAACACAGCAAAAATTTAAATGAATACTACATGATATACAATAAAAAATTCTTTCATCTTGTAACAACTCATCATAGTGACTTTAAGTCCATACCAAGTCCAGTCCTGCAACTAGAAAACGGTGGGCACGTCAATTGCATACAACTCACGCAATGCTATAAAACAGCGATCTCATTATCTTAATAACCACACACTTGAATGCATAAAGAGAAAAGTGACTACCGTAAACATGTCAGTGTATGTTATGAACATAATGCCTAATGCAGACATTACACTACGATGACACTAATGCATACTGGTTCGGATTCTATGCATCCCATACTACATAGGTCCGAGGGCAAGCACCTACGTACTCCTCATTATAGGGTTTAAATCCCTCGTCATGCATCCTACTACTATGACTACAACAAGATTTAGACATTCTGCGCGTACCTAGCCCATGCCCCGATAATTTCGAAGGTCAATCCCTATCCACAGATAATTCGGGAGAATAATTTCACTCACACCTGGGAATCTTCGAGAATACCCCACACTGCAAGCAATGGCGCCTTGCTACACACAGACACCCCATGAGCATCACCTCGATCCCGATAATTTCGGAGATCAATCCCACACCGCAGGTAATTCCGGAGACTATTTCACTCACACCTCGATAATTCTGGGGATTATCTCACACCGCAGATCATTCTGAGGACCTCATACTCACATTTTTCCTTGTTTCATCATATCTCTAACTAGTGCCTGTCCTTAAGTTTAATTTATAGTTATTAAGGCCCAGAGTTTAGCTTACCCATCGGACTTAATCAAACACTGAGAAAGTTAGCCCACACTGGCCACTTCTCAAGAGAAAGTCAACCCACACTGGTTACTTCTCAATTTTCATATATTCCAACTACCGGTATTCTGGGCCTCGCTCACTCTAGAACGAACATCCGTCTCAACAGAGACCGCATAGGTTACATCTAACCTCATCATGGATAACTCATTCATTATTCATAAATTCTTCATATTCATTTTCCTTACGTTTATCAACTATGAAGTAACCAACTTCAACATTCAAATGATGAATAAATCAATTAGAATCATTGCAGACAATTTTCCGGTTAATGAACCAACTATTCACTTTAATAAATTTACAAGCTCCTTTAGTTAATAAAACCATTTCATTTCCTTACTATACTTCAAATATATTTCATGATACCAAATTCTTATAGGTTAACTTGACTAGAAAAATCCGTATTTCAAGCCTCTATTTTATTAGAGCATCCACAATGGCAATTCTTATTTTTTGGCAAAATGGGACGAATAGAAATGGAATAGATCGAAAGGTCTACAGTGATCGTTTGCTATATTTTGAGTAGGACGAGACAACTTGTTTCGTCGTTTAATTTTTTTTTAAGATTTAATTAATTACCGATTAACTATTAAAACATATTAATTAAATAAATTAAATATTATAATATAACCTAAACCTATCTAAACACCTACTAAACCTAAATTAAAGCAACTAAACCTACTTCTTAATGGTCCCTAAAACCTGGACGGGACATGATGTCCCGTCCGTGCTGTTTTTTGATTTTTTTTTTTGACGAATCTGGTCCGTTGGATCATTAAAAAAAAAATTCAAAAAACAACACGGACGGGACAACATGTCTCGTCCGATTGTTTTTAAAAAAAAAAAAAAATTTTGGGAAGGACAATACAACATGTATCGTCCGACCCTATTTTATATATATATATATATATATATATATATATATATATATATATATATATATATATATATATATATATATATATACGGGACGAGACAAGTTGTCTCGTCCGATTGTAATAAAAAATACTAAAAATACTGAGACGATACATCATGTATCGTCTTCTATATTCTCAAATTCGCTAGCCCACTTCTCATATATGAGAATCGACTGTAGGTCATTTGCTATTTTTTAACAAAATAGCAAACGACTGCAGATGTCGATTCTCATATTATTCTCATAATATGAGAATTTGAGAAATATAGCAAACGACTGTGGAAGCTCTTATAACAACAACTCGACTATTTACTTGATACAATAGATCAATTTTCATGTGATTCTACATGATGAGTTCTAAATCACATCTCTACTCCCAACTCTTAAATCCTTTATTTCATGTACAATTCTCTTGATTTTGAATGCAAAATTTCATCTAACCCATTATTCAAAGTGAATATACCACTAATTCCCAAAATATATCTTAAAAATAATGTGAAATTATTTCTAAATCGTTAATAATACTTTGGAATATTATTATAATTTATCCCAAATTTTATAACATGAAAAACTGTAAAAATAGTTATAAAAAAAACAAACTGTGTATGGCCAGCCTCGAACCCGAGACCCCTAGCCAGCCAATCCACAAGCCCCCAAGCACTGGGCCACTCGATGCTAGTGATATAAAGTCCCTTCAGTTCTTTTTGTTGCCAATCTACTGTAATTCATTTAATTAAAAAAAACTGAAAAGGCAGAGCCTCTCCAGGATTCGAACCCAAGACTAAACCCCAAGCGCCACACACCACACACTAGCAACAAAGTACAAATGCTTTTCTAATTATATATGGTTTCAAATCCCTTTATTTTAGTTCTCTGTTTCTACTTCCTTTAACAAAATTTTGATTTCTAATTGGCTATGCATTAATACTTCTAATTACTTCCAAATTTCACTCTCCCCAATAAATCTAAGTATTAGTACGAATTGAACTTATAAAATTTTATTTTAACATCATAATAAAATTTTTATCCCCAAAAATCATATTAATTTACTCATACTTCTAAATTTAGAATTGCAAAAAATATTGTTCTGATCCAATTATAATTTTTGGAAAAACCACATTAATATAATGCATATAATGTAAATTAATACCCATGTGTTTCTTTTCATAGAAATTTTCATCATAATAGAATCATTAAATTTTCATTCACATACAATCCTTTGATTTGACCCCAACATGATTAATCTAACATATATCATTTAGAAAATTTTCATTCTTATATGACACTAGTTCCTACATCCATATCCTTTCTAACTAACATGAATATTTGTAATTAACTTGGAACACAAAATCATCTACACAAAGTCATACAATAATTATACTAATAATGTACAATCGACATTCTACATCCAACATACCAATTGAATTAGCAATTATTCATATAAAAATACTAAGCATGCATAAATTCTACTAAATTAGAAGGCAACAAGAACACTCACCTCTTTCTTGATGCAAAAGTAAGAAAACTCCTAAAAAATTGCTCCAAGCTCCAACACAAAATTGCTCCTCCTCCTCAGCAAGTATAAACCGAAAGCCTTCCTTCTCTACCCCAAAAACTGAGCCCCCTTTTTTTTTTCTCTCTCTCTCTTTTGTTTTCTTTTGATCTTTTGTGTGTTCTTTATGCTAAAGGAGGGGCTATTTATAGGAGTATTGTGTGTTTGAGATGACTCCCACTACTCAAATAACTACCCACCTTCTTACAACACTCCCTCCACTCCCTCCACTCCAAGCATTGACCGGCCAACACCCCTTGTGCACACCACGTGCACCTGCACCCTATGTGCACACACTTCTCATTCTATTTTATTAATTGTTATTAAATTAATTGTATGTTTATGTTACATGACAAGTGAACTAGTGTTTAAAATGAGTATTTAAATGTGGAATTATTCATGGGCCTCTATTTTGTACTTAATTTTTAGTGGGCTAAAATAGATTTAGGACTAATGAGTTTAATTAAAATAAATAACTCAAATGTGACAAATAAAAAGAGAATAAAAATGTGCATAACTCTAGAAAATTTTAGGGACGAAAATGTATAAAATGTTACGTGCAATTCACGTGCAAAAATTATAAAAATTATTCTTTTTTCTGGAATATTACAACACCCCCTCCTTAGAATAGTTCCTTCCTCGGAACTACGCTTAAAGAGTGAGAAAAACAAAAGAAGAAAAATTACAGGGCTTAGTCAAAAGCTCGGAACGGTCTCTCATCATCCTCTCCTCTAATTCTCATGTGGCTTCTTCAACGAGTTGATTTCTCCACATAACCTTGACCATAGGTATAGTTTTGTTCCTCAAAACTTTTTCCCGTCGGTCCACAATCTCTACCGGACGCTCCTTGTAGTTCAGATCTAACTGTAGACCCTCTGGCACTTCTAGTAAGTGATGAATCGGATCAAGAATGTAGCCTCGCAACACGTGAAAGACATTGTGTACTTGGGCTAGTTCTTCTAGCAATTCCAACTGGTAAGCTGTCTTCCCAATCCTCTTGAATATCTTTTATGGTCCTATGTATAGTGGGGCTAACTTTCCTCCTTTACCAAATCGAATTACACCCTTAGTTGGAGATGCTTTCAAGAAAACATAGTCACCTTCTTCGAACTCCAGATCTCTTCTTGAATTGTGAGCATAAATCTTTGGTCTGCTCTGTGCGTCAACTAGTCTCTTCCTGATAAATTCAATCTTCTCCGAAGTCTTTGTACTACTTTCGGTCCATACATCTGCCTTTCCCCCACTTCATACCAGCTCACCAGTGTTCTACACTTCCTCCCATACAATGCCTCATATGGTGCCATACCGATGCTAGTATGAAAGCTGTTGTTGTAGGCAAATTCCACCAGAGCTAAGTGCCTCTCCCAGCTGCCACTGAAATCCATCCACAACATCTCAACATATCCTCCTACACACGATTGACTCCCTCAGTCTGCCCATCAGTTTGAGGAAGAAAGGCAGTACCGAAGTCAGTCCTGGTCCCCAAAGATCCCTGAAAACATCTTAAAAAATGCGACTTGAACCGTGCATCTCAATCTGACACAATCGATATAGGATCCCATGTAGTCTTACAATTTTCCCGATGTACAGTTCTGCTAACTTCTCCATTGACCAAGTGATCTTAATTACCAAAAAGTGAGCAGATTTGGTTAATCGATCCACTATTACTCAAATCGCATCATTCCCTTTGAGACTTCTAGGTAGTCCAGTGATGAAATCCATGCTGATGTTTTCCCATTTCCACTCCAGAATGAGTAACGACTGCAACAATCCTCTAGGCCTCTAATTTTCTGTCTTGATCTGTTGACAAGTTGCACATCTTGCAACAAACTCTGCTACATCCCGCTTCATCCCCGACCATCAGAAATGCTGCTTGATATCCTTGTACATCTTGGTACTCCCTGGATGCACTGATAAAAGATTGGTATGTGCATCCTGTAAAATGCTCTCCTTCAGTTCTGCTTGATCAGGTGCACACATCCTTTCTCCAAACCACAGCACTTCATCATTCACTTGGAATTCTGACAATTTGCCTGCGCCGACCTGCTCTTTCATCTTCGGGATCTCTGGATTAGACTTCTGACTATCGATAATCTTCTCACTCAGTATGGGATGAAGTCTCAAATGTGTTAAAGACGCTCCCAGTCCTTGCAACACAACTTCGATTACAGCTCGATCAAGCTCCTCTGTCAATTTCTCCTAAGTCGTAATCAAACAAGATAAGCTGCTATTTCGACTGAGCGCTTATGCCAGCACATTTGCTTTGCCCGGATGATACTTTTTTGCGGGACTAATATCTTCTAGTACTTCCAACCACCTCCTTTGCCTCAAGTTTGGATCCCTTTGCTGGTATATATACTTCAGGCTCTGGTGATCTGTGTACATATTGACCTTCTCTCCATACACATAGTGCCTCCATTACTTCAAAGCAAAGATAATCACTGCCAACTCCAAATCACGGGTTGGGTAATTTTCTCATGCGGTCTCAATTGTCTAGACCCATAAGCTATTACATTTCCATCTTGCATCAATACACAGCCCAATCCTCAATGTGAAGCATCACTGTAGACATCATAATCAATCCCTGCTCCCGGCAAAGCCAATATTGGAGCGACAGTCAACCTCTCCTTCAACTCTTGGAAACCTGCTTTGCACTGCTTCGTCCACATGAAACTTATATTACTCGTAAGTCCCGTGAGTGGCACGCCTATTTGAGCATAGCCCTGAATAAACCTCCGGTAATAACCAATTAAGCCCAAGAAACTTCTGATCTCTTTCACTGATATTGGGCTTGGCTAATCCTTCACTGCCTCTATCTTTTGTGATCAGTGGCCACTACTTCCTTAGAAAGGACATGACCCAGGAACACGACTTCGGACTTCCAGAAGTTGCACGTGGATAGTTTGGCATACAGCTTCTGTTCCTGCAACTTCTTCAATACCTCTGCTAAATGCCCAACATGCTTTTTCTCTTATTTGGAGTATACCAGAATGTCGTCGATAAATACCACAACAAAAGAATCAATGAATGGTCGTAGGACCCTGTTCATCATGTTCATGAATATCGCCGGTGCATTGTTACTCCCAACGGCATAACCAAGAACTCGTAATACCCATGTCAAGTTCAGAATGCAATCTTATGCACATCCTCTTCCTTAACATGAACTTGGTGATAACCTGACCAAAGATCTATCTTGGAGAAAACTGTTGCTCCTTGTAGTCGGTTGAACAGATCATCGATTCACGGAATCGGATATTTATTCTGGACGGTCACCTTGTTCAGTTCCCTGTAATCGATGCACATCCTCATCGATCCATCATTCTTCTTCACCAATAAAACTGGCGCTCTCCATGACGACGCACTCGGTCTGATAAAACCCTTGTGCAAAAGCTCTTCAATATGCTTCTTGACTTCATCCTATTCCACCGGCGCCATTCTGTAAGGTGCCTTGGATATTGGTGCACTTCCCAACTGAATGGAAATGCTAAACTCCACATCCCAGTAAAGTGGTAGTCCAGGTAGATCCTCCAAGAATACAGTCGGGAAATTCTGGACTACAGGATTCTTCTTGACTTCCTCAGGAATTTTCTTCTTAGTCATAGCTGCCATCAACTGCTTGCACTTCCTCTTCCCTTGAAATGTTACTGCCGGTCCCCCTGGTGCCCTCACCATAACTTCCTTGCTCTAGCATTCGATACTGGCACTGTAGATCGACATCCAGTCTTCAATGATTACATCGACCCCCAAGATGGCCAACTCTATGAGATCGATTCCAAAAACTCTTCCTCCGATCTCGAGGTCACAACTAACATAGTACCGATCGGTAGTCCATGTTTCTCCTAAAGATGTAGCTACTGCTAAAACCTTGTCAGGAAAAATATTCGGCTCAAGTCCCAATCGTTTAGCAAATTTAGGTGACACAAAAGTGTGGGACGATCCAGTATCAAACAAAACAGTTGCTTTTATTCCATTTATTAGAAGTTCCCCTGTTACATAATGAATACCCTCAGTACATGACATTCCTCTAATACAAACTTGAAATAACAACAGAAACTCCTATTCAGATGCTTCCATACTGGTGATGACATTGTCAGCATCCTTAGTGTTTGCTTCTGTCAGAGCGAATACTCACCCCTGTCGGTATGATTTCTTCCCTGGGTCGGCGGACTCTGTCCCCCCTGCTTGAGTTGAGAGCAATGAAGCCTAGCATGTCCTTCCTCCCCACAGTGCAAACAAGTTAGGGAATTCCGTGCCTTGGGACACTCGAACCTGTAGTGACCCCCCTCTCCACAAAAGTAACAGGTCACTCTTGGGGCCCTGGTACCTCCGTTGCTTGGTTTCCCCATCACGGAAATGAAATTTGCCCTAGTTGGTCTGAACCTCTGTGCTGGGGGTTGCCCCTTGAAGTTTCTTGATGCTGCGGGCCTCTTGCAAGCACTCCAGTTGTTCTTCTTGGTCTGCACCAATTGATACTGCTCCATGTCGGCTTATGTGGTTGCAGCCATCCTTAACAGTTTATAGAACCTCCTGATACCGAGGGGTATCATTCGAGACCTCAGACTTGGCCTCATCCCCTGCTCAAACTTTCGTGCCTTCTTAGCCTCATCGATCACTAACTCCGGTGCATACCTTGAGAGCTGAGTGAACTTCGTCTCATACTCCTGAATTGACAAACTCCCTTGCTGCAGGCTCAGGAACTCCATGGCTTTTTTCTCCTGCACATCCATCGGGAAATAGTGGCTGCGAAACTCTTCCAAAAATTCCTCCCAAGTAATGGGTTCATTTCCCAGGGTTCGCTTCATGGACTACCACCAGACCCTGACAACCTGCTCTAGCTGAATAGTGGCTAGATTCACCTTGCTAGCCTTTGGAGTCTCCAAAACCTCGAACGTTGTTTCTATCTGTCTGATCCAATCATCTGTTGCATCTGGATCTGCCTTGCCCTCAAACACAGGTGGTTTCATCTGCTTGAATGATTCCACCAATTTGCCTCCTGGACTTGCACTGCCTGCCCTGCCCTGGTGTTTTGGTTCACACTTGTAGCAAAGGTGTTAAGAGTTTGGTACACCCGGGCCAGTTCTGTTTCCAGATCAAGCCTGTTGCCTTCACCGCTGGGTCCTTCACCATTTTGGGTTCTTCGTCCGGCCATTTTTGGGTCATAAAACTTTATTAATCACCAAAATAGCAACAACATATACTTTCCTTCCAACATAATTTATTTATTTCCAAAAATAGACTTTATACATACAGAAATAAAACTTGTCCATACATCCAGTACATAAAACAGTCTAGATTCTACGGTTCCTCTTGGCTTCACTGAGCTCTCCCCGTAGTTCATCTATTTTCTTCTTCATCTCCTTGCATCTTTGACGGCATTTTTGCTTTCCCCAACAAGTTTTGTTGTCTAGTTGGGTGAAATTCCGAGCATTCTTGTGTTGAATCTTCTCTAGTTCCCATACTCGATGGCTCAGAGCTACAATGTTCTGCTTATCCTCCGCATGATGAGCTTCCAAGTGGTTTACTCTCCACTTATGGATGATCAATTGCTTCTGGAGAGAATCGATGATGTGGTCCTTCTTGTCTCGAACTGGCTCTTCATCCGAGGATTCATCTAGGGAATCAGGTGGAGGTGGAGTGATCTCCCGAGATTCGGGCAATTCTCCTACTTCTTCTTCTTCGGGCTCTTCTTCTTCGGGGTCTTCTTCAAGGAAATATTCTACTTCATCCGCTGAATCTTGGTTATCAGCCATCTTATAGGGAAAGGGAGGAGAAGACATCAGTGTATGGAGCAACACAAATATAAAACAACTTACATTTAAATCTCTATAAACTGAACTCACACTTCTAATGTCCTCCCTAATGTGCCGTCCTTTTAATTTTTTACTACTTATTGAAGTCAGCTCTGATACCAAACTGTCACGTCCCGAATTCCATTCACATGTAACTCGTAGCACAACGGGATCTTTTACTTTAAAATCGTACAATTTTACAAGGAATTTAATTTTTTTTATTACAACTTGTTCTTTACATCAACACAGCGGAAATTTAAATGAATACTACATGATATACAATAAAAAAATTTCCATCTTGTAACAGCTCATCGTAGTGACTTTAAGTCCATGATAAGTCCAGTCCTGCAACTAGAAAATTGTGGGCATGTCAGTTGCATACAACTGACGTAATGCTATAAAACAGCGATCTCATTATCTTAACAACCATACACTTGAATGCATAAAGAGAAAAGTGGCAACCCAAAACATGTCAGTGTATGTTATGAACTTAATGCCTATTGCAGACATTACACTACGAAGACACTAATGCATACTTGTTTGGATTCTATGTATCCCATACTACATAGGTCCGAGGGCAAGCACCTACATACTCCTCATTATAGGATTTAAACTCCTCGCCATGCATCCTACTACTATGACTACTACAAGATTTAGACATTCTGCGCGTACCTAGACCATACCCCGATAATTTCGGAGGTCAATCCCTATCCACAGATAATTCCGGAGACTATTTCACTCACACCTGGGAATCTTCGAGAATATCCTACACCACAAGCAATGGCTCCTCGCTACATACAGACATCCCAGGAGCTTCGCCTTGATCCCGATAATTCCGCAGATCAATCATACACTGCAGGTAATTCCGGAGACTATTTCACTCACACCTCGATAATTCTGGGGATTATCTCACACCGTAGATCATCTTGAGGACCTCATACTCACGTTTGCCCTTGTTTCATCATATCTCCAACTAGTGCCTGTCCTTACGTTTAATTTATAGTTATTAAAGCCCAAAGTTTAGCTTACCCACCGGACTTAAACAAACACTGAGAAAGTTAGCCCACACTGGACACTTCTCAAGAGAAAGTCAACCCACACTGGTTACTTCTCAATTTCCATATATTCAAACTGCCGGTATTTTGGGCATTGCTCACTCTAGAACGAACATCCTTCTCAACAGAGACCACATAGATTACATCTAACCTCATCATGGATAACTCATTCGTTGTTCATAAATTCTTCATATTCATTTTCCTTATGTTTATCAACTATGAAGTAGCCAACTTCAACATTCAAATGTTGAATAAATCAATTAGAATCCTTGCAGACAATTTTTCCGTTAACGAACCAACTATTCACTTTAATAAATTTACAAGCTCTTTTAGTTAATAAAACCATTTCATTTCCTTTCTATACTTCAAATATATTTCACGATACCAAATTTTTATTGGTTAACTTGACTAGAAAAATCCGTATTTCAAGCCTCTATTTTATTATAACAACAACTCGACTATTTACTTGATACAATAGATCAATTTTCATGTGATTCTACATAATGAGTTCTAAATCACATCTCTACTCCCAAGTTTTAAATCCTTTATTTCATGTACAATTCTCTTGATTTTGAATGCAAAATTTCATCTAACCCATTATTCAATGTGAATATACCACTAATTCCCAAAATATATTTTAAAAATAATGTGGAATTATTTCTAAAGCGTTAATAATACTTTGGAATATTATTATAATTTATCCCAAATTTCATAACATGAAAAACCCTAAAAAATAATTTTAAAAAAAACTGTGTAGGGCCAGCCTCAAACCCAAGACCCCACACTAAAAACCTGTCACACCCCGCTTCCCAAAATACGGGAATACGAGCACGTAACGAAGGCCCAGCGAATGATTATACATCATCCATAAGCTGTACCAGTCTAACTCAACAATATACAAGAGAAACAACTACGTAGGCAAAGAATATAATCACATAAATAATGAATAAACTCAAAGATAATCATGTAATAAATTCACCAACTAATAATCCAACATTTGGGGTAAACAAACTTTGGGTCATAAAAGAATACAAAGTATGATAAAAGAAATACAATAAGTAAATAATAAAAGATAGCTAAGTAGTCTAAAATCCAACTCCGATCTTCAGAGAGTTTGCTCACTAAGTTCTTCTAGTATTGCTCCTTCGGTACTTGTTAATACTGGATCTAAAAAGAAAGAAAAGAGTGCCCTTAGAGCAAGTCGTGGGCAGCAAGTAAAGAAAACATAGGATAAAGGAAAGCATGAATAACAAAGAAAAGGAACAGGGTCAAAGTCAAAGAACAAAGCAAAGAGCAGCCAATAATATCAAAGGTGTACAATAATCACGCATGTAATGAGTAATGTCAAGTCAATATCAAGCATGAGATGCAGGTGATTAAGTATTTTATTAATCTATCTAGTGCACGTACTACTGCGTCACATTCCACAGGTTCGGTGCAAACACACAGTGAAAGTTTTAGACTGATGGTAAATTCATGGATCGTGTACTCGGCGTAACTAGATAACATGATAACAAGATAATAAGATAACGTGATAACGAGATAACGAGATAACGAGATAACGAGATAACGAGATAATGAAATAACGAGATAACGAGAAGGCCTTTACCGAGTACATTTTCCGATCGTTCACTACCAAGTCTGTCCATAATACCCCGGCTTGTTATTAGTTTATTTTCATCCTATGTGAGCATGAAAGATGGTGTCAATATTGTATAATACTAAGTGTGACTAATTCTATGCGCTACAGACAGAGCATGAGGCAAACACATCAAAAGCATAATTCACATAATCAAGATAGCATAACCTTGCTGTACTAAAATAAAGATTACAGCCACTACAAAATAGCAAATCTGAATCCTCCGGTAGGCCTAGAAAGTAGACTTCCACACAGTTCCAGTGGATATAATTAAGGCATATAAAGGATACAGGAACTAGAGTGAAAACTCTATTCTATTCTGCTTTTCTGATTATATATGGGTTCAAATCCCTTTCCGATTCTACTTCTTTTAACAAAATTTCAATTTCTAATTGGATATGCATTAATACTTCTAATTACTTCCATATTTCACTCTCCCCAATAAATCTAAATATTAGTACAAATTAAACTTATAAAATTTTATTTTAACATCATTGTAACGCCCCGAATTTCAAAATATGGTAATTCGTAGCATAACAAGATCTTTACTTCATTTCGTACAATTTTACAAGAAATTTAAAACTTTTATTTGTACAACATTGTTTACTTTACATCAACACAACTGAAAAATAAAGATTACAAAGCATGTATAATTTAATCATCAACATTTAAAACAATTTCTAGCTTCAAATTCATCTTCTAGTCTTAGCCAATCCAAGCCCTGCATTGAATACTGTGGGCACGATAGTTACATACAACTGACGCAATACTATACATGGCCATCCTCGCTATGTCATAATATAGCGACTCACTTACTTTAACATACACAAACTTGAATGTAAAACAAAGTGTGAAAAGTGACTATCCTAAACATGTCGGTGTATGCAATGTCTTAATGCCTAATACAGATATTTTACGCTAAGATGACACTAATGCATACTTGTTCGGATTCTATGCATCGGTCCGAGGGCAAGCACCTACGTACTCTACATTGAAGGGTTTAATCCCTCACCATGGAAACTACCCAGTAATAAAACAAGTTTTAGACGTCCCATGAGTACGGATTCCAGTCCTGGAGTCCACCAACAAGCTTATGGAAATCCTCGTCATGCGAACTTCCCACAAGTGTCCCTCTAGTCCCGGTATACGCATATTCACCGGAGCACGGTCTCCCATCCGTTCGACTATTCATGATCCTGGAGTCCACCATCAAACCAATCATAGTCCCGGATTTAATTAATGCTCACCTCCATCGAAAGCAACCACAGTCCCGGAGTCCACCGTCAAACTGGGTCTATAGTCCTGGAGTCCACCATCAGACTATATAGAGGCAACCCACTTACGTTTGCCTAAGTTTACTACATCTCCACTTAGTGCCTAACCCTTATGCTTAAAACATGAATAAGTTACACCACCTAGAATTAGCTTCCCCTCGTACTGGACTTAAACAAAATACCGAGATAGCCCATATAGCCAATTCTCAAATCGTTTAATTCTTTAAACTTTTGCCGGTACCTGGGTCTCACTAAGCCTCTAGATTACATCCTTTCATGTTTCATAATCATGGGTACTCATACCCTTATAACTCATATTTCCAATTCACTTTATTCACATCTTATTCAAGTCTTTCATCTTATTCTTGTATTTATCAAACATGAATAACAATCTAACACTATTCTTTTCCACAAAGTTTTTTTCTTTCATATTCATCTAAACTTTCCCAATCCAAAGTTTATTAAGAATTAAACACCAACTCTTTGAGACTAATCATTAGAAATTTATTATCAAAATTCATCACTACCTTCCTTTTATCACAATTCAACTTTTATTATCTTAATTTTATACTTTTTTCTTAAACATCAATCTCATTTATCAAAAGAATATACCTCTTAAATCTCCAAAATATTATTAAAAACAGTGAGAAATATTTTTTAGTTGTCCCCATAATATTTTAAAATATTTATACAAAATTTCTGGATTTTTAAAACCAAAAAAACGCCTAAGTACAAAAAAAAACACTTTTTGAGCACTATAGGATTCGAACCCGCGATCCCAGACCCTTCGAGCTCCACGTGGCGGTGCTAATCTCATTTATCACAAGAATATACCTCTTTAATCTCCAAAATATATTTAAAAACAGTGAGAAATATTTTTCAGTTGTCCCCATAATATTTTAAAATATTTATACAAATTTTCTGGATTTTTAAAACCCAAAAAAATGCCTAAATACAAAAAAAAACACTTTTTGAGCACTATAGAATTCGAACCCGCGATCCCAGACCCGTCGAGCGTCACGTGGCGGCGCTACGTGCATCGACGCATGCGCTAGCCACTAAGGCCAAGTGCCAAATCTGATATATAAGGGGTTCAATTCAGTCCACTAACCCAACCCTCCTTTCACCAAGTGAGAGGGCATTCCAACGTTAATCACCCCAGGGTTTTCACTTTGCACATGTGCACGTGCTAGTGTACACCACACAAAAATTATTATTATTATTATTTTATATTAAAATATATGTATATATATAAAACATTTATTTAAATAAAATTTGTTTGATTTAATTATAAATTAGACTTGTCATGCACAAATAAAAATAAACACACACACTTCAAAATTTTCTTTTGAAAGAAAAATACAACCGACACGTGCACTGCAAACATGTGCGTCACACGTAAAATAATTATTCAAATGCGAAATCGATTTTTTCAACGGGAAAATGTTTATATGTAATCGAAATATACATACGAAAAATATATTTCATTAATTATATATACATTCAATAATGTAACCAACACGTACATAGGAAACACGTGCACCGCACGTAATTTTTTTAAAAATCAAAATAAGAGAAAAATGAATTTCCGTTTATAAAATGAGTTCGAACTTCATAAAATAAATAATTAAAACACATAAAATATATTACACGTAAAGGTAGAATATCTGTAATTGACACGTGCATCGATAACACGTGCAATGCACGTAAAAACACAAGGATTGAATATTAATATCTGAGTTGGCTCGAATAGGTTAAAAATGAATTTTCGGAAGAAGGAAAATGCATAAATAGTCTAAGTACAAGATACGTATAATATTTATACTAAAATACGGTACGGAGATTGCCCGTAATAGTACGAAATATACGTGCATAACACACGATGGGCAAAATTGTCGTAACTCAATTTTGCGGAGTGTTACAATCATAATAAAATTTTTATCCCCAAAAATCAAATTAATTTACTCTTACTTCTAAATTTAGAATTGCATAAACTATTGTTCTCATCCAATTATAATTTTTGGAAAACCTCATTAATATAATGCATATAATGTAAATTAATACCCATGTGTTTCTTTTCATAGAAATTTTCAACATAATAGAATCATTAAAGTTTCATTCACATACAATCCTTTGATTTGACCCCTACATGATTAATCTAACTTGTATCAATTAGAAATTTTCCATTCTTATATGATACTAGTTCCTACCTCCACATCCTTTCTAACTAACATGAATATTTGTAATCAACTTGGAACACAAAATCATCTGCACAAAGCCATACAATAATTATATTAATAATGTGCAATCTACATTCTACATTCAACATACCAATTGAATTAGCAACTACTCGTGTAAAAATATTAAGCATGCATAAATTCTACTAAATTATAAGGCAACAAGAACACCCACCTCTTTCTTGATGCAAAAGTAAGAAAACTCCTAGAAAATTTCTCCAAGCCCCAATACAAAATTGCTCCTCCTCCTTAGCAAATAAAAACTGAAAGCCTTCCTTCTCTAGCCCAAAAACCAAGTCCCTCTTTTTTTTTCCTCTTTTGTTTTCTTTTGATCTTTTGTGTGTTCTTCATGCTAAAGGATGGGGTATTTATAGGAGTATTATGTGTTGAGATGACTCTCACTACTCAAATAACTACCCACCTTCTCACAACACTCCCTCCACTCTCTCCACTCCAAGTATTGGCCGACCAACACCCCTTGTGCACACCAAGTGCATGTGCACCCTATGTGTACACACTTCTCATTCTATTTTATTAATTGTTATTAAATTAATTGTAGGTGTATGTTACATGATAAGTGTACTAGTGTTTAAAATGAGTATTTAAATGTAGAATTATTCGTGGGCCTCTATTTTGTAATTAATTTTTAGTGGGCTAAAATAGATTTAGGCCTAATGGGTTTAATTAAAATAAAATAGAATGAGAAGTGTGTGCACATAGGGTGCACGTGCACGTGGTGTGCACAAGGTGTGTTGGCCGGCCAATGCTTGGAGTGGAGAAATGAGAAGAAAAATGTGCATAACTCTAGAAAATTTTAAGGACGAAAATGCATTAAAAATTTATGTGCAATGCACGTGCAAAAATTATAAAAATTAATCTTTTTTCTGGAATGTTACAATCTTTCTCTTTCTGGATCTGACTTGAGTATCGGAGGGTCTGTCACATGGGCCAACCCTGGTGTTTCATAATTTTTGCAAGTCCATCGGCCGAGTCAGCAACCGTCAGACTCGGATCAAGGTGCTCTTTCAACGATCTAGATCCAATTTTAGGAGCTCTAACCACTTTTTACAGCTACAATCAAAGGTTATATCCTTAGTAGTTTTCTTCAAAATATAAACTCAATATCTGTTTGCTCCCATACCAAAATAAGCAACTACACTCTATCAACACTCCATCATGGAAATACTAGGCATTTTTCAACATGTACAATTTGAAGGTGTTATGTGTCCATAAATTGCATCTTATCCAAGATCTTAGGTACTTTAATAATTTGCTTGACTTGAAATGGACATTTCTGCATTCACATCCCAACATAGTATAATCTTCAAATCTATTAAGCAACACTAATAAATTTTACATATATACTAAGGTAGTTGAGAAACTAAAGCATATTGTAACACAAAGTATGCTTTCCAATACATGGCTACTAGTATATCCCCTGTGTAAAATTGCACAACCCAAAATAATTATGAGAGATTGTTAAAAATGAATGAGATGCTGAAGAAATTAATAAAAGTTAATTAAAAAATAAAATAAAAATCGACTATAAATCTAAGCAGGAAGAGAAAAATACATTCATGTGACTCATACATCACTCATTCAGAGACTTCGTACTGAATAGATGGATCACGTACACTTCATTTTGATTACTATAGCTTGAAATAAAAGAGTAATGCTTGGAGAAAAAAAATCATTCTAATAAAATCATAAAGTTCTTACCATTGACGACATTTACAATTTACATACAAATCATTATTCGGCTCCTACAAACTTCACACAATCACTCATTATTCGTCGTCGCAAAAAGCAGTACTCTTTATCATTTGAATTTATTTTTCTCTAGCGCACAATGCATGATTCGAAAGATCTCAAGGGAGACTATGCAAAGCAATATAAGTACTTTCTATAAACAAATTACGCAAAGCAATTTACACTACTCATCATACAAACAAAATGCAATTTAACCAATGTTCATAGAGGAACTCATATAACTATCATTTCAATTATTATTTAAAAAAAGTAATCATACAACCAATCTACAATTATGTAAGTGTCCAAGAGCTCTCATACCAAAGCGGCGACCCCTTCAGCCCTAAACTCCTCTTCGCTCGGTCGCAACAACGTCTGCAAAGTAAACCTCACCCCCTTCTCCTCACATACCAAATGCCTCTTCCTTATCCTCCTCTCCAAACTATACGAAAAATACTACAGAAACTCTCTCACCTCCCCACACCCGCTCTCCACCTCCTCTACAAAAAACCCCAACTTTTTCACCAAATTCCCCTCAATCCCATAGCATAACATCTCCGGAAACCTCCTTACCATTTATTTTGCGTCTTTTGATGAAAAGCCCAAATGTTGGAAAAAGACCAACTATGGGATGAGATTTTCTTCGATGGAGCAGGAGAGTGTTGGGTTTATGTCTTGCATACTATGTTGGATACGAAGACAATTAGACGATGGAGGGATCGAGACGATTGGAGATAGAGTGAAAGCAAGAAGAAACAACAATAGTAGTAGCAACAGGAGCAGTTGTGGTCGATCGGTTTGTGGGCCAGTCGACAACCCGACTGTAAAGAGTTTCCCAAGAGGGGGACAGTCAACTACAAGTGCAGTGCGGTCGACCGAGCGCGGCCGATGCAGAGTTCGGGTGCAGATCTTGGTGACTTCACTGAAACCCGAATTTGCTCCTCAACTTAGATCATGTGGCTCTTATCGTAAGGTTATCTCTTCTGTAATATCCAACGGCTATTGTATCAAGATATCAATCTAGGATTTCTCTAAATCTCTATATATTGTTGTAATTGGCATCCATTGAGAGCCAAAAGAGAGAGTACTTCATTGAAGGCAGAGTTTGATAGATTCTTCAAATGTAAACAACTAGTACTTGCTGGTGAGGCATAAGAGAGGGTCGTGGTGAGAATTATAATATTCTTGTATCTTCTCTAGTTGAATAACATCTTGAGTTTTTTCTCCTCCGAATTAAGGCAAAAGCCCCAACTGAGACAAATTTGTGTGCTTAGATTTGTTTGGTGTGGCTTGGTAGTTTGTATTGATCGCATTAAATAACTCAACAAATCCTAGTAGAAATAGGGAATTATATTCCCTAACAATTGGTATCAGAGCAATCAAGTTCGAAGGTTTGTTCGAGTGAGAAGATGGCAGATCAGATCTCGAAGATCAAGAAATTCAAAGGTAAGATCAACTTTGATTTCTTGAAAGTGAACATGCATAAAGCATCATTTCAATAGAACGTGGATCTAGTCCTAAAAGGATATAAAGGGAGACCAATCAGCATAAAGCACGAGAATTGGGAGGAGATTTATTCAGAAGCCTTGGGTTTAATCTGGATGTCATCGACGAGCGAAGTTAGGTATAGGAAAAGCACGACAAGTCTTTGGAGTTATCTTTACAAGGTAGGATGTAAAAAAAAGGAGTTATTTTTATGGCGAGCCTTTGGAGCTATCTTTGGAGTTATTGTTGGGTTTATGTCTTGCATACTATGTTTGATACAAAGAAGATGAGATGATGGAGGGATCGAGACAATTGGAGACAGAGTGAAAGCAAGAGGAAATAGCAACAGCAGCAGCAACAGGAGCAGTTGCGATTGTACAGAGTTTCCCGAGAGGGGGAAAATTGACAGTAAGTGCGGTGCGGTTGACCGTGTGCAGCTGATGCAAATTTTGGATGCGAATCTTGGTGACTTCGTGAAACCCGAATTTGATCATCAAGTTAGATCATGTGGATCTTATCGTAGGGTTATCTCTTCTGTAATATCCAATAGCTATTGTATCAAGATATCAAACTAGGATTTCTCTAGATCTCTATATATTGTTGTAATTGACCTCCATTGAGAGCCAAAAGAGAGAGTACTTCATTGAAGACAAAGTTTGATAGGTTCTCCAATTGTAAACAACTAGTACTTGCTGGTGAGGCTTGAGAGAGTGTCGTGGTGAGAATTGTAATATTTTTGTATATTCTCTAGTTGAATAACATATTGGGTTTCTTCTCCCCCAGATTAAGGTGAAGCCCTAACCAGGATAAACTTGTGTGTGCTTTGATGTGTTTGGTATGATCTAATATGTGCTTGATAGCTTGTGTTGATTGCATCGTACAGCTTAACAATATCCTTGAAAGGGAAGAGTTCCACTAATTCTCTAACAAGTAGTGTCTTTGTACCACTTGTTTCCTTAACAGAGAGGAGGTAGGCGTGGCAGGGGATGGGGAAGATGCCGGGCATTTGGATGAAGTAAAGGATAGGGCAGAGGTGGGCGGCGATATCAGAGAGGAGGTGGCTGGGGGGGTGATGGATGACATGGCAGAGGTGGCAAAAGTCATGGCCGGCCTCGCGAAGGAGGAAGGTGACGATAGTGGTTAGGGTTTGAGGGATGGATGTTAGGGTTTGAGGGTCGGAGGTGAGGATTTGGGAGCAGATGTGGAGGTCGGAGGAGGTGAGGGAGAGGCAACGGCGGTGAGGCGGTGGGTGGTGGACGGCGAGCGGCGTGCGTTGACAGGGAGGCGACGGAGGGTCGGGTAGGATTTAGATAAATTGGGAGACGAAGAGATTGTGGTTGAGGTTTTGGGATTTTTGTTGTTTTTTTTAAAATTAACATGTGTAGTTTACATGTGTGAACTCTTACTTTTTCTCTCCTTGCTCTATTTCAAAATAGAGTAAAGAGAGAGGGGTTGACACACTCTCTCTCCCATTAGTATAATATATAGATATAATTTGCAAGTGTCAGTGCAATCCACTGATAACTCTCTTCGCGGGTGAACAAGAGATTGGGAGTTCGAATCCCGCTTACACACAAAAATTACTTATGGGGTAAAGTGTGGGTGTCTGGCTACGATCGTATTTAAAACAAAACAAACAAAACCAAAAACAAAAAAACAAAAAAACAAAAAAACAATTCAGAATTAAATGATTTTTATGAAAGAAGTGTAACCTAGCTCAATAAGAAGTTTTCTTACCAAATTTCAAACATAAATGAGCAAAAAAGCAACTGTATCTCAAAACACTGTTAATTTTAAAGAAAACTCCTAAAAGCTTATCATGTATTTTGATATGAGTTTATTTTGCACTCAGTTTATTTTTCTTAATAAACTGATAATTTAATACAAAGTACTGATAATGGTTAAAGGGGCAGCAAATCAGGATCATACGATTCTAGCACAGATCTTAAAGCTTCTACAGATAGATTATTCATAACAGGTCTCTTTAACAGGTTCGGACCTTTCTTAGGCTAATCTAACAAGACATGGGCAGCTTTCAAACCTATTAAAAGTGACAGATTAGGCCCACTTGGAAAGACACCTAACCCACGAGGGTTGTGAGTCCAATCTCTTATCCCCAGATAAGAGAGTCTTATCTCTTATAGGAGAGAATCATCAGGAGATAAGAAATTCATATCAATCTAATGGTCCCATATCAATTTCCTAAACTGTTTCTCAGACCTATAAATACACTCCCCCCTCCTCAGTCAGAAGGTAATGAATAATTTCTCAGGCCTATAAATACACTCCACGCCCAGTGTTTTAGGCTTTTTTGCATGTCCATCAGCCGCGTCAGCAACCGTCGAATTTCAGATCACAGTGGTCAATCAATGATTCAGATCCAATCTATAGAGCTCTAACCACTTTTACAGCAACGATCAAAGGTTAGATCTATAGTAGTTTACTTCAAATATAAATTCACTATCTGTTTTGCTCCCACACCAAAATAAGCAGCAACAAATACATTTTGGACTCTGTACATTTTTTTGCTTATTAGATAATTTAATCTTAAAGCAAACTCATAACCGCACTGTTCATCTTTCAAAAACTTATTTTTGGCAACGTATTTGATAATCTGGATGGAATTATCACTTTTGAAATTGGCTGCATAGGTCTTTTGAATTTCTTTCATCTTTTATTGAACATTTTGGATATTGTTAGTGTGATAACACAGTAAATAAAAGGTGTAAGAAAATGACATTTTTTTGGCAAGTGGCATAAATCAAAAAGTTTGTTTGTGCTATGAGTAACTACTTGTCACGCCCCGCTTCCCAAAATACGGAAATACGAGTGCATGACGAAGCCCAGCGAATGATCTTAACATCATTCATAAGCTGTAGGATCGACTCAGCATCACAACAAGTATATAACAAGAGAGATATATAAAACCAAGCATGCATGAATACTTTATTAGCAACAGAAACAACTGAAATATGATAAAACATCCAAGTAGTTTCAAGTCTGAATCAAAGTAAACTCGGGAACATCAGCCCGTTACAAATTCTCAAATCTCAAGAAATAATAATAATCCAAATAAACAAATAATGCAAGAATTAATTATTCTAGTCAGGTCCTTCTCCACTTGGAAATTAGAACCTTTGCTCAGCAATTCCCGCAGGCAGCTCGTCTCCAAAGTCTGTTTAATAAATATAAACAGGAAAACAAGAGGGGAAACAGGAGAAAATGCCCTTAGTGCAAGCTAGGGCCACAAATAGTGAAAGCAAGTACAAGTAAGGAATAACAAGAGTTGGAATCAAGAATAAACAGAGTTATAAGGAGTAGTAGGCAAATTCAAAGACTAGCTGGCAAGAGGGAACAACTTAATAACTAGATTGGATAACAACTGCTAGTGGTGAAACACATGTCAGGTACACCTATAAGGGTATTTAATATCAAGCGACAAACTCAAGTCTAGTGTCATATGTTATTTCAAATGTCAAGGTTTCAAATGTCAAGTCCAAGTATCAAGTGTCAAGTTGTCTAGCTCAAGTTATCAAGTTATCTAGTCTCAAGTTATCAAGTTATCTAGTCTCAAGTTATCAAGTTCAAGTCTAGTGGTGATTACTATCTAGGTAGCACGACATGCATCCATTCTTTTACTACATGGTTGCTACAGTCAAACAGTTTCGTTTAGACCTAGTAATGGATTTTATAGGGCGGCGTACTCAGGTATCAAGTATCAAGCAAGCCTTGGTTCATGAATCGAAAATTAAATAACAAGTTCACGAAGCAAGTTCGCGAATCCACAAGCAAGTTCAAGAACCGCATAATGCGTTCATGAATCAAACAAGTTCATGAGCCGAGTAACCGACTCCATGAATCAAACAAGATACAACAAGTTCATGAACCAAGTATTGGGAAACACGGGCCCCCTTCCGAGTACACTTATCTATATTGTCCATTCTATAGTCTTTCCCAAACCCCGGCTTGTTATTTTTATTAACTCTTATCAAGCAAGCATACAAGTGTAATACGTTGTGATTTAATTCTAGGAAAATTTGGGGATGTCCTATATAGTGTCCAGCATCTACATATAAAATTTGGGGTCAAGCGCTCGCTGTTTACACAGCTAAAATAATTTGCGAAGTAAATAATTACAGCAGTTTTGCAAAACTGCGTCTACTGACACAGCTGCAGTATAACTGCCATAACTCCTAGACCGTAACTCCAATTTCGATCAACTTGGAGTCTATCGATATCTACACATCCGGATCTACATTTTGTATTCAGGCCTCGGGCCCAAATTCCAATGTTAAAAGGGTCGAAACCGCAAAAGAAAATCCAGACAGCAACACTCAGAATTTACTTCCTAATGTAGGTTTCATAGTAATGTGTAATTTGGTGTCTAAATTATCAAGTAGCAAAAATACATATTCATGGATGTCAAAACAGCAACTAATAAATATTTTTCAAGTCATAATTGTCGCAAATTCGTCAAAATACTAAATTTATATGCGTCTACAAATTTTAGGGGTCCTTAATTCATATGTCCATGTGATTCATGTGTTCCAGGGGTAAAAGAGTCCAATTGATTATTTATTTAATACGAGGAAGTTTTGTGACTCTTAGATTCGTAGGTTGAAGGTTCAAAATTGATTTACAAATGATGTTTCAAAGGGAGTCACAATCTAACTATATGTGGTATTTACAAGAAAGCTTGTACTAGAGCAATAAAATGTACAAGATGAATACTTGCCTTAAATCGACGATTATAAACTCCGCTTGTTGAAGCAATTGAGTAGAAAAATCCCCGAAGATGTCCTCAGAAAGCGCGTGCAAAAATTGATCGGAGATCGAGTTTTCCCGCACACAGGATCTGTCCAGAACAGCAAACACCGATCCAGCGCGGCAAAACACGGAACAGCGGAACGCGCCAATCAGATCGCTCCGGAACAGCGGATCTGCGCCAGAACAGCGTGCAGCGAGCGGGGATTCGCTGTGGCAAGAACACCAAACAGCATCAGATCAGACCCAGTGTAGCACGGATCTTGATGGATCCAAGGGCTGGGATTCGATCCCGCCCAATCCTCCTTCTTCTTCATTCTCATCTTCGAAACGGAGTGCGAGAGAGATAGCGACGGCGGCGGCTGGACTGCGGCGACGTGGTGCTGACGGCGAGGCGCGCCGGGCAGCGGTGGAGACTCGGCTGTGGCGACGTCGACGGCGCGGCGGCTCGAGTTCGAGCCCAGCTCTGTTCTGCGTCGAAAACAGAGGGGATGGAACGGGGGGTTTTCTCGGCGCTTGGACGGCGACGAGGGTCTAGGAGGGGACTCTGGATGGTGAGGGGAGTACACAGCAAGGGACGGCGATGGCAACGGTGAGGAGTTACGGTGATGAAATCTTACGTTGGATTGGGTCGAGCGATGGGTTCGGTGGTGAAGACGACGATGGGAATGCGGGGAGAGGGCAATGGGGATGGCGATGAGGTGTGGGTAATGGTGGAGGTTGACGAGAGTGAAGGGGGTGAACGGAGAGGCGATCGGGGATAGGGGAAGTTGGTTAGGCGTGCGAATAGAGCGGAGAAGGAGACGGAAGCGAGAAGAAGAAGAGAAGAGCAGCGGCGGGGGTTTTTAGGTCAGAACAGTAATAGGGTTTGATTAGGGTTAGGGTAGGGTTTTATAGTAGGGTTTGCGGGTTTGCGGGTTCGTGGGTTTTGGGATCCGTTTCAAAAAGAGCCCAACAGGAAAAGTGATCAAAATGCACCTAAATGGAGATTAGAGAGATGAAAGAGGAGAATTGGTCCATTTTTCATGAAGAATGATACAAATGGCACACAATTGAAATTGATAAAAGGACCCACAATTTGAGTTGAGACAAAAATAATAATTTTATTCAATCTGAACAAAATACATGATCTCAAATAGACGAAAGAGTACAATTTAGCAAAATACAGTATAAAAGTATAAATACGGGGAAACAGGAGTTACACTACTGTTCTTAGAACATGCAATTAGATTAATAATATCTTAAGCTAAGTTTGCCATCTGGAAAGTTGAACAACTATATTAGTAAACTTGTGTTGGCAATTCTATTCTTCCTCCAATGTTTTGCACATAAAAGGGAAATGCTTCAAATGCTGGTTTTCTTGGTTGAACATATGTGAATTTAGTTTGATACTCCTGATTAGTCAAAATAGATTTCCTACCTGGAATTGTTGTGTACTAGATTTCAGTCTGATTTTAAACTGTTATATTAGATTTATATGTGGATGTTTTTGCAGGAAACTATGAATGCATTATCTCTTATGTAAATTTATAAACCTAGCTACATACATATACCATTCAAAATAAATCACTTTGCTGCCCTATATCAAATGTATCACACTACAAACAGTACTGCAATGGCCGGCGGTTTTTTACTATAATGGCCGGCGCTTTGCAAACGCCGGGGAATCGTACATGGCGTTTCGTGAAGCGCTGCCGCAAGCGCCGTCCATACCGCTGCCGGGGAATCTTATTCGAATCCCCGGCGCAAATGAACGCCGTCCATGTTTTGATGAATCCCAGGCGTTTGAGAAACGCCGGGGTTGTACTTTTGGATTTTAAAAAATCTTACTGTTATTGAACATACCCCCGGCGTTTAATCCCCGGCGCAAATGAACGTCGGGCATGTTTTGATGAATCCCCGGCGTTGGAGAAACGCCGGGGTTGTACTTTTGAATTTTAAAAAAATCTTATCGTTATTGAACATACCCCGGCGTTGGTAAACGCCGGGAAATATTTTATTCTTGCTTCCTCCACAAATTATGAAACACATAGAATTATAACCATATTATTGAAACTCACAAATTATCACAAACTCTACTACTCCACAAATTATCACAAACTCCACTACTCCACAAATAATCAAACAAATAATCAAATAATCAAACAAAGACTCCTTCAAACTCATAAATAATCAAACAAACATTCCTTGAAACTTTTATAAAACAAAGATCTTTCATTCATAGTACTATATATACATCACATAAAAAATTTTCAACTTCAAAATACAGATCACATAAAGTTCTTTCATAAAGAATAGTGAAAACTACAATAGTGAGTAGAAGTTGATTTGTTGATAAAGTTCTTGCAAATCTCCATGAGTAGAAGTTGATTTTCAATCAGAACATAACAATGAGTTATCAGCTCCCTTCTACAACCCATTCATAGACTCCCTGCCTCTAACAAGCCAATCAAGGTTGCCTTAGTTTTGGAGCAGCTACTCTTCAACTCAGTACTAACAATGCTCCCATCCCTCTGGAACTGCGATAGTGTTGACTGGTGACGGAATATATCTGAAAGTATAGATATGAAGAGAATAAGAAGTAAGAATCATTCTTATTCTGAAATATTTTGAAAGTATTCTGAAAGTATTCTGGAAGTGAACAACCACATGGAATAGTATACATCAGTATAGGAGATTACACCTTAATGCCTAAATAGGAAGTGAACTTCAGTAAATATATATAGGTACTGAAGTGAACTTCAGTAAACATCAGTATACATCAGTATAGGAATTTACTGAAGTGAACTTCAGTAAATTCACACTAACTTAAAATCGATGTCAAGTGTAGTATAGGAGATTGAAAACCTATAGGTACCCACCACGAGTACCTGTCATTTATATATATATATATATATATATATATATATATATATATATATATATCATTCAACAGTCAGTATATTGAATGAGAAACTTTTATATATTGAATACTGACACAAAGAAACTTTTATATATTGAATGAGAAGCATCCTGTAGAATACAATGCAACATAACCTAATTTGCATTTCATACTTGCAGATTTAGTCAAAAGAAAAGTGAAAGGTGCATGTCAGTGAAATGGGATTCAAGGACTACAGAAGCCAAGAGCAAGAGTCGGTTATTCTCATCAGAAAATAAACCCAGTCCAACCAGGTTTACATCGATCAGAAATTAATTATTTTTTTCCTTGCATATCCATTATCCTTGTTATAGATATCTATTCATAGATTCCCGTAGTAGTTTATCTCAATCCGTTTATAATTCTCATGTTCAATGCAGTTACATTACAAATATAGCAACTAGGACATCAGTGTGATTGATACTGGCCGGAGTTCATTTTCTTTTAAGGATTTTACAAATGACCTATTGTGTTATGCCATAGGTCATGTCAGTGAAATGGGATTCAAGGACTACAGAAGTGAAAGGTGCATGTCAGTGAAATGGGATTCAAGGACTACAGAAGCCAAAGCTTTCTGCCAACCTTCTAAATCTGGGAGCTGCTTCATAATGGACAGTTTGAACCATTTCCACTATAATTTGTAATACTAATGCAATTGAAGTTGATTTTCAACAAATGTTCTTGCAAATCTCCATGAGTAGAAGTTGCAAACCTCAATTTAAAGTAATCATGCAATGTAATTAGAGAGTAATTTTCATCCTATATATACTAAAAATAGACAATGTATTTTTAATTTATCATTTATAAAATAACAATGTATTTTTTAATAGAAAATGCTGTAATACATAAAGAAGTGAAGCTAATAAGGTTGTAATACCTAAAAGTTGAGAAAATACAAGCCTACAGTGTACGTCTAGCGATGTCGTCGACGGGATCACCAAGGTCGTCGGCTTCCTCTTCATTCGGACGACTGGATGATGTCGGGTCTCTAACACCTTGCTGTATAAAATGCTAATGCTAAGCAATCGATAGACACAATTAGATAAGAACAATACTGTATATAATTTCTAACCTGTCTCGGTATGTTAGATGGGTTTTGAACATTTGTTTCTCTCATCATCTGTGCTATATGTGCAACTGTTGCCTTAAGCTCTGCGACTGTTGCCTCTAGATTAGCTATCTTCTCATCTCTAGGATCCAGCTGTGTTGATGAAGAAGCATGAGTACGAGAGGGTGTTGGTCCTAACCCCTTCCCACGCACACGGCCAGGGTGCTCCGGACCAATGCTTTCGACCAACGCCTGGTGTTGAAGCTGCACTATATCGACCGGTGTTGTGGGAAAGCCGGCGGTGGGAGCGGATGATAGTTCGGCATACCTATTTCGAACAGTTGTCTGTTTTAAAAAAAAATCCAAATTCATTGTTAAGGCATATTACACATCAAATAAGCAAATTTAAGATAGAAAAACTATTACCGATATCGTCGCAGCCTTTGAGGACGGAAATACGCCTTGTGAGTTCATGTGGGTTGCGTCGAAGAAATCTAAATCGCCGTACTGATCCGCACCTCCTCGCTCCACATCCTACATATATTAAAATCAAAATCAATTGAACTCGTTTTGAAAAAACGAAAGTTTTTTGGTATTAAGAGTTACTCTACAAGTATTGCATATTCTGCATTCATACTTCCATTTGATAGGGAGAAATGTATCTGTTTGATAGAAAAAACCATAGAAGGATGATGTCTGATTAGATGACATTATGGCATACTACAGTGTATTCACGGATCAAATTTTATTAACTTATACTGACCACAAGAAACTTCAAACATGCAAGTTATTGATCAAGTTCAAATGAGCATTGACTTCGTTGTCTGCTTCCTCTTCTTTGTCTCTGACTGCCAGCAACCTAGTTCTTGGAATTGCTTGGAGCTTTAAACAATTTTTTATGGTTTTGTGAATATGACAATCTTCCTAGACAATAAGAGTAATTAAATTCGTTGATTGTGATTCACCTTACTTATATATCTAAAATTGTCATGCCAATTGCCTTTTACAATTTAGAAGTTTGGCCTTTTCTTCTAAAGCATTCAGATTATTTTACTAAGTTTTTATTTTTCCCATCTCAACTATATTCACTTTTCATGCCAACTGCATCCTAAACCAAATACATGAAGTTAGATTGAGAAAAAGCATATAGTTAATTGTTATACACTATCATAATTTATCATAATTAAATCCAAATTAACTCAAATGGCATCTAACAAACTGAAAATTGGTCTATATATAAAAATAAGAGATCTATATAGTTCATTAACAGATAATAGAACATCTTAATCCATTAGAAAATAAAAAAATTCCATAGTTGATATGCAAGTCCTAGGAGTTAACTAACATGAAATATGTAATGTAATAAAATATTTGAAAATTGTTAATTATGTGTCAATCAGTGTTTGAGAAGCGCCCAACGTAAAAGATATCTTATAAAGTTAAGCACGCGTAATAGAAGTGTTCAAGCTATACAGTTTATAATTCACTAAACTTTCTGCCTGTGGAATGATCTTTTTTCAAGTTGGAAACAAATTGTTTTGAAAAAACGAGTTCAATGGATTATTGTATATCAAAATCTACATATATTAATAGACATATATACAGAAGTAAATGAAAGATACTGAAGCACCCCTCAGTGAGGATGCTTCTATCAACGTTCATGCTAGAAAGTTCAATAATCATCCTACTTATCAGAAGTTACCAAAGTTACCAGATATCGCTGTATCAATGATCTACATTAAATTAGTTTTAGTGGTATATATTAGTTTCGGTGGTATATATAGTTTCAATAAGCGTGCATGTACATAATTCTATTTGCAATAAGGAATGCTACTTTCTAGATGACACTGAGAATAGTTACAAGTATAATTATAAACCTCAAATTTCTATGGCGTATATTTGTAAGAAAATAGTTGATACAATTGACTAGTGACTATTAAACAAGTGACTATTAAACAAGTAAGAAAATATCAATGATCTTCATAGTCACTGGAAGAATTTTAAACAAGTGACTATGAAGAATGAAGTCAATATAATTTGCCAACTTAAACTGGAAAGAACAAAAGCTAGTGACAATTGTGCAATTGACTAGCTGAAGAACTAAATGCCAGTCAACATAAATGCAAGGTCCCGTATGGAAGTTAAAGAGTTTATAGTGAAGAACAAAACACTTAGATATACCATTATTGCGCGTCGCCGTGCAAAGCTTGTACCTCCTGCAGTGTGCAACACGTCCTGTGCATCCCTACTTGCACGACCTCTTTCAGCTCTCTTCTGCACATAATATAAAATTATTACACAGACAATAAGATTTAATAAGCCAAATATCATATCAAAATATATTGCATCATATACTACAATTTTTTTGATTACCTTCCCTTCAGGTGTATTCCAAAAATGACATAGAAATTCCCAATCAGCACGCACGACACCTCTCGGGACTACTCTTGTGTTCTCAACCATTGTTCGGTTCTCGTCATAATATTTTGCCTTAAGCTCAACCTTATAGTCTCTCCATTTCTTGGACATTGATTTATTCACCCAATCAGCATCAAGAACCGCCGGGTAATCAAATTTTTGCAGCAACAGTCATGAATCAATATCATATTTCTTTTACAGGAATGTTAACAAAGGGATGCTCGCTCGAGTTAAAGCATTCAATGTTCTATATTTGATACTAGAATGCTACAGTTTAAGCAATTCTAATTCAATATTTCATTCCCTTCTCATGTGATGCTAATATCTCCAGTTTAAGCAATTCTAATTCAATTCTAATTCTACAGTTTAAGCAGTTTAAGGTTCTTTTCAATATTGCCCTCAAAATTACTTCTAGACTCTAAATCACTTTCAGAATTGAAAGAGATATCTTACAAAAACATGTCAAATGTATTCTCCTAAGCACTTTCAATATCACATACTTTATTCTTCTTCCCATTATACTTTCTTTTTTATTTATCAAACTCGAAGGTGTGTACTCACTGTATTTTTGGAAGAAGGTGTACTCAACTGTTAATTTTTTGTGTTTATACACTAATGCCTCTTTCTTTCTTGTTTACCCTTTTTTTGTGTGTGTGTAGGTGGCCCTACCTATACTATTCCTAAAATTAATATTATGTCCTACCTATACTGTATTGGAGTATTAGCCCTTGAACCCATTAAGAATGTTACTTATGGCATCTCAAATAACATAACACTTCCAAATGTAAAATCCTAAATACTATAGACGCAGCCACAAAGACTTACATAAATTATCTTTCTTCCTACATTGAGTTAAGATATTATGTAAGATTCATAATTTCTCCGTAAGACTATAGGTTAATTTATCCGCAAAAATCAGAGTTTACGAATTTTGTTATTTGAAAAGTTCTTGAAGTTTTTTTTTATTCACCGGACACCGGATGGACATTAAAAACTTTGTGAAATGACCAAGTTGCCCTTTTTACATTACAAAGAAAAGAAAATAAAAGAAAAAAATAACAGAGAAAAAATAAAAAGCAATAAAATTTGAACTTCTTTTGACTTATGTTGTTGGTGCGCTTTCCTGCCACTCTCACTTCACATCAACTACATCTTACATTTTCAATTTATATTCTTCATCGATATCATTAAGTATGTTTCAATCAATCTAATCGTTTTTTTTTTTTCAATCTTGGATGGTATGAGAAATGCTAATTTCTACTTTTAAATAAACGTAAGTAGAAGGTGTTGAGGGCCCAGCTTCCGGTCCTCCTCCGGTATCCCATGTAGCGCACTGCATATTTGAGGCTTCACAGCGCTAGCAGAGCTACAACATGGAGATGTTGCAATATACCAAGGACCAATACCATTTGATACAACATGGCCAAACTCAAATTCTTTTGCGTTTTGATGGATATATCTGGTGTTCTTTCTATATCAATTGGATGCCATGAGCATAGAAGCAGTCGTGGGTGTTATTTTTGTGATGGCAATGAGGAACATTGGTCAGCTTTTAGCCTTCTTTTTGTAGTAGAGTTCGCTTCTTTGGTGATATCTACGCTTCTTCTTTTTCCACCTGCAATATTATTTGTACAGACTTTGACGATAAACAAAACTTTTTGTACTATCAATATCGGTAGTCTTACAAATTCTTATATTTGAGGGAATTTATCATTTTAGAATTCTTAGATAATAATCATCAGAATATAGGGTTTTATGTTGTTGCTTGGTAAATCTCGAGATTATTGCATGCACCGAAACATGCCAAATCTCCCTAATAGTTTAAAATTGGAGAGGAGCTACAAGATTTGGAATTTAAAAAATGCAAAAGTTCTCATTTACAGGTGAAGGTGTAACACCCCACATTTTTTTTATTATTAAAAATGCATTTTTGATTTTTGCACGTATGATGCACGTGCAAATTTTTATTCTCATTTTATTACTCTCATTATCTAGCATGCACAAGATGTTGATTAGTTTTCTTTTAACCCATGGACCCAAAAATGAAATCTAGCCCAATAGGCAAATTAATTAGTTGATTAAAGAAAAGCCCATTAGAGTAATTAAGTTAATAAAATTAGAAGTGAGCCCATGAATCAAGCCCATTAGTAAAATCACAAATTAAGCGGAGCTTGGACTAATACATGACAAGTTACAACTTTTAGTACACATTTAGAGTTATAGAAATGTATTTATATTTGTATGTGCATGTGTGCATGCACACACTATGCTTAGCCGGGTTGCACACTAGGGGTAGACCGGTTTTTAGACTAGTGGGGGAAAGGAAGAGGTTGAGGTTATGGGAGTTGAGATTGTGAAAGGTTGGAAATGTGAAAAGTTAGGAGTTTAGGAGTTTGGGAAATGAAGAGTTGAAAGAATTAAAAGAGAGAGTTAGGTTGAAAATTTTGTACTTTAAACCCTAACAAAACCCTATAAATAGAACCCCTTTTTCTACTTCTCTTTTGCACCAAAACAATATCAAAATAAGAGAAAGGAAGAAAAGAAAGAGAGTAAGAGAGTTCTTGTGCTTGGAGAAGCTATTGCTAGGAGAAGGAACTCTTGCTAGGAGGAGAAGTCTTGCTAGGAGCTAGGAGTTGCTTTGGAGCTAGAAGTGGTGTTCCATCCTTCTTTTCATTGTTCAAACTTCATTTTAAGGTTGGTGATCCTATACTTTCTAATTGTAGGGATATGCATGCTAAAAAGAGTAGTATGAGAAGATATTGTTATGAGAATAATAAGATAAAATTCATGCTAGGGTATCATGTTTTGAATGAGGATGATTTGTTGTGATTGTAGATATCATGCTAATTAAAAAGAAGAAATTCTTCATACCATGAATCATGTTAATGTGATTGCAATTTTTGTACTTGTTGAGTATGTGGGAATTTTAGTGATGAATATCATATGCAAAACATGCTTTAGGATCTATTGACTAAGAAAGAATAAAGTAAAATTTTGTTTGTGTTGACATATGGATATTTTGCATTGTCGCATTTGAAAATAATAATTTTTCATGAAGGAGATTTTTGTGAAATTCTTATGTTTGAGACTTGTTGGCATGCTATAAATTCCCAATTTGTATAAGAGGAAAAAAAAAACAAAAATCATGAAGACTATTTCTTAAATTCAAGTTTTGAGAAATGAAAGTTTATGTGTAAATTGAAAAGAAGAATTATCTAAGAAAAATGGAAATAGGGCTTAAAAGAATTTAAAATTTGTTGTTTACTATTTTTTTAAATGTAACATTTCAGAAAAAAGTTATTTCAAATATTTAGAAAGACTTGATCTTGGATAAACAAGTTTCATGAAAAAGAACCACTTTCTGAATAGTTAAACAAAAGTATATTAGTACTTTTCCTAAATTGAAAATACACTTGGCCTTACTGGTTAGCCAGTGCAATATAGAGCATTCTTTGAAAGAGATCTTGGGTTCGAAACTTGATAGTCACACTTATTTTTAATCTTTTTAAATTAATCCTGATATTAAGAATCGGCATAAGAGCCTTTCGGCATATAAAGTTGATGCAAAGTCCAAAAGGACTAAACGGTTAGTGGCTCGGGTCTGGGCACTGGCTCTGTATGGCCGCAGGTCCTGGGTTCGAAACCCAGGCTTCGCTTTTGATATTTTTTGTTTTAAACATGAATGTCTTTTGAATTGAAATAAAACTTTGGTATTAATATAAAATGAAATGAAAAATATTAAGAGATAAAATTTTGAAGTATAAAAAGAAATAAAATTTTGAGAATAACACTTTGTGGTGAAGAAAAGTAGTAATTTGTGAATTTATCTTTTAAAGAAAATTACACTTGTATCTTGTTTAAAGAAATATTTTTATAATGAATTGAAACATTGTGATAACTTAGATTTGTTATAACAATTCATGTGGTGAAATTTGTGTTCTTGAAAGAAATGTTTGTTTAAAAAGAATATGAATAAACAACTAGATAATGAATGATGATGAGACTATGTGTATTTTGTGAATGAGTTGAAAGATGCAAATATCTAGGTTGAAGACATGTTTACTAAAGGGTATGAATACCCATGATTTTTGTACATGAGAAATTGTGACTTAGAGTTAGTAAGACCTCGTGTACCGGCACTATTGAAATAAAAGATTTTGAAATGTGATTTTGAGATATGGCCATTGAGCTATCTCGATAAATGTTGATTAAGTCCGGTAGAAAGTAAAACTAATTCTAGGTTTAGAAATTTATTAATGTCTTGAACTATATAACTAGGTACATAAGTGAAGATGTAGTAAACCTGGAAAAACATAAGTGGGGCGCTCTATATAGTCGGCAGTGGACTTCGAGGCTATAGACCCAGTTAGTGTACTGAGGTTGCTCCATGGGAGACGAGCTTTTATATTTAAATTCGGGACTATGAGGATGGGTCAGCGGTGGACTCCGGGATCTTGAGTAGTTGGGCGGATAGTTTGCCATACTCCAATGTATATACGTATACCGGGGCTAAAGGGTCACCTGTGGGATGATTCGCATGATGTGGAATCTGTTATAACAGTCAGTGGTGGACTCCGGGGCTGGGATTCAAATTCGTGGAATGATCTAAACATTGTCTTATTACTGGGTAGTTGTCATGGCAAGGGATCGAACCCTGTATTGTGGAGTACGTAGGCGCTTGCCCTCGGACCTATGTAGTATGGGATGCATAGAATCCGAACAAGTGTGCATTAGTGTCATCTTAGTATAAAATGTGTGCATTAGGCATTAAGACATGGCATACACTTACATGTTTAGCATAGTCACATTTAACACTTTATTGTTCATTCAACTTTTGTGATTTGTTAAAGTAATGAGATCGTTATATGTACGACATAGAGAGGATGACCGAGTATAACATTTTCGTCAGTTGTAAGTGATTGACGTGCCCACAGCTTAACATGCAGGTAATGGACTTTTGTGAAGATGTGAAGATATTATGATATAGTCGATGATTTACATTGTTGTACAAGTTGTATTTTATTTTATTATTGTTTTTCTTTTATCGTTCCGCGGTGTAAACAAAATGTAAAAGAACTCTGATGTACTATTGAAAACTTTTTAATTTCCTTGTAAAATTGTACGAAGTGAAGTAAAGATCCTGTGAATTCTCGAATTCGGTCTCATTTGGAATTCGGGGTGTTACAGAAGGTGGGGGGAGGATCAGAAGATGTTGGGGATGACTGTGGTGATGGTGGGGAGAAAGTGCTGAAGATATAATATGGGCCATAAAAAATGGTGATGGTTTTGAAGATGGCAGTGAAGAATATAATGGGCGAGGCATTGGTGAGGTTGAGGAAGTGATTATGGATGAAATTAACAATGAGAAATTACGTGGAAGGTGATCTGGTTGATAGAGTAGTCATAATAGTTGTTGTTAAGATAAACAGAGAGATTGAAGAAAGATTATTGAATTATTGGATTAATTATAACTTAATACAATATCTCCTATATATAGGAGGGAACCAAATACTAAATAAATACATAATCCAATATGGGACTAAACATAATATCTAACGCCCCCTCTCAAACTCACGGTGGGACGAACAATGTGAGTTTGCCCACCAAATATTGACATATCCTAATAGTGTGGGATTTGGTGAAGAAGTCTGCTGTTTGCTATGAAGAGATAACATAATGAAGTGAAATGGTCCCTGCTTCAAAATGCTCACGAACATAGTGACAATCAATCTCTATGTGCTTCGTTCGCTCATAAAAAATGGGTTGCTTGCAATGTGCAATGCACTCCAATTATCACAATGGAGAGGAGTAGCTCCTGTAAGAGTGACACTCATATCTGATAACAGCCAACGATCATGAACAATCTCTCTATGGAAATTGTCATCACTCTAGATTCAGCTTCTGTGGAAAACATGCAACAACTGTATGTTTCTTGCTTTGCCATGAGATTAGCGAAGCACCAAGAAATAGACAGAAACCTGTGGTAAACCGTCTGGTAGTGGGATCACCCACCCAATCTGAATCAGAATATACACTAAGCTCCAGTTTAGAAGTAGAGGGCATGAATAATGAGCGAGTGATAGTACCCCGAAGATATCTGAGAATCCAAATAAGAGCACTGTAGTGAACTAATGTAGGAGCGGAAAAAAATTTGACTGACTATACTGACCACATGAGCAATATCGGGTATGGTGTCACGTCCCTCTTCCCATTATACTGGAACACAGGCACGTAACTGAGGCACAACAAATAATATAAGTATGCCAATTTATATCATCTATAAGCTGTATAATGCCAGTAAGCTCAACAATACAATAATAATCACAGGAACAAGAATATAATGTAATAACCAATATATGAGATACAAGAACTTACATAATAGCCGAACAATGATAAAATGTAATAATAGTTTGCTAAGATTCTTCAATAACCCATCATCAGTACCTGTATAAACAATAACTCAAAAGAAAGATGGAGAGTACTCGTTAGAGCAAGCTTCGGACGACAAGTAGTATCAAGTAGTGAAGGAAGTAAAGGACTACATAACAAGAACAGAAATTGGAACGATATCGGAGTCAGTAAATGAAAGACGATAACAAATCAAAAGTCAATAATCAATGGTACGATGGTCGATAAATAATAATTAATAATCAATAAACAATAATCAATAACAAGAACAATATTCGATAATCAATGACTGATAAACAATAGTCGACAAAAAATACTCAATAATCCATGAATCAATAGTCGATGAACAATAATCAATAAACAATAATCAATAATCAATGTTCAGTGTCAATCTTTAGGTATATCCATCTTTTATCAATCCTAGTGTCACGCCCTGCTTCCCAAAATACGGAATACTAGTCGTAACGTAGGCCCAACGAATGATGTAAACACCATCCATAAGCTGTACCAGTCTAACTCAACAATATGAACAACAAACACAACCATGCAAGAGAATATAATCACATGAATCAAAGAACAACTTCAATATAAATGAAGTAATCCAAATAATAATATCCAACATAATATCCAATATCTGGAAAAACAAACTCCGAGACAACAGCCCAAAAAAATGTATAATATCAAAGACAAAGTTCAAAGGAAAAATATATAGCATAAAATAATTCAAGCAGTGAAATCTTCGGCTCCATCTTCTAAAATTGTTGCTCAACAATTTCTTCTGATAGTGATCCTTTAGTACCTGTAAACTCGTGACATAAAAACAGAGAAAATAATGTCCTTAGAGTAAGTCATGGACAACAAGTAGAGAAAAACAGAGAATAATAGGAACTCGGTATATCAAAAATAAGGGACAAGATCAAACTCAAGAACAAAATCAAAGATTGGAAATAATGTCAAAGGTCTATATTTAGTCATGCATTAATTAATAATGTCAATTTAAATTCTATTGATGACTGCATACGGGATCAAGCATGAAATGTCAAATGCAGGTTATTAATTATTTTATTAATCTATCTACTGCACATACTACTGCGTCCCATTCAACAGGTTCAACGCAAGCAAACTGTGAACGTTTTAGACTGATGGTGAATTCACGGATCGTGTACTCGGTAACAAGATGACAAGATATCATGATAGCATGATCACACAATGACAAGCATTTTTCCACCTTCCATGTAATAAACCATGCAAGCAAGAAGGCCTTTACCGATTACAGTTTTCGATTGTTCACTACCAAGTCAACCCATATTACCCCAGCTTGTTAATATTTTATTTCATCCTATGTGAGCATGAAAGAAGGTTTCATGATTGTATCATGTTAGGTGTAACTAGTTCTACTCATTACAGAAAAAGCAAGAAGCAAATATATTAAAATAACATAAATCATACAATATGAATAGTAGGACGTTACTGTACAAAAATAGAAATTCCCGCTGCTACAGAAAAGCAAATCTGGATCTGTCAGAACTTCAAGAAACTAGGTTTTCTGCCGGTTCCAGCGAATATACATACGACATATAAATATTTCAGAAACTAGGTCGAAATTCTTATTCTTTACATATTTCATGTTCAGGCCGCAGGTTATACATTGTGTTCACATAAATGTTTAAGGTCAGGAAACTCATCAATTGAATTTACAAAAATCCAGGGTGATTCCTACACATGTCTAGTCCCAGTCAAATTTATTTCATATTTTTATTTTACTGTTAATATGCTCTATTTATTAATACATCAGAAGGATACGCATGAAATTGGGAATCTGGAAATCTGAACATAGCAGTACTAAAAGACTGATATCTAGCAGATTATAACTCGAAATTCAATTCCGTCAATTATAGACATGTAATCAACATGATCAATTAGAACGGTGGTATAAAAAATTATGCAATGGGTACAATCGAGGAGAACGGTAGTATTAATACATTGTCAAGAAGATATCAATGTTGTACAATACATGAAATATACATAGTTCAATTCATTAAATATGAAAAATGTAGCATTTATATGCAAAAACATAACAATACAACTTCTGGACAGCATTACCTATCGGTACTCAAATTCACTTTTTCGCTGCTATGGGAATACAAATTAGATTTCATTAGAGATTCTAGAAAGTAGAATCTCTGCCTGTTCTAGTGCATATTCACACGATACATTACATTCACAGTAACTAGGTCGATCGATCAATTCTTTACGAGTTTCGTGCACAGTGTCGATTCTAAAATTATAACATGCCAGTAGTAAAACAGTGATAAGTTACAATCTATAAATCGGATTGAGAATCTGTAAGATGTTCCGGATTCAAGACTCAATGCACTACAATTTCTATGTACAAAGTTTTAAGTTTCGATGTCAGGAACTAGGTCAAAACCTCAGTACAAGTTCGAGCAATCGACAGGGCAGCAAGGTTAAATGTTCCATAATAAAATAAATTAACGTTTCAAGAATTTAATCAATAACAATGGCATAACGAGAAGACTATGAATCAATAAACATGGTACGATAAACCATAATGAATCAATAATGGAATTCAGCTAGAAGCAATATTCAATTCGATTACTACTGGCCAGATTTCAAAGTGTGTTTTCTTGAACTAGAATAATAAAAATGAGTTCAACGGACGCTTGCCTATTATGAAGATTAATCCAAATATGAAAGAATAACGGGATGAGAAACCCAACGGCAACAATGCACGTGCAAACAATGTAACGATAACCACGTGCAACCAACGGCGAATGGCAAGAATAGCGCAGCAATACGTGCAATGGCGGCAACATGTGCATACCACGAAGAACAAAGTTACAGCAGCAACAGCAAGATCGATATCAACAACAGCAAGGACGGCAGCATTGGTCAACGGTAGCGAATAACGAGAGCAAATGCAGCAAGAGGGCAATGCGGGGTGCTGCTCACAGAGAGGAATGGCAGCGACGACGGTGGTCGTCGACGGAGATGGCAACGGTGGTGGCTTAAGGAGGAAGGAATGGCATTCGACGGGGGCTGTCGGGGGTGGGGCTCGAGGCTATGAGGAAGTCGCAGTGAGCAGGTGGTGCTAGCGAGAAAGGTGGAAGATGAGGGGGGCTGCGAGTTGTTGTGGTGGATGTAGCGGAATGCAGGGGAGTCGTGAGGTGGAGCAATGGCGGCAGGGGGGTGCGCTCGGAGTTGCTGGCGATGGTTGCGAGAGCAGTGAAGTGGTGCAATCGGGAGGTGAAGGGACGCAGTCGGCGGCGCTCGGGCTAGTGGGGTGCAGGAGATGGCGGTGGCGATGGAGGACGATAGGGATGGAGATGGTGATGGAGTAGGAGGTTGGCGGCGGTCGTAGTGGTGGAGACCGCAGTGGAGCTAGGGGGTTCGGTGGTCGAACGACTGTAACCCCTGTTTTTCGTATTTCGTATTCTTGCTGTATTCTTCTTCTTTCTTGAGTATTTGTACTCTATTTGTATTTTGGACCGTATATTGGAGTTGTTTTCAATATATATTCATTTTTGTTCATTTTTTATCTTCTTGTGATTTATTTTTCTATCCCTTGATTTGTTCTTGATCGTTATTATTATTCCGCTTTTCTTTTGTTCTTATTCTCTTTATTTTGTTCTTGGGTGCTCGTGGTGTTTTGGTTACTAATCCTATTGCTTTTGATCCCTAACTGACTACAAAATCCAAATTAGCCTAAATCCTATTTTAAATCCTATACAAATCCTATTAAACCCAATCTCCTCCTACTACTCCTAAACTACCCATTAACCCAAATACCCACAACCCACTACCCTATATCTCCACCCCATATAAATACCCTCATCTCTCTCTCCCTAAAACCTTAACCCTACTACCCCCGGCCTCCTCCCTCTCTCTGTCCTTTGTGCCGTCACCCCCAGCCCGTACACCCCCCGACCTGCACCTCCCTCTCCCGACTGCCGTACCCTAGTTGCCATCCCGATCCCCCTAGCCGACCACCATCTCCCGAGCAGCTCCCCACCTCTCCATCTCTCTCCCTTTTCCCTCATCCACCGGCGTCGTCGACAGCAGCAACCGGAGCAGCAGCGCCAGCACAAGGCCAGCACCGCCACTCCTGACCGTTCTCGATCTCTTTCTCCCTCTCTTGGTTTGCACGGGCACGTGGGTTGCACATGTGTTTGTGTGATTGCTTTGGTTCGTGATATTTGTTCATGGGTTTTGTTCGTTGCCGAGATCCGTTTCCGTTATTCTTGGTGTTCATTTCGTCTTCGGTTAAGGCATGTAACTTGTACTCAATTCCTTTGTATGATACAAGTCATAAATTCTACTTGTAGTGTTGTTGGGTTCTAGAGACAACTCGTGTGTGATGTATTTTTGATGAGTATTGTCTCTATAGTGCTATTGACCATAGTTGCCTCACGACATAAATTTTGACATGGAACAACTTAAGTTTTGACCATTCTTAATGTGATTATATTTGTGGGATAATTATGAGAAATCGTGTGTTTGTTTGGATCCATGTGATATACTTGTTGTGGACATGTTATATACCCTATTTCATGTTATTTGGACACTTAGTAGACTCTACAACATGTTTGGTTGTGTTTAGAACGAGTTTCATATGTTCTATGTTGATTTGTTGTTAAAAGGAAAATCTGTATTTTGTCAGTGATCAGTTTTGATTGGTATTTTAGACCATATTAAGGTCAGAATCTTAATTCCAGTATTAAACATGATTTTTAGAGAAATCTGTCTTCTTTCCAAACTTTCTGACCTTTGATCGATTTCGTTTTCGTATGTGTGAGATATGATTGTTTTACTACAGAGGTGTATTTCATTTTCAGATTTCGTTTCTTGATGATTTCGATGACTAAACTATTTTGATACTAGTGCTAAGCATATTATTTTGAGGTGAAATTTTGGACAGTATTTCTATACCTATTTAGGGATTAGCCAGAATTTTGGTGGATTTTATTGATGAGTTTTATATACCATTTGATGCTTGTTTATAAAAACTATACTTGCTGGATTTTACTCGTTGTTATGAAAAGATTTGTATTTTCACCCTAATTTCTTTTCCTGTATGAAAAATACATATTAAATATGAAAGTTAGCTTATTTTGTCTATTTTCATCTCCCTTTGACGGATCTGGATTTCGTTTTACGGTTTGCGAGATATTACAGTTTTTGTACAGCAGTGTTGGGAATTCTAGATTTGCCAAACTATCGTTTCTTAATGTTTTCTAATTTTTGTTGACTGAACTAATCTTACTGAAAAATTATGAAACTTTATATTCTGATACTAGACATATAGGGGAATACCCCAGAATTTTTCCTGGATTTATTTGAAGTGTTTTGATGCTGTTTTCCTGACTTTGAATTCGATTTACTGATTTCTGGCTGAACGTATTTCCTAGTTTCAAATCAGTTTTGAGTTATGTTTTTCTAAAACACTATATGACTTATATGTATTCGCCGGATTTGGTTAGAAGTCTATTTTACATATTCTCTAACGGATTCAGATTTCGATATTTGTGGAAACGGGAATCGCTGTTTTAGTACAGTACTGTCGTGTTGTCCTAAATTAGGAAGTACTATATTTTGTTCTGTTATGTGACTATCTTACCATCTGTACATGCTTATCTTTTATTCTGAACTTGTGGATCGTTATATCATTCTAGTCTTACTCTGTTTCATACACATACACATCTATCTGATAATAATTATAAAATGATCAAGTCGGGGTTTATGGGAAAGATCTAGTAGTGAAAAAGTATAGAAATGTGTACTTAGAAAGGGGCCCGTGTTTCCCATATGATTATCTGTTATCTGTTATTCTGTATCCTGTCTACATTACTTCCTATAGGAAGGTGTAGGGAAGAAGAGAACCACTAGGTTCTATCTATCTATCTGATCTGATTATCTAATATCTGTCTGTCTGAACCCTGAGTACACGGCCCTATTTGATCCCCTACGAATTCTACAAATATAACTATTTTGAATGTACCAACCATGTGATAAAAGGATGGCACATGAAGTGCTACCTAGTTAGTAATTAATACAAGACTTATAAGAATCTGTATCTGACATCTGAATCTGAATCTGAATCTGTTATCTGTATCCGCTATCTGTCATCTGGTTATCTAATTATTTGTTATCTGTCTGATACTATCACTTGAAACCATTATTTGACACTATATGTATATTTGTCTGCATTCTATTTGACTTTTGACACCTGATACATGTTAGTATACTATGCTAGTTGATTCTGCTATACCATGCTATATCTGTTTATGCTATTATTTAGATTTGTTAGTTTTTCTTGTACTTGTATCCAGCATTACAAGCGGCCCGTAACTTGCATAGAAAGGTACTTATTTTCTTTTTCCTTCTCTTGCAATTTATCAGATCAGGATGGTCATTTGCCAGATGGTATTGGAGAAATGAAATATTAGTGCTGGACTTCTTTTGCTATTATTATTATCTGTTTCTTTTGAACAATGTATTTGAGTATTTGGATTTTATTTGTATTTGGGCGATGTGATCCAGAATATTAACTTGTTCGGATCTGTTTTTTGAGACTATTATATTATTGGTTTTCAATTAATTTCTGTTGGCACTTTGTTTTGTTTTGAGATATGTCTGTGTGAGGATGATTCTTTTAGCTTCCGACTATGATTATTCTGAGATTTGTTGTAAGATTCTGAACAACTTATGGATGATGCAAATCATTCGCTGGGTTGAGTCGCGTATCCGTATTTCGCATTCTTTTTGGGAAGCGAGGTGTGACAACAGCAATGGCGAGGTTGAGGTCGAGGTGGTGATGCGGTGAAGGGTGTCGGTGGAAGGAGGCAGGTGGTCGGTGCTGGCTGCCAGCAATGGGGGGAAGACAGTAGCGGGAGGAAGACTGTAGTACCCCGTATTTTCAAATATTATTTTAAAGATTTGAAAATGAATTAAAATGATTTTCTAGAGATTTAATAAATATTTTCTAAAGATTTATCTTTTTACACGTGCGAAACACGTCCAAATATTTTGGTGTAAATAACCAATTTGATATTTTTAGTAGATTCTCCTAATTATAATGGAGTATATTCTAAAATTTGGGATTTTTCTGAGTAGAGAAACTATTTTTATAAATACCTCGAAAGAGATGGGCTTTTATGTAAAAAGCCATTTGGATCTGAAATCAGTTATGAAAATTCGTTTTTACTGATATTTTGGTTTCCCATGGTTTGCATTTAAATTTAAATATATCTAGATTTTATTTAAAGTCGATTTGGTGAAGATTTAAACAAAAAGGGTGTTTTTGCAAATATGGAATTTATGTAGAATCTTGTGCAAATGTTTTTCTAGAAAGTAAAAGTCTAATATTTTGATTGGAAAATATAATATGTATTATTATATATTATTTCTGATTTTTCTGGATTTTTATGAATATTTTATGATATATTTGCAAATATTACAAAAGGGAGGGCTTTTGTGCAAAATCACCACCCTGAGTTGTAAATCCAAATTTTTCTTATTTACTGGGCTGTTCTGGATTGCTGGACAACTCAGTGATAAGAATATTTGATTTGGTTTTTGATATGGCTAAAAATGGGGTTAAATCGGAACCGTCCAGATTGGGCGTGAATCCTGAAGCTCGGGGGTAAAACGGTAATTTCACATACAAATGGATCCAAAGCGGGTATTGGATCTCCTTCTCACAGATCCAATAACCCACAAACGGATCCACTCCGATTGGGTACGGGTCCCGACCCGAGGCGAACCCAGACCAACAAGAGACAAATCAGGGCCACTGATTTGACCAAATCAACGGGCCTGATTTACTCTCACCGGGGATCAAGGGTTAGTTTCCTAAACAGACTGTGAGGATTTTACTCCTGGCAGTTACACAGGGAATCAAGTCCCTAATCACTCCCCTGGCGACTATAAATACCTCCCCTCTACCACTGTGACCAGGTAATGACTCTTTTTCCACCTTAAGCTCTTTCTTTAATCACCACTGGTTACTGACAAGAGCGTCGGAGGGTGCATCGCCGGAATCAACCCCTGTGTCTCGCACTTCCTTGCAGGTTGCGGCAGGAATCAGAAGGCTTGGATCCACTGTTCAGGTTTTCTTGAACTCACAAATCTCATCTGTTTACCCCTACACCGAAATCAGCGGTAACAGATTGGCGCCGTCTGTGGGAAAAACCACACGAACAGCCTCCGTCTCTTCCTTGTCGTCTAGCCCTTCTCCGACCATGCCTCTAAAGAAGGTCAGATCAAGAGGGTCCAACCGCGGGCCCAATCCCGCCGATCAGACAGAGGAAGTCCCTGTCAATCCCGTTCCATAGCCTGAACTTCCTCCCCCGGTCCAGCAGGGCCAACCTCCTCTTCCCAAACAACAACCCCCCAATGGCCCTTCCGGCCATAACGGGCGGAGGCAGAAGCAGCCCCTCAACCCAGACCATGTCTCGGTTCATAATGAATCCTCGGATTCAATGGCTTCTCATCACCCCGACCTCCGCAACACAGTCCTGAACCGCCAAAAAGATGAGGACCTTCGCACCCACCTAGATGAGAGGCGGGCCCGAGAGGGAGCCTCCCGCCAGCATCATGGTGAGCGGTCTCCTCACCGCCGAGACGGTAGAAGGTCTCCGGACCGAAGGGGCCGAGCGGCATCTCCCGAGCGCCGAAGGAGGAGACCACATTCCCCCGCGGATCGACATCATCCGAGGAACAATGAGGCACCTATCACTCGTGCCGAGTTCCTACAATTTCAGGAGACCGTGCTACAGGCCCTCAACCTTCGCCCCAACAACCAAAATGCCGAGAGGGTCCCAACACCCCCGCGGGTTCCCAGTCCTCGCCACCGGTCCAGAAGTCCTCTCCCGGCTCCCAGTCGCCAGCAGCGCCACTATAGCCCCCGCCGATCCCAGGACTACCGGCGCCACAGTCCCCGCTCCCCTTCCTATGAAGAAGAGTCCGGGGGATCGTATGATTACCAGCGGAGGGACGATGCCCTCAACCGCCGTCTCCATGAGGTGGAGAGGCGCATTGGTCGCATGGACAGAGAGGAGGAGTCCAGAGCAGGGACCGTCCGGCCCAGCAGGCCTCCTTTCTCTCGGACGATCATGGAGGCCCCCATACCGAGGGGTTTCAAACCTCCGCAGTTTGAAACGTACTCAGGGGAGTCCGACCCAGTTGATCACGTCGAAAGCTTCAAGACCTTAATGCTGATCCATCAAGCTTCCGACGCCATGCTCTGCAAGACCTTCCCCGCCACCCTCAGGGGGTCGGCTCGGGAATGGTACTCCAGGCTCGCCCCCTCTTCCATCTTCTCGTTCGAGCAGTTCGAAACGCTGTTCATAACTCACTTTGTGAGTAGCAGGCGAGCTGAGAAGACGAGCCTCTCCCTACTGAACCTGCGGCAAGAAAGGGGAGAGAAGCTAAGGGACTATGTGAAGAGATTCACCGCAGAGGTCAGGTCTATCGCCTCCTTAGACCAGTCAGTGGTGACTGTTGCGTTCCAGTCGAACGTCCTCAACTCCAATCTCCGGTCGTCCCTCGCCAAGAAGCCCCCGCACAACTTTGCCGACCTTCTCCTAAGGTGCGAAAAGTACATTCGGGCGGAAGAGGCCGAGTGCCTCCCGAATTTCGGAGGATTGGCCTCCGGATCGAAGAGGAAGGCGACAGAGGAGGAAGGGTCGAAGAAGATGCAGAAGGACAACGGCGGTCAGCGCCGCCCTCCCCCTAGGTTCGAGAAGTTCACTCCCCTCACCACCAATGTCTCCACCATCCTGATAGAAGTGGAGAAGGAGGGGGTCATACCTCCAGCGCCGAGGATGAACACACCGGCCAAGAGGAGGAATAAAGAAAAATGGTACCGTTACCACCGGGACCACGGCCATGACACCAACGACTGCCGGGCGTTGAAAAATGAGATAGAGGCCCTCATCCAGAGGGGGCAGTTGGCCAAATTTGAAAAGGCAACCGATCGGGCGGATCACAACACTCCTCCGCCTCGGGGGGCTAACAAGCGCTCCGAGCGGTGCGAGGAGACGCCCGAGTTCGAGGAAGAACGGGTCTTGCACCTCATCCACGGAGGCCCCATGGGGGGCTCATCCAACTCCTCTCGGAAGGCCTTCGTCCGAGAGGTCAACTCAGTTCACAGCGCCCCTCCTCCCAAAGGCCTCGGCGTCCCGGTGACTTTCTCCGATGAAGACCTCGAGGGGGTCCGAACTCCCGACTGTGACGCCCTCGTCATCGACCTCCGCATGGCAAACTTCAAGGTGCAGAGGGTCCTGGTAGACAACGGGAGCTCGGTGAACATCCTCTTCCTCTCGGCCTTCCGAGGGCTGCAGCTGTCTCGGGACCGTCTCAAGCCGGCCGGTTACACACTCCACGGGTTCACGGGGGTCCCAGTAACTGTCGAAGGAGTGATAACCCTAGACGTAACTGCTGGAAAGACCCCTACTACCCGGACCGAGCCGATGGACTTTATGGTCGTCGACGTCCCGGCCGCATACAATGTCATCCTAGGTCGACCCGGCCTAGCTGCCCTGGAAGCTGTCCCCTCAGCGTACCACCTTAAAATGAAGTTCCCCACTCGGTCGGGAGTGGGGGAAGTCAGGGGCAGCCAAGAGACGGCTCGGAAGTGCTACATGACTTCCACTGGGGGACCGGTGCTCTCCCTCGAGACTCTAGAAATCCCCGAGCCGAAAGTCCGACCCACGTCCGAGCCGGCGGACGAGTTGGAAGAAGTGCTTTTCTCGGACGAGGACCCGAACCGAAAGTTCCTCATCAGCAAGTCCTTGCCGACTGCACTGTGTTCTGACTTGGTGAAATGCATCCGGGATAACCGCGACCTGTTTGCTTGGTCAGCCGCGAATATGCCCGGCATCTCCGAGGAATTGCTAGTCCACCGCCTAAGTGTCGAACCGGGGTGCAAACCGGTTCAGCAGAAGAGACGAAAATTCGCTCCCGAGCGACAGCAGGCCATCAAGGAGGAGGTGGATAAACTCTTAAAGGCTAAGTTCATACAGGAGGTAAACTACCCCGAGTGGCTCTCCAATGTTGTAATGGTCAAGAAGTCCAATGGCTCTTGGAGGATATGTATCGACTTCACTGACCTGAATAAGGCGTGTCCGAAGGATCCATTCCCTCTTCCCAATATCAACACCCTCATTGATGCCACCTCGGGCCATGAGCTCCTCAGCTTCATGGATGCCTTCTCCGGCTATAATCAGATCCGAATGTTCCCCCGGACATTCCGAAGACCTCCTTTATCACCGATCAGGGCCTCTACTGCTACAGGGTCATGCCGTTCGGGTTGAAGAACGCTGGCGCCACCTACCAGCACCTCGTCAACAAGGTCTTCCAGAGCCAGATAGGTCGCAACATGGAGGTGTACGTTGACGACATGCTCGTCAAGAGCATCCGAGGCACTGACCACGTGGCCGACCTCCAGGAGGCATTCGGCGTGTTGAGGAGGCACAGCATGCGGCTGAACCCGAACAAGTGTGCGTTCGGGGTCTCATCGGGAAAGTTCCTCGGCTTCATGGTGAGCCAGCGAGGGATCGAAGCCAATCCCGAGAAGATTAAGGCCATATTAGACATGGCCCCGCCCCGGAACGTCAAGGAGGTGCAAAAGCTTACGGGTCGGCTCGCCGCTATTGGCCGGTTCCTCTCGAAGTCTGGAGAAAAGTGCCTCCCTTTCTTCAAGGCACTCAGGGGGGCTAAGGGTTTTGAATGGGGCCAACCACAACAGAAATCGTTCGACCAACTGAAGGCCTACCTGGTGAACCCCCCTCTGCTCAGCAAACCTGTTCCGGGGGAAACCCTCTTCATCTACTTGGCTGCTTCCGAGCAGACCCTAAGTGCTGTTTTGGTGAGAGAGGAAGACCGGGCCCAAAGGCCCATCTACTACATGAGCAAGGTACTCCGGGATGCTGAGCTCCACTATCCGAAGATAGAGAAGATGGCCTACGCCCTGGTCATGGCGGCAAGGAAGCTCCGGCCGTACTTTCAATCCCACTCGGTCGTTGTCCTCACCGACCAACCTCTAAAGCAGATCCTCCACAAGCCTGAGACCTCGGGCCGGCTAATGAAGTGGTCCATAGAGCTGAGCCAACATGACATCTCTTACCAACCTCGGATGGCAATCAAAGCACAGGCCCTCGCCGACTTCATCGTAGAGTCCACCATTCCTGAAGTCAGCCACGTCCCGAATGGACCCCCCATTTGGACGGTCTTCGTGGACGGCTCCTCCTGTAACGAAGGAAGCGGCGCCGGTATCATCCTGAACGGCCCTGATGACTTCGTCCTCCAGTATGCGATCCGTATGAACTTCAAGGCCTCGAACAATGAGGCGGAGTACGAGGCACTCATCGTAGGCCTCGGACTTGCCCGAAGTGCTGGGGCGCAGCGCCTCCGAATCCATAGCGACTCCCAGCTTATTGTGAATCAAGTCTTGGGCGAGTACGAGGCGCAAGACGAGCGAATGGCGAAGTACCTCGCTAAGGTCCGGGCCCTCATGAGCCGGTTCGAAGAGGCGCTCATCCAACGGGTCCTTCGTGAGGAGAATTCGCAGGCCGATGCCCTCTCCAAGTTGGCCTCATCCTCTCTACAAGGTCTTAAGCAGACCGTTCTGATCGAGGTCCTCTCAAGGCCGAGCATAGAAGACGAGACATCCGGCTCGGTGGAGTCGTTGCCGGTCATGCTGCAAGATAATTGGATGAAGCCGTTGGTGGAGTTCTTAAGGGACGGGCTCCTGCCCGAGGATCCCAAAGAAGCACGCCGAGTCAGAACCAGGGCCGAGCGGTATGTCTTGATCGAGGGGATCTTGTACAAGCGCTCCTTCTCGCAAATCGACGGCCGACCATACCTAAGGTGCCTCTCCCCAGAACAGGCTGACTATGCCTTACAGGAGCTTCACGAAGGCATCGACGGGGCACATTCAGGATCTAGGTCCTTGGCCCGGAAAGCTTTGAATTATGGATACTTCTGGCCGACTCTCCTTCAAGACGCCGAGCGACACGTTCGGCAATGTAGCTCCTGCCAGAGACACTCCAGCATTCGTCGCCTCCCTCAAGCCAACCTCGCCTCCCTATCAAGTCCTATCCCCTTCGCAATGTGGGGGATGGATTTACTAGGGCCTTTCCCTCCAGCTCCGGGCCAGTTCAAGTTCTTGGTCGTAGCCATCGACTACTTCTCGAAGTGGATCGAGGCCGAGCCCCTCGCCACTATAACCGAGAACAAGGTGGTTCAATTTTTCTGGAAGAACATCATCTGCAGATTCGGCGTCCCCTGTGTCCTTGTGACGGACAACGGGACTCAGTTCACTGGCGCAGCATTCCGAGCTCTGTGCGACGACCTCGCCATCCAGCAGCGCTTCTCGTCCGTCTCCCACCCTCAGTCGAACGGACAGGCAGAAAACGCTAATCGGCAGATCCTGGCAGGTATCAAGAAAAGGCTGGACAAATGTTCCAAAGGCTTATGGGTCGATCAACTCCCTAACGTCCTATGGAACTACCGCACGAGCAAGCGGACCCCCACAGGAGAGTCCCCTTTCAACCTCACTTACGGGTCCGAGGCAGTGATACCCCTCGAGGTCGGAATACCTTCCCCTCGCCTCACGGCCTACGATGAAGAACATAACGCCAGAGACCTCAGGGCAAACTTAGATCTGGTGGACGAGCTAAGGGAAAGAGCGTCAATTCGGCAACAGAATTACCGAAGAAGGGTCGAGTTGGCATACAACAAGAAGGTCCGACCCACCAACCTTAAGCAAGGGGACTTAGTCTTGAGAAAACTGGCCATATCCTTCCCCAATCAGAAGAGCAAGCTGGCTCCGAACTGGGAAGGGCCTTACAAGATCACAAGGGTAGTTCGGCCCGGAGCATATCGTCTGGAAGATCTAGAGGGCAGAGAGATTCTGAGGACCTGGAATGCCGACCACCTCCTGAAATACCAAGAAAGCGCCCCGGCGCCTCTCTAAGTATTGCAGGATATCGAGCCATTCCTCTCCTCTAACTTGTAATCTATTTCATAAGTTGTAATATGTAAAAACGGTTCGCCGTCGATTATCAATGAAGAGTGCTCTTTCATACTTACAAATTTGTTTACATCTCTCCGCCTCTATCCATTGTTTTTATTTTTTTCAACCAATGGTTCGGAGTCCGATGTCCGGTTCAACTTTACCTCCTCGGCTCGCCTCCGGACTAGCCAGATGTAGATCGCCGTTCGGAACTGCTCCCACAACCGTTGAACTACACCGATGGTTCGGAGTCCAACACTCGGTTCGACTTTACCTCCTCGGCTTGCCCCCGGCCGAGCCAGAGGTAGATCAACGTTCGGAACTGCTCCCACAACCGTTGAACTACACCGATGGTTCGGAGTCCAACACTCGGCTCGACTTTACCTTCTCGACTTGCCCCCGGGCGAGCCAGAGGTAGATTTCGGAACTACTCCCACAACCGTTGAACTACACCGATGGTTCAGAGTCCAATACTCGGCTCGACTTTACCTCCTCGGCTCGCCTCCGGGCTAGCCAGAGGTAGATCGCCGTTCGGAACTGCTCCCACAACTGTTGAACTACGCCGATGGTTCGGAGTCCAACACTCGGCTCAACTTTACCTCCTCGGATCGCCTCCGGGCGAGCCAGAGGTAGATCGCCGTTCGGAACAACTCCCACAACCGTTGAACTACACCGATGGTTCCGGAGTCCAACACTTGGTTCGATTCCACTCCCCAAGCTTGCTTCTTGGCGAGTTAGGAGCGGATCACCATTCGGAATTGCTCCCACGACCGTCGAACACTCGCTAAGAGCAGCGAGTCTCACCATGGAAAATAGCTCGGCCCACCCCTCGACTTCGCCAGAAGAGGGAGACCCGAGCCATCTTGTGACGAAGACGGAAGCCCCAAGAAGAAGGGTCAGATCATGTCGCCTCCGGTCGGGTGCCGAGCAAGTGCCGTTCCGATCTTGCAAACGGAGAAAACTCACTTTCTCCTCAACTTTCGCGTAGGATCCCAATCAAACGGCCAGGATCTTGCCAGCGACGCTAGACGACAAGATAGCGTTTTCTTGGGAACAGAGCCGTCTCGAGATTCATGGCAAAATCTAACGGCCCAGATCTTGTCAGCACCGCTAACGACAAGATAGCGTTCCCATAGGAACTGGTTCGCCTCGAGATTCTTGCCGACGGCACTATGAGCTCGGCTCGTAAACCTCGGCACGATCAACACACTTACAAGCGAGATAAATGCGTAGAGCAACAAAAGATGCTAGTTCTTAAAAGAAATTTTATTAATGATCGGGACACAATACAAAGCAATCTTTCCATGGTTACAAAGTATTAAAAAACAAAAAATACAGCGCCGAACCACTACACTTGGTCTTCAAACAGAAATGTCTTCACTGATCCGTTCGGTCGCCAGTCCATCCACTTCAGCTGATAGCTCCTCCGCCTCCTTCCGAAGCTTCACCTCCACGGTCTGCAAGTGATGGATCTCGGAGAGTAAATCGTCCCGCTCGGCTAATATTTTCAACTGGTTGTGCCGAATACACTGAACCCGAAGAGCGTTGCTAAAGGCAGTCTGCGAGTCTTCGTCCTCCCCTACGGGGGTCGCCTCGATGATCCTACTCTCCAGACGTTGGATCTAGGCATCTCGTTGGCCGAGGACGGACTGAAGGTGGGCCCACTCGCTCTCAGCTCGGCGTAACTCCAGCTCGACACCAAGAAGCCGCTCTCGGCACTTCATCGAGCGCGACTTCGTCGCCCGTGAGGTTACCTCGGTTTCAGCTTCATCGTCCGGGCCGATGGAATCAGTGTATCGAGCTGCCACCACGAACTAAAAAGAAGGGAAAACGAATAGCAAAATTTCAATACACGTCCGAAGTCCAACACTTGAAGAATTTTCCAATCAAACTTTCAGATTCGTATTCAGATATAATAGCTCCACATACAACAAGACCAACTCTACAATAAAGTTTTACAACAATCAGAAGAAACACAAAACGACATGATCAGGGTCTCTTCGGAAGGGGAACGCTTCGGTTCAAGGAAACGCGAGGACGACGAGGCCTGACCTCTGAGCTCGATTCCAAACCAACGAAGCGTGACCCCCCTTCGCCACTGACCCTGACTGTGGCGCCGACCGAGGCACCGCTCGACGACACGGCCACGCTACTCTGAGCATCAGCAGGGCTCCGCCTAGCCACAGGCAAACGTGTCGCGAGTTCATAAAAGGAAATCCCTCTCTCGCTCTCTTCGCGAGTGCACGATGTACTGCGGACGTTGGCCCTCTCCGGTAGGGGCTTGAGTGACGCGACCTCTTCCTCCAGTTCGATGATTCTGTCTCTCAAAGCGTCGTCCTTCGCCAACTTCTTCAAACGAGGAGGCCTTGACGAGCCCGAGACGTTGGCACTATCGGTTGCGAGCCGTCGGAAGTGGGTGACCTCGATCCCCCTATCTATCGTGATCCTCCTAAGCCTGTCGACCTCGGCCAACAACTTCTTGCGCTCGGACGACGCCTTCTCCAGCTCGGAAGTTAGCTTCTCTTCCGCCGCCGAACGTTCTTTCTCCGCTAACTCCAAGTGTCGGATCTCGGCCAAAAGCTCGTCATTCTTCCGCTCGGCGACAGTAAGCTCTCTACGAAGCCGCTCGGCCTCACCTTCGGGGCAAGGGGCTTGGGGTTGCTTCCGAAGTTGCTTCAACTCGCGACAATGCCCCCTCACAGCTGCCTTCGTCTCCTCCAGCTTCAAGAACATGAGAAACCGCCTCTGTCGGCTATTCGAGAGCTCGCCCTTTGTTTTTGCCAGCTCCATACGAAGGTGTGCGACCTCCGTGATCGGACCGAACTTCACCTGAAAATCAGAGATAAATCCGAGACCCAACACTTGGAGAATTCTACGCCGAATCAAACACAAAATCCGAGACTCAACACTTGGATAAATTTTGGCCAAACAAACTATTTTCATTCAAAACCAAGAAGAAAGTTTTACAAGAGCGGTGGTCAGTCCGCAGTTAGGCTTACAAAAAGAAACAAAACCACAAAAGACTAAAAGAGGCAACCGAGTCAGGGGTCGACCTTTTTTGTCGTTCGGGTCCGTTGACCCCTCGGCCTTGTCCTCGCCCTCGCCTTCGTCCTCGTCCTCGTCCTCGCTCCCACTCTCCTCCTCAGAGTCATCCTCCTCTTCATCCTCGGCCTCGGTCTCGCCCGGGCCTTCGACACCGTCCGTCTGTCCCTCGGGACCGAGCATCCCCAGGGGAACCTCCTCCTCCCCCTCCACGGGGTCGTAGAAATGGTAGGAGGACGTGTCGAAACCCGGATTCCGAGCAGCGACGTGGAGCAGTGCTCGGCCGTAGGCATCCTCCATGTTCTTGTACATGTGCTGCTCGGCGTCCTCCTGGACAGCCTTCTTCGCCTTCGCCACCTTAGACTGGTGCTTGGCCATGATTTTCTCGGCCCTCTTCCGAGCTCTCTCTGCCTCCGATCGAGCATTGGCCAGCTCCTCCTTCAGCTCGGCGTTTTCCTTCTCCGAGGCCTCGAGCTTGGCTGCCGTGTCCTTCGACAGCTGAATGGCGTCGGCCAACTGCTTCTCCAACCCTGCCGCTTCGGCAGCCCTTTTTGACGAGAGGAGCTGCTCGGCATCGAGCAGCTTCGTAGCTTTGACGCGCTCCGTTCTCTCCCGCTCATACTCCTGCTCCTTGCTCGCAAACTGCTCGAGCAAGTAGTTGAAGTGACAGAGGGTCTGAAAAGAGAACAAACCGTTAAAGTCCGAACGTAGAAACTTAGAAAATCTCAGAAAAAGTTCCAATGAGGAAGAGTTCGGTCCACTTACCGACATTGTGTTCCGAGCGATCTGCATCGTGGCGTCCCCTGCCAGCCCGGCCTTTAGGGCCGCTCGATCCTTTGGGGTCGGCAGGTGCCTCACCGCTTCCATGCAGATATTGTCGTCGCCCAAGAAACCGTCGACATTCATCACCTGCCAGTCAGGGACGAAGATCTGCTTGTGCCTCTCGGTCAAGATCTTCTCCGCTTCGGCAGTAAGCAGCAGAACTTGGAGAGACAGCACCTCGTTCACGCTGAATGCACCGCTCGACGACCCGGCTACAGCCCCCTCCACCGTTGGTGCCGGCGCACCGGAAACTGGAGGATCGGTAGCCGCAGACTTCTCCTGCTCGGGGCCGGCCCCCGGGACAATGGCCTTCTGCGGGTCGCTCGTCTTCTCGACCGAAGGTATCTTCGCGGCTCGGCCGCCCTGAGGCCCCGCTGAAGGCCTCTTCTTCCTCGTCTCTTGCTCCGCCGCCCTGGCCTTCGCCATCAAAGCCTTATAGTCCATCTTCATCGTCTCTGCACAAGCCGAATGAAAAAACTTAGAAAAATTTTCATAAACTTTAAGCAAAGAGTATAAATACCAGAAGCATACTAGGGTCGATCGGACTGAGACCCCCTCGGAACAGAGCCTCCTCGGTAATATCTTTCCAGCTTAGCGCTGGCAGAGCGAGGAGCTTCTTGAGGACCTCTGCTTCCTCGTCACTCAACACCGGCTCCTTCTTGGCTCACTTGGGCAGGCCATCCCTTGCCCAAACTATCGGTATCGCCCACGGCACGGGGGCTCGGATGATGAAATACTTCTCCTTCCAATGTTTGATCGAGTCCAGATTCTCGATCAACTTCACGCCCGTCCGCGGTGAAAGATAGAACCTCTGTTCGTTTCGGTTTGGCTGGTAGGGGCGGTAGAGGCTCCGAAAGAGAAACATGCTCGGTACGGTGCCGACCTCTTGGCACCGAAGAACAAACACCATGATGTGCCTCCAGGTGTTCGACATCAGCTGGGCGGGGCTCAAACCGTACCAATTCAAGACGTCGATTATAAACGGATGAAGGGGGAAGCGAAGCCCGGCGGCCAGGGAGTCGACAGGAAAGACGCACACATCTGTCGAAGACTTCGTGTTGGCTCGGAAGCCCGGCCCGGGGAGGAGTAGCCCGTAGTCGGCAGGAATCTGGAATCCCTTTCGGATCAGATGTAGGTCGGCCTCCGTAAGAAACGAGATGGTATGGTCCACCTCGGACAACTCTCTCGGTTCATTCTCCTCTACCGACTTGGCCGTGCCTTGGGTCACCTTCTCCAAGATATCCTCGGCGTAGTCCCGAACGCCTCCCACGCTCGACAGAGCAATAGGCTGCCGACCGAACGCCCCCGCCGTCTTCGGCGTCTCGATGATCGTGACCACTGCCTTACCCTTCTGAGACGCCACCTCGACCTCCTGAGGTGGCTCGGCTACTTCGCCCTCTCTGTCCGGCCGAATGACGCTCTAATCGGTCGGCTCCACTACCTCCTTTCCTTTGCCCGCTCGGCCAACAGCTTGCTCCGAGGCGGGGGTCTCATCCGAGGAAGTAATCTTTACCATTTTCTAAAGAAAGAGGAAGGAGACTGACCTTGAAGTGACAGCTACGGTCGGAAAAGCTCACCGGTGACAAAGAACGCCTTGCCGCGACAGCTAGCAACGCCACCAAGGAGCTAAAAACTTCGAAAGTGAAAGTAAAAACTGGAGAGAGAGAGTAAAAGTGAATAATGAGACTTGGAGTAAGATGGGGTGAAGATTTATAGTAAAAAAAAAGGAATGTCCCTTGGACTTCCAAACGTAAGGGCGCGACTTTTTGGGCCACTCTCAAAACGTTGCGAAGGCCCAACACGACTTTGTCCTTTCACCAAGTCAGGTAGCTCGGCACAGCAGGATCCAAACCCGAGCTACGCGCGATCCGAACCCAGCAGCAAAGGGCCCGGTCGGCCAACCGAGAAAGTGCCATTTTGAGCCTGCAAATGGGGAAAATTCGCTTTCCCCTCAACTTTCATGTATGATCTCGATCAGACGGCTCAGATCTCGCAGACGACGCTAAACGACAAGATAGCATTTTCTTGGAGACTGAGCCCGTCTCGAGATTCACGCCACCATCCAACGGCTCAGATTGCGCCAAAACGCTCGTACAACCGTTACCTCAGATCTCCGGCCAGCCAACCGAGCAAGTGCCCATCCGACGGCCCTCAATGTTGCTCAGACGACCGTGCCCTCAGGTCTCCACCTCTGTCTAAAGAAGCCAGGAAAATTTTTTGATTCGAAGTTCTAAGGCACCGCCTTCGGCGAGCCCCCCAGGCCCTAGGTCTCGGCCGGCATTCCTCTCACCCGTGAACAAAACAAAGCCCCCAGCCTCGGAGCCGAAGCCACGAATTGTTCAGGGACTACGGAGGAACCGCCGATCCATGGGGCCCGGTCAAAAGCAGATCGGCGCGCCTCCCATCTCTAACTCCTTCGGGCTGACAACCATCAGGAGCCATCAGCCCGGAAGGAAGACAGAGATCGGAAGAGACCCATCATTCTGAAGCTGCACTCTCTCGGATCCGGACTTGGGTCATCACCTCTTCTACCATGATCTTCCCCGACCCTGACACCCACATTGGGGCAGTCAGAATCGGGAGAAGATCATGGTGGAAGAACGATCACCCGTCCTTCCGAAGCAAACTCTTCCCTCGGGCCGGACTTGGGTCATCACCTCTTCTACCATGATCTCCCCCGACCCTGACACCCACACCGGGGCAGTCAGAATCGGTAGAAGATCATGGTAGAAGAACGACCACCCGTCCTACCGAGGCACATCGCCCCTCGGATCTGGACTTCGGTAGTCAACCCTACTGCCAATATCTCCCCCGACCCTGACACCTCCCCCCGGGCCGTCAGAGTCAGGAGAAGATTTTGGCGATCCCCCGTCCTTCCGAAACACATGGTCCCCCGAATCCGGACTTTGATCATCAGTTCTTCCACCATGATCTCCCCTGACCCTGACATCCACATCGGGGCCGTCAGAGTCAGGAGAAGACCATGGTGGAAGAACGACCACCCGTCCTTCCGAAGGGCAACCACCCAAAGCAGATGCCTCCGAGGGCTAAAACTCAACATTGTTGCGATTAAAATGACAAAGGGAATGGGGTACTTATAAGCTACCCTCCAGGATCCGGTCATTATGACCCTGGAAAGTTGAAACGCCACGCATTAATTGAGGGGCACCATCTTAATGACCCCTGGAAGATGGAACGCTGCACAAATCCCGAGACACCATTAATGCCCTTGGGAACGGGACCGTCTCGAAACTCGTTGCGCCACGTCGCTCGGCTGCCGAGCAAGTGCCTTTCCGATCCTGCAAACGAAGAAAACTCACTTTCCCCTCAACTTTCGTGTAAGATCTCGATCAGACTGCCCAGATCTCGCCGAGGACACTAAACAACAAGATAGTGTTTTCTTGAGAAATGTGCCCATCTCGAGATGCGTGTCATCATCCAACGGCTCAGACTGCGCCACGTCGCTCGGACTGCCGAAACCCCATGCCTTCGGTCGGCCGCCGAGCAAGCGCCTTTCCGATCCTGCAAACGTAGAAAACTCACTTTCCCCTCAACTTTCGTGTAAAATCTCGATCAGACGGCCCAGATCTCGCCGAGGACACTAAACGACAAGATAGTGTTTTCTTGAGAAATGTGCCCGTCTCGAGATGCGTGTCGTCATCCAACGGCTCAGACTGCGCCACGTCGCTCGGACTGCCGAAACCCCATGCCTTCGGTCGGCCGCCGAGCAAGCGCCTTTCCGATCCTGCAAACGGAGAAAACTCACTTCCCCTCAACTTTCGTGTAAGATCTCGATCAGACGGCCCAGATCTCGCCGAGGACACTAAACGACAAGATAGTATTTTCTTGAGAAATGTGCCCGTCTCGAGATGCGTGTCGTCATCCAACGGCTCAGACTGCGCCACGTCGCTCGGACTGCCGAAACCCCATGCCTTCGGTCGGCCGCCGAGCAAGCACCTTTCCGATCCTGCAAACGGAGAAAACTCACTTTCTCCTCAACTTTCGTGTAAGATCTCGATCAGACGACCCAGATCTCGCCGAGGACACTAAACGACAAGATAGTGTTTTCTTGAGAAATGTGCCCGTCTCGAGATGCGTGTCGTCATCCAACGGCTCAGATTGCGCCACGTCGCTCGGACTGCCGAGACCCCATGCCTTCGGTCGGCCGCCGAGCAAGTGCCGTTCCGAACCTACACTTGCTCCATGTCATCCGACGGCTCAGATTGCGCCACGTCGCTCGGACTGCCGAGACCCCAGGCCTTCGGTCGGCTGCCGAGCAAGTGCCTTTCTGATCCTGCAAACGGAAAAAAAGACACCGAGCAACTACGACCGTTGGATCTCTCAGAAATTCGTGCTTCTAATGATGAACGGTCCAGATTGCGCCACGTACGCTAAAAGATAAGATAGCATTTTCTTGGGAGGCACGCCATCATCCGACGGCTCAGATTGCGCCACGTCGCTCGGCCTGCCGAACCCCTGTCCCTCCGGTCGGTTGCCGAGCAAGTGCCATCTCGAGCTCGCAAACGGAGAAAAAAGCTTCCGAGCGATAACAACCGATGGATCTCTCAAAAATTCGTGCTCGTCCATGATCAACGGCCCAGATCGAGCCACGTCATAAATCGGTATTTAAAAATATTTTTTATTTATTTAAATCGTTTTATTTATTTAAAAATTGCGAAAAAATTGCTAAAAATTCGGAAAAATTAACTAAAAATTCTAGAAAATAATTAAAAATTCGGGGGTATATTTTTGAGCCCCTGAACGAACAATTATTGCCTAGAATGTACTGTTAAGGCCCCCGAACGATTAGTAAACACATCGCAAAATTAAATAAATAGCCCGAAAAAATAGATAAAAGCCGTCAAATACTCGATATGGCTAGAGAACAGCACATGGCACCAAAAAATTACCTCACTATCCCCTTCGAGATTCAATATCCTCCATTTGGACTCCGATACAACTCCACTAGCCACTAAAACAGTTAAACTACTCCTCAAAGGCTGATCACACTCAGTCTTTAGGAGTGGGGGCTCGTGATATGGCTAAAAATGGGGTTAAATCGGAACGGTCCAGATTAGGCGCAAATCCTGAAGCTCGGGGGTAAAACGGTAATTTCACATACAAATGGATCCAAAGCGGGTATTGGATCTCCTTCTCACAGATCCAATAACCCACAAACGGATCCACTCCGATTGGGTACGGGTCCCGACCCGAGGCAAACCCAGACCAACAAGAGACAAATCAGGGCCACTGATTTGACCAAATCAACGGGCCTGATTTACTCTCACCGGGGATCAAAGGTTAGTTTCCTAAACAGACTGTGAGGATTTTACTCCTGCCAGTTACACAGGGAATCAAGTCCCTAATCACTCCCCTGGCGACTATAAATACCTCCCCTCTACCACTGTGACCAGGTAATGACTCTTTTTCCACCTTAAGCTCTTTCTTTAATCATCACTGGTTACTGACAAGAGCGTCGGAGGGTGCGTCGCCGGAATCAACCCCGGTGTCTCGCACTTCCTTGCAGGTTGCGGCAGGAATCAGAAGGCTTGGATCCGCTGTTCAGGTTTTCTCGAACTCACAAATCTCATCTGTTTACCCCCACACCGAAATCAGCGGTAACAGTTTTGATTTAGTTAACTTATTTTAACTAAGGAAGGTTATATATGTAAAGTAATAAATTGAAAAGGATTCTTTTGCAAAAGTATTTCTAAAACCCTAATTCCTTATTTTCGGCCTGTATAAAAGAGGGTGTGCAGCCGTCATTCGCTGCACAACACAATTTTTATTATATTTCTTATTTTCTTGGTGATTGAAGAGGAGAACTTGGATTCTTTGCAAAATAGGGGATTCTTCATTTTGCTTCGTGATATTCGCTTGATCTCTCCAACTATATGAGTGACATTGTTTTGTTTTATTTGTTTTGTGTATGTTGTAGGTGAATGAAATAATTGTTTGTTTTTTTGTTTGCTTTCTTTGATTTGTGTATGACGTATGAGAATGATATGAATGTTTAGATTGATTTGGATGTTGAATATGTAAGTTGGATGGATGAACGAAAAATTGGATCTTTGATAAGAACCCTAGATATTCGTATGAGAATGATTTTAGATTTGTTGAGAATCTAATATAAATTATTGGTAGGCTAAAATATTGGATTATTATTGATTTGATTGAGTTTAATAGATGTCATGCATTAATTAAATTAAAGATGAGATTTTTGGACTATTGGTGAGTTGGATGAAAACAACTTGACCATGTTGAGGATAAATTGGTTTTGTTCATGGATCAACTATAGAGAATAGTTGAGAATTAGTTGAGGAATTTTGTGAATGATTAATGGTTTAGAGGACCATATTTTGAGGATTTGAGTTATGAGGATTTAAATTGGGGATTTGTGATTTTTTGTAAAAGATGTTGTTTGAATTTGGATTTCTCAAATGCTAAGTTTAAATCTAATTATTTAGGTATTAATAAGATTTGGAAAAAATAAAAGAAATTTATTTTGATATATGACTGATTCCTAAAAACCCAAGTTTTGACATGCGCACAACCTAAACTATACAGTCTGTAGGCCGACAGTCGACTGGCATGGCCCTTCAGTCGACTGGTACGACCGGGCTGCTTTGATCTTTAGTTTTCTTGAAAATCCGTTCTGGATAGTCGACTTAGACCCTTTTCAGTCGACTGGCACACTTAGAATTTATTTTTCAAAGTTATCGTAGATTTTTCTCTGGTAAGTCGACTTATAATCTCTTTTAAGTCGACTTATGACTTCTATAAGTCAACCTAAAACACTCTGGTAAGTCGACTTATGACTTCTATAAGTCAACTTAAAACACTCTGGTAAGTCGACTTATGACTTTTATAAGTCAACTTATAACACTTAGAATATTTTCTTAAAATCATGGAACTTTCTTTCTGGACAGTCGACTTATGCTTTCTATAGTCGACTGGTACTGATGTATTTTTATATTTATAAAGGTTCTTTCAAATGGTTTATTCTCTAAATATTTTGATTTATAACTACTTATACCTTATCTTCTATTAAACATATGATTTCAAGATGTTAAGTTGAGAAGTTTAAGATGTGAGTTTGGTTGAAACGTTTGAGTTTGAGTCTCTAGAGGATGTGTGTGACCCTAGTATACCGGCATTGAGTTCATTTTGTTGAGGCCTGTTGTGGCATTTTAGTTTTTCAGTTGTTGAGTTAAGTCCGGTAGGGTACACCAACTCTAGGAGATTCTTTAAGTAATTAAATAACCCAAAAATGATAAGGACAGGCACTAGTGGTGATATGATGAACGGGAACATGGGTTATGTACCTCAGTATGGCTTTCGGTGTGGGATTTAATCTTCGGAATTATCCAGGTAAATTACTTGCGGTGTGGGATTCATCTCCGGAATTATCCAGGTAAATTACCTGTGGTGTGAGATTTATCTCCAGAATTATCCAGGTAAATTACTTGCGGTGTGGGATTGATCTCTGGAATTATTGGGGTCGAGGCGACGCACATGTGGTGTTCATGTGATGAGGGTTATTGCTGCGGTGTGAGATAATCCCCGGAATTATCCAGGTAGATCACCTGCGGTGTGGGATTATTCTCCGGAATTATCGGGGCATGGACTAATACTTACAGATTATCTTTATCTCGTAGTAGTCATCGCGATAGGATTAGTTGCATAGCGGGGGATTGAACCCTATGAAGTGAAGACGTTAAGGGCTTGCACCGAACCTATGTAGAGTGGGATGCATAGACTTCGACAAGTACGCATTAGAGAGTCCGCATATAGAAATTATGTTTTCCTGACTCGGTTTTATGCACATGGTTTTCTTGTTTTCTACACTTGACACTTAGTTTAGTTTCGCTTGTTGTTTACATGTTTCCTAGCTATGTCATATTTTATGTATTCTTGTTTATTACATGTTGTTTAAGAATCCATGCTTAATGCTCATTTATGTTGTTTGCTTTTATGTCACTCACACCATTTATGGCTGACCCCTTTAGTTTTGGGGGTTAGGGATCATCTCTAGCCTCATGTGTTGCAGGTTGTTGCTTAGAGTTTGGAGGTGTGGATGCTTAAGTTAGTTTTAAGATAAATTGATTTAATAGAGTTTTGTGTAAATTTGTAAAACAGTGTTGTAAAAAGACTGTGTTGTGAATAAAAGAAAATTATGATTTGAGATGTTTTAAATTTCGCTGTGCTATGTAAAAGATTATTGTAATAAAAGTTGAAAATTTCATTGGTGTTGGTTGTGTTTAATGTTACATTGAAGTTGATGTTGGGATTGTGCCACGTATTTTCTAAGATATTATATTAGAAATTCGGGGCGCTACAGAGATTGGTATCAGAGCATGCTTCAATGGTAATAATAGACATAGTATGAAAACCAACCTAGGTGTGGACACTAGAGCGTGAGTACCTAGGTGGACATTAGAAGTGTGAGTACCCTCGTGGACATCTGATGTGTGTGATTTGATTGTTTGGTCATGAAGACCTGTAATGAGATTTAGGCTGTTTGTATGCTTAGACTTGAATGAAATCTCTTTATCGCAAGTGTATTGATTATTTTTGCATAAAGCAAATATTTTCTCACTAGCTATTCTTGACATCTTTTGTTCACTTTGTGTATTTGATATTTATTTATGTAAGGTATTACCCTTTCAACTTATATAATTTCTATTTTACTTATTAATGATCTACTATATGTTTGCCTATCTTACCCACTGTATATAATTTCTGGATTATATGATTTTCGCCAAAGTTAATTTTCATTTATTTATTTATTCCTAGTTATGAAATTTAATTATCTTCCGCTAGATCCTTTTAATTATTTGCTCTTTTGTATATTTTGTGCACCTCAATTTTGTGCTCACTCTTCTATCCTATCACTTTTACTGTTTTATATTTGTTTTCTTACTAAATAACTTTTGTGTAATCAACTTATTTTACTTTTATTCGGTTTCTTTTATTGTCAGCAATTGAATTTATTTTTTGTTTCTATATCTCCAACCGAGTTTATATTATTTCTATTCATTAGTGCAAACATTAAACTTTTACTAATCGTCTTGTTTTTCTTTTAAAAGTGTTTCTTTGACTTAACTATTGGTTTTTACTTTTTATTCTTTTGTCCATGTTATTATTTGGCAAGTTTTGCTGTAATTCAATAGTGCATCATTTAGCATTTCACAAGCTCATTTTTATTTTGCGACTCTTACCCATTTCTTTCTTGACGTCTTACTTATCTTACTTTCATGTGCTTTTTCGTTACTCGTATACTTTGATATTACTTTTACATATTACATTAAAGTTTTGAATTACTATGTGTTAAGTTATTATTGCTACTTCCATTTTCTTTCATTATTGTTTTGCTATACTATAAATTTTGTTTTGTATATTTACTTTCATTTTATTATATATACTTGGATTTTTTCGATACTATATTTTTCATTATTTTGTATTGTCTTATTTATTTTAGAGCATTTAAACTTGATTGCAATATTTTACTCATATAAATATGATATGTTTCTGTATACATTTAAATCTTTATTATTAATTATGTTTTTGCACCTTATATTCGATACCCTTATTATTACTTATAGTTGACCGCTTTTGTTATAATTTCTTTCCACTATTTAAAAGCTACTTATTAAATTTGTTGCTTCATACTTTTCGAATGTACTATGTGCACCCACTACTTTATATATTTTACTTAAAATTTTATTATCATTACATTCTTGATTTCTACATGTACTTCCTACAAATTTCTATATATGTACCACATATTTTAACATACTTACTATGCATATCATTTTATATTTGTTTAATTCCTACATTCTTGTATATTTTATGATGTATTTATTGTGTAAATTTGCTACACTACATATGTATTTTCTCATTCACATTTGTATTTATGCTTAGGCATGTATTTCATTCCGTTTCTTCTTACTTTTATAAATTACTTTCACTACTATTATTTTGTACTATAGTGATTTATAGTCCATGCTTCTATTTTAATATTCCATCAGATGACTTTCAACTCCATTTCTTACTTTTGCTACTATTTTTTTTATATGACGAATTTCAAAACATATCTTCATACTTAAATTAAGCAATCAATATCCAAGTGCGTGTTGAAGATTGCATCATCTTGTTCATCGTTTTGTTGCAACTGGATGTCGAAATGACAAACATGCAACTAGACGTCAATGGAGGCAAATTGCAACTGGATATCGGGGAGACAAAATGTGCAACCGAATATCTAGACGGCACCCTGCAACCTGATGTCAGGGAGGCAAACATGCAACTTGATGTCGAGAAGGCAAGTCTTATACAGTTGGACATCAATGAGGCAAACCCACATTAACGAATTCCTACTATAATAACCCCACTAGTGTTTTATGTGTATATTACTTATCAATGTCTTATTCTTTTGTACTGGTTCATACCATTTTATGAGATTTTCAAACTTAACCCATTACTGATTTGTTTTACTCAATTTTCTTTAACCATTGTTACTCTATATTTCTTTAAATCCGTTTGATACACTCTCGTATCTTATCTTGCTCACTTGTATTATTTTTGGAGTTTGGTCCTTCTGGTTTCTTGGTACAATTTCTGCTCTCTTTCGCATTTCCTCTATTCATAACAATATTTTAGTTTTCACTTAATTTTCATTAGATTCTCTAAATCTGCATACTACCCAAATTATTTTGTACGTCTTTATTTTATTCTTTCTTAATATTTGTCCTTTTGGGATTTTTACTTCGTTATGTCCATTTTTATTCAAGTATTATGTGTTTAACAAGTTTTTCTGATCGATCAATTCTTACTTTTGACTATTTCTTTTACTTATTGCTAATTGATATTTCAAGAATTTTACTTATATAATGAAACTAATGGTAAAGAAATATTTTCTTTATGACATTTTATTTATACAAATTACACTTTACGTTTCCATGTAATTTGAACTAGTATAGTTGATTTTACTCTACTTGTGTTTACAAAATTTTTATGTTTGTGTTAAGATTGGATACATCAACTATGTGTGGTCTAAGCTTTCGTTCTTTTGTAATTACTAATTATCGCTACCGTTTTCCAATTCTTTAACATTTTAGATTTCTCACTTACTTTTGTTTCCACGTCCTATTTAATGATTTGATGCTTACTTTTGTGATATTCAATGAACTTCTTTTAAGTCTTCTTGTATATATATATATTTTTTTTATTTTTTAAGTATGTGTTCCTGCATTGTTTGTGTGATTATCAACCTTTTTATATTCGAGTTTTATCTCTTCACTTTTGACTTCTTATTCTATGAGAATAGTTTTACTATTTTTTTGCGTTTTGGGATTTATTGTGCATTCTATTGGATTTCCGATCCTTTGCCATGTTAGTTTTCACTTTTTTTTCTTTGGGATATAATTATATGTTAATTTTGTTTTTGCTTAGTAATTAAATCCAATTATAAAAATAATGATGGAGTAAGTTTTCGAAACTATCTTATAAGTTTTGTATTTTTGTTTCTTGGCTTAGAGAAGTTCTGAGGACAGAACTTTTCTAAGGGGGGAGTGATGTAGTACCCCGTATTTTCAAATATTATTTTAAAGATTTGAAAATGAATTAAAATGATTTTCTGGAGATTTAATAAATATTTTCTAAAGATTTATCTTTTTACACGTGCGAAACACGTGCAAATATTTTGGTGTAAATAACCAATTTTATATTTTTAGTAGATTCTCCTAATTATAATGGAGTATATTCTAAAATTTGGGATTTTTCTGAGTAGAGAAACTATTTTTATAAATACCTCGAAAGAGATGGGCTTTTATGTAAAAAGCCGTTTGGATCTGAAATCAGTTATGAAAATTCGTTTTTACTGATATTTTGGTTTCCCATGGTTGGCATTTAAATTTAATATATCTAGATTTTATTTACTGGGCTGTTCTGGATTGCTGGACAACTCAGTGATAAGAAGATTTGATTTGGTTTTGAATTAGTTAACTTATTTTAACTAAGGAAGGTTATATATGTAAAGTAATAAATTGAAAATGATTCTTTTGCAAAAGTATTTCTAAAACCCTAATTCCTTATTTTCGGCCTGTATAAAAGAGGGTGTGCAGCCGTCATTCGCTGCACAACACAAGTTTTATTATATTTCTTATTTTCTTGGTGATTGAAGAGGAGATCTTGGATTCTTTGCAAAATAGGGGATTCTTCATTTTGCTTCGTGATATTCGCTTGATCTCTCCAACTATGTGAGTGACATTGTTTTGTTTTATTTGTTTTGTGTATGTTGTAGGTGAATGACATAATTGTTTGTTGTTTTGTTTGCTTTCTTTGATTTGTGTATGACATATGAGAATGATATGAATGTTTAGATTGATTTGGATGTTGAATATGTAAGTTGGATGGATGAACGAAAAATTGGATCTTTGATAACAACCCTAGATATTCGTATGAGAATGATTTTAGATTTGTTGAGAACCTAATATAAATTATTGGTAGGCTAAAATATTGGATTATTGTTGATTTGATTGAGTTTAATAGATGTCATGCATTAATTAAATTAAAGATGAGATTTTTGGACTATTGGTGAGTTGGATGAAAACAACTTGACCATGTTGAGGATAAATTGGTTTTGTTCATGGATCAACTATAGAGAATAGTTGAGAATTAGTTGAGGAATTTTGTGAATGATTAATGGTTTAGAGGACCATATTTTGAGGATTTGAGTTATGAGGATTTAAATTGGGGATTTGTGATTTTTTGTAAAAGATGTTGTTTGAATTTGGATTTCTCAAATGCTAAGTTTAAATCTAATTATTTTATGTATTCTTGTTTATTACATGTTGTTTAAGAATCCATGCTTAATGCTCATTTATGTTGTTTGCTTTTATGCCACTCACACCATTTATGGCTGACCCCTTTAGTTTTGGGGGTTAGGGATCATCTCTAGCCTCATGTGCTGCAGGTTGTTGCTTAGAGTTTGGAGGTGTGGATGCTTGAGTTAGTTTTGAGATAAATTGGTTTAATAGAGTTTTGTGTAAATTTGTAAAGCAGTGTTGTAAAAAGACTGTGTTGTGAATAAAAGAAAATTATGATTTGAGATGTTTTAAATTCCGCTGTGCTATGTAAAAGATTATTGTAATAAAAGTTGAAAATTTCATTGGTGTTGGTTGTGTTTAATGTTACATTGAAGTTGATGCTGGGATTGTGCCACGTATTTTCTAAGATATTATATTACAAAGACAAGGAGGGGACAAGGTGGAGCGGGAGTCGGTGATGACGATAGTGGGTGGGTTTCGGGAGCAGAAACAAGAAGGAGAAGAAGAGAAGATGAAGAAGAGGAAGGGTCGGGGAGAGAGAGTGAGAGAATGAGAGAGGAGGGAGAGAGAGTTAATATAATAAATAACTATTAAGGAATAATAATAGGGTTAAGTGGTTAGTTATTGTTGCTGCTGATTTTGGTGTGGGAACATACATATGTCTGTGGATTCTTCTGGAAACAATAAAGGCAAACCTAATAACTTTTGACCGGAGTTTGACTATTTCTCGCTGCTACCGTTATCCTACAAAAAGTTAGATACACCGGGATGGATCCCGGCGACAAACCTTCCGACACTCAAGTCAGCAATTAGGAAGATTGTGAAAGAGAGATTTGTGCAAAATATTCATTACCTTTCTTATGGTGGGGGGAGAGGGGTATTTATAGTCGCCTTTAAATACAGTTTAGAGATGATCATTTATCCCTATGTCCCGGTGTTTTTGGATAAGATGTAGAGTTTAAATTGTTTCATGATAAGAGATTTGGTTTAAACCGTCTCTTAGAGATAACGATGAATTTGAATTGCTCTATAAATGATCTGGGCTGCTTTGTAATGGGTTGTCACCCTAACCCAGTAAGACAGACCCTTTTTTTGGGTTATTTGGTGTAACTCCCTATTCCAGTTGTACGTATTTTACTACGTGAATTTTTGTACTTCAATTTTCAGATCAGTTTTACTTTTCTCTTTGGACTCTTTATCTAAAGCCAGAATATTTTTCTGATCAATTCTATAATTTTGTAATTTTTCGACCGGAGTTTAAATACAAATTTTAAACCCTGATTAATCTTAATCCTAATACTAATCCTAATCCTAATCCTGCCTAACCCTACACCTTATTTTCTCCCTCCCTACTTCACCATTTCTGCATACGCCAACCCTCCCTCCCTCATTTTCTTCTTCTACGCCTAACTCTCATTTTTCCACACATCCTTTGATTTTTCTACACCCCGCCTTTGATTTTTCTACACCCCTCCTATTCCTTCCTTTCTATATACACACACACACACACACATGCAGAGCTCCTACCTCTTTCTCTTCTCTTATCTACATTGTTCATTTTCCCTTCTTCTCTTCCTCTGCCTTCTTCACACCCTCTGCCTTCTTCACACCCGAGAGCTCAAGTAACACCCGAGCTCTACATTACCTTCCACCTTCGAGCCAACGACTCCGCTTCTACGATCCCGTGAACCCCAAAAAACAACCCGACGCCGCGCCACCTTGTTGTTGTCGTCGCTCACCATTGCTAACATTAGCTACCGTCTTGCTGCCATTCTTACCGCCATTGTGCCGCCGTCCGTTGCCGACATCGCTTCTTTCCGTGGTAAACACTACCACCAAAATCGTCACGTTATAAGGCAAGTACCTTGTACACTATTTTTGTTCTCGTACAAGCATTTTCCTTTGACTCGTGGCAAGTAGTCTAGTTATCATCATGTTTTATTGTCAAACTCCGTTCTAGTCACTGGTTTCATGCTATATCAACTCAAGAGTGAACCGTTAACACATTTCGAATCGTGTTATCGAATATCGAATATTCAACCTTACTATCTCTAAAATTTCTTGACCTTGCACTAAGAAGTTGACCATGTCCCGATACTAGATTGAAGATTTTCTATGTGAAAATCATAGCCTATCGAGTCCCGAATCCAGAACATCTTACGGTTTCTCAATCGGATGTATAGATAGTGAGATATCGCGATTTTAGCACTGTCATATTGTGAATTTCTGAACCTGCACGGGATTACTAACCGGTATCTCATACTGAGAATTTGACCATGTTTCCGATACTGGATCGAAAAACTTTCTACATGAAAATCGTAGCCCTTCGAGTCTAGATATCCGAAACATCCTACAGTTTCTCAATCGGATGTATAGATTGTGAGATATCACAGTTTTAGTATTGTGACTCCGAATTTCCAGAATGCGCGCGAAACATCAAAACCAGCGAAGAATGAATTTGTACGCATAACTACTGTCTTTAGAATGTATCGTGTGAATATGCATTAGAACCGGAAGAGGGTCTACTTTCTAAAATCTCTGACGGAATTGGATTTGCTTTTCTGTAACAACGGGAAAGTGAATTTGAATGCAGATATGTCAAGTTGTCTAAAAATTCATCTCTACGGTTTTGCATATAAACCCATTACTTTTCATATTTAATGAACTGAGTGTATTATTGTTCTTGTAATAATAACTTGCATAGATATAATAGGTTGATAGAATGCATTTTATACCACTTGTTAATTTATAGTAACTACTCTCGATACATGTACTCGTTTTACGTCTCATGTCCATGATTACTGCCCTTGATATTTTCCTTGACTAAACTATTTGATTATACCGTTTCACTAGTCGTATCAATTGCATGTTCATAATTAATTATAAAAGAATAACAAGCCGGGGTTATAAGGGTACGGCTTAATAGTGGACAATATAGGGGAGTATACTCGGAAGGGGGCCCGTATTTCCCGAAATAGTGATTCTTGATTCTTGATTCTTGATTCTTGATTACACAATTCTTGATTACATAATTCTCGATTACATGATTCATGATTACATGTCTTGATACTATCACTGGAAGACCCGAGTACATAATCCTATAGAATTCACTACTTAAGTCTAAACGTCACATGATTGATATGCACCGAACTTGTGGTATAGGACAAATGATTGCGTGCATTAGATAAGTTAATAAAACAGATAAACTTGAGATTTCTACTACGCGTGATTCTTGATTACAAGATTCTTGATTATATGATTCTTGATTACATGACTCTTGATTACAAGACTCTTGATTACATGATTCTTGATTACATGACTCTTGATTACATGACTCTCGATCCTTGATTACATGATTATCGATTAACCAAGCCTAGGTTATCAATTGTTTTTATCTCGAAGTCTAGAATACACTAGTTACAGTTATTACTTACATGATCATATTGTCCCAGTTCTTTGCTTACTTCCTTATTGTATTTGTACTTCTACTTCTTGTTTCTCTCATGTTATATCTTGTTATATTACCCCTTTTACTGCTTGTTGCTACTTACTGCCCGAAACTTACTCTAACGGAAACTTTTCTATTTTTCTTTGAGTTAATAATTATACAGGTATTGATGGACCCGACGAGCAGACTCTTTAGACGATCGTTGCTGCTTCCTTACTACTTCTTGTTGTTTTTCATTCAGTCGCTATTTTATCTAGTTGTTATAGCGAACTGATTATCATATTATTTTAATTCTGGCACCTTGTACTCCCGGGCATTTTGACCCGATGTTGATATATTATTCAAATGATGGTTATTCTATTTTCAGCTCATGTGATTATTATATTTGCCTGCGTGAATGTGTTATAAAGATCTTGTTGAGCTTATAATTGTACAGCTTATGGATGATGTATATCATTCGCTGGGCCTCAGTTGCGTGCCTGTATTTCCGTATAGTGGGAAGCGGGGCGTGACAGGTTTTAAGTGGTATCAGAGCCTAGGCTCGAACCATGCTAAGCTCAATAATATACACACCATGTGGATCACATGAATGTTAATAACCAACTTGCCATCTGGAGATTTACCCCATTCGAATATGCATTTCAGACTATGGTTCACGGAGGCTCTTCGACTTCTACACCCAGGGATGAACTATCGGAGATCGTCGCCATTCTCCAGGAGATGCAACGAATGATGGAGTTACAGCAAGTGCAAAATGAACTGGTGAGAGATAATCTGGATAGGGTACAGGATGTCGCAAACTCCATTCAATGGGACTTGTTTGTGCACCAGCATAAGAGTTACACCGCCATGCTCGATACCCGGGAGCAGATCCGTAGAGGGTGGACTGCCGTTCAGGGGGCATTACAACTCCTTACTGTCGCACAGTCTACGGAGGCCAGTTCAGACCCCGACTACTAGAGCATCACCTTACTCATCGGCGACTCCGAAGAAGGACCAGAAGTGCTATTATTGCCGTCGAGTTGGACACATACACAAGAACTGCTGGAAAGCCAACAACCTGTGTCTTGCATGCGGAGCGTATAATCACAAGGTTCGGGATTGCCCGAAGAGAAAGAGTGTCACACCAATAGGAGGATCAAATCCTAGTGGAGGACAGACTAGAAAGTATAATCAGGCTCATAACCTGAATACAGAGGAGGCAGAGATCACTAAAGAAACAATTGCTGGTATATTTCGATCTAGTCATGCCTCAGTTCCTGCGTCGTTTGTTACCTTCTGTACATTGCATTCATTCTCATCGATCAATCCATTATTGAGTATCATACTAGTTATTTCTTTCTATCCCTATTTTTCTTGAATCTTCTGTTCGAAGAGAGTAGGAATTTTGTTGGTCTAAATGGCAAACAAATTGGAAACTGGAATACCAATAAGAAGACTCTTTACTATTTTCTAAAACTGATATTACTACACCTTACAAATATACACTCTATTCTTTTTCTTCTTTTCTGCTTGTTTCTTGTTCTTGTCTTGCTTAATTTTTTTTCCTTCTTCCGAAACCTCTCATTTATAGGAATGAGAAATGAGTAACTGACAAATTATTCATTCCCGTTTCTCCCATTTTTCTTTGCGGCATCAATCTTGCCATAATTTTTCAACATTATTTGGTGGGTGTGGCCCACTTTACCAAATAAGTTTGACAACCAACATCTTCGTGTTACCAATCTCTTAATTCTTCTCAATTCATCGATCGCTATCACGTGATATCAGCATCTAGAAACATCACCATCAGAGTGGCGCAGCGGGAGCGTAGTAGAGTTCCTTATTGATTCGTGGAATGAATATCAAAGCAAACTTCAACGTCATCAACAACTCAAGGTTCGATGTTATATTTGGAATAAATAGGGGCCGAAGTGCAGATACTGATCATAGGCCGGTTATAGGGGGCGGTGCATTAATGAAGAAAAGACAAGAAGAAGAAGAAATAAAAAGAAGAGAAAGAGAGGGAGAGAAGTCAAAGAAAGAAGAAAGAAAGAGACAAAGAAAGAGAAGTCGGAGAAGAAAGAAAGAGAGAGAGAGGTCGGGGAAGAAAGGGAAGAAGAGAAAGAAGAAGGCAACTCGGGAGCAAGCTTCGGAGAAGAGGGAAAGTGAGAAGCCGGTAGCAGAGGCGGGAGCAAGAAAGCAAGAGAGAGAGTAGTAGCTCGGATTTTCTTGGCAAATGGAAGGAAAAGATCAAGAATCGATGGTAGGGATGAAAAGAAAATCGGTGCAATTAAGAAGAAGGAGAAGTGGGTATGAAGAAGTTTTCTTCATCTTCATCATCTTCATCGAGATTCGGTAGGATTTGTGTATTTTGTGGCAGTAGCTCTGGCAAAAGAGCTAGCTACCAAGAAGTCGCGATCGAGCTCGGCAAAGAGCTTGTAGAAAGGAATATCGATCTCGTCTACGGTGGTGGGAGCATAGGATTAATGGGCCTAGTTTCCGACGTTGTTCGTACTGGTGGCCGACATGTTTTGGGAGTGATTCCCAAGTCGCTGATGCCGAAAGAGATTACTGGGGGAACTGTGGGAGATGTTAGAGTTGTCTCTAACATGCACGAGAGGAAGGCTGAAATGGCTCGAGCTGCTGATGCTTTCATAGCCTTGCCCGGAGGTTATAGAACACTTGAGGAATTGTTCGAGATGATCACTTGGGCTCAACTGGGGATCTACAGCAAACCGGTGGGTCTTTTAAATGTTGATGGATATTACGACTCGCTCCTGTCCTTCATAGATTCAGCTATGGCTGAGGAGTTTATATCCAGTAAGGCCAGACGCATCTTGATTTCAGCTCCATCACCTGAGGAGTTATTAAGAAAATTGGAGGAGTATGTGCCAGAGCGAGACGAGCTTGTGACTCAGCTGAACTGGGATGTTAGCGATGTTGGTGGTTCAGATTCTGAGCCTAGACATTAAATTGTTGATTCCTCTAGTTGAGGATACACAATTGTCTTTAGTTGTTTTCGTGCCTTTGTACTCTTTATTTCTTTTATCTTTTGTTGTACTCTCGATTGAAGTCGATTGAAGTCGATTGAAGAGTATTGCATTCGCTTCTTAGCTATCCTATATCTAGCCTGAGTAAATTTCGAGGACGAAATTTTTTTTGTAAGGTGGGTAGGATTGTAACTCCCTATTCCAGTTGTACGTATTTTACTACGTGAATTTTTGTACTTCAATTTTCAGATCAGTTTTACTTTTCTCTTTGGACTCTTTATCTAAAGCCAGAATATTTTTCTGATCAATTCTATAATTTTGTAATTTTTCGACCGGAGTTTAAATACAAATTTTAAACCCTGATTAATCTTAATCCTAATACTAATCCTAATCCTAATCCTGCCTAACCCTACACCTTATTTTCTCCCTCCCTACTTCACCATTTCTGCATACGCCAACCCTCCCCCCCTCATTTTCTCCTTCTACGCCTAACTCTCATTTTTCCACACATCCTTTGATTTTTCTACACCCCGCCTTTGATTTTTCTACACCCCTCCTATCCCTTCCTTTCTATATATACACACACACACACACATGCAGAGCTCCTACCTCTTTCTCTTCTCTTATCTACATTCTTCATTTTCCCTTCTTCTCTTCCTCTGCCTTCTTCACACCCTCTGCCTTCTTCACACCCGAGAGCTCAAGCAACACCCGAGCTCTACATTACCTTCCACCTTCGAGCCAACGACTCCGCTTCTACGATCCCGTGAACCCCGAAAAACAACCCGACGCCGCGCCACCTTGTTGTTGTCGTCGCTCACCGTTGCTACCGTTAGCTACCATCTTGCCGCCATTCTTACCGCCGTTGTGCCGCCGACCGTTGCCGACATCGCTTCTTTCCGTGGTTAACACTACCACCAAAATCGTCACGTTATAAGGCAAGTACCTTATACACTATTTTTGTTCTCGTACAAGCATTTTCCTTTGACTCGTGGCAAGTAGTCTAGTTATCATCATGTTTTATTGTCAAACTCCGTTCTAGTCACTGGTTTCATGCTATATCAACTCAAGAGTGAACCGTTAACATATTTCGAATCGTGTTATCGAATATCGAATATTCAACCTTACTATCTCTAAAATTTCTTGACCTTGCACTAAGAAGTTGACCATGTCCCGATACTAGATTGAAGATTTTCTACGTGAAAATCATAGCCTATCGAGTCCCGAATCCAGAACATCTTATGGTTTCTCAATCGGATGTATAGATTGTGAGATATCGCGATTTTAGTACTGTCATATTGTGAATTTCTGAACCTGCACGGGATTACTAACCGGTATTTCGTACTGAGAATTTGACCATGTTTCCGATACTGGATCGAAAAACTTTCTACATGAAAATCGTAGCCCTTCGAGTCTAGATATCCGAAACATCCTACAGTTTCTCAATCGGATGTATAGATTGTGAGATATCACAGTTTTAGTATTGTGACTCCGAATTTCCAGAATGCGCGCGAAACATCGAAACCAGTGAAGAATGAATTTGTACGCATAACTACTGTCTTTAGAATGTATCGTGTGAATATGCGTTAGAACCGGAAGAGGGTCTACTTTCTAGAATCTCTGACGGAATCAGATTTGCTTTTCTGTAACAACGGAAAAGTGAATTTGAATGCAGATATGTCAAGTTGTCTAAAAATTCATCTCTACGGTTTTGCATATAAACTCATTACTTTTCATATTTAATGAACTGAGTATATTATTGTTCTTGTAATAATAACTTCCATAGATATAATAGGTTGATAGAATGCATTTTATACCACTTGATAATTTATAATAACTACTCTCGATATATGTACTCGTTTTACGTCTCATGTCCATGATTACTGCCCTTGATATTTTCCTTGACTAAACTATTTGATTATACCGTTTCACTAATCGTACCAATTGCATGTTCATAATTAATTATAAAAGAATAACAAGCTGGGGTTATAAGGGTACGGCTTAATAGTGGACAATACAGGGGAGTATACTCGGAAGGGGGTCCGTGTTTCCCGAAATAATGATTCTTGATTCTTTATTCTTGATTACACAATTCTTGATTACATAATTCTCGATTACATGATTCATGATTACATGTCTTGATACTATCACTGGAAGACCCGAGTACATAATCCTATAGAATTCACTACTTAAGTCTAAACGTCACATGATTGATATGCACCGAACTTGTGGTATGGAACACATGATTGCGTGCATTAGATAAGTTAATAAAACAGATAAACTTGAGATTTCTACTAAGCATGATTCTTGATTACAAGATCCTTGATTATATGATTCTTGATTACATGACTCTTGATTACAAGACTCTTGATTACATGATTCTTGATTACATGACTCTCGATTACATGACTCTCGATCCTTGATTACATGATTATCGATTAACTGAGCCTAGGTTATCAATTGTTTTTATCTCGAAGTCTAGAATACACTAGTTACAGTTATTACTTACATGATCATATTGTCCCAGTTCTTTGCTTACTTCCTTATTGTATTTGTACTTCTACTTCTTGTTTCTCTCATGTTATATCTTGTTATATTACCCCTTTTACTGCTTGTTGCTACTTGCTGCCCGAAACTTGCTCTAACGGGAACTTTTCTATTTTTCTTTGAGTTAATAATTATACAGGTATTGATGGACCCGACGAGCAGACTCTTTAGACGATTGTTGCTGCTTCCTTACTACTTCATGTTGTTTTTCATTCAGTCGCTATTTTATCTAGTTGTTATAGCGAACTGCTTATCATATTATTTTAATTCTGGCACCTTGTACTCCTGGGCATCTTGACCCGATGTTGATGTATTATCCAAATGATGGTTATTCTATTTTCAGCTCATGTGATTATTATATTTGCCTGCGTGAATGTGTTATAAAGATCTTGTTGAGCTTATAATTGTACAGCTTATGGATGATGTATATCATTCGCTGGGCCTCAGTTGCGTGCCTGTATTTCCGTATAGTGGGAAGCGGAGCGTGACATTTGGTTTGGAAAAGACCCAATTCCCAATTTGGACTCGTTTATAGGTGAAATTAATGTTTTACCTCTGAGGGCTTTAAGATTCATGCCCGATTTAAACGATCCCGATTTAGTTCTGTTTTTAGCCATATCACAAGCCCCCCACTCCTGAAGACTGAGTGTTACAGCCTTTGAGGAGTAGTTCACCGGTTTTCAATGGCTTATAGAATTTATCGGAGTTCTCGGGGATTTTGGATCTTGCTCGAGGTATAACGGTGTTATTCTGAGTTTGTAAAATACCCAAAATTATTCTCAGAATTTTCTGGATTTTTTTTTATTTTTCCAGATTTTTTTGATTTTTTTTCTATTTCTAATCATTTTTTAATTTTTTATTCAATTTCCGAATTTAAATAATTAATTATCAATAATTATAATTAATTATTCTAATTTAATAATTATATTTTCATAATTTGAAAATAACTTTCTGAATTAATAATTATTTTTAGAATTTTTAATTAATTTTTTTCGATTTTTAATTAATTATTCAGATTTTTAAAAATAACTAATTCAAATAAATAAATAAATAAATACCTATACACGTGGTGCCATCAGGGACATTGATCAAGATCAAGCGCGAATTGCGAGGAGACAATTTTACCCCTATTTTGGCGTCGGTGACAAGAGCGCTCGGATCGCGCCGCTGACCCACATGGATTGCTGACACGTGGCAGTCACCGTTCGGAATTTTTTTTCCTTTTCCTTCATCTCTCCTGGACTTCATCTTCGACTGCACACACAACACCAACCACGCCTTCGACTCCGACTTCTACTCCGTCTCCGCTTTCGACTCCGACTCCGACCTCGTCTTCGAGCGCCCCGTGTCGCAGGCGAAGAGAAGAGCATGATCTGGTAGGCGATGAGGAGGTATTGGAGCTCTTCGGAGGGGGAGCTCTGGGGACGAGGGAGTTCGGCATTGGAGAGGAGCTCGACATTGGAAGTCGGCGTGGGAGGTGTTGGAGCTTGACGGTAGGGGAGCTCTGGCGATGAGGGAGTTCGGCATTGGAGAGGAGCTCGACGAAAGGGGGCTCAGTGAGGAGCTTCGAGCTCTTCGACGGCTAGGCGAGGGTGAATGTCGGCGATGGAGGTTTCTTGTGGAGTTCGAAAGTGGAGGGGAGGAGAGGTGCTCGAGCTTTGGCATTGGAGCTCAATGGGTTCATCGAGGGTTGAGCTTGGCGACAGAGATGAAGGTGGCGGAGCACAGTGGGAGTGATGGAGGTGGTGAGTTCGTCCATGGTTGAGCTTGACGCCAGTGGAGGGAATCTCGACGGAGCTCGGCGAGTTGGCAAATGTGGGCGCTGGAGCTCGACATGGGGAGCTCGAACACTGGTGATGGAGATAGAGCTCGGTATTGAAGCTCGGCGGAGTGAGGTCGACGACGAAGGATGGGAGCTCGCGAAGGAGGTGGCTTCTGATGGGTTTTGAAGAAGAAAGTCAACGTTGGAGAAGAAGGGTTGTTTGGGTCCAAACGGGTTCGGACCCGACACGTTAACCCCTTAAGATTTTTTTTTTTGTGTGTGGAAATCTATGGCCGTTGATCTAGAGTTGAGCGCGGATCTTGAGGCGAAGTGTTTTTTCTTCCATTTTCTGCTCGGTTCCAAGAATGCTCGAATTGCGTTTCCGAACCCATGAGAGGCTTCGGCGGCTTGACACGTGGTGGTCAATGGCTGACCGTTGACTCAGTCAACATTGACCGTTGACTCTTTTTTTTTAATCACAACCATTGATCACGATCGAGCACGCATCGGGAGGCAGAGTCTTTTTTTCTCATTATGATGTCGGTGACAAGAATGCTCGGGGAGCGCTGCCGAGGCCCTGAGACACTTCGAGAAGGCGACACGTTGAGATTTTGATCGTTGACCGTTGACCAGTCAACGCCATTTCTCTAATTACGGCATTGGTGACAAGAATGCTCGGAGCCACTTGCCGAAGTCGAGAGGGGTTTCGAGAAGGCGACACAAGGAGATTTTGACCGAGTTCACGTTGACTTAGTCAACCCCTCGTTAGCTTTGCGCAACTGCATTGTAACTAGGTTTCTCGGAGCAACGGAGGTCGGATTGGGGTGTTTGACCCCTCGTTTCGAAGCTGACTCAAATATCTACAATTTTCTCTTCAGAAGTCAGTTGAAGAATCACCCTTCTTCATGGTCAAAATAGTCCTGCAACATCTTTGCCTTCATGAATTTGAGAAGAGCTTTGTATGACTCTAGGGGAGATCCGTTCTTGGAGGCGAGTTTATGGAGCGTCTCTAGACGAGTTAGGCTCCGAACTCTCTTGGAAGAAGACCATACAGGAGGTGAGCGGGAGGAGGAGCATCGTTAGGCTCTAGGAGAGAGCCATTTGGGAGACAAGTTTGAGGAGCAACTCTAGGGGAGAGTTGAGCTTCGAAATTGTTGAAAAGAAGGCCGCTCGGGAGGCGAGCAGAGCGAAGAGCATCACTAGGATTTGGGAGAGAGGCGTTTGGAAGACAAGTTTGAGGAGCAACTCTAGGAGAGAGTTGAGCTCCGAACTCGTTGAGAAGAAGGCCGCTCGAGAGGCGAGCAGAGCGAATAGCATCACCAGGCTCTCGGAGGGAGCCGTTTGGGAGACAAGTTTGAGGAGCAAACTCTAGGGGAGAGTTGAGCTCCAAACTTGTTGAGAAGAAGGCCACTCGGGAGGCGAGCGGAGCGAAGAGCATCACCAGGCTCCAAGAGAGAGCCGTTTGGGAGGCAAGTTTGAGGAGCAATTCTAGGGGAGATTTGAGCTCCGAACACGTTGGGAAGAAGGCCGCTCGGGAGGCGAGTGGAGCGAGGAGCATTACCAGGCTCTAAGAAAGAGCCATTTGGGAGACAAGTTTGAGGAGCAACTCTAGGACAGAGTTGAGCTCCAAACTCGTTGAGAAGAAGGCCGCTCAGGAGGCGAGCAGAGCGAGGAGCATTACTAGGATCTAGGAGAGAGTCGTTTAGGATACAAGTTTAAGGAGCAACTCTAGGGGAGAGTTGAGCTCCAAACTCGTTGAGAAGAAGGCCTTTCGGGAGGCGAGCAGAGCGAAGAGCATCACCAGGCTCTAGGAGAGAGCCTTTTGGGAGACAAGTTTGAGGAGCCACTCTAGGGAGAGTTGAGCTCCAAACTTGCTTGTTGCAAAATTTAACTAGTAGTGGGAGTAGTTTGAATGTTCGTTTTGAGCCCCGAAACCACATACTTGCAAGCTGTGAGGGAAATTTCAAACCATAATTGTGAACTTCGCACTAGTTGTTACGGGGTTATCAACAAGTTGTACGAGCCATTCCGAATGGTGGGCTACTTTGCACTTTCTCGTTCGCAAGCAGCTAAAGCGTTGTCGAACCAAGTGTTGGACTCTGAACCTGTTGTTTGAGGGGATTAATAAGTTTTATGAGCAATTCTGAATGGTGATCTGCTCCGCACTTGCTTATTTACAAGTGGCTAAAGTGGCATCGAACCCAGTGTTGGACTCCAAACTCATCTTTTGAGCTTAGCAAGTTGTGGGCGCAGCCCTGTGGGACAAGTTGGACTCCGAACTTACCGTTTAACGAGTCGTAGATGTGACCCATGGAGATAGAAATGAGGCAAATGCAATAATTATCAATAGAAAAAAGCTAAATTTTATTGAGACAAACTAGTGGCCGCTTCGATGGGGCGAGCCAGTATTATATGCTTTTGACAGTGTTACAAGCATTGGCCTTATTGAAAACTGAAAACTTACTTCTACGATAGGGTGAAGACCTTTCGGGAGGAGTTTGATTCTCCCCCATTGGATCTCCATGGATAAGGTGGAGGATGGCCCCAAGTTCGGAGTCTTGGAACTCGGCGGGCCTCTCGGTTCGCTTGTTGGCTCCTCGGGGTGGAGGATCGGCCCTGTCCTTTCTAACGAACTTGGCTAGGTGTCCCCGCTGTATGAGTTCTTCGATCTCCTCCTTGAGAGCCCGACAATCACCGCGTCGTGGTTGTGGTCCCTATGAAAGCGGCACCACTTGTCCATGTTCCTTTTCTTGCCAGGGGTATTCATTCTAGGGGGACCGCAGAGTAGCCCTTCCTTGTCCACCTCCATAAGAACTGCTGATATACTAGCATTGAAGGGGGTGAACTTCTTAAAACGAGGAGCTGGACGGCATTGGCCAATGTTGTTCCTCTAGAATTTCTGGGACCCTGCTTCGCTTGTATTTTTCTGTTTGTTCTCGGAAGATGACTCCTCTCGACTGGGGGGTTAAGAGCCTCTTCCGTGCGGATGTACTTCTCACTCCTAAGCAGGAGTTTCGAGAAGTCCCGAGAAGGCTTCTTGGCAAGGGACACCTTGATGTCGGCGTTAGCGACGTTGTGCCTGAATGCCGCAGAGGCTACTGATTGGTTGAGAGAGGCAATAGGCCAGACCTCGACGGTAAATCGCCGAACGTAATCTCTTAGGCGTTCACCCTTTCTTTGGCTGAGGGCTAGCAAAGATGCACTTGTTTTCTCGACTCGACGACTGCTAACAAAGTGGTTGAGGAAGAGCTCCTCAAATAGTTCGAATGAGAAGATGGAGGCTGAATAGACGGGAGTACCACTCTCGTGCTGGTCCCCTCAACGTTGCTGGGAAGACCTTGCAGAGGAGTGCATCCGAGACTTGATGAAACATCATGAGAGTTTTAAAACTCTCAATATGATCGGCCGGGTCTGACTCCCCATTGTAGGATTCAAAGCGGGGCGGCCTGAAGGTTTCGGGGACCAGAGCTTCCATAATGGCCCTAGAAAAGGGGGTCTGCTTGGGTGGAACTTATTGGTCCGTTGTTCTTCTTCGGGATTGATCTTGTTGAGGCACCTCTTCATTTCGTGGAGACGGCGGTGGACCGAGTCATCCTTCTGGTCGGATCTAGTCGACCCTCGGGACTCTCCTTCATGAGTGGTGGTATGGCGAGGACTGGGTGCATGCTAGTCCTGAATCATGGTAATATTAAGAGCTCGCAGGATATCTTCTTTGAAGTTCTTGAGCTTGGCCTGAGTGACTGGTGCCCCTCCAGCTCGGTGGTCCCCAAGTGTGGCTCGGCTTATTGGAGTATGACTTCTCCACTGATGAAGTGGAGGGAACTCTCTTCGCCTCCTCTAGGGAGGGGATCTTCTGGTCCTCGGTCTGCGGGGGGTCCGGACTCTCGGGGCCCCTGGGCGCCCGGGTTGAGGGACTTCATCAAGGGCTCGCCTTTCATTCAAACAGATTCGGAGGTTGACCGCCTGCTGATGGTTAATAATTACATGACGGAGATCTTGCCCTAGAGGACTTTCAGAAGCCGTAGTGTCAGTTGAGGGATTGTGGACTGAGACATGGTTGTGAAGATGGTGTTGCTTTGGATGACTTCGACGAGAGCCCCCCAAGACCCTAGAGGGGCCTGCTGAGGAGGAAGCTATTGAGAAAGGGGATGTTCAGGCTGCGGTTGTCGAACTTGTTGGTCGGGTTGAAGAAGAACCTCATGGAGTGGAGGAGGGGGAGGAAGTTGAGTGGCTCTTCGACTGGAAGCCACAACTTTTCCTTTCCCTTTCCGAGGCATGGCTTGGAAAGTGCTTTTATCGGTGATATGTAACTGGATTGCTTTTTCGTTTCCCACAAACGGCGCCAATCTGTTGTTGCTGATTTTGGTGTGGGAGCAAACAGATGTATTTCTGGATTCTTCTGGAAACAATAAAGGCAAACCTTGTAACCCCTATTTCCCTGTTTTGAATTTTATTGTATTTTATTTTCTTTTTCTCAATTATTGTATCCAAATTTTCTTTGAATAATAAATCTTGCTTTTCTTAGGGCTCATTTATTCTTTTTTGATCATTTTGTACTCTTTTGGCTTGAATTCTGCTATTTTTGGCTCACTACAAATTTTGCTTCTTGTGTTTTGAGTTTGAGTTGATCCTCTATATGCCTATCTCATTGATCTATATTTGTTTTTTCTCTTTTTGGAACCTAAACCCATACCCTAAACCCATTAACCCACAATCCAAAACCCCACATCTCAATCTCCTATATAAATACCCCTTTTAAACCCTAATATTTTATTCCTAATCTATCTTTCTCTCTCTCCAACCCGCCGCTCACCCTTTCTCACATCCGGACTCTCACCCTCCCTGTTCCCTTTGAACCCATCTCCACCCAAGTCATCGTCTGCCTCTCGTCGCCCCTCTGACCGCCTCTGATTGCCTCGTCATCACCCCCATCCCCGTGCCACCACCATCCCCTCATCCCATCGATGCCTCCCGCTCGAACCCATTACCTCGACGACCACCATTGCTGCATCCCCTCGCCCTCGTCTGCAACCTTCACCCCGCAACCACCGGTGACCCCTGTTCCCCGTCTTCAACATCGTCGAGCTCCGAGTCCCCTATTCCCTCTGATGCTCCTCTATTTTGGGGAGAAACAAAGTATCCTTGAGCCCCGCAGTCTTCGTCATTGCATCGCTTCCCGACCGTCAGTGCCTCTGCCGTCAGCCGCCCTCGCTCTCATCGCTGTTGTCGCTCCTCGCCATAGACGCTAGTCGAGCCGCCGCTGTCTCCCTCTCTTTCCGTCGACTAGTTGAGAAGAAGGGGAGGGATTGATCCGGTGTTTGGTGTTCAGCTGAGAAGAATCCGGTGTTTGGGTGTTTGCTGTTCGGGTGAAGTAGGGACTTGGCTGCTGTGTTGGTGTTTTGTTTGGATCCGCTATTTTGCTGTTTTATGTGTGTATTGTACGTAGTTCACACGTGTTTTCGTGTTCGTGGTTCGTCCCCCGGGATTCTCATCCCGTTACTCTATACATTCAAAATTATCATCTAAAAGGCAAGTTTCTTCTTGAACTAGTTTATTGTTTTGTTCAAAATTTTTTGATCTCCGCAAGTAGATCCCAATCCTTTTTAACATATTGCTATTTAAATTCTGTTAAGTATATTGAGGGTTTACACGAGCTAACCCGATATATTCTTAACATCTTGCCTACATCTTTGATCTGGAACCTAGTCCCTCTTGCACATTGCATATGCACTTTTACATGAAAAATAACTAGATCCATGCTATAAAATTGTTTGATGAATTGAATATGTCGATTGAATTTGATTTAATGAATTGATTACCAGGCCTGTAAAATTGCATCTTAAACCTAAAAATAAGCATGTTAAATATCTAATAGCACTTTGATTATTAATTAGCATGAACTATATGGTTGTGTGATAAAGTTGTTGCCTATTCATGTCGAGTTATATTTTGGCCTGCTGCTTGTTTCTTTTTGTATCAGATTTTCGACCATGTTACTGTTGTAATTTGAATTAACTTTCTAAATATGAATTATACACTCATGAGTCTACTTTCCAGAAGTTTTAACGGAATTGAATTCCGAGTTATAATCTGTTAGATATCAGTATTTTAGTACAACTGGGTCTGAATTTTCAGATTTCCAAATTCATGCGTATCTTTCTGTTTTATAAATAAATAGAACATGTTAACAGTAAAATAAAAATATAAAATTAATTTGGATGAGACTAGACATGTTTAAGAATCAACCTTAATTTTTGTAGATTTAATTGATGAGTTATCTGATCTGTTTCACATGTAATTATATAATTCACAACTTGCTCTCTGAACATAAAATCTGAAAAGAATAGGATTTTCACCTTAGTTTTCGTAACTTTTATATGTCGTGTATATATTTGCTGGAACCAGCAGAGAGTCTAGTTTCTAGAATTTCTGACGGATCCAGATTTGCTTTTCTGTTGTAGCGATAATCTGTGTTTTTTTACAGCAATGTCATGCTGTCCAGATTATGTGATTTGTGTTAATTTAATATGTTTGCTTCTTGTTTTGTCTGTAACGAGAAGAATTAGTCACACCTAGCATAATACAATCTTGAAACCTTCTTGCATGCTCACATAAGATGGAAATAAACTATTAACAAGCCGGGGTATTATGAGTGGACTTGATAGTGAACGATCGGAAAATGTACTCGGTAAAGGCCTTCTTGCTCACATGAACACTTGACATGGAAGAAGGAGAAATATTGATTGGAAGGAGGAGTATTGATTGTAAATGATTGATTGCTAGTTGGCTTGTAAATTATTGTTATAGACGCCGAGTACACGATCCGTGAATTCACCATCAGTCTAAAACGTTCATTGTGTGCTTGTACCGAACCTGTGGTATGGAACATATGGGATGCAGTAGTACATGCACTAGATAGATTAATAAAATGATTAATAACCTGCATTTGACATCTCATACTTGATCCTATATATCGTCATCAAGATAGAATTTAAATTGCTTCATTCATTACATGCATGACTAAATATAGACCTTTGATATTATTGCCAACCTTTGATTTTGTTATTGACTTTGATCCCGTCCCTTTTCTTTTGATATACCATGTTCATATTATTCTCGGTTTTCCTCCACTTGCTGTCCATGACTTGCTCTAAGGACATTATTTTATTTCTTTTTAGATAAAGAATTTACAGGTACCGAAGGATCTCTACCAGAAGAAATTGGTGAGCAACGATTCTAGAAGATAGAACCAAAGATTGCGCTGCTTGAATTAATTTATGCTAGATTTATTTCTTTTGAACGTTGTCCTTAACATTATACTTTGTTTTGGGCCTTTATGACCCGGAGTTTGTTTTATCCCAGATGTTGGATATTATTATTTGGATTATCTTATTTATTATTGAAGTTGATATTGTTTATGTGATTATATCTCCTTGCGTGGTTGTGATTGTTATTTCATATTGTTGAGTTAGTCCGGTACAACTTATGGATGGTGTTTAGATAATTCATTGAGCCTACATTACGTACTCGTATTCCGTACTTTGGGAAGCGGGGCGTGACAAACCTGTTGACTTTTGACCAGTGTTTGACTATTTCTCGCTGCTTTCGTTAACCTACGAAAAGTTCGATACACCGGGATGGATCCCAGCGACGAACCCTCTAACGCTCAAGTCACTAATCAGGAAGATTGTGAAAGAGCAATTTGTGAAAAAATATTCATTACCTTTCTTATGGTGGGGGAGAGGGGTATTTATAGCCTTTAGAGACAATTTAGAGAAGATCATTTATCCCTATGTCCCGGTGTTTTTGGATAAGATGCAGAGTTTAAATCGTTTCATGATAAGAGATTTGGTTTAAACTGTCTCTTAAGGATAACCATGAATTTGAATTACTCTTTAAATGACTTGGGCTAATGGGTTGTCACCCTGACCTAGTAAGACAGACCCGTTTTTGGGTTATTGGGCTTGGAAAAGACCCATGTAACCCCTGTTTTCCATTTTGTGTATTTTTTACTGTATTTTTCTTTTTGGTGTATTTCTCTCCGTGTATCTTTTTTTGGACCGTATATTAGATCTTTTGTTTTCAATATATTCATTTTAGTGTTTTATCATCTTTTTGAGTTCTTGATTCTGTTGTCTCTTTCTATTTCGTCCTTGCTTGATTGTGCCAGTATTCTTGATTCCCATTATATTGTTCATACCCTATTTTATTTACCCATCTTTCTGCCGTCTCATTATTTTGTTGGATCCCTATATTTCCTTTATTTTGATTTGTTCACACCCATTAATTACCAAACCCATTAACAAATACTCCTATTACCCATTAACCTAATAACTATAAACCCCAAATCCATTAGTTCTCACCTAATCTAATACCATATTAACCATTTAACCCCTAGCAACCCGTTACCCATGCACTAGACTGAACTCACTACCCTACCTGTTTGATCACCGCAACCCGTTAGCACCCTTAAGCCGTCACCACTTCAGAAAACCCTAATATTTTTCTACCCAACCTATTTATACCATGAGGTGACTGTTCACCTTCCTCACCGAGAAACCCATATTCCCTCTGCTCTCTCACCTCCCGACCACCGACCTTACCCCTCTCCTGTGCTCGCCCCCTCAGCCAGAACCCGACCCCCCGTCCCATATTCTCTCCTTGCCGTTGTGCCGCACTATAGGGATGCAGCCCCCCTCTCCCGCTCATCTCCTTCGTGCACCTCTCATCCTCGCCTGCAGCCACCTACTGCGTCGCCTCCCTGACTCCGATCAACGGCAGTCACTACCGCATGAGCAAGCACCTCTTGTGTGTGTGTGTTGGTTTTTCATCATCGTTGATCGTGGGTTGTGTTCGGTTGTCGTGTGTTCGCGGGCTCGTTATTGTGTTCGTGGGTATTGTGTTCGTTGATTCGTGGGTTCGTTGTTCGTTGAGTTCGTGGCCCGGGAATCCGTTCCCGTTATTCTTGATCATTGTCGTTTTTGTCGTCGGTTAAGGCAAGTAACTTGTATTCTTTTCTTTGTGTAATACAAGTACTAAATACCGCCTATAGTGTAGTTGGGTTCTAGAGACAATTCGTGTGAGTAACCCCTTGTTTATATTTTCTCTATTGTGTTGATTCGACCATAGTTGCCTCACATACATGACATGAAACAACTAGGGATGACCACTTTTTGAATGTATATGTTCATGCATGCTATTTTGTGATATCGTGTGCTTGATGTGTTATTCGTGTTATACTTGTCATGGACTTGCAAAATACTCTATACCAAGTTGTTTGGACATCCAGTACACCATATTTCATATTGGGTTATGATTTGGATGAGTTCTATGTGAACTAGTGGACTTTGTACATGAGAGGTATAATCTGTTTTGCCGGTTTTCAGTTTTTGATCAGTAATTTAGACCATATTAAGGTCAGTATATTAAAAATATTTGTGAACATGAACTGTAGATAATTCTGTCTATTTTCTAAACCTTTTGATGGATCTCAGTTTCGATTTACGAGTTGTGAGTTATGTCTATTTTACTACAAAGGTGTAGAGAAATTTCCATATTGTGTTTTTTATGAATTCTGAAGAGTAATCTATTTTTATCATGATGTTAAAAGTATTATTTTGATCCAATATTTTGCACAGTATAACTATACCTGATTGGGATTAGTCCTGAATTTTTGTGGATTTATTTGATGAGTTTTACAAACCGTTCTATACTTCCAAACAATTACTATACTAGTAGATTTTTCATACTGTTCAGTAAAGAATCAGATTTTTGACCTAATTCTACTTGCTGTTTGTAAAATATTTGTGAATATGAAAGTTAGCCTACTGGATTCTAGTTTAACACCCTTTTGATGGATTTGGATTTCGATTTATGGTTTGTGAGATATTACTGTTTTCGTACTGCAGTGTTTATAATTCCAGATTTACAAAACTACTGTATCTTGATGTTTTATGATTTTTGTTGACTAAACTATTTATATTGAAAAATTATGAAACTTTATATTCTGATGCTACACATATAGGAAAATAACCCAGATTTTTCTTGGATTTAATTAATGAGTTTTCATGTTGTTTTCCTGACTTCGAATACAATCTTCTGAATTCTGACTGAACATGGTTTCTGGTTTCAAATCTGTTTTTAGTTATGTTTTTGTGAAATACCATATGACTTATATATATTTGCTGGATTCGGCCGGGAGTCTATTTTTCAGATTCTTTGACGGATCTAGGTTTGCATTTTTGTAGCAACGGGAATCCCAGTTTTAGTGCAATACTGTCTTGCTGTCCTGAACTAGAACTTTTGTTGCCCTACCCTGTTAAGTGTTATCTATCAACTGTACATGTTTATCTTTCAGTATGAACCCATTACCTGTTTATATCATGTTATTCTCACTCTGTTTTCTGTACATACATGTCTGTCTGATAATAATAACAAAATAACCAAGCCGGGGTTAAGGGAAAGATCTAGTAGTGGAAAATATAGAAATGTGTAATGAAAAGAGGGTCCGTGTTCCCTATCTGTTACGTGTTCATGACTACATGACACATGAATCTGTTTATCTGAACCCTGACATTATTACTTCCCTATAGGAAGGTGTACTCAGAAGAGAACCCATAGGTTCTATCTGTCTATCTGATCTGCAACTGATATCTGTCTGTCTGATTCCTGAGTACACGGCCCTATGGACTCCACTACGAAATCTAAACAAAACTGTTTGAATGTAGCAACCATGTGATAAAAATTGGAGCGCATGAAGTGCTACCTAGATAGTAATCACACAAGACTTATAAAAACATGACATCTGTTATCTATTTATCTGTATCTGTTATCTGACATCTATTATCTGATTACCTGTTATCTGTTTGACTATCATCTGACACTATCATATGTATATCTGTCTGCATACCACTTGACACTTGATATATATTATCTGTATCTGTTAGTATACCATGCTATCTGATTTGTTTTCCCTGATTCATGTTAGATATTATATTCTGTTGATATGTTTATACCATTTTTTGTTTGTTTCTGCTGTTATTTCATATTTGTTATCCTTTCCCATGTACTTGTATCCTGCACTACAAGCGGCCCGTAACTTGCATTGACGGGAGTTTAATTTTCTCTTTTCCTTTTTCCTGCAATTTATTAATTGCATATCAGGATGACCAGTTGCCAGATGGAGTTGGTGACATGAGATATTAGTGCTGGAGTTTTATTATTATTTCTGTTGCTTATTTGAACAATTGTATTTGATACATGGATTTATTTGTATTTGGGCAATGTGACCCAGGATTATTAATTTATTCAGATCTGATTTATTTGAGATTAATATATTTTGTTTCAAATAAATTTCTGTTGGTATATTTGATTCGATTATACATACTTGGTTGACTTTTCTTTTGCTTGCGACTCTGATTATTCTTGTGAAATGTTGTAAAGATTTTGAACAGCTTATGGATGATGAAAATCATTTGCTGGACTTAGTCACGTATCCATATTCCGTATTCTCTTTTGGGAAGCGGGGTGTGATAACCCGGTTCCCAATTCAGACCTATTTGTAGGTGAAATTACCATTTTACCCCTGGAAGCTTTAAGATTTGTTCTCGATATGAACGGTCCCAATTTGGTTCTATTTTTAGCCATAACAGTTATTGAGAAGAAATAGGAGATAAGTGGGAAGTTATGAGTAGTGGGGAGGATGGAGAATTTAGGGATGGGGGTTATGCTCTTTAGGATAATGGGTTAACGGGTTTGGGTTAACGGGTCTGGGTAGAAATTCAAATAGGATTCTACATGTGGGCTTGGGTTGGGAATAGCTGGGCTTAAAAAAGTAATTGATAATAAGAATGAGTTGGGCTTTTAAATAAACCAAAATTATATACATAAGGTAATTTAGAATAGGACTTAGTTTAGGCTTACAAATTAAATAAGTAAACAATTTATATAATGGATTAGGATTCATAATGTTGGCTTGTAAGATTAAAAAAAATAAATTAAAATTGGGCCTGGATTTCTTCTACAAATATAATAATAATAATAATAATAATAATAATAATAATAATTGAAATTTCGGGTTCTAACAGTATAATTAAATATCCAGAAAAAGAAATTGGTTCCAAAAAAATAGTAGGATTTATCTAGAAAACCGGATTATAAGAATACGAAGAAAAGAACGTAAATACACCCCGTACAACCAGAAACAGGGGTTACAAATCCTACTCACCTTACAAACATAATTTCATCCTCGAAATTCATTCAAGCGGAATGTAGGACAGGGTGTAACGCCCCAAATTCCATTTACATGTAATTCGTAGCACAACAGGATCTTTTACTTCAATTCGTACAAATTTACAAGGAATTTAAAACTTTTCATTATACAACATTGTTCTGTTACAAAAATACAGAACGAAAGTTACAACAAAATATATACAACTTAAACATTCAACAACTTAAATCTTGAGATAATCAACAGCATCAATTCTTCTTTATGCCCTTTTGATAATCCAAGTCTTGCACTTGAAAACTGTGGGCACGTCAGTTGCATACGACTGACGCAATGCTATAATACAGCGATTCTCTTACTTTAGCAAACACAAACTTGAATGCACAATAAAATATAAAAATTGACTATCCTAAACATGTCCGTGTATGATATGAATTAATGCCTAATGCAGAATTTATACTACGATGACACTAATGTATACTTGTTCAGATTCTAAGTATCACATACTACATAGGTCCGAGGGCAAGCCCTTACGTACTCCATATTATAGGGTTTAATCCCTCGCCATGCAAAACCTACTACGGTAACAAATGTAACGCCCCGAATCCCAAATACACTGAATTCGAGATGTTCTACAGGATCTTTTCACTTCCTTTCGTACAATTTTACAAGGAAATTTAAACTTTTTACTTTACATCAGAGTTTACATCAATATTACATTTACATTGCACAGCGAAAGTAAAATTTACAACAATGAAACATATATACAACAACATTGTATCATCTTTAAGCATTTGTTCCTCTTTAATCTGCATCAAGCCATTTACCTGCATATAAGACTGTGGGTACGTCAGTTTATTCAACCGACGATCATTATACACGGCCATCCTCTCTATGCCAGAAATAGTATAACTTATTTTCCATATTTAGCAAACACAAACTTGTCACATTTCAAACTAAAGGGACTACCCTATTGATGTCGTGTTGTGATTGTGCACTTAGTCTTTAATGCATTTATTTATGTTACATGACACTAATGCACACTTGTTCGGATTCTATGCATCCCATACTACATAGGTCCGAAGGCAAGCCCTTAATCGTTCTTCATCTTTGTAGGGTTCAATCCCTCGTCATGACTTAATCTACTACTGTAACTACGATAAGTATCCTAGATATTTTCTGACCTACGAACTCATGTCTAGGCACTCTGGAGGGAATCCCATCGCTGACATGACTCATCATGCAGACATCCTGTGGTAATTCAGCTCTCACCATAGACATGACACCACCCGTAGTCTTCAAACATCCCACGAGCGTCGCCACCGGGACGGTACTCTGGACCAGCATCCTCACCCAGACTCATCATGGAAATTCCTGGGATACGCTCTCGCCGCTATCCAATGGCCCTCATACTCAATGTTTTTCTCTTACTTTCATCACATCTTCACTATGTACTAGTCCTTAGTTTTATTAGAATCATGAACAAAATCAAAGCTCTAGAGTTGGCCTCTCCGCTAAACCGGACTTATTCATTCATTCAACATGACCAACCTTGGTCTTTCATTTCAATAATTCATTTCAATTTCTTTTCCATTGCCGGGGGAGACTTAGCTACTCTTTCATTTCAATTCCAATTCACAATTACTAAAATAGTCTGAGCACTTCCAGCTCATGAATTTCATTTCATAATCTCAACAGATTTTCTTTTTCATGACCATAGTTCCACAATTATATAACTTTCGTAATTCAAATAATGATTCACTTCATTTCTTGTATAAAAGAGTTCATGCAAAGATGATAGAGTTTACTGTCACGACCAATATTCACATAAAAATCACAATCTTTATCATAAAACAATTCTTAGAATTTCAGAGATGTCAAAAAGTACTCTGAACAGTCGACTTGGAGCTCACCCAGTCGACTTGTTCAGTCAAATAAAGCTCTTCAATAATCGCTCGGAAGAGTCGACTGCTGCATATGGTCAGTCGGCTGTTCCGCAGCATTCAAAATCTCAATTATCATTTACAGGGCAGCCGACTGTCGTTCAACCCAGTCGGCTGTTCTGCAAAGTGCAATTATGTAATTACTCAAGTTCAATACAGTCGACTGTTCCACACATTCGGTCGACTGAACAGGTTAAAAATCTCAAGCTAAGGAATCATTCCTTCATTCTATTCACACCATAATTTGTCGCACTATTCTCCCACGAGAATAATTCACATTTCATAGTTGTCACATTATTCTCAAAATGAGAAATACTTTGCCTCACTAACGAATATTCACAATTCATATTTTTCATACTATTCCCAAATTAGGAAATAATCACATCCATCACATAATATCACTTCAATCTTTACTATATTAATCTTCTTCATTTCACGTTCTTTTTGCAAAGTATAATTTTCCCAAAAATACACTTATAAAACCATAGTTCTAATTACACATTTTTTTTTCTCAAATCACATTTTATTTCATGCAACAATTCCCAAATCATTTTTATAAGGTCCCATGTGTTTTTAGAAGAATAGAACATTCAAGTTTATAAAAATTCATCAGTACTAGTCGACTTATACTGTAGTAAGTCGACTGTCCAGAGGGAAAATATTCATGATTTCAAGAAAATAACATAAGTTGACTTGTAAAACATAAGTCGACTTAAAGGAGGGCATAAGTCGACTTAAAGGGTCCTAAGTCGACTTACCAGGGAATTCTTTTTCGGCATTTCTCAACAATTAATGCCACTAATCTCTTTATTAGCAAACCACACATTAATTCTCTGTTTTAACCTGTTGCCGCTAATTTTGGTGTGGGGGCAAACAGATAGTATTTGTGGATTCTTAGGAAAACTGAATAGTAAACCTGTATACCTGTTCCGTCGGGGTTTGATCGTCGATCCCGCTGTAGACCTGCAAAAAGTGCGAGACACCGGGGTTGTTCCCGGCAATGCACCCTCCGACGCTCAAGTCAGTAATCAGAGAGATTATGAAAGAGCGCAAAAACTGGAGAAAGATGGATTACCTCTTAATGGAGATGGATGGGGGGTATTTATAGGCATCTTAGGGAACAGATTAGGCATGTAATTCCTGTGTATAGATAAGGAATGTAATCCCTAATCCCCAGTGAAAGGATAGATATGAATCAGGGCCGTTGATTAATGTTAATCAGAAACCCTAATCCTATCCCGCTGGACTGGGTTTGTTGCGGGTTGAAGCCCGCACCCAGTTGAGGTGGGTCCGTTCGCGGGTTATTGGATCTGTGAGAAGGAGACCCAGTACCCACTTCAGACCCGTTTGTAGGTGAAATTACTATTTTACCCCTGGGCTTCAGGATTCGTGTCCAATTTGGACGGTCTCGATTAAACCCCTATTTTTAGCCACATCACGAGCCCCCCACTCCCAAAGGCTGAGGGCGATCAGTCTTTGAGGAGTAGTTTGACTGTATTAGTGGCTAGCGGAGTTGTATCGGAGTCCGAATGGGTGATTTTGAATCTTGAAGTGGGTAGTAAGGTAACTTTTTGAAGCCATATGATGTTCTGAAGTCGTATCGAGTTTTTATCTATTTTTTCGGGCTATTTATTTAATTTTGCGATGTGTTAACTAATCGTTCGGGGGGCTTAACAGTACATTCTAGGCAATAATTGTTCGTTCGGGGGCTCAAAAATATCCCCCCGAATTTTTAATTATTGTCTAGAATTTTTAGCTAATTTTCCCAAATTTTTAGCAATTTTTTCGCAATTTTAAAATAAATAAACGATTTAAATAAATAAAAATTGATTTTTAAATACTGATTTATGATGTGGCATAATCTGGGCCTTCGATCAGAGCGGAGCGCGAATTTCTGAGTAATCAGACGGTCCCCATTCCTCGGCAGGCTTTTTTGCCGTATACGAGGGTCGGCTCCTCGGTTCCTCGGCTCGGAGGGTCAGCGCTTCGGCTCGGAAGGTCAGTGCCTCGGCTCGGAGGATCCGAGGTACGTGGCATCATCTGGGCCGTCCATTTCAGCGTGGATCCCCATAAAATGCTATCTTGTCGTTTTGTGGACGTGGCAGGATCTGGGCCGTCCATCATGACTATCGCGCTTTTTCACAAGATCCAACGGCTGATATGGGTCGGCGTGTTTTTTCGCCATATACGAGGGTTGGTTCCTCGTCATCTCGGCTCGGCCTTACCCTCTACGAGGTACGAGGGTCGGTTCCTCGGTTCCTCGGCTCGGAGGGTCAGCGCTTCGGCACGGAAGGTCAGTGCCTCGGCTCGGAGGATCCGAGGTACGTGGCATCATCTGGGCCGTCTATCATGACGAGCGCGCTTTTTCACAAGATCCAACGGCTGATACGGGTCGGCGTGTTTTTTCGCCATATACGAGGGTCGGTTCCTCGTCATCTCGGCTCGGAGCCTCAGTACTGCTGGCCGAGGCACCGAGTTGGATATTTTAAAGGAAGCGCCTCTTGATGGTTCCGTTTTTCCGAGCCCTATGGCTCGGCTGCTCAGCTAAGCTGTTCGGTAGCTCGGTTGAGCAGGCCGATGGCAGTCAGTTCGGAAGGTACACGTGGGCGGATCTGGTCCGTTCATCATGGTGCGCATCACGAGGATGGGGTTCAGATCACGAGAAAATGTTATCTTGTCGTTTTGTGGGCGTGGCGAGATCTGAACCGTCCATCGAATTCTGACGCGAATTTTGGAGAGATCCGACGGTGGCTTCGCCTCGGAGTGATTTTTCTCCATATACGAGGGTCGGTTCCTCGTCATCTCGGCTCGGAGCCTTAGCGCTATTGGCCGAGGCACTGAGTTACTTTGAAGGAAGCATCTCCTCGAGCCCAGTGGCTCGGCTGCTCGACTAAGCTGTTCGGTAGCCCGGTTGAGCAAGCCGATGGCAGGCAGCTCGGGAGGTACACGTGGGCGGATCTGGTCCGTTCATCATGGTGTGCATCACGAGGATGGGGTTCAGATCACGAGAAAACGTTATCTTGTCGTTTTGTGGGCGTGGCGAGATCTGAATCGTCCATCGAATTCTGACGCGAATTTTGGAGAGATCCGACGGTGGCTTCGCCTCGGAGTGATTTTTCTCCATATACGAGGGTCGGTTCCTCGTCATCTCGGCTCGGAGCCTTAGCGCTGTTGGGCGAGGCACTAAGTTACTTTGAAGGAAGCGTCTCCTCGAGCCCAGTGGCTCGGCTGCTCGATTAAGCTGTTCGGTAGCCCGGTTGAGCAAGCCGATTGCAGGCAGCTCGGGAGGAACACGTGGGCAGATCTGGTCCGTCCATCATGGTGCGTATCACGAGGATGGGGTTCAGATCACGAGAAAATGTTATCTTGTCGTTTTGTGGGCGTGGCAAGATCTGAACCGTCCATCGAATTTTGATGCGAATTTTGGAGAGATCCGACGGTGACTTCGCCTCGGAATGATTTTTCTCCATATACGAGGGTCGGTTCCTCGTCATCTCGGCTCGGAGCCTACGTGGCGTTCACCGAGGTGCTGAGTTGGATACTTTGAGGCTTGTCTCTGACGGGTTGCTGCCTTCCGAGCCCAGTAGCTCGGCTGCTCGACTAAGCTGTTCGGTAGCTCGGTCGAGCATGCCGATGGCAGGCAGTTCGGAAGGTACACGTGGGCGGATCTGGTCCGTTCATCATGGCGCGCATCACAAGGATGGGGTTCAGATCACGAGAAAATGTTATCTTGTTGTTTTGTGGGCGTGGCGAGATCTGAACCGTCCATCGAATTCTGACGCGAATTTTGGAGAGATCCGACGGTGACTTCGTCTCGGGATGATTTTTCTCCATATACGAGGGTCGGTTCCTCTTCATCTCGGCTCGGAGCCTCAGTGCCGCTGGCCGAGGCGCCGAGTTGGGTGTTTCGAAGGAATTCAGTAGCTCGGTTGCTTAGCCGGCTGTTCGATAGCTCGGCTCGGCAGACCGGTGGCCGAGTCGTTGACTTGAGCGATTTGAGGAGTTTTTCGCTTCTCGTAACGTCGCAACTTTCCGCTTGGCGCTTTGGCTTCTCAGTGGGCCTTTGAGGTTCCCAAGGAGGCCCACTATCCCCTAGGGTTATAAGTTTTTACTCCCCCACTCCCAAGCTCATTTCTTACTTTTCACTCCAAGATTTCACTTTTGTTCTCTAAGTTCTCTGCTAGCGGCGATTCTTGCTCCAAGGTGGTGACGTTAGCTGTCGCGTGGGCCAGGCGATTTCCGGCAAGCACATTCCGACCGTGAACGTCACTTCAAAGGTCAGTCTACTTTGCCTTAGCTTTTTTTTTCTAGAGATGTCAAGAGTGAACTCGGGGAGTGGGGCCTCGTCTTCGGGCGATGATGGCGCCGAGGAGACGAGAAGGGCGGAGGCCCGAAGGAAGGGGAAGCAGGCCTCCGAACCGTCGGCTACCGAGGCGAGACAGGAGAAGAAGAAGAGGAGGGTGGCGACCCAATCTCCCGTGGTGGCGGTGATTGTGGAAAACCCGAAGCAAGCTCCCGAGATGGGACGATATCCCTCTGTTCTGTCCGGGCATTCGGGGATCAGGCAGTACGAGGGCAACCTTTTGGAGAAAGCGATCTACGGAAAGTCAAAAGTCGTCGAAGAACCTAACCCGGCCCTTCCCACCGAAGCCGACGAGCTCATTTCGGTGTTATCCGAGAAGGATCTCCTCCGGATCAGAAAGGGATTCGCCATCCCTCCGGAGTAAAAACTGATGATCCCCGGTCCCAGGATGCGAGCGAATTCCAGGCTGTCGTCGTCGGATATGTGCATGTTCGACTTCGACTCCTTGAATGCCGGACTACGTTTTCCGCTGCATCCTTTCATCCTCCAGATCCTCGGCTGGTTCTGCCTCGTGCCGACCCAATTCATGCCGAACACATGGCGTCACGTGAACGCTTTCTTGCTTCAGTGCTACAAAGCTGAAGTAGAGCCGGACCTAACGGTCTTCCGAGGCCTGTATCGAATAAACCGGCAGCACAAGACGGAGCATCGGTACTACTTGGGGCCGAGGAAGGGTGTTAGGATCATAGAAAACCCCGACTCAATTAAGGGTTGGAAAGAGAAGTATTTTATATTAAGGGGTGAGGCGATACGGCACATTCCGACCCGGTGGAAAGTGGAGGTGCCGAAATTTGCGAGAGCCGACCCTGTACTGTCTGAGGCCGAGGAGGAGGCGGCAAGGAAGATCATGGCCCTTCCCCTGTTGAGTTGGAGGGAGTTGACAGAGGAGGTGCTGTTCGGGTCCGGCCTTAGCCCCATCGACCCGAGTATGCTCCTGACATCTCATTTATTTTTGTTTTTCTTTCAAGTCTTTAGTTCGTCTTGCTGACTCGTTTTTTGTTGTTCGATGCAGAAGCGATGAAGATTGATTTCAACGCCATGATGGCCGATAGGTCCAAGTTGGCTGGGGGCAGAAAGAGGAAGAGGGCGGCCGCGGCTGCCTCGTCGACTCCGCAGCCCACGGTCGCCTCTACCATCACCCCGCCTCCTCCGGCTACTGAGGTGCCTTCGGAGTTGGTTGTTGCCGAGGAGCCCTCGGCCCCTGTGGCCCCGAGCATGATTGAGGGGGCCTTTGATGTTAACGCGGCGCTGACGCTCGAGGCTCCGCCGTTCACTAAAGCGGCCGAGGAAATCCTGACCGAGTAGCACAAGCAGTTGTTTGTGCCGAACTGGCGAGTGAAGAATCACGACGGATTCCTCGACAACTCGCAGATGTCAGTTCAGGTCGTCAAGCACTTGGCGACGCCAAAGGACAGAGCCGCACTGAAAGCGGGGACGGTCGGCGACGACACCTATGAGGTGGCTCGGTCGCTCGTGTCGGTAAGTTTTTCTTTTGCAAATTCGTTCAAGTTTTCTGCCCGGCTTGCACATTGCTCTGATCGTTGTTTTTGCAGGCCACCTGCCACTTCGGCCACCTTCTCGAGACGTTCGCCGAGCAGGAGAAGGATCTGAAGGCCGCCAGTGACAAAGACAGGGCGGAGAAGGTCAAGGCGGTTCGGCAGCTCGAGGCCGAGCAGCGGCGGGTCGAGGCCTTGGAAGTCCGGGTCGCCGATCTTGAGGCGGAGGTGGAGAGAGCCAAGGGGCGACTTGATGCGGAGTCTGCCAAGGTCAAGAAGGCTGCCGAGGAGCTGGCCGCATCGGCGAAGTCTCTGGCCGACCTGAAGGCAGAGAAGGAGGCGCTGGCCATCAAGATTAGGGCTGAGGTAGAGGCCGAGGTCGAGGCTGAGGCGAAGAAACACATGGCCGAGAACATGGAGAGGTCCTATCAGACGGCCCTCGATCATGTTCAGGATCGTGTCCCCGGCTTCGAGCGGGTCGGCTACAGACTGTGGCCCGGGTCGCCCTCAGGCGGTGAGGAGGAAGGAGGCGAAGGCGACGAGGTCGAAGGCGATGACGAGGAGGAGGAGGCCGACCCACCTGTGGCGAATGCCCTGGTCGAGGGAAGGATGGAGGGGCCACCTGGCGATGCGCCCGTGGTCGAAGCGGCGACGCAGGTGGACCCCTGATCCTCTTGTAAATTTTTGTAATTTTTGTTTTTTCTTTCGAACTGTGTAATGCCTTTTGCGGACTGGCCACCGCTTTTGATGATGAATGAAAGGTGTTTTGTTTTGATTTTGGACTTCTGTCTAAGTGTTTGGTTCGGCCACATAGTACTTCAATGTTGTCGCTTTCTTATTTCAGATTACCGAGCAGACACTCATCACCCCGGCGGATTGGCGCCGAGCCGAGCTATTTCAGCGGTCCCAGGAGGATCGTCTCGAGGGTGAGTTTCATCTGACGAGGAGAATACTTTATAATGTAGAGAAGAGGAATAGTGAGCTGTTGGTCGAGCTGCACCATCTGCGGATAGTTGAGGCCGAACTATCTGCGAAGGAAGAAGAGTTGGTTCGGGTTTCGGCCGAACGAGACGACTTCGCAAGGAAGGTAGAACAGTTGCAAAGGGTGACGGTCGACAAGAGCATCGAGGTGACCCACTTGCGCCGCATTATATCCGACAGCGCCAAGTATCCGGGTTCGGCAAAACTTCCTCGATTCAAAGTGATAGTAAAGGATGATACGTTGAAGGATCGGATCGTCGAACTGGAGGAAGAGGTTGCTCGGCTCAAGCCTCAGCCGGTGAGGGCTAACGTCCGGAGCACCTCGTGCACTCGCGAAGAGATCGAGCGAGGGATTACGTTTTATCAGGCCGCGAGCCGAACCCCCATCATAGGTAGGACAGCAGCCGACGCCCAAAGTGGGGTAGCGGTGTCTTCAAGTGGTGCTTCGGTTGGAGCGACTGTCAGGGTCAGCGGCGAAGGGGCATCTCGATTCGTCGGTCTAGAGACGAGCTCGGAGGTCAAGAAGCACCGTCCCAAGGTGCCGCTGAACCGGAGCGTCCCCCTTCCTCGGAGGCAGTGAACGGGTCGTGTCTTGTCTTCGGACTTGCGAACTTTGTTTTGTTGTAATCTTTTTGTAAATTTATCCAAGTTATATTAATAAAATTGGAGTTGATTTATCCGAATTGTTCTCTGCTGGCTTCTTATTGTGCTGTAGTTGCGCTAGCTAGGGTAGGCTCGAAATGAACCGCGAGGCAAGCATCTTGGCCTCGAAACTCACACTTTTGCCGCGGTTCTGAATCTTGCTCGGCGCCTTCAGGTGCGGCTCGGTGCGGCCGCTAAGGTACAGCTGTTTCGAAGCTGTGGCCACGCGGCCTGATTAGGAATGCGGGCCCTCGGACGTCCGAGCGTGGTTCTGAAAAGATGGGGCCAGTCTCCTAACAGCATTAATGGCACTCCGGGATCCGTGGGGGCGTTTCACCTTTCCAAGGGCATTAAGAACGGTGCCCCTTAATTAATACGCGGTGCTCCAGCTCCCTAGGCACGACTTTTGGACTCCCGAGGGTCATAATGACAGTCTCTTGGGGGAAGGCTATAAATCCCACACCCCCCTTGTGGTTTTTGTCATTGCAGTCTTGAACTCTAGTGGCATCGGTGGTGTCTGCCCTTGGGCGGATGCCAGCTTTGTGAAAAATTTTGATCTCGAGAGGTCCGGAGGGTGGTCACTCTTCTGTCTTGTTCTTCTCCCGTTCCTGTCAGTAACGATGTGGGTGTCAGGGGCGGGGGAGGACAAGGCAGAAGAGTTGGCGACCGTAGTCCGTACCTGAGGGAAAGGTTCCTCGGAAGGACGGGTGGCCGTTCTTCCACCATGGTCTTCTCCTGACTCTGACGGCCCCGGTGCGGATGTCAGGGTCAGGGGAGACCATGGTGGAAGAGGTGACGACCCAAGTTCGGACTCGGGGGATCGTGTGTTTCGGAAGGACGGGTGGTCGTTCTTCCACCATGATCTTCTCCCGATTCTGACTGCTCTGAAGTGGATGTCAAGGTCGGGGAAGATCATGGTAGAAGAGGTGATGACCCAGGTCCGAATCCGAGGAAGGAGTTTACTTCGGGAGGACGGGTGGTTGTTCTTCCACCGTGATCTTCTCCCGATTCTGACTGCCCCGATGTGGGTGTCAGGGTCGGGGAAGATCGCGGTAGAAGAGGTGATGACCCAATTCCGGAACCGAGGGAAAAGTCCCCTAAATCTTAACCCAAACTTTCTTTCGAGGCTCGGCTGGATACTTACTCGGCACGGGTCGGCTGCGCTTTTGTAGCTTGACAACCGGAGTGACTTTTGTCGAAGGTTGGTTCTGGTTGTCTGTCGCTTGGCGTTTGGTGCCGAGCAAAGTGAAGTGATCAGAGCTGTTAGATGGTTGCACGAATCTTGAGGCGGGTCCAGTTCCCAAGAAAACGTTATCTTGTCGTTTTGTGGACACGTGGCTGAATCAGATCCGTTCATCACACTCTAGCACACATTTTGAGACGATCTGACGGTGGTTTCGCCTCGGAGGGTTTTTTCGCCATATACGAGGGTCGGTACCTCGTCCACTCGGCTCGGCGGTCGTTGGGGCAATTCGGAATGGCCATCTGCCTCCGGCCCGCTTGAGGATGAGCCGGTGCAGTAAAGACGAGCCATATGACCCCGACCATCGTTAGGTTAGTTTAAGGGTTGTGGGAGCAGTTCCGAATGGCAAACTACTTCTAGCTCGCTTAGGAGCGAACTTGCGAAGTAGAATCGAGCCAAGTGTTGGACTCTGAACCATTCAACGGCTGTGGGAGCAATTCCGAACGTCGATCTACTTCTGGCTCGCCTATGGGCGAGCCGGGGAAGTAAATTCGAGCCGAGTGTTGGACTCCGAACCATCGTTAGATTAGTTCAAGGGTTGTGGGAGCAGTTCCGAATGGCGAACTACTTTTAGCTCGCTTAGGAGCGAACTTGCGATGTAGAGTCGAGCCAAGTGTTGGACTCCGAACCATTCAACGGCTGTGGGAGCAATTCCGAACGGCGATCTACTTCTGGCTCGTCTATGGGCGAGCCGGGGAAGTAAAGTCGAGCCGAGTGTTGGACTCCGAACCATCGTTAGATTAGTTCAAGGGTTGTGGGAGCAGTTCCGAATGGCGAACTACTTCTAGTTCGCTTAGGAGCAAACTTGCGATGTAGAGTCGAGCCAAGTGTTGGACTCCGAACCATTCAACGGCTGTGGGAGCAATTCCGAACGGTGATCTACTTCTGGCTCGCCTGCGGGCGAGCCGGGGAAGTAAAGTCGAGCCGAGTGTTGGACTCCGAACCATCGTTAGATTGAATAGTTAAAAGCAGAGAGATGTAACAGTACCAAAAATATGAAAAAACTTTATTTATTAATATCCAACGATCGGCTGCTTCTAATGTTGCTAGCCGTTATTACAAGAAAAAATAAAAGAAAAGTGCCACAAGTAACAGGAAAGGAACGGTTCGACATCTCGAATTACTTAGAGAGGCGTTGTTGCTCTCTCTTGGTATTTTAAGAGATGGTCGGCATTCCAAGTTCGGGGAATCTCCCTGCCTTCAAGATCTTCTAGTCTGTATGTGCCGGGGCGGATTTCTTTAGAAATCTTGTAAGGTCCCTCCCAGTTCGGGGCCAATTTGCTTTTCTGACTAAGGAACGAGATGGCCAACTTTCGGAGGACCAGGTCCCCTTCTTTGAGGTCCGTTGGGCGGACTCTTTTGTTGTATGCTAGCTCAATCCTTCTTCGGTAAGTTTGCTGTCGTATGGCAGCTCTCTCTCGGATTTCGTCTATTAGATCTAGACTTGCTCTGAGCTCCCTAGCGTTCTGCTCTTCTTCATAAGCAATCAGACGAGGAGAGGGTAACCCGACTTCTAGGGGGATGATGGCCTCGGACCCGTAGGTGAGATTGAACGGGCTCTCGCCTGTTGGGGTCCGCTTGGTGGTGCGGTAATTCCAGAGCACGTTAGGCAGCTGATCGACCTACAAGCCTTTGGAACACTTGTCTAACCTCTTCTTAATGCCTGAAAGGATCTGTCGGTTGGCATTCTCGGCCTGGCCATTCGACTGAGGATGGGAGACGGAGGAGAATCGGTGTTGTATGGCGAGGTCTTCACATAAAGCTCGGAAGGCAGCCCCAATGAATTGCGTTCCGTTGTCCGTAATTAGGACCCTGGGGACGCCGAATCGGCAGATCACGCTCTTCCAGAAGAATTGAACAACCTTGTTTTCGGTGATCGTGGCCAGTGGTTCGGCCTCTATCCATTTCGAAAAATAGTCGACTGCCACGACTAGGAACTTGAGCTGTCCGGGGGCTGGCGGAAACGGCCCTAGTAAATCCATCCCCCACATCGCGAAGGGGATCGGACTTGATAGGGAAGTGAGTCGTGCTTGCGGAAGGCGTCAGATGTCGGAGTGCTTCTGACAGGAGCTGCATTGCCGAACATGTCGTTCTGCGTCCCGTAGGAGAGTGGGCCAGAAATACTCGTAGTTCAACACTTTGCGCGCCAGGGCTCTGGAGCCAGAATGGGCCCCGCCGATGCCCTCATGAAGTTCTTGCAGGGCGTAGTCGGCCTGCCCGGGGGTGAGGCACCTCAGGTAGGGCCGACCATCCACCTGGGTGAAGGAGCATTTGTACAAGATGCCTTCGATTAGTGTGTAAGCTCGGCTCGGGTTCTTACCCTTCGTGCTTCCTTGGGATCCTCGGGGAGGAGTCCGTCCCTTAAGAATTCAACAAGGGGTTTCATCCAATTGTCTTCGAAAAGGACAGGCAATGTTTCTACGGAGTCCAGTGTTTCGTCCTCTATGCTCGGCCGTAGGAGGACTTCTATCAATACGGTCTGCTCGAGACCTTGAAGGGAAGAGGAGGCTAGTTTGGATAGGGCGTCGGCCTGTGCATTTTCTTCTCGGGGGATCCTTTGGATGAGGGCCTCTTCAAACAGCGCCATGAGGCTCTTGACTTTGGCTAAGTATTTAACCATTCTGTCATCGCGGGCTTCATATTCGCCGAGGACCTGATTGACGACCAACTGAGAGTCGCTGAAGATCCGTAGGCGTTGTGTCCCTGCATTTCGGGCCATTCCAAGGCCGGCTATGAGCGCCTCGTATTCAGCTTCGTTGTTCGAGGCTTTGAAGTTTATACGGAGGGAGTATTGGAGGATAAAGTCATCTGGGCCTGCCAGGATGACCCCTGCCCCGCTTCCCTCGTTGCAAGAGGATCCGTCAACATAAACCGACCAGACGGGTGGCCCCTTCACTGTTTGGCTGGTCTCGGGGATAGTAGTCTCAACTATGAATTCGGCGAGTGCCTGAGCCTTGATCGCGGTCCGAGGCTGATAAGTTATATCATATTGGCTCAGCTCGATCGACCATTTCATAAGGCGACCCGAAGTCTCGGGCTTGTGAAGAACCTGTTTCAGCGGCTGGTCGGTAAGAACGACCACCGAATGGGACTGAAAGTACGGGCGAAGCTTTCTCGCGGCCATCACCAGGGCATAGGCCATTTTCTCTATCTTCGGGTACCGGAGCTCGGCGTCCCGAAGCACTTTGCTGACATAGTAGATGGGCTTCTGAGCCCGCTCTTCTTCCCTCACTAAGACTGCACTGAGGGTCTGCTTGGAGGCTGCCAGGTAGAGGTAGAGGGGTTTGCCAGGGATCGGTTTGCTGAGGAGAGGGGGATTGACGAGGTAAGCCTTGAGCTGGTCGAAGGACTCCTGTTGCTGCTGCCCCCATTCGAATCCTTTAGCCCCCCTGAGGGCCTTGAAGAAGGGGAGGCATTTTTCCCCGGATTTTGAGAGAAAGCGCCCTATGGCGGCGAGGCGGCCTGTTAATCTCTGAACTTCTTTAATATTTCTAGGAGGGGCTATGTCCAATATGGCCTTGATCTTTTCCGGATTTGCTTCAATTTCTCGTTGGCTAACCATGAAGCCGAGGAACTTCCCTGATGAGACGCCGAACGCACACTTGTTCGAGTTGAGTCTCATATTGTGCTTTCTCAAAACGTCAAATGCCTCTTGGAGGTCGGTCACATGATTAATGCCTCGGATGCTTTTCACAAGCATGTCATCAACATACACCTCCATGTTCCGGCCGATCTGCGCCTGAAAAACCTTGTTGACGAGGCGTTGGTATGTCGCCCCTGCATTCTTTCGGCCAAATGGCATGACCCTGTAGCAATAGAGGCCTTGGTCGGTCACAAACGAAGTTTTCGGGATATCCGGGGGGAACATCCGGATCTGGTTGTAGCCTGAAAAGGCATCCATGAAGCTGAGGAGCTCATGTCCCGAAGTTGCATCGATCAGGGTGTCAATGCTCGGAAGAGGGAATGGATCCTTGGGGCAAGCCTTGTTGAGGTCGGTGAAATCAATACAAATCCTCCAAGTCCCATTGGACTTCTTCACCATTACTACATTCGATAACCACTCAGGATAGTTCACCTCCTATACGAACCGGGCCTTCAAGAGCTTGTCTACCTCCTCTTTTATAGCGAGCTGACGCTCGGGGGCGAACTTGCGCCTCTTCTGCTGAACCGGTTTGGACCCCGGATCAACGCTTAGGCGGTGGACTAGGAGCTCTTCGGAGAAACCGGGCATATCTGCAGCTGACCAAGCGAAGAGGTCTTGATTCCTTCGGATGCATTGTACAATGTCTGAGTACAGGGCGGACGGGAGGGTCTTGCTGACAAAGAACTTGCGGGCCGGCTCCTGCTCAGAGAAGAGCACTTCCTCCAATTCGTCCACCGGCTCGGACGTTGGTCGAGCAACATCTTGGGGGATTTCCAGAGTTTCTAAGGAGAGGACGGGTCCGAGGGTAGGGGTCATATAGCACTTGCGGGCCTGCTCCTGATTGCCCCTTACTTCCCCTACTCCGGCCCGAGTGGGAAATTTCATTTTGAGATGATAGGCAGAAGGGACGGCTTCAAGGGCGGCTAGGCCGGGCCGACCCAAAATGACGTTGTAGGCTGCTGGGACATCTACGACCATGAAGTCCATCGACTCCGTTCGGGTAGTAGGAGTTTTGCCAGCGGTTACGTCGAGGGTAATCACCCCCTCAATAGTCACTGGCACTCCCGTGAACCCATGGAGCGTGTAACCGGCGGGCTTGAGTCTGTCCCGGGAGAGCTTTAGGCCTTTAAAAGCGGCGAGGAAGAGGATGTTGACGGAGCTGCCATTGTCTACTAAGATCCTCTCCACTTTGAAGTTCGCCATGTGGAGACTGATGACGAGTGCGTCACAATGAGGGGTGCGGACACCTTCAAGATCTTCGTCAGAGAATGTGACGGGCACTCCGAGGCCTTTGGGAGGAGGGGTGGTTCGGACCGAGTTGACTTCTCTTATAAATGCCTTCCGAGAGGAGTTCGATGAGCCCCCCATTGGACCCCCATGAATGAGGTGGAGGACTCGCTCTTCCTCAAAGTCTGGCGTCTCTTCTCGTTCCGGACGCTTGTTAGCCCCCCGAGGCGGGGGAGGAAGTTCGTCTCGATCCTTTCTTACAAACCTGGTCAGCTGCCCCCTCTGGATAAGGGCTTCTATCTCGTTCTTTAGGGCGCGACAATCGTTGGTGTCATGCCCGTGGTCCCGATGATAACGGCACCATTTTTCTTTGTCCCTCCTCTTGGCGGGGGTATTCATCCTCGGAGCTGGAGGTATTATCCCTTCCTTTTCGACTTCCATGAGAATGGTTGAGACATTAGTGGTGAGGGGAGTGAACTTCTCGAATCTGGGGGGAGGTCGGCGCTGGCCGGTATTATCCTTTTGGAGCTTCTTAGCTCCTTCCTCTTCTGTTCCCTTTCTCTTAAACCCGGAGGAAGACCCCTCCCAGTTGGGTCGCTGCTCGGCCTCTTCGGTCCGGATATACTTTTCACTGCGAAGGAGGAGGTCGGAAAAGTTCTGTGGAGGCTTCTTGGCGAAGGAGGAGTGGAGGTTGGAATTGAGGACATTAGACTGAAATGCTGCCGTAGCGACCGACTGGTCGAGGGATGCTATGGACCTGGCTTCTGCTGTGAACCTCTTCACATAGTCTCTCAATTTCTCCCCCTTCTTCTGGTGGAGGTGCAATAGTGAGATGCTGGTCTTCTCAGCTCTACGGTTGCTTACGAAATGGGTGACGAAAAGGGTTTCGAACTGCTCGAAGGAGAATATTGAGGAGGGGGCAAGGCGAGAGTACCATTCTCGAGCTGGGCCCTTAAGAGTTGCGGGGAAGGTTTTGCAGAGGAGAGCATCGGAAGCTTGATGGAGGAGCATCAAGGTCTTAAAGCTTTCGATGTGGTCAACTGGGTCGGTCTCCCTGGTGTAAGTCTCAAATTGGGGAGGTTTGAAGCCGAACGGCACAGGTGCATCCACAATGGTTCGGGAGAAAGGGGGTCGGCTAGGACGTAGGGTCCTCCCCCTAAGCTCCTCTTCTCGGTCTATCTGACCCAGGCGCCTCTCTACTTCATGAAGACGGCGGTACATGGTGTCGTCCCTCCGACGGTAATCGGCCGAGCCTCTAGACTCGTCTTCGTAGGAGGGAGAGCGAGGGCTACGGCGATGGTAACTTCGGGAGCGACGAGGACTTGGGGTACGCCGGGAGTTGCTAGGAGCAGGACGAGGAGATGGGGATTGTCGGCGAGGGCTTCGGACCGGAGGAGGAGATGGAACCTTGGGTGCGTTGGTGTTGGGACGGAGATTGAGAGCTTGTAGGACGGTCGCTTGGAACTGCTGGAACTCGGCACGTGTGATCGGTGCCTCATTGTTCCCAGGCTGTTGCCGACCTGCAGGGGAGTGTGGCCTTCTTCGGTAGTGCTCGGGGGATTCTTTCCGTCCCCTTCGGTTGGGGGACCTTCTATACCCCTGGTGGCGAGGGTACCGCTCGTCCGGACGATGTTGGCGGGAGTTTCCCTCTCGGGCCCGCTTCTCATCCAGATGGCGGCGAAGGTCGTCATCTTTCTGGCGGTTGAGGGCAGTATTATGGCGACCAGAGGCTCGGGGATGATGGGAGGCCATAGAGTCAGTAGAGGCGTTGTGGATGGAGACGTGTTCTTGGTGAAGAGGCTGTTTTTGAGGGTTAGGACCCTTTGGAGGTGGCTGATTTGGAGGAGGCAGGTCTTGTTGGAGTGGGTCCTCTGCTTGAGGAGGAAGCTGTCCCTGCTGTTGGGTAGGCTGGACGGGAATCTCTTGCTGCTGATCGGGGTTGGGTCCTCTGTTGGACCCTCTTGATCTGACTTTCCTGGGAGGCATGGCTGGAGAAGATCTGTTCACCGGGAAGAGGAGAGGTTTCTATTCGTTAGTTTCCCACAGACGGCGCCAATCTGTTGCCGCTAATTTTGGTGTGGGGGCAAACAGATAGTATTTGTGGATTCTTAGGGAAACTGAATAGTAAACCTGTATACCTGTTCCGTCGGGGTTTGATCGTCGATCCTGCCGTAGACCTGCAAAAAGTGCGAGACACCGGGGTTGTTCCCGGCGACGCACCCTCCGACGCTCAAGTCAGTAATCAGAGAGATTATGAAAGAGTGCAAAAACTGGAGAAAGATTGATTACCTCTTAATGGAGATGGATGGGGGGTATTTATAGGCGTCTTAAGGAACAGATTAGGCATGTAATTCCTGTGTATAGATAAGGAATGTAATCCCTAATCCCCAGTGAAAGGATATATATGAATCAGGGCCGTTGATTAATGTTAATTAGAAACCCTAATCCTATCCCGCTGGACTGGGTTTGTTGCGGGTTGAAGCCCGCACCCAGTTGAGGTGGGTCCGTTCGCGGGTTATTGGATCTGTGAGAAGGAGACCCAGTACCCGCTTCAGACCCGTTTGTAGGTGAAATTACTATTTTACCCCTGGGCTTCAGGATTCGTGTCCAATTTGGACGGTCTCGATTAAACCCCTATTTTTAGCCACATCATAACCTTTTACCAAACATACTAATCTATATCTCAATTCATTCATTTCAATATAACACAAAGATTCATTTAATCACATGAAGTAGCAATGCCAATCTACTAACTTTGTGTGCATAATTTGTGATGTAAAATGATGAGACTTTCTTTAACAATCCATAGTTATAACTAATCCATACAAACTTAGGTTTTTACTAATCGAATCACATACAATTGCACACCCACATTCCAATCAATTCATAGGTCAATTCTCCAATTAAGAGTGTACTCTTATTAATATTTTTCATGCATCATTCATTTAATTTAATCTAGCATGTATCCCTAATTAGAAATACGGAAAATTTATCCACCTTGTATGGAGAGAACAAAAACACAATAGCAACAAGGTCCTTTGCAAACGAGTGCACCTCCTCCTAGACGCGCGCACACAAGCCCCAAAAACTCCACACCGAAAGCTCCTCCTTGAATAGCCGGCCTCTCCTTCTACTTGTTGCAAGCCCAAACTCCCACACAACTCAATCTTTTAACTCACAAACTACTACTAGATAATGCTATTAGACTATAGATTTGGAAAGGATATTAAGCACAAAATAACTAGCCATGGGGGGGGGGGGGGGGGGGGGGGGGGTATTTATACTAAAAATCAAATAGAATTGAGGGCTAGGATCAATTAGTTGGTTGCAAGATGGAGGGCCAAGATGGAAGTAGGAGTTGCAATAACTACCCACATCTAAGTAACCACCACCATGATCACCATTATAATTTTTGAATCTCCATCCAAAGGAAGCATTCCCGGCCTAGGGAAGAATGTGCATATTGCACGTGTACGTGGAGTGCACGTGCATGCAACTAGGCCCAAAATTGTACATTTAATTTTGTATAAAAATAAAATAGTCTTTTAGATTGTATTCTACATGACAAGTTGTGTAAAAATATAGTCCATGGGCTTTAGTTTATGGGCCAAAATAGTTATTTTAAAATAAAATAAATAAATTACATTTTGGGCTTTAAGAAAAGGCTTTTTAGTCTAATTAAAATAAGGCTTTTGTAGCATATATTAAAATATCTTTACTCATCTTGATGAAAATATTAACCAAAAATATTGCACGTGCACACTATGTGCAAAAATAAACAATTTTTCATAAATTGAAAAATCAGGGCATTACAACAAAAGCAAGGTTCAGACATCTCACGAGTACGGATTCCAGTCCCGAAGTTCACCGTCAAACCTTACAGAATCCTCATGGTGCGAACATCCTGCAAGTGCCCCTCTAGCCCCGGTATACGCATATACACTAGAGATCGGCCTCCCATCCATCCAACTATTCATGATCCCGGAATCCATCGTCAAATCAATCATAGTCCCGAATTTAATTAAGGCTCGTCTCACATCGCAAGCAACCACAGTTCCGGAGTCCACCGTAAAACTGGGTTATAGTCCTGGAGTCCACCGTCAGACTATATAGAGGCGCCACTTACGTTTGCCCAAGTTTCATCACATCTTCTTTTAGTGCCTATCCTTAGGTTTAAACATGAATAATAATACCACCTAGAGCTAGCTTAGCCTCATACCGGTCTTAAATAATATACTGAGAATGATAGCCCATATTGGTCACTTCTCAAATTCCGTTAATCACTTTCATCGCTTTGCCGGTACCTGGGTTTCACTTAGCCTCTAGAATCAACATCTTTCATGTTCAACATTATGGGGTAATCATACCCTCATGATTCACATTTCTTATTTATCCACTTTCTTTATATATCATAAAGCATTCCACCTTTTATAACAACATTCATTAACAATTTATCGAATCAAATTCATGGATAACAACCAAACCATTCACTTTAATAAATTCAACGCTCTTTCAATCAATAGAACCTTTTTCATGTTTATCAACACTTCAAGTATATTCCTCAATACCCAAGTTCTTTAAGATTAAATCACTATTTCTTAGTACACAATCTCTTTAAGATTAATCACTAGAAATTTTCAATTTTAATCTCCTGATCATGTGTTTGATTTTATTGTTAACCAACTCTTAAAATCTTTATTCATATACATTTTCGTTTGAAACTTGGATTCAAAACTCATCTAATACATGAATATGACTTTTGCATTCTCAAAATATCTCTGAGAATATTATAAAATAATTCTCAAGTGTTCTAATAATATTCTATAATATTTCTATGGAGTTTCACAATTTTTAAAACTTGAAAAATCTCAATAAATAAAATAAAACCCAAAAGTAGACACCCGGAATCGAACCTAGGCCAACAGCAACCCCAAGAGTCGCCCAGACTAGTGAGCCACTCATGAATTGTGATTAAAAGCCCACTAAGTTGTTTTTGTAACCCAGGAATGCTATTTCATTTATTTTCCAAAAAAAACACAAAGAGGCAGAGCCTCCAGACTGGAATCCGCGACCAAGAACCCCCCCCCCCCCCCCCAAATTCACTCACTAACCATTATGCCCAAGAATCACATCTGATAATGTAGGTGTTAAAATTATTTTAACTCCTCTCTGTTTCATCTCATTTTCAACTCATTCATCTATTTCGATTTCTATTCTTTTCTTTCAATTTAAATGTTCATAAAATACATTCCTAGATTTCCAGAAATGATTTCTCACTAATTTTATCCATATTAGAGTGAAGTTTTACACAAATATTGTATATAGTGATTTTTTAGAACTTTCATAAACACATACTTTTATTTATCATCAAGACTACATGAATATAATTTCTTATAGCCATTTATTATGAATTTAAAGAAAATTCATATCTCGCTTTTTGAATTATAATCTACCACAATTTTGTACATGAAACTTAGCAACCTTATGTACTGATATGGCTTTAAAATGGGGTTAAATCAAAACCGTTCAAATCAGGCACGAATCTTAAAGCTCAGGAGTAAAATGGTAATTTCACCTACAAACGGGTCCGAAATAGGAACTGGGTCTTTTCCCAAAAGCCCAATAACCCACGAACGAATCCGTCTTAACTGGGTGCGGGTTCCAACCTGCAAGAAACCCGGTTCAACTGGATAGATTTAGGATTTATGATTGTCCTTAATCAACGGCCCTGATGGCTTCTATCCATCCACTGGGAAGTAGGGATTTGATCTTATCCCGAAACTGGTTCCTAAGGCGGCTATAAATACCCCCCATCCCCCACTGTTAACAGGTAATCAATCTTTTGCCAATCAACAGCTCATTCATAATCTTTCTGATTACTGACTTGAGCATCGGAGGGTGCGTCGCCGGGATCAACCCCGGTGTTTCGCACTTTTTGCAGGTCAACGGCGGGAGATCACGGTCAAACTCCGGCGGAAAGGTATTTAGGTTTGACTATTCAACATCCCAAGAATCCACAAATCTATCTGTTTGCCCCCACACCGATTTCAGCAGCAACAAATTAGCACCGTCTGTGAGAATCGAACCCACGAATAGCAATCCATCCTCTTCCATCGGTTAAGATCACCTCCAGCCATGCCTCCAAGGAAACTAAGATCAAGAGGGTCCAACCGTACACCACTCCTCCTCAATCGCAACAGGAGGCTCCCCTCCAAACCATCTTGCAGCAGGGACAACTCCCTCCTCAGCCTAATCAACCCCTGCAGTAGGAACAACCTCCTCTTCAAAATCTTCAGCACCAACAGGCTCCACCCGGGCCTCAAAACGCTGGTATAGGGACCTCTCGTCCTCACCCTCAGAAGCAACCCCTTCACCGCGACCATATCTCCATACACAACCCTTCAACCAATTCAATGTCATCTCATAATACTCAGCCTTCCGAAGACCTCCGCAACATCCTCATCAACCGGCAGAAAGAAAAGGACCTTCGCTGCTGTTTGGATGAAAGGCGGGCCCGTGAGGGAGCCACCCGCTCAAAATGTCCAAATGAGCGAACTCCTCGTCGCCGTGACCACAGGTGGTCCCCTCTTCATAGAAGGCAGAGGGAGTCCCCTGAATACCATCGAAGAAGATATCATTCTCCCGTTGGTCGGCAGTCCCAGAAGGACGAGAACAGACCTATCACCCGAGCCGAATTCCAAGAGTTCCAGGCTACAATCTTGTAGGCCCTCAATCTCTGACCAAATAACAACAACAATGTTCAGAGGGTCCCCACTCCTCCTCCGGTCCAGAGTCCTCGCCATCGGTCCCTAACTCCTCCTCAAAATCTGAGCCACCACCATCACATTGCCAGTCCTCACCATTCTCCTAGCTACCATCGCCGAACTCCACGCTCCCCTTCGTACGAAGAGGAGTCCAGAGGCTCGCCAGGGTACCGTCAAAGGGATGATGCTGTCTACCGTCGTTTCCACGAGATGGAGAGATGCCTCGGTCAGCTAGACAGGGAAGAGGAGCTAAGGGAGAGGACCTTCCGTCCAAGCAGACCTCCGTTCTCCCGAACTATCATGGAGGCTCCTATTCCGACAAGATTCAAGCCCCCGCAGTTTGAGACATATACGGGAGAGTCAGACCCCGTGGATCACATCGAGAGTTTCAAAACTCTCATGATGATCCACCAGGCTTTTGATGCTCTACTGTGCAAAACCTTCCCAGCCACTCTCAAGGGTCCGGCTCGGTAATGGTACTCCCGCCTCGTCCCATCCTCCATCTTCTCCTTTGAACAATTTGAAACCCTCTTCATCACCCACTTCGTGAGCAGCCGCCGAACCGAGAAGACTAGTATTTCACTACTCTTCCTCAATCAGAAGAAGGGTGAGAAACTAAGAGATTATGTCAAGCAGTTTACCGCAGAAGCTAGGTCTGTTGCCTCCCTCGACCAATCGGTCGCTGCAGCCGCCTTCCAGTCCAATGTCCTCAATTTGAGCCTCCATTCCTCCCTAGCCAAAAAAACCCCTACGAGATTTCTCCGACCTTCTTCTCAAAAGTGAGAAGTATATCCGGGCTGAGGAAGCTGAACATCGCCCCACGTTCGCGGGGTCTTCCTCAGGAAGCAAGAGAAAGGCAACCGAAGATGAAGGAGCTAAGAAGCTCCAGAAGGACAACGGGGGTCAGCGCCGCCCGCCTCCCAGATTTGAGAAGTTTACCCCTCTCAACACCAATGTTTCAACTATTCTCATGGAGGTTGAGAAAGAAGGAGTCCTGCCTCCTGCCCCGAAGATGAATACCCCGGAAAAAAGAGGGATAAGGAGAAGTGGTGCCGATATCATCGAGACCATGGCCATGACACTAATGATTGTCGGGCTCTGAAGAATGAAATCGAGGCCCTCATTCAGAGAGGGCAGCTGTCCAAGTTTGTAAGAAAGGACCGGATCGATCTTCCTCCATCTCCCAGGGGGGCTAACAAGCATCCCGAGAGGCGCGACAAGATACCCAAGTTTGAAGAAGAACGCGTCTTGCACCTCATCCATGGAGGCCCAATGGGAGGAACCTCCAACTCTTCTCGAAAGGCTTTCATCCGGGAGGTCAATTCGGTGCACAGCATACCCCCTCCCAAAGGTCTCGGAGTCTCGGTTACCTTCTCGGATGAAGATCTAGAGGGTGTCCGAACACTCCACTGTGATGCACTGGTGATTAACCTCCACATGGCTAACTTCAAAGTGGAGATGGTCCTGGTGGATAATGGCAGTTCTGTCAACATCCTCTTCCTAGCGGCCTTCCGAGCACTCAAGTTATCGCGGGACAGGCTCAAGCCCATCGGCTACACGCTCCATGGGTTCACGGGAGTGCCAGTGACTATCGAAGGGGTGATAACCCTCGACGTAACCGCTGGCAAAACTCCTACTACCCGGATGGAGCCAATGGATTTCATGGTCGTCGACATTCCAGCTGCTTACAATGTGATCCTGGCCGACCTGGCCTAGCTACTTTAGAAGCCGTCCCGTCAGCTTATCATCTCAAAATGAAGTTCCCTACCAAGGCAGGTGTAGGGGAAGTGAGGGGAAGTCAAGAGAAGGCCCGCAAGTGTTACATGACCTCGACCGGGGGACCTATCCTTTCTCTCGAAACTCCTGAGATTCCCAGGGGAACACCCAGCCTATGTCAGAACCAGTAGACGAGCTGGAGGAAGTGCTCTTTTCAGAGCAAGATCCGAACCGCAAATTCTTCATCAGCAAGACCTTCCCCTCTGCCCTCTGTTCTGACGTCGTCCATTGCATCAGGAAGAACTATGACCTCTTCGCCTGGACAGCTGCTGACATGCCAGGAATTTCCGAGGACCTCCTTGTCCACCACCTAAGCGTTACTCCAGGGTCCAAACCGGTCCAGCAGAAGAGGCACAAGTTTGCCCCTGAGCACCAGCAGGCCATAAAGGAAGAAGTGGACAAGCTCCTCAAGGCACGGTTCATACAAGAAGTCAACTATCCCGAATGGCTCTCTAATGTTGTTATGGTCAAGAAGGCCAATGGAAGTTGGAGGATTTGCATTGAATTCACGGATTTGAACAAGACATGCCCTAAAGATCCTTTCCCTCTCCCCAGCATAGATACCTTAATCGACGCTACTTCGGGCCATGAGCTGTTGAGCTTCATGGATGCCTTCTCCGGATACAACCAAATCAGAATGTTCCCCCCGAATATCTCGAAGACGTCCTTCGTCACAGATCAAGGCCTCTATTGCTACCGAGTGATGCCCTTCGGGCTCAAAAATGCTGGTGCCACCTACTAGCGCCTAGTCAATAAGGTCTTCAAGAATCAGATCGGTCGAAACATGGAAGTGTACGTTGATTATATGTTGGTCAAAAGTATCCATGGGTCCGACCATGTCGCCGACCTATAAGAAGCCTTCGACGTGTTGAGGAAGCATAATATAAGACAAAACCCGAACAAATGTGCGTTCGGGATCTCGTCTGGTAAGTTCCTGGGCTTCATGGTCAGTCAGAGGGGGATCAAAGCCAACCCCGAGAAGATCAAAGCCATACTGGACATGGCTCCTCCTACAAGTGTGAAAGAAGTTCAAAAGCTTACCGGATACCTCGCGGCCATAGGACGCTTCCTGTCTAAGTCAGGGGAGAAGTGTCTTCCTTTTTTCAAAGCCCTCAGGGGGGCTAAGGGCTTTGAGTGGGGCCAACAGCAGCAAGAATCGTTCGAACAACTGAAAGCCTGTCTGGTCAACACCCCACTCCTTAGCAAGCCTATTTCTGGGGAAACACTCTACCTCTACCTCGCTGCCTCCGAGCAAACCCTTAGTGCTGTCCTAGTGAGGGAAGAAGACAAGGCTCAGAAGCCTATCTATTATGTGAGCAAGGTCCTTAGAGATGCCGAGCTCCGCTATCCGAGATTGGAAAATATAGCATACACCTTGGTAATGGCAGCCAGGAAGCTCCGTCCTTATTTTCAATCCCACTCGGTGGTCGTCCTTACCGACCAGCCGCTTAAGCAAGTCCTGTACAAGTCCGAGACCTCCGGGTGTCTGATGAAGTGGTCAATCGAGCTAAGTCAACATGACATATCCTATCAGCCTTGGACTGCAATCAAGACTCAAGCCTTAGCTGAATTTATAGTGGAAAGCACCAGCCCAGAGGCGAGTCGAGCAGCCAATGGGTTGCCTATCTGGACAGTATATGTAGACGGGTCTTCGTGCACCGAAGGGAGCGGAGTCGGAGTCATTCTAGCAAGCCCAGATGATTTTGTTCTCCAATACTCCCTCCGCATCAACTTCAAAGCTTCCAACAACGAAGCTGAGTATGAAGCCCTAATAGCAGGCCTGGGTATGGCTCGCAAGGCAGGAGCGCAATGTGTCTAAATATTCAGTGACTCGCAGCTGGTGGTTAATCAAGTCTTAGGAGACTACGAGGCACGAGACGACCGGATGGCAAAGTACCTGGCCAAGGTCCAAAGTCTCATGGCTTCATTCGAAGAGGCTCAGCTCCAGCGGATTCCTAGAGAAGAAAAATCCCAAGCAGATGCCCTCTCAAAATTGACCTCCTCCTCCCTCCAAGGTCTCGAGAAGACCGTCCTAATCGAAGTACTCCTAAGACCAAGCATAGAAGAAGAAGCCCCCGACTCGATGAAGTCGCTGCCCGTCCAACTCCGGGACAACTGGATGAAGCCTTTGATAGAATTTCTCAAGGATGGGACCCTTCCCCAAGATCCAAAAGAAGCCCGTCGAATCTGAATGAGAGCAGAGCGGTACACCCTTGTTGAAGGAGTCTTGTACAAATGTTCCTATACCCAAGTAGATGGCAGACCCTACTTGAGATGCCTCTCCCCGAAAGAAGCCTCGTATGCCCTACAAGAACTCCACGAAGGCATAGGTGGAGCCCACTCGGGATCAAGGTCCCTCGGTAGGAAAGCTTTGAACTACGGGTACTTCTGGCCTACTTTACTTCGAGATGCCGAGCAGCACGTCCAGCAATGCAGCCCTTGTCAGCAGTTCTCCAACATCTACCGATTACCCCAAGCACAACTTACATCTCTCCCGAGTCCAATTCCCTTCGCAATATGGGGGATGGACTTGCTAGGTCCATTCCCACCAGCTCCGGGCCAGCTCAAGTTCCTAGTCGTGGCAATCGACTAATTCTCTAAGTGGATCGAGGCCGAACCTCTGGCCACTATTACTAAGAACAAAGTGCTGCAGTTCTTCTGGAGAAATGTAATCTGTAGGTTCGGCGTACCTCAGGTCCTAATAACAGATAATGGAACACAGTTTTCAGGGGCAGCATTCCGATCTTTATGTCAAGACCTCGACATTCAGCAATGCTTCTCCTCCGTCTCCTATCCTTAGTCCAATGGTCAAGTATAGAATGCCAACAGGCAGATTCTCTCTGACATCAAGAAGAGACTGGATAAATCGACCAAAGGCTTATGGGCAGAACAACTTCCTAACGTACTGTGGAACTACCACACTATGAAACGGACCCCCACAGGAGAGTCGCCCTTCAACCTCACCTATGGGTCCGAGGCCGTAATCCCCTTGGAAGTTGGCTTGCCATCCCCTCGCCTTATTGCCTATGATGAAGAGCAGAATGCCAGAGAGCTCCGGGCGAATTTGGACCTTATTAATGAGCTCCGTGAAAGAGCTTCAATTTGCCAGCAAAATTATCAGAGGAGAATTGAGCAGGCCTACAACAAAAGAGTCTGTCCCACCGATCTCAAGGAAGGGGACTTAGTCCTCAGAAAGCTAGCTATCTCATTCCCCAGCCAAAAGATTAAGCTAGCTCTGAATTGGGAAGGACCGTACATGGTTTCCAAGGTAGTCCGGCTAGGAGCATATCGTCTTGAAGACCTTGAAGGCAGAGAGATACCAAGAACTTGGAACGCCGACCACTTACTGAATTACCAAGAGGGTGTTTAAACGCCTCTCCGAGTACATTCAAGTGTCGAGCTCTTTCTTTCTTTTTATTTGTACTTGCTTCTTTATTTTTCCATTGTAATAACGGCTCGCAACTTAGAAGCAGCCGATTAGCAGTTATCAATAAAGAACTTCCTTCGCCTAATAATTTTCTTGTTATTGTTTTATCTCTCTGTTTAAAACCCTGATTATGCTCTCTCAAACAACGTGTTCAGAGTTCAAAACTTGGTTCGATTCTGCTTTGCAAGCTCGCTCTTAAAAGAGCTAGAAGTGGTTCGCCATTCGAAATTGCTCCCACAACCGTTGAAACTTACTCGAACGACGTGTTCGGAGTCTAAGACTTGGCTCGATTCCGCTTCGCAAGCTCGCTCTTAAGCGAGCTAGAAGTGGTTTGCCATTCGGAATTGCTCCCACAACCATTGAAACTTACTCGAACGATGTGTTCAGAGTCCAAGACTTGGCTCGATTCCGCTTCGCAAGCTCGCTCTTAAGCGAGCTAGAAGTGGTTCGCCATTCGGAATTGCTTCCACAACCGTTGAAGCTTACTCGAACGACGTGTTCGGAGTCCAAGACTTAGCTCGATTCTGCTTCGCAAGCTCGCTCTTAAGCGAGCTAGAAGTGGTTCGCCATTCGGAATTGCTCCCACAACCGTTGAAGCTTACTCGAACGACATGTTCGGAGTCCAAGACCTGGCTCGATTCCGCTTTGCAAGCTCGCTCTTAAGCGAGCTAGAAGTGGTTCGCCATTCGAAATTGCTCCCACAACCGTTGAAGTTTACTCGAACGACGTGTTCGGAGTCCAAGACTTGGCTCGATTCCGCTTCGCAAGCTCGCTCTTAAGCGAGCTAGAAGTGGTTCGCCATTCGGAATTGCTCCCATAACCATTGAAACTTACTCGAGCGACGTGTTCAGAGTCCAAGACTTGGCTCGATTCCGCTTTGCAAGCTCGCTCTTAAGCGAGCTAGAAGTGGTTTGCTATTCGGAACTGCTCCCACAATCGTTGAAGCTTACTCGAACGACGTGTTCGGAGTCCAAGACTTGGCTCGATTCCGCCTCGCAAGCTTGCTCTTAAGCGAGCTAGAAGTGGTTCGCCATTCGGAACTGCTCCCACAACCGTTGAAACTTACTTGAACGACATGTTCGGAATCCCAATCACTTGACTAGACAACTGAAGTTTCTACCACTATACTAGATATGGGAGAAGAGTACTTGGATGAGCTAACCTTTGGTTCTTATGATTCGTTTAAAGTTGAAGTAATTCTTCAAGAGACTACTCTCCACTGCTAGGAACTGGCTTCTCTTACAATTCGTAGTGGCTCTCATATGGGGGAGGCTGCAAAAACCATAGCGCTGCTTATCAACCTCAAGTGCCTATAAGAAGGAAGATTTGCTTCTGATTTTGAGTAATCAAAAGTTGGAGTTGTAATTCTCACTTTGGGACTTCGGCATGCCCTGCCGAGCGTTCTTGGCACCGACGCCCAAACGTGGAAAGATTCTCACTTTGGACTTCGGCACACCTTGCCGAGCGCTCTTGGCACCGACGCCCAAACGTGAGAAAAACTCTCGCTTTGGACATCGGCACACCTTGCCGAGCGCTCTTGGCACCGATGCCCAAACGTGAGAAAAAACTCTCGCTTTGGACTTCGGCACACCTTGCCGAATGCTCTCATAAGCGAGTAAGAGGTGGCCCGCCCTTCAGAAGTGCTCCTACAACCATAGATGACTCACAAAACACACAAGTCCAAAAGAAGAAACAAGCTTCGCTTCTATAAAGTTTGGGGAACAAACCAAATTACAAGACTTAATACTTTTCTCTACAACGAAGTTACAATAGTTAAAATGCCAAAATTAGACAAGATTCAAAACTTGGAAAACAAAAGACTACTTCAACGCTTCCTAGGCACAGGGATGTTCTGCTTTAAAGACACCCAGAGATGGCGGCGCCTAACCTCGGAGCTCGTGGCGGCGCCTAACCTCGGAGCTCGTCCCTAGACCGGCGAACTGAGATGTATCTTCTACGCTACTTCTGACAGTCGCACCAACGGACGCTCCGCTCAACGAGACAGCCACCCTATTTTGGGCATCACCTGGAATTTGCCGAGCAACAGGCGAATGAGTCGCAAGTTCGTAAAACGAAATCCCTCGCTCGCTCTCTTCACGGGTACATGAAGTGCTTCTGATGTTGAACGGTCCCGAATGGGGCTTGCGGCGAGCAACCTCCGCCTCTAGCTCGACTATTCGTTGCTTCAGAGAGTCGTCCTTCATGGCTATCTTGAAGCGAAGGGGCACAGCAGAGCCCACAGCACCAGAGCTGTCGGTAATAATTTGGCGGAGGTGATAACCTCGATACTCTTGTCGACCGTAACCCTCTTCAACTCGTCGACCTCCGCCGTCAACTCGTCGTGCTCGGCCATCAACTTGCCCACCGTTGCTGTTAATTCTTCTTCCTCCGTCAAAAGCTCTTCTTCTACTATCCGCAAGTGGTGGATTTCAGCTAATAGTTCGTCCCTCTCCGTTGTCATCTTTGACAAGGAGTGGCGGAGACACTTAAGCCTCAAGCCGAGACTAAAGGCTGTCGATGAGCCATCATCATTGCCTTCAGGGGTCATCTCAGCAAGCCTCCCTTCTAGTCTTCGAATCTCGGTATCTCGGCAGCTTACAATTAGTTGCAGATGATTTCGTTCACTTTTGGCTCTGCGCAGCCCAAACTCAACTTTATAAAGGCGTTCTCGGCACCTAGCGAGGCACAACTTCGTTGCCCCTAGGCCGACCTCGGAACATAGCTCCTCCGCTGCATGAGTTGGTTCGATAATCTGTGTCACCTCCACGAGCTGAAAATTCCAAGGCAAATGACGAAAACACTTAGCAAAAATTAGCAAATTTGGTTAACACAAAGCCGACTCCTAAACAAGGCAACGAGTACACTGCAAAATTTTGAAAAAAATATTGTGAACACGTAGCCGAACCTTTAGGCAGGGCGACGTGAACACTTAGCCAAATTTCAAGAAAATTTTTGTAAATATAAGATTCACAAGCACTTAGTCAAACTCAAAAAGAAGGATTTTCATTCATTTCAAAAAGTGTGGTGGCCAGTCCGCAATTAGGCAATACATCAAAAAGTACAAAAAAAAACCAGAAGAAGTCAGGGGTGACCTCTTTCCCAGGGCGACGGGATTGGACGGGGTCGAATTCCCCCGAAGGCATGACCATCGCTAGCGGAGTCAACTCGGACCCCTGACATTCGCCAACGATCTCGACCTCGGTGTCCACTTCATCATCCCCTACTTCCCCCTCGAACTCTTCATCGAAGCCGTCGACGTGGTCGGGGAAGAGTCGCCATCCGGAGCAGTCAACCTCGGGGTACCGCTCTAACACTTGCTCGATGGCGCGAGCGTATGCCTTGGCCATGTTGGCGGCAAGGATGCCCTGTGCTTTCTCCATAGTTGCAGCTTCGGCCTCCTTCGCCGCTGCAACCATGGCGGCATCCACAGCCTCGGCCTGCTACTTTGCCGCCTCCTTCCTCTGCCGAAGCAGATCGCCCTCGAGCTTCGTGACGAGGCCTTCGAGGTATTCTAGCCTCGTCGTCTTCCCCTTGGCCTCGACCGTCAATTTCTCGAGCTCGTTGGCGAGACGAGCTTTTTCAGCTCGAGCACGGTCGACCTCCATCTTGAGGTCCTTCTTGAGCTCTGTCATCTTTTCCATAAGATGACCGAATTGGACAGTTATCTGCAGCCGAAAAAAAAAGAGTTAGAGAAACAAATATGCAAGTTATCTACAAGTAAGAAATCGATACTCACCGATACCGCCGAGCGAGCAATCTCGAAGGCATCATCGCCCACGCTGTCAGCATCCATGGTGGCTCGATCCTTCGGCATGGCCAAGTGCTTCACCGCTTCATGCTCGACGTCGAGTCGCCGAGGAAGCCGTCATGTTTCCAAACCTTTCAGTCTGGAACGAAAATCTTCTTATGCTCCTCGGTGAGGGAACACCTCGGCGTCCGCCATCAACGGAGGCGGCTCCATCCCGAGGGTAGCGGCCATCGGGAACTTGCCAGCCTCGGTCGGTGCCGAGGTCACTACCCTTGCCACCCGCGGGGTCACCGTTGTCGAGGCCGCTACCTCCTGAACGGTGCTGTCGACCGTCTTGGGCTTCGGAGCGGTCACCTTCGTGGCGACCCTCTTGCGCTTCTTAGGTGCCTTGCTTCCGAGGGCCGCCCTCTGCACCAGAATTGCGTCATAATCCATAGTCTCTACAACGAAAGAAAAGTTCGGTTAAAACAAGTTATGATTGGATTAGAAAAAAAACAAAACAGACGGATAAAGCCGCGTACTGGGATCTACGCGATAGAGCCCTCCCCTGAAGAGCGTGTCCTCGGTCAGATCTCTCCAGTCGAACTTTGGCCGGTCGAGAAGAATCCGAACCACCTCTTCTTCATTGGGGTGGAGCACCAGAGACTCCCTTACTCTCTTCGTCACCTCCTCCACCCAACCCGAGGGTATGCTCCACGGTTCGCGGCTCCAAACTATGAAGTACTTGTCCCGCCAGTGCTTTATGGAGTCGGGGTAGCTGACAAGCCGAGCACCATGCCTCGGAGCCAAGTAGTAGAGGAACTCGGACTTGTGCTGTTGATGAAGCCGATAAAGTGTCCGAAGCACCCTCAAGTCCGGCTCGATCTCGGCTGCCTGACAGTGGAGCGCGAACCCGTTGATGACCCTCCACGCATTCGGCATCAGTGGATGATGCCCGAACCACCTCAGTACCTGAACGGCGACCGGGTGAAGGGTCAGATGCACCCCGGTGATGAAGGCATCGACCGGCCAGAAACACATGTTTACTGGCATCAGCGAGTTGGCCCTCACCCCGGGACCCGGCAGCATCAACTCATACTCCTTCGGGATTTGAAAACACTCCCAGATTGCTACCAGGTCTGCCTCGTTAAGAATGGAGACTGTGTCGTCCGCTTCCGAGGTCTCTCTCGCTGCGTTCTCCTCGAAGCTCTGCCCCCAGCCATATACTATACGCTCGGCATGCTCCTTCGGAAGCTCCCGAACCCTATGGAGCCCCGTCAACACGCCTGGCAGCCTGCCGAACTCCCCCATACGCTTCGGATCTTCCACTATGGTGTCCCGACCATCAACTTTCTTTCCCTTGTCGATGCGAGGTCTCTGACTCGGAGATGGCTCTTCGCCAGCGGAGGGGGAGGGCTCCGAAATAGGGGAAAGAGACATTTTCTACTTGAAATAAACTAAGTATAACTTACCTTGAATTGACACGCTCGGTCGGAAAGTTCACCGGAGTGCTGGCGACGATCGCCGAAATCTCTCTCTAGTGAAAATAACTGCCTGAGTAAAAAATTGAGAAGTGAAAAATGAGAGGGGGGTGAGTCTCATAGAGGTTGGGACACAAAACGAGGATGTTGGGCTTCAAAAAACCAATGGTCAGGCCCATTTACACAAAACGACAAAAGTTGTACCGTTGCATTAATGACTAACGGTCAAAATCATCAGAAAATCAACAGTCAAAAGACCAGTTGTCATCTCCAGGCTGTCAGACTCGCGTTAGGACTTCGGCACCCCTTGCCGAGCCCTCTTGGCATCGACGCTCAAACGTGAGAAAAAACTCTCGCTTTGGACTTCGTCATGCCTTGCCGAGCGCTCTTGGCACCGACTCGCAAACGTCAGAAAAAACTCTCGCTTTGGGACTTCGCCATGCCTTGCCAAGTGCTCTTGGCACCGATGCCCAAACGTGAGAAAAAAACTCTCGCTTTGGACTTCAGCACACCTTGCCGAGCGCTCTTGGCACCGACACCCAAACATGAGGAAAAACTCTCGCATTGGACTTCGGCACGCTTTGCCGAGCGCTCTTGGCACCGACACCCAAACGTGAGGAAAAACTCTCGCGTTGGACTTCGGCACGCCTTGCCGAGCGCTCTTGGCACCGACGCTCAAACGTGAGAAAAAACTCTCACTTTGGACTTCGGCATGCCTTGCCGAGCGCTCTTGGCACCGACACCCAAACATTAAAAAATTCTCGCTTTGGGACTTCGGCATGCCTTGCCAAGCGCTCTTGGCACCGATGCCCAAACGTGAGAAAAAACTTTTGCGTTGGACTTCGGCACGCCTTGCCGAGCGCTCTTGACACCGACGCTCAAACATAAGAAAAAACTCTCGCTTTGGACTTCGGCACACCTTGCCGAGCGCTCTTGGCACTGATGCCCAAACATGAGAAAAAACTCTCGCATTGGACTTCGGCATGCCTTGCCGAGCGCTCTTGGCACCGACGCTTAAACGTGAGAAAAAACTTTCGCTTTGGACTTTAGCACGCCTTGCCGAGCACTCTTGGCACCGACGCCCAAACATGGAAAAATTCTCCCTTTGGGACTTCGGCACGCCTTGCCGAGCGCTCTTGGCATCGGCGCTCAAACATGGGAAGAAAACTCACTCCGAACTTCGGCAAAGACTCGCCGAACCCCCTGATTCGACATGTGTACCCACGCCGAGGTATCTCTACACCTCGGCAGGGGACCCCGAACCCCCCTAAACTTTGGCCTCCTTCTTAACACGTGATTAGTGGGGGTCGACAACGTCGCCGAAGCAACTTGTCACCAAATGAAGAGAAATACACCTTTGAGCAACCACGGGCATTAGATCTCCTCGAAATTCGCGCCCAATGCTGATGGAGAGCCCAGATCGCGCCACGTCATAAATGGTATTAAAAATTAATTTTTTATTTTTTTAAATCGAAATATTTATTTGAAAATTGCGAAAATTGATTTAAAAATTTAAGAAAATTAATTAAAAATTCTAAAAAATAATTATAAATTCGGAGAAATATTTTTGAGCCCCTGGGTAAATAATTATTGCTTAGAATAATTAATTATTGTCCCCGAACAATAAATCACCACTTCACAAAATTAAATAAATGGTCCGAAAAATAAATAAAATTAAGAAAAATTGCCAAAAGTCCAAGAGATCTCAAGAACAACCTTGAGCGCATAACTAACTCTAAAAATCACCATAATACCCCATATGAAGATTCGACACCCCTCATTTGGACTCCGATACAACTCCACAAGCCATTAAAACAGTAAAACTACTCCTCAAAAACTGATCACGCTCAGTCTTCAGGAGAGGGGGGCTTGTGATATGGCTAAAAAATGGGGTTAAATCAAAACTATCCAAATCAGGCACGAATCTTAAAGTTTAGGAGTAAAATGGTAATTTCACCTACAAATGGGTCCGAAATGGGGACTGGGTCTTTTTCCAAAAGCCCAATAACTCATGAACGGATCCATCTTAACTGGGTGCGAGTTCCAACCTGCAAGAAACCCGGTCCAGCTGGATAGAATTAGGGTTTATGATTGTCCTTAATCAACGGCCCTGATGGCTTCTATCCATCCACTGGGAAGTAGGGATTTGATCTTATCCCGAAACTAGTTCCTAAGGCGGCTATAAATACCTCTCATCCCCCACTGTTAACAGGTAATCAATCTTTTGCCAATCAACAGCTCATTCATAAACTTTTTGATTACTGACTTGAGCGTCGGATGGTGCATCGTCGGGATCAACCCCGGTGTTTTGCACTTTTTGCAGGTCAACGGCAGGAGATCACGGTTAAACTCCGGTGGAAAGGTGTTCAGGTTTGACTATTCAACATCCCAAGAATCCACAAATCTATCTGTTTGCCCCCACACCGATTTCAGCGGCAACATGTACATATATACACAATTCATATAATTTAATCATGGCATACAATTATGTGCCTAACAACACTACACATGCTCTTAAATAGAATTTCAATTTGATAACATAACAATTCTTTCAACTAGCATGCATTAATTACTCACATTTCATTATACTAAAAATTCTAGATAACAACACAACATGCATCATTAAAATAACTAAAGAACTCATGCCAATAGTCCATTTCAAGCATAATCTACCTACACATGCATTCTACAATAATTTACAAAGTAAAAGAGACACCCAACTTTTTCTTGATGCAAATTGTAAACATAACTCCTAGAAAATTGATCCAAGCTCCACCAAGATTGGCTTCTCCTCCTTAGCAATGAAAACTGAAAGCCTTCCCTCTCTTTCAAAATTTGAGCCCTCTCTTTTTTCTCACTTTTGATTTTCTTTTAGTTTTGTGTGTTATTCATGTTAAAGGAGGGGGGTATTTATAGGAGTATTGTTTGGTTGAGATTACTCCCACTACTCAAATAACTACACACTCACTCACACACACTCTCCACTCTCTCCTCTCTCTCAAGTGTGGCAGGCCAACTCATCTAGTGCGCAACACGTGCATGTGCACCCTATGTGCACACTCTTTCGCATATTCTTTTATTAATTGTTATTAAATTAAGTGTAGGTGTATGTTACATGACAAGTGTACTAGTTTTTTAAAGGTTCATTTAAATGTAGAATTAATTATGGGCCTTTATTTATAATTAATTTTTCTAGTGGGCCAAAAAATAGATTTAGGCCTATTTGGTTTAATTAATTAAAATAAAACATACAATTTTGACAAAGAAATGAGAAGAAAAATGTGCATGATTCTAGAAAAATTTAGGGACAAAATGCATAAAACTTTACGTGCAATGCACGTGCAAAATGTTAAAAATTTATTTTTCTAGGATGTTACACAGGGCAAAAACAAACTTGTGAGATAAAAAAAATAGGAAATTATAGGGAGAGAGACAAAGTGGCGGCAACACCGGAATAAGAAGGAACATGGATTAGATTGATATCAAATAATGAACCGGTGAAAGGTGATGAATGAAATGTATGAATAGAGAAGTAATAATGCAAAGAAGGAGAAGCAACAACAAAATCCTGGGACCTGTGGGTTATGGGCCCACCACGCTTCCACTGTGCCACTCTGATCGGAAAGACTCTGTCATCAGCGTCCATTAACTCTAGTGATTTGCCTCGTGGCTCACCATATCCTTAGCACGTCCAACAATGTATATTTAGCATGAAATTCGAACTCCTAACGACTGGGATTCTGAATACTTCGTGGGATACGAGGACTCTGGATGCCATAGAGGAAACGAAAACACTTCCTCTCGTGGTGATGACCCAGTCCATGGACATATCGTTGTAGATCACATGTAGCCGATCGACGAACCGAACAAGAATAACAGAATGGTGGCACCGGAATTTGAGGTGAACATGGTAAGGGAGAAATACTAGTATGATACTCAATAATAAATCATTAAATGAAAATGAATGCAAGTCACAGAAGAAAATGAACGATGCAAGAACTGAAATATGAAAGAATTGACGAGACGAGCAGAAATAAAAAGGATGGATAGCACCAGAATCAAAAGAATATGAGTACGAAAAGAATGAATTTATACCCAATAAGGAATCAATCAATGAGGATGAATGTAAGGGACGGAAGTAAACAAGGAATTAAAGAATTGAATATGAAGGGATCAAAATGGATCGAATAAGACTAGTATCCATATTCAAGATGATTATTGCATGTTCATGTGATCAATGTGATGTGCATATCGTTTAGCTAGCCTGGCTAAACCCTCAAACTAGTTAGGGCCTAACCTGGCTCTGATACCACTAAAAATTTTGTCACGCCCTGCTTCCCATTATATGGGAACACAGGCATGTAACTTAGGCCTAGCGCATGATATAAGTATGCCTACTCATATCATCCATAAGCTGTACAATGAGACAAGCTGCGGAGATAATGTCTGACGTGTATTTCTGTTGAGAAATGAGTATCTCCCGAGATCCATGGGCAATCTCTAGACCCAGAAAGTAACGTAGTCTACCAAGGTCTTTCATATGGAACTGTTGGTGAATGTATTTTTGGGTGGATGCAATACATGCAGAGTCATCCCCAGTAATAATCATATCATCAACATATAATAGTAGAAGCACCCTCCTATGCGGTGTCGACCACATAAACATACAATGGTCCTGTGAACTCTGACTGAAACCTTCTTGTGTGATGACACAGCAAAAATACTCAAACCAGGCTCGAGGGCCTATTTCAGACCATATGTACCACGACCTAGATGGCAAACATGATGAGGAGGTGTGGTAAGGCCAGGAGGAGGACGCATGTAAATAACCTCAAATAAGGTACCATGAAGAAAGACATTCTTCACATCCATCTGGTATAATGGACAGTGACAGATGGCGGTAATGACAAGGAGAGTGCGAATTGTAGTCATCTGTGCAACTATAGCAAATGTCTCATCATAATCAATGTCATGCTTCTGAGTAATTCTCGGGCAACTAGACGAGCTTTGTGCCGCTCAGTGGAACCATCAGGTCGATACTTCACCTTGAAGATCCACTTGCAGCTAATAGGTTGGATGCTCACAGACAGTAGAACAACATCCTAAGTGCCAGTCAGATCGAATGCACCGAACTCCTCTACAATAGCTTTCTGCCACTCGGGATATTGAATTGCTTGCTGATAGGTTCTAGGCTCACGCGTGGAGTGTATGGAAGTGAGATATGCATGACACTGTGGTGAGTAGAAAGCTAAGGTGGCAAAGCCAAACTGGTCAGAAGGACTAGTGGCATCGGTGTATAACATGCCAGGGGGATGCCCGAGGTATAATGTGTAGACTGACTGTAGCGCCCCGAATTTCCAATACCCAGAACTCGAGACACAAGCCAGAACTTTCCTTCAAATGAGTCCAAACACAGTAAAATCAAAAGAAATTTAACAATTTATATTGCCACCAAAGTTAGACAAGTACAAATTTGTTCATCATAGAATTACATCAAATAAATTTATTGTACAAAATTTATAATCTCGTTTTGTATGATAATCAGAAATCTTAGCAACAAATAGGACAACAACTTCCACTAATTACTTCCCGTAGCTTGAGTTCCCTGTTCCACGATCAGCAATCCTGTAACTGATAACCTTTGGGAACGTCAGTTGAATACAACTGACGCAATACTGATAAAACCAGTGACTCTCCAAAACTCAACAACCAATTTTTGATGCAAAAGAAAAATGTGTATTCAAAATCACAAGTGTTAGTGTATGTTATGCCCTAGAGTCTAATGCACAATTCCAAATGCACACAATGCACTTACTTTAATGCAATTCATTTGGAAACGTATGCATCCCATACTATATACTTCTCCAAATACAACTTTAATGGAAACGTATGCATCTCATACTACATACTTCCCAAAGAGTTTGTAGTCTCCAGATTAGAGGTTGCTATGCATCCTACTCTTGTACTCTTTTCTGTTCCTGACATTCATCTAGTGACTGGTGAGGTTGCAATTATTTGGTCCAATTCTGCTTCTGCAGTCAGTAGTGGTGTCCCTGTTTTCCACTATGCCCAGTCCCCGCATACCCACTGCTCCGGACCTCACCCAAAAGTTGTTACAAACATAAAGGTGGCCCTGCGGTAACTCCCGCTAGCCGATATGCCTAGATTCTTACTCGCGATTTTGAGTCTTACTATAGCTTCCTGTCCGTATTAAACAATATTGAACTTGAGGGATTCTTAGGGTCTATCCCTAACTTTTGACAGGAGAATTATAGTACACACATCTCGTTCTTATCACTAGACCTTAGGAATAAACAGACGATACTATGTCGCCCATTCACCTTAACAGGCGAGATGGCACCGCACATGTCCCCTTGATAGGCGAGTAAAGCCACCCGACTAGTGTCTGCCCTAACAATCAATGACATGTTCTGGTCTTATGATACTACCACTAGTCCTGGTTAAGCAACTACTGATCATAATAGTGCATAGATTATTGATTACCAGCGGATTACTTACTTGTAATAAACCTAGTTCTTATCCAAATTCACAAGCCCTAGGGAAAACCAACACGGCCCCTAGACCAAGCGCAAGAGTTGGCCCAACTTGGCCCAAACTTGACCCAACAAAATTGGCGATTTGACCTCCGTTGACCGTCAATCACCCTCTTGCTTGGATCTCAACCCCGTCTCCGTTCCATGATCAATCCCTCCATGGGTATCGATCCGCCGGCGCACGAAGACTATCTTCATTCAATCCATCTCTATGTGAAAGGTTACTAATTATCAAGGGTCAAATGGATACGACTCACCCAACTAGGTCAGTAGAAAACTAAAGATGAATAACAACAAGTGCACCAAGGCAATAATGAGCTAAGAGCTGCTCAAAATATTAAAACACACTAGGTGCAAACAAGCACAATTCTAACATGATCAAACACGACCCAAAATTCAGATAAACAACATCCTAGGTCTTACTCTAAAGCCCTAGTATGATGAAAACATATATTTAATCAAAACAGTGAGTTAGCTACTCAAACTGTAGCTTGTGCTATTTTGGAAATTCACCATAAATCACAAAATCAATGAAATTACAATTTCTTAGGTTCTTTAGAAAGATCGTTCAGTCTACTTAAACTTCTCAGTTGGAAACTTTCTCAAAATGGTTTATTTAGATGATGAAAAAGACCTCACACTGATATGTATACAAATTCTCAGGAGATGCAGAAACTATCGACCAGTATATGCTTAAAACTCAGTTAAAAATAGTCATGATCTCAAAATCACATAAAATTTGGCATGAATAATACAGATGCATATGGGCAGTACATATCAAAAAATTAGCTCAAAAATCCAAGTATACAGAAAGTTATGATAATTTGAATAGGATGCAAAATTACCAAACAGTAACCACATTGTTTCTTAACAACAACAGCAAGTTGTATTTTAAAGAGGTAACAATTCTTACTCAAAAATTATGAAACTCGGAAGGAATGTCCACACTAACTTAAGATACTACTGTAAAAATTTCAAGTTCAAATTCTCTTTTATGATGATGTTATGCTTTCCAAGGTAATCAGTACTCATAATGAAAATAGAGCTGAAACACTTATATCTCAATATAGAAACATGATTTTATGTAAATATCAAATCTTCTCAAAAAATTACTAAAATTAGTAGGATTGCTATAGAGACAAATAAGAACCACGCATAAAAATTTCAACTTAAGAATCCATATATTTTGGAATGAATGAATTTCCAAACTGAGCACAAAATTCTTGAAATAGAATCGAAAGACAGTTCAAAGTTTTCATTACCCAATATAGATGTAGCATTTTCTAAAAATAGCAAACATCATCCAAAATTATGAAAAATTGAGAAATTTATATATACATGTAAGATAACCTGTAGTAAAAATTTTAACTCTAAATTCATGATAAATAAGGAGATATGATTTTCACAAGTCAAACATGTTAGATTCAAACAGAGCAGAAAACTTATCTCACACCAGCAACAGGTTCGAATTTATTAAAATATCAAATCATATTCAAAAATTGTGAAATTTGGTAAAGATCATAGGGACACGGTCAAGATGCTACCATAAAAATTTCAAGTCTAAATCCCATCATGGCACAAAGTTATGATAACCATCTCATGTTAATTGTTCACAAGATTTAACATTTATCGGTCAATTAGCATTCTTAGCTCAAAAACCTAAGTTGAACATACAAAATCTAATTCATGCCATTTAGCTAGTCTCAAATCAACAACTTTTCATCATACACACACAAAAAAGAAAACAAATCCATAAGCATAGTGTTTAGAAAGACACACACTATGAAGTTTGTTGATGAACTCTTCTTCTCTTTCACCTTGTTTGGCTCCTCCTCCTCCTAGCTCCTTGCTCCTGCTCCTTTCTTGTATGCTTGTTCTCCAACTTCCAAGTTAAGCTTGAAGAAGAAACTGAAGTTGAAGAAATGCTAGGAAATGAGAAAATAAAGTTTTTGAAAGAAAATGGTTTTAGGGTTAGAAAAATGGAGAACAAAAATGGTTTTCTTGATGAACTAGAGTTTTTATATGGGGAGAGGGGTAGTGGAGGTTGACCAAGGGGTGATAGGAGGTGGGGGTGAGCACACCCCAAAAACAAGCCTATAGTTTTTCATGGTGGTTTAGGGTTCTAATTAGTTGTTTGGATATATATATATATATATATATATATATATATATATATAGGAAAAGCTTCGGTTGTGCACTCCCCCTCCGTGTGCACTAGGCCTTCGGACGTTCGTATCGACGATCTGAACCGTTCACATTGATCTACACATCTAAATTAGTCTAAATATGTAAAATCAAATCATTTTAAATTCATTTGCCCATCCATCATGTGACTATAAAAAACAATGATTTTCAACCATACAATTTTGTAACACTTCAATGGATGGGCAATCATTGTTTTTTACAACAATCATTGTTTTTTATACAATTTTGTAACAATCATTGATTTTTATAGTCACATGATGGATGGGCAAATGAATTTCAAATAATTTGATTTTACATATTTAGACTAATTTAGATGTGTAGATCAATGTGAACGGTTCGGATCGCTGATATGAACGACCGAAGGCTACCGTGTGCACTAGAGGAGTGCACAACCAAAGCTTTCCCTATATATATATATATATATATATATATATATATATATATATATATGAAAGTCTTCTGTTGTGCACCACCTATGGTGCACACGGTGTGTGCACTCGGCCTTCTCGCCTTCGTATCGAAGATTCAAACCGTTCACATTGATCTACACATCTAAATTAGTCTAAATATGCAAAATCAAATTATTTGAAATTCATTTGCCCATCCATTTAAGTGTTACAAAATCGTGTGGCTGAAAATCATTGTTTTTTATTGTCACATGATGGATGGGCAAATAAATTTCAAATGATTTGATTTTACATATTTAGACTAATTTAGATGTGTGGATCAATGTGAACGGTTCGGATCGTCGATACGAAGGCGGGAAGGCCGAGTGCACACGGAGTGTGCACAATGGAAGATTTTCATATATATATATATATATATATATATATATATATATATATATATATATATATTCTTTTTGAGTATGAATGTATTGTGTATGTTTTGTTTTGAGATATGTAATACATTTTCTTTTTGAGTATGAATTTTTTGAGATATATAATAGTTTATTATTATAGAAACATTATACGTTCTGTCTCAATTATAGTTGAGACAAACATACAATTTAATTGAGAAATTATTCTAACTCCAGTTCAGCAATTGTACCATTTTCGGATTCAAAATATATTAAATAATATGTCTCAATATTTACTCAATTAAAATGAGAAGAATCCATTAATACGTATGACTCTGAATTGTGCACGGACTAATGTACAAAATAGTTACATACTATTTTGCGGGATCTTACACTGACGAACCGGTGGTGGATTGGCAGGGTGTGGGAGTGAGGTCGGTGGGTGGGTGCATGCAGCTGAGGGGATGTGAGTGGTGTGGGTGCATGATGTTGTAGTGATGCAGGTGGTGTCTCTGTAGGAGAAACAATAGGTGTAACATCTGTATTAGATGATAAAGGAGCCAAATGAGTGGGATCGAAGGGAATGAATGAAGATGTGTCCTGTGAGGTAAGCCCAACAACTGGGAAATCAAGAAAGCTAATATCCTCAGGAGATGACAAGCAGTAAGGATAGTCTTCCACAAAGGAAACATGTCGGGAAATACAAACACGACCTGCCGATGGATCAAAACAATAATACCCTTTGTGCTCTGAATTAATACCTAGGTGAACGTACTTTGCAACATGAGTGGTGAGATTCATGCACTCAGTGGGAGGGAGAAGAACGTAACAGGTGCACCCAAAAATATGGGGCATACTGTAGTCCAGTGAGTGATGAAGAGCCTCATAAGGTATCGTACCGATAGGGTAGACGAGAAAGTGATGTTAAAGAGGCTAACAGAAGTCATGAAAACTTCAACCCAAAAATAACGAGGAACAGAAGAGGTGAGTAAAAGAGCATGAGCTGTCCGAAGAATGTGACGATACTTACGTTCAGCTACACCATTCTGCTCATGTGTGTAAGGGCATGATTGGAAAAAAGTGTGTCGTGAAACTGAATGATCGATCTCATAGTGGTGGAAGTGTACTCACGAGCACCGTCTGAGCAAAAATTCTTGATGCACACACCGAACTGAGTGTGAATCATGGTCATAAAAAACTGGTAAATATTAGGAATCTCAGATCGTTGGCACATATGAAAAACTCATATATATCGAGTGAAGTCATTGATGAAGATAGCATAATAGAGATAGCGTTTGTACGAAGGTACATGAGAGAGTCCCCATATGTCAGAATGAACAAGTTGAAAAAGATGGATGATTTGAGAATTGCTTTTGTTATTAAAAAGGAGTGATATGTGTTTAGCCAAATGACAACCCTAGCAATTAAACAAATGTGTAAAATAAAGAGGACCAAGGGCACCACTATGGGCTAAAGTCTTGAGTCGAGACTCACTAAAATAACCTAAACATCTATGCCACATATCAGCTTCAGATGACATAGTGTTAACAAAATTAAGATGAGATTTATGTGTATGCAGAAAGTCTAGATGATATAGATGAATCTATCGACTAGCATGCCTAAACTTCTAACCAGTGTGTGAATCGGTAATAGAACAACCTAAATAATCAATTTGACGACAAGACCACTATCGCATAGTGCACTAATGGAAATAAGGTTCATGGATAAATGGGAAGCATAAAGAATATAAGGTAATGCGAGAGTGAGAGAGCTAATAAACTCTGAGTGTGTAGTGAGAAGTTGTGTGCCATCGGCTGTGTGAAGGGATAGAGAGTGAGAGAGAAGTGCAGTGCTAGTGGTGAGCAGCGTATAATTACTAGTAAGATGATGTGATGCAACAGAATCTAAAATACAGGAAGAATTCATATCAGGATTAACAAAGAATTCAGGGGCATAGGGGCCAGCAGTAATAGACTGACCCAAGAGCTGGAGTTCCAACTGAGTGAGGCAATGCTGAAGATTGGCCCAATCAGCAAGAGATGGCAAGACCGAAGTAACGGTCATGGCCGAAGATATACAGGATGAAGTACTTTGAGGAGGAATGAGACTGGTGTTGTTGTGGCATGGATCGAAATGAGAACGAAGATGTTGCTGGTGTGGGGATCGAGATAAGGAATTGGATGGTGCTACCGGTGTCGAAAGAAGGGGTGGAGCAGGATTAGGGATGATGCTGACATGAGGGAGATCGGAATTAGGATGATGATGGCGTTGTTGTTGTCTGAATTTGGATGGGGATCGGGATGTGAAGAAGAGTGAAGAGGAAGATGTAGCAGTGGGAAATTCAGTGGAGATGGAAAGATACTAGCGAAACTGGGGTTCCATTAAAGAAGTTCTAATACCAGTAAAAAAAATCCCAATTTTTTTTTTACTTCTTTTATACTACGACGACGAATGGCGGCGATCAGCGGTGGAGGCGGCAATCAACGGTCGACAACTATAGACAAGTAAGAGGAAGGAGAGGTAGGGTTAGAGTTAGGGTTAGGGTTAGGGTTAGGGTAGGGTAGAGTTAGGGTTTTCAATTTCTTTTTTTTTGTTTTTGTTTTTTTTTGTTTTTTTTTTTTTTGTTTGGGAAAATTCAAAAATGGGTAGGGTTGGTTTTGGGTAGAAATAAAGGGTAGGTTTTTGGGAATGATTAGGAAGTGGAGGAGTTTGCGGCTAAGGATTTGGAAGAGGGGAAGAGTGGGCAGCTAGAGTTTCGGATAGGAGTTAGGTATCAGGGAGTGATGGCGGCTAGGGTTTTGGGAGAAGTCAGCGGCGAGGGTTGCGAGGTGTCGTCGTGTAATACCCTGATTTTTCAATTAATGAAAAATTATTTATTTTGCACGTAGTGTGCACGTGCAATATTTTGTTTGGATTATTTTATTATGATGTGTATAAATATATATATATTTGTTCTCAAATTATTTTGTACAAAAGACTTTTTTAATAAATAAGAAAGCCTTATTTTAATTTAATTAAAAGCCCTTTTTCTTAAAAAGCCTAAATATATTTTATTTTATTTATTTTACTAACTATTTTGGCCCAAGAATAAAGCCCATGGATTAATCTTCTTTTATTTAAACTTGTCATGTAGAAGACTAATTTATCACTAATTTATTTTTATACAAAATTAAAATGTACAAATTTGGCCTAGTTGCATGCACGTGCACTACACGTACACGTGCATTGCACACTCTTTTCATGGCCGACATGCATTCTTTTTGGAGGGAGTTTTGAAATTGATCATGGTGTTCATGGAGGTAGTTTTGTATTTGTGGGTAGTTTTTATAACTCCTACTCTAATCTTGGCCCTCCATCTTTCAACCACCTAGTCAATCCTAGCCCTCCATTTCACTTGATTTCAAGTATAAATACCCCCCCCCCCCCCCTCATGGCTATTTTCATATGCAATTACATACTTCCAAATTATAGTCTTAATTAGCAATAGTGTGAGTTATAAAAGATAGAGAGATTGTGTGGGAGTGCTTGCTTGTTCCAAGGAGGAGTGGCCAGCTATTGCAAGAAGGGAGCTTGCGGTTTGCTTAGGGGCTTGGAGGTGCTCGCATTCGGCTAGGAAGTGGTGCCTCTTGTTGCAAGGACTTGATTGCTTTTTGTGTTTTCTCTCCATTCAAGGTGGGTAACCTTTCATATTTCTAATGTAGGAATCTATGCTAGGTTTAATTATCAAAACTATGCATGAAAAAGAATACTAATAAGAACACACTTTAATTGAAAAGTTAGTGTATGAAATGATTGAAATGTTGTGATTAACTTGTGTGTAATTCTAGTATGAAATTAAATTGTGTGTAGAAATTCTCCATGATTATTAGCATGAATGAATGATGGTGGTTAAAATCCCTTAAGAATATTTCTAGCATGATGCATGAAAATTTCCAATAAGAACGCTTGCTAATTGTATTATTGAAACATGAAATTGATTAAGAAAAGGGCACACTTTAATTTGAAAAGAGTGATTTTCTTGAATAATTGAGATGTAATTATGCTAATTGATAAGTAATAGTATACATTGTGACATAGATGAACTAATGAAATTACTTTGTTATCATGAAAGAAGAACTACTCAAAAAATTAGTAGTTTTGAGTTTTACCTATTCATGTGCTAAATAGACCTTTATGTTGATATGGGCATGGATAAATCCAAAATATAGGTGTTTGTTGGATAAGAATTAATAACAGTGAATTATCATAAGAAAATTGTGAATAAAAAGGGATTAGAAGACTAATTGATTTTTCAATGTCGAAAATAAAAAGTATAGTAGTCTTAATGAACAATTCATTAATTTGTGTGGAAAAAACTATGTTTTTAGTGCAAAAAATTATTTTATACTTGCTGTTATGAAAATCATATGAAGAGGATTTAATCTGGAATTTTTCAGTAGTTTTTACAAAGGCAATATAAACCAAGAATAATTTGAACATCGAGTTGTTTTTAAAACAGTACGAAAATGACTCATATGGGTTTTTACTAGGTATCGTGACAACCTAAGCTAGTAGCTCAAGCGGTCACTGAGTGCGGCTGGCTTCTCTGGGTTGAGCGGTTCGAGTCCCTGTGTTCACAACATTTTTTCACACCATTTGAAAATATATAACTTTCGACCCGAAAGCCATATATACTAAATTCGCCCCCTTCATATCGCTAGCACAGTTCGGCCATACGGCGGGTGCTCTTGGCTCTGTTTCCGTTGTGCCTGGGTTCGATTCTCACCCTCGGCATATATAAAAAATATTTTTTTGGGAGTTTTAGATGTCCAAAAAATGTGAAAAAAATATGGTAATTCTCATAAAAATGTAAGGGATTTTATAAGAATGATTTGGGTATTATTTGAATAAATTTTACTATGGTTTGGAGTCAAAAAGCATATATAGACATATGGTTTTAAATGGATTATTGGTATGAAACTATAACTTGAAAGAATAAGTGAATTGGAACATTAAGAGTTGATTTGGCAAAAAGAAATGTGGTTATATGATATGATGCAATTATTTTCTCACTTGTGGAACAATATGAAGTGTGCATATTGTTTAGTGATGTGGAATTATTGATGTGATACTTGATAAGTATATGCAAACTTATGTGCAATGATGGACTTGTGAACAAAATGAGAAATCATGGATTGAAAAGAGAATATACATGTGAGTATGAGAACTCAACATGGAAATTTATAAGTTGAAGATTGTGAAATAAAATTTGAAATAGAGTAGCTAAGTCTCCCCGGCATTGAGAAATGAAATGAAATGAAATTAGACCAAGGTTGGTCATGATGAAATGAATGAATAAGTCCGGTTGATGGAGAGGCTAACTCTAGAGATTAATTTTGTTCATGATTTTTAATTAAAACTAAGGACTAGTACATAGTGGAGACGTGATGAAAGTAGAAGAAAAACACGAGTGAGGGCCATCGGATTTGCGGCGGAGAGTATTTCACAGGTTCTTCACGATGAGTCGTGACATGACGTGGATACGGCTCCAGGGTACCGTGGCGGCGGAAAGTATTTCACAGGTTCTTCACGATGCGTCGTGACATGACGTGGATACTGTTCCAGGGTACCGTCCCTGTGGTGACACTTGTGGGATGTTTGGTGACTGCATGAGGATCGTGTGCCATGAAGGAGGCTGAATTGTCCATAGGTTCTTCACGATGCGTCGTGACATGATGTGGGATTCCCCTCCAGTTTCTGTACACGTGCTTGCACTCATAGATCATCACAACACGACATCAATAGGGTAGTCCCTTTAGTTTGAATGTGACAAGTTTGTGTTTGCTAAATATGGAAGGTTAAGTTATACTGTTTCCGGCATAGAGAGGATGGCCGTGTATAATGTTCGTCGGTTGAATAAACTGACGTACCCACAGTCTTATATGCAGGTAAATGACTTGTTAAAGATTAAAGAAGAATGGATGCTTAAAGATTATATCATGTTGTTGTATATTTATTTAATTGTTGTATTTTACTTCCGCTGTGCAAATGAAAGGTGTAATATTGATGTAAACTCTGATGTATGATGAAAAGTTTTAATTTCCCTGTAAAATTGTACTAAAGAAAGTGAAAAGATCCTGTAGAACATCTCGAATTCAGTGTATTTGGGATTCGGGGCGTTACACGTCGGATTTGGGAGGTGAAGGTCGAAGTGAAGAAGGAATTGGGAGTGAGTGTCGACAGGATTGAATGTCGAGGGGTTGGGAGGCGTAGGTCGACGGGAAAAAGGAATTAGATTTGGGTGTCTGGAGGTGGAGGTCGCGGGAAAATGCAGCGGTGAGAAGGTGGCTGGAGTTGCTGGAGTCGAAGTTGTTGTTGTCGTTGCTGATAAGATCGTTGCCGAAGTTGATGGTTGTTGAAGATCTCAATGAGAGGTTGCTGAAATAGAGTAATTAGGGGTAGAATAATTAGGGGTAGAGATTACTGATATGATACCATGTTAAGATTGTAACACCCCGCAAAATAGCATATACCTTTTGTGCATTATAATCCGTGCACAGTTGAGAGCAGACGATTATGTATTTTTCTAATAATAATTGATTTTAATTGAGAAATTTCAAATATATTATATATTTTGAACCCGATAAGATGTATTCGGGATATTTTCTCAATTAACTTTGCATATTATTCCGATTGTTTAAATGAAACAATCTTTTTTGGGAAATAATATTTTTATAAAATATTTTCTTATTTGTATGTGTGTACATATATGAATGTATGTATATTTGTTTGGATTGTATATGATATATGTATCTATATACAATTGTTTTGAATGTGAATATGTCTATATATATTGTATGCTTCGAATACTTGAATGTATTTGGTATGTATATTTATATGTGTATGTATCTTAAGATTGTATGTATGCATGTGAAATCCTAGTTTCTCACCCTTGATCATGATGATCAAATTGGATCCAAGGGTTCAGAATGTAGCCATGAAGCAAAATAATTCCAATTCTCCATTTATACCTGAATCTTCTAGGATTCATGTAGAAATATCTACACCCTCCACCTCACCATCTCACCTTCATTCACTTTCTCCCTTCCCCTCCATTCACTGCCGACCAAAACCAAATCCACCCTCTCCTCCATGGCCAGCAAACCACACCCCCCCCCCATCTCCATCTCATTTTCACCTAAAAAGAAAATCTTCACCTCCATCTTCTTATACTTCTTCTACTCTCCATCTTCTTCTACTACTTTCTTCATGGGATGAGAAAAGAAAGAGAGAAAGAGGGGTTTTGATTTTGCTTGTACATTCTTGGAGCTAGAGTTGAAGTTGAGCAAGAGGAGGAGAATAAGCATGCAAGAGCATGGAGCTTAAAGATTCTTCAATCAAATTTGTGGGTGTTCTCTAACTCTAGAATTGATTTTTTTATGTGATTTGGTGTGTAGAAAGGAGCATGAATACCATGTATGAGTGTTTGATAGGTTTTGCAATTTGAGCTTGTGTGGTAGTACAACTTTTACCATGAATTCATGTTAAGAACACACATGTTGTGTTATAGCTTAGAAATTTCTAAATTTCAACTGGCTTAGAACCCGGACACAAAATTTTTGTGGCATGTTCTAGAATGAGTTTAGACCACCCTCTAATTTTTTCATATTTTTATGGGTTCATTTAGTAGCTCAACAAAGTGTTTCTTTTTGAAACAGTGAGCATCACAAAAACTGGCTATATCATGTTTTTAGAATGATGCTTGAAAATTCGTATCTTGGAATTGGTGTAGTATCTTGAGCTCAAACTTTTTGTGGATATTCTTAAATGTGTTAACAATTTTAGTTTCAAATATCATATTTTTCAGAATTTATTTGATACATCTATAACAAATTATTTGGTCGACTAGTTGAGATGGCAAACTGGCTCTGTCCAGGTCTCAAGTTGAAGTTCAAACAATTTTAATTATTTTTGGGTACAGAATTTGACAATGAGAATTTTTGTATAGCATCTTCTATGTGTCTAGATCATGTTTCTAAAGTTTCAGAATTGTTAGACATTCCTTGATGCTCTTTAAAAATTGTATTGCTAGAGAGTGTTTGCACACAGCCTGAAAAACAGAACTGATTTTCTACTAATTTCAAAAGGGTATAACTCTTTGAGTATTTTGAATCTTGATGAGATTTTTCGGAATAATGAACTTTCTATATGTGTAATTTATGAATCTTAAGTTTCATAATAATTGGAGGTATGGTTGCTTTGATATAAATTTTTTAATACAGCATATTCAGTTCAGTTCAGATTTTAACTAGTCAGTGAATTTGTGAAATTCTGAATTTGTGTGTTGAGAACTGAAGAACTGACCAACAAGAGACTTGTAGTAGAGAGTCTTAGCTTTCCGGAACATCTTGAATCATGCAATTCCAGTTTGTATAGCAAAAGATATAATTTTTCTAAGTTTGGGACAGAACCAGTCCTACTAAAAAAGACTTTGTTTTTGTAGAGTAACTCATTTCATGTGTACACCTGATGAGAAATGGGGGTTTTCCAGTGTTTTAATGGATGAATTTAAGGAAGTGATCAACTAGGAAGTTGTAGTAGACACTCCCAGCTTTCTATAGAATCTAAGATTGTGTAATTCCGATAAGTGAGCGAGTTTTTATGTTATTGGCAAAATACAGCATTTACATTAAAGAAGTGTACAGCTCAGAACATATAGGGATTTTATAGCATCTAGATGGCTGAATCTGAAGTAATGGTTAACTAGAGACTTGTAGCATAGAGTCTTAGCTTTCCATAATGGGCAAGATCATGCAATTCCAATTTGTATCTTGAAAGTTATAAATTTTCTAAGTTCATGAGCTGTGTATGAGTTGATATAGAATTTGAGAAAACTTTGTTGGCATAGCAGTAAACTTGTGGATTTCTGGAACTGTGTGTTTGAAATCTGAGAGAATGATCAACTTAAGAATTGAAATATACATTCTTAGTCTTCCAAAAAGTATCAATCCATGTAATTTCAATGTGTGGATTAGAAGTTATGATTTTTTCTAATATCAGGGCAGATCTAGACTAATAGAAGTGGAGTGTTTATTTTGCTTTACTCCAAGTGGTGGATTTGTGAACTTGTAGCATTTATATTCTTAAAATGTTTGGTTCTATCATGTGTTAAATGTGTTAACACGTGTGTAGTAGTTTACCTTATTTGAGTTGTCTGAGGAATCGCCTAGGGTAAGGTATTATCCTACGACTAACAACCCTCAGGCTAAAATTGAATTCTTCCGCCCCGAGAACTGGAGAGTCATCCCTCGTGCACCGACGAATTCTTGCCCAATGGGTAATTGATCACGGGCCAGAATACAGGATGTAATCCGAGTCAGAGATGGTGGCGAACAATGGTGATCGGGTCGCTGGTGTTTGGTTGAATCTATTAGGTCAGATCCATTACTGACCTAGGTATTATTGAAAATTAATTGTGATTGGTATCTTGATGCCCTGAGTCTTTCAATGGTCGGGTGTTGGTGTTTATGTATGTTTACCTTCATTCACAAACTTTTATGCATCCCTTGGACGCTGATGTACTGCTTGTTGAGGGTCATGGGCCAGGAATATGGTTGAAGACTTATGAAGGTGTTGGTTATCGATGAATGTTGACTCACCATGATTAATTACTATTTTTGACAGACCAATCAGGCTCAATCATTATTTTAAAACACTGTGCATATTTTGAACTTACAGCATAATTTTGGTAACACTGTTAATTAATTATTTTGCCTTTCCGTTTAAGGGTCTAGTTGGTATTAGGGGTGATACCCTATAATTCGACTTGTTCTAAAGTTCAGTACTATGCGGTGATAACCAGGGTTTTCTCTTCCTGTCGTAGGGATACTGATGAACACAATATTATTCACATTTAGGAGCAATAATCTTAATGCAATTAGACATTTTAAAAGCTCTATATGTGGTATTTAACTCTTATTTTCTCTTTTCCATAGGAAACAGCCTAAAACAGAGAAACGAAGCAGATTCAGGATGATACACAGGAAATTGCAGATCATCAGTCGACTGGTCCATTACAACAGGCGACTGCCCAGAGAAATTGATTGTCAACAGCCGACTAGGATGATCAATTATAAAATCTTCAGAAGTCTCGACACAGTCGACTGGTTCGAAGACAAGTCGACTGGTAGGCGGCAGAGTCGAAAGATAAGATATTTGAAGATTCGTCCAAATCTAATCCAAATCAGAACAGAAAGGGGAGAATAAAAGAAAAGAGAAAGAAATAATACGCAGAGCAACAAGGGAGGAAATAAATAAAAGAAAAGGACTTTTCTATAAAAAGAAAAGTGCAAACCCTAATTCTCTAGCCGTGTTCTATAAATACCAATCAAGAAGCATTATTCTGGGGAGATAGAGATATATACGGAGGCTCCCGAATCACAAAAGCACACAACTTTCTGAACAATCAAGTCATCAACAAAGAGCAGCACGGTATCAACATAGAAGAAGGAGAAAGGAGATCAAGTACTAAGAAGAGAACGGCCAATCGACTGTGTGACAGCCAGCCGATCCATCTAGCCGAACTACATCAGTTTATTCCTTCTCTTTCTAATTCTTTTATGTTAATCATGTACTCGAACTTGTTGATTAATAAAAGTATTATTATGTGGAACTAATTTCATAGTTGGGTAGATTGAAGCCGTAGTTATGTAGCGCTATATTCTTCTGAATCCTTCTACTTTACTTATTGATTGAATCTGATTGAATTGGTATAGATTGATGATAATCAAACTTGTTCTCAAGTTCTGAGAGCAGTCGACTGAGGTGAGAGCCAGTCGACTGACATACAGAACTTGAGAATATCAAGTTTGCATTACCATCTATCTGAATCTGTTATATGAGCATATTGAGACGACCCGTATCTCGTGTTCATAACTTGTAAGAAGGGAATCTTTAGGGGTTCTTGGTTTGATCAACTTAAGGGATCTAGATCTGATACCAATTTCTAGAACCTTGAGTGTTTGTTCGTTTCCACTGTTCTTATATTTTCTTTAAGTGCAACTTAGTAGATACCATGCTAAATACTTAATGAAAGAAACGAATTAGAGTAGATACCATGCCTAATTTTTGGCTTAGGGAAACATTACTTTAAGGAGTAGATACCATGCCCTTGAAGAGAACAAACATGAGTAATAAGAAGAAGTTCAGAAGGTGACTTAGCATTATTGACTATTGGTGGAAATCTAAACCCAACTACTTAATAGATATTTGTGATTCAACACTTCTTAAATTTAATTTTAATCTTTTTATTTCTTTTAGACTTTTAAAACAACTCTTTATGATTCTTATTCTTTTTATTGATTAGTAAGTTAATTTCTACAATCTCTGTGGGATCGACCCTTGCTATTGCTACGCTTCTATAAACGATTCGTGCACTTGCGAGGTTTTTAATTTGTGTCTAGATTATCTGTTTATTTAGGTATCTAGATTGCACAACAAGTTTTTGGCGCCGCTGCCGGGGATTGTCCAGTATTTTAACTTACAGATCAGTAGAAAGTTTTTATTTTCTTTCTTTTAATTTTATTTTTCTTTTAGGTTACAGATTTTGGTGGATGCACGGAAGGAGATCACTTCGTCCAGAGCTACTACCTATTGACGCAGAAACAGAACGCACTTTGCACAGACTAGGTAAGCTGTCTGCAGTAAACCAGTCGACTGTCGCCACGAACCAGTCGACTGGTCAGAGACCCAGTTCACATACAGCAATGGGTGAGGAAATGCCAAATCGAGTGCCAATGCAGGACAAGTTCACGCCTAAGAATATCGAGCAACCTTCCTGCATTGCGTATCAACCTAATGTCACAGGGAACATGCATCTATCTCCTCAGTTACTTAGTATGGTTCCCCACTTTAGTGGCAAGCCAGATGAAGAGCCTCATCTCCATCTGCAAAACTTTTTCGATCTTTGCAGGACACAAAGCGTCCAAGGGCTTACCCCTGAACAAATCAGGTTAATCTTGTTTCCTTTTTCCTTAAAACTTAACGCTAAACTATGGTATAATTCTTTGGAACCAGGATCAATAAACTCATGGGAGCAATTGGCGACAAAATTCTTGAAAGAATTCTTTCCAGCCCAAAAGACCAAACAGCTGAAAAGGGAGATTCAACTCTTCCAACAAAAAGATGGAGATTTATTCTTCGAAGCATGGAAGGATTTCAAGAACAAACTTCTCAAATGTCCTACACACAACATGCCTAAAGATGATCAGGTACAAGCATTTTATGAAGGTTTAAATGATACTAACAAGGCAATTGTGGATTCAGCTTGCAACGGGATCTTAATGAGGAAAAGCGGTGAAAAGGCCATTGAACTATTTGAAGAACTCAGCGAGAATTCACAACAATTCTCAACAAGGAGGGGCCCTTCGAAAAAACAGGGAGTTTACGAAATTTCTAATAGCAATAACATTCAATTAGAAATGGTAAACATGAATAAGAAAATTGATATGCTTGTTAATGCAATGTCTATGATGGGTGGAGTTAAAAAGCAAACAAACGAAATTTGTGCAATTTGTTCTCATGTAGATCATACCACTGATACATGCCCCATGTCTTCTTTCACAGATCAGGAGCATGCAAACTATGTAGGTCGAGGAGTGTTTCCACAAAAGAACAATCCCTTCTCAAACACATACAACCCAGGGTGGAGGAATCATCCAAATTTCTCATGGAGCAACAATCAAGGCACTCAATCTTCACAAGGACAGGCACGGAACTTCCAAATGGGAAGTGGGTTTGATAGGCTAGTTCAAGAACAGAAGAAGTTGGATTTTGAATCCACCGTTCTTCAATTACTCCAACAACAACATCAAACAACCAACCAACAAGGGCAAGCAATTCAGAAGTTGGAAACGCAGATTGGCCAAATTGCGAAAGAATTAAGCGAACGAAAGGCAGGGGAACTTCCTTCACAAACCATACCAAACCCTGGAGGCCAAGAACAGCTCAAATCAGTGACAACTCTCAGAAGTGGTAAGACAATTGACAACAAGGTTGGAGTACACACCAAAGAAACAGAAACACAACCATCAAAAGTTTTGGGTTCCAACAAGGTAAGTGACAAAGAAAGGACAATTTTGCCACCATTCCCTCAAAGGTTAGTCAAGCAAAAGAAAGAACAACATTTATTTGACATCTTTGAAACTCTCAGAAAGGTAGAAATTAATATCCCCCTACTTGATGCTATTAAACAAATTCCTTCTTATGCCAAATTTTTGAAAGAATGTTGTACTCACAAAAGAACATTTCAGGTTAGAGAGGATGTGGCTTTGACAGAAGAAGTGAGCGCTGTCTTATTAAGGAAATTACCTCCCAAATTAAAAGACCCAGGTAGTTTTACCATTCCTTGCAGGATTGGTAAGCACTTCTTTGAGAAAGCATTATTAGACTTGGGGGCAAGCATCAATCTTCTCCCATACACCGTTTATGAAAAGCTAGGATTGGGGGAACTCCAACCAACATCCATCACGTTGCAGTTGGCGGATCGCAGTATCAAAAGACCTAGAGGTATTTTGGAAGATGTCCTAGTTCAGGTAAACGATTTTATTTTGCCTGCTGATTTTGTTGTGCTGGATATGGAAGAATCTTCAATGCCATCGTCTCTACCAATCATCTTAGGTAGGCCCTTTATGAGTACGGCTGATATAAAAATTTGTGTTAAAAAGGGTACTATAAGTATGAAGATAAACGGAGAGAAAGTTGAATTCAAAATGTTTGATACACTAAAATTACCACACGATGATCATGAATGCTATAATGTTGATGTGGTTCAGGAGATTGTTGATCAAACATTTCAGGTACATAGCGTTGAACCACTACAAGCCACAATTACACAATCTCTAACTTTATCTAATGTTGAACAGGAGTACGATGACTGGGGGATTGCAGAGACAATACATCACCTTGAAACTCCAAAGTCATACTCAGGTAAGTTTGCACCTGTGTTTGAAAAATTGGTGACTGATGATATTTTTGTTTCTGCAGACAAGTCGACTGGTGGACTAGACAAGTCGACTGGTGGACTAGACAAGTCGACTGGTGGACAGGATGAGTCGACTGCACCGAAACTTCCAGACATAGAGCTCAAGCAGCTGCCCGACCATTTGAAGCATGCATATTTGGGCGAGAACCAGACGCTACCAGTGATAATTGCTGTAAACTTAAGTGCACAGGAAGAAGATAAGCTGCTAAGGGAATTACGAGAGCACAAGAATGCAATAGGATGGACCATTGCAGATATCAAAGGAATAAGTCCATCCAAATGCATGCATAAAATACTCCTTGAAGACAACGCAAAACCTAGCAGGGAGGCACAGAGAAGGCTTAATCCAAACATGAAGGAAGTGGTAAGAGCAGAGATTCTGAAGCTACTAGATGTTGGCATCATCTACCCCATCTCAGGTAGCAAATGGGTAAGTCCTATACATGTAGTGCCTAAGAAAAGTGGAGTCACAGTGGTGAAGAATGAAGAGAATGAGCTTATCCCTACTAGAGTGACTACAGGTTGGAGGGTATGCATTGATTACAGGAAACTGAATAACGAAACCAGGAAAGATCACTTCCCTCTTCCTTTTATTGATCAAATGTTAGAAAGATTAGCAGGATATAGTCATTATTGTTTCTTAGATGGTTATAGTGGCTATAATCAAATTGCTATTGCTCCAGAAGATCAAGAAAAAATCACTTTTACATGTCCTTTTGGTACTTTTGCATACAGGAGGATGCCCTTTGGATTGTGCAATGCACCAGCAACATTTCAAAGATGCATGATGAGTATATTTTCAGACATGGTGGAAAGGTTCATTGAGGTATTTATGGATGATTTTAGTGTTTTTGGATCTTGTTTTGATGAATGCCTTAACCATTTGCAGCTTGTGCTTAAAAGATGTGAAGAATGCAACTTAGTGCTGAATTGGGAAAAGTGCCATTTCATGGTACAACAAGGTATTGTGTTGGGACATGTGGTGTCAAAAAGAGGCATAGAGGTAGACAAAGCGAAAATCGATATAATATCAAAACTACCCCCTCCCACTACAGTTAAGGGTGTTAGGAGTTTTCTTGGACATGCAGGGTTCTATAGAAGATTTATAAAAGATTTCTCAAAAATCTCCAAACCCCTTTGTGATTTGTTGGCTAAGGATGTTGAGTTTGCATGGACAGAAGAGTGCACAAATGCCTTTATTACATTAAAAACTCTTCTCACTTCTGCACCTATTGTCATGGCACCAGACTGGAGCCATCCTTTCGAGCTCATGTGTGATGCAAGTGATTATGCCTTAGGAGCTGTTTTAGGTCAAAGAATCAATAAGAAATCCCATGTTATTTACTATGCTTCTCGAACTCTAAACGATGCACAGCTAAATTATTCCACTACTAAAAAAGAAATGTTAGCTGTTATTTTTGCTGTAGAGAAGTTTATATCATATTTAATTGGTTCTAAAGTCATTGTTTTCACTGACCATGCTGCCTTGAGATATTTATTTGTTAAAAAGGATGCTAAGCCTAGGTTGATCAGATGGGTGCTGTTGCTTCAAGAATTCGATCTTGAGATTAGAGATAAAAAAGGAAGCGACAATGTTGTTGCAGATCACATGTCCAGACTACTGCATGAGGAAGAGAGAATTGTGCCCCCACTTAATGAAAATTTCCCAGATGAACATCTATTTGAAATAAACATATCATCGGGACAGTCGACTGGCAACAGTGCCAGTCGACTGGTATCTCACTGCTCAAATTTTCCATGGTTTGCAGATATTGTCAATTATCTCACTGCTCATGTTTTCCCTCCAGGTATGACAAGTCAGGAAAGGAAGAGACTGGTGGCTATGTGCAAGCACTATTATTGGGATGATCTTTATTTGTTCAAATTTTGCCCTGATCAAATTATAAGAAGATGTGTGGCAGAAGAAGAGCAAATGAGTGTTCTACAACATTGCCACCAATATGCATGTGGAGGACATTTTGGACCAAAAAGAATAGCACTCAAGGTATTACAATCTGGATTTTATTGGCCTAAAGTATTCAAAGATGCTTTTTCTTTTTGCAGGACTTGTGACAAATGCCAAAGGACAGGCATCATCTCTTCTAGAAATCAAATGTCACTGCAAAACATCCAAGTAATCGAGCTTTTTGATGTTTGGGGAATCGACTTCATGGGTCCCTTTCCTAACTCATTTGGTTATTTATATATTCTTGTTGGTGTGGATTATGTGTCTAAATGGGTCGAGGCTGTCCCCTCAAAAACTAATGATCACAAAGTTGTTGTCAAGTTTTTGCAGGAGAACATTTTCACTAGGTTTGGGACACCACGAGCAATAATTAGTGATGGAGGAAGCCACTTCAATAACTTTCCGTTTGCTTCTTTGATGAAGAAGTATGGTATTACACATAGAGTGGGCACCCCATATCATCCTCAAACTAGTGGGCAGGTGGAGATTAGCAACAGAGAAATCAAGAGCATTTTGGAAAAGACAGTCAACACAAGGAGACAGGATTGGTCGCTGCGCTTGAATGATGCATTATGGGCCTACCGAACAGCATACAAAACACCTATCGGCATGTCACCATACCGTTTGGTTTTTGGAAAAGCCTGTCATCTACCAGTGGAGTTGGAACACAAAGCTTATTGGGCCATTAAAAGGTTCAATTTTGATATGAAACAAGCAGGTGACAAAAGAAGATTGCAACTAAATGAGCTTGAAGAGTTGAGGCACGACGCATATGAAAATGCAAAATTATACAAGGAAAGGACCAAGTTGTACCATGATAAACAGCTAGCAAGGAAGGAGTTTTATGAAGGGCAGAAGGTACTGATATACAACTCAAGATTAAGACTTTTTCCAGGCAAGCTCATGTCAAGATGGTATGGGCCGTACATTGTCACAAGAGTCTTTCCACATGGTGCATTGGAGGTTCATAGCAAAGAGAAGAATCAAACATTTAAGGTGAACGGGCATAGGGAGAAGCCATACATTGAGATGAGCATAGAACCGCAAGAGGAAGATGTGCATCTTCAAACCATTCAATACATTGCATGACCTCATTAAGTCTAGCTGAAGACAGAAAACACAGCGCTTATTGGGAGGCAACCCAACTTTCAGGGGAGTATTTACACTTTCCCTCTATTTTCTTTTATTTATTCATCTTTTATTTTCAGTCTCTCCTTACTAGATGGTGACACATGATTTTTTTTTTTAATTTTTCTTTCGAACATTGAGGACAATGTTCCATCTAAGTTTGGGGGTATTAGGGTTATTTATATTTAGAGTCTTTTGAAAAATTTTTTTAGGATAAACAAATTCTTATAAAGTAAGAGTAAGGATACTTATTTACTTTAGGATTGTTGAGTTTCAGAATTCCCTACAAAACTATACGAGTCATGCAATTATACATAATAAACAAATGTGATGCTTTTTCTGGTGATTATTCCCTTTAGATCTAGTCCTAAATTGAGTTTAAGTAAATAGAGTGATAAAATATATATATATATATATATATATATATATATATATATATATATATATATATATATATGAATAAAGTCAATCTACTCCAATGTTTTGAGTGCTTAGTAACTAGGGGTATTCATCACCAATGTTTACCTTTACGTCAAACGGCAACTTGAAATATGAGTATGCAAAGCACTTTAAAGTTTGTGACTTGCTGAGTAACCGGGTGGATTCATCACAAATGTTTTGCATTCGCGTCAAAAGGCAAGTGACAGCTTTAGAGAAGAGACTATATATATATATATATATATATATATATATATATATATATATATATATAAACTCTAGTTTGCTACTCGGTTTGTAGTAGAGAAAATGGGATAATCACAGATTGAGTAGTCGCATACTATAACTACATTAATTGCCTGACAAATATGATGAAGTTTGGGAATTATGAACAAATAATCGCACTAGAGAAAGTAGGTATGTTTAATTTTACTTTATCTGAAATTGTTTACATTGTTATATATTGATGCTCACATAATAAGAATTCTTGGTGGTTGAGTCTATCATTATTAGTATCCTCTTGTTCATAAATTCACTTTTTGCTTGAGGACAAGCAAAAGCTAAGTTTGGGGGTATTTGATGAACACAATATTATTCACATTTATGAGCAATAATCTTAATGCAATTAGACATTTTAAAAGCTCTATATGTGGTATTTAACTCTTATTTTCTCTTTTCCATAGGAAACAGCCTAAAACAGAGAAACGAAGCAGATTCAGGATGATACACAGGAAATTGCAGATCATCAGTCGACTGGTCCATTACAACAGGCGACTGCCCAGAGAAATTGATTCTCAACAGCCGACTTGGATGATCAATTATAAAATCTTCAGAAGTCTCGACACACTCGACTGGTTCGAAGACAAGTCGACTGGTAGGCGGCAGAGTCGAAAGATAAGATATTTGAAGATTCGTCCAAATCTAATCCAAATCAGAACAGAAAGGGGAGAATAGAAGAAAAGAGAAAGAAATAATACGCAGAGCAACAAGGGAGAAAATAAATAAAAGAAAAGGACTTTTCTATAAAAAGAAAAGTGCAAACCCTAATTCTCTAGCCGTGTTCTATAAATACCAATCAAGAAGCATTATTCTGGGGAGATAGAGATATATACGGAGGCTCCCGAATCACAAAAGCACACAACTTTCTGAACAATCAAGTCATCAACAAAGAGCAGTACGGTATCAACATAGAAGAAGGAGAAAGGAGATCAAGTACTAAGAAGAGAACGGCCAATCGACTGTGTGACAGCCAGCCGATCCATCTAGCCGAACTACATCAGTTTATTCCTTCTCTTTCTAATTCTTTTATGTTAATCATGTACTCGAACTTGTTGATTAATAAAAGTATTATTATGTGGAACTAATTTCATAGTTGGGTAGATTGAAGCCGTAGTTATGTAGCGCTATATTCTTCTGAATCCTTCTACTTTACTTATTGATTGAATCTGATTGAATTGGTATAGATTGATGATAATCAAACTTGTTCTCAAGTTCTGAGAGCAGTCGACTGAGGTGAGAGCCAGTCGACTGACATACAGAACTTGAGAATATCAAGTTTGCATTACCATCTATCTGAATCTGTTATATGAGCATATTGAGACGACCCGTATCTCGTGTTCATAACTTGTAAGAAGGGAATCTTTAGGGGTTCTTGGTTTGATCAACTTAAGGGATCTAGATCTGATACCAATTTCTAGAACCTTGAGTGTTTGTTCGTTTCCACTGTTCTTATGTTTTCTTTAAGTGCAACTTAGTAGATACCATGCTAAATACTTAATGAAAGAAACGAATTAGAGTAGATACCATGCCTAATTTTTGGCTTAGGGAAACATTACTTTAAGGAGTAGATACCATGCCCTTGAAGGGAACAAACATGAGTAATAAGAAGAAGTTCAGAAGGTGACTTAGCATTATTGACTATTGGTGGAAATCTAAACCCAACTACTTAATAGATATTTGTGATTCAACACTTCTTAAATTTAATTTTAATCTTTTTATTTCTTTTAGACTTTTAAAACAACTCTTTATGATTCTTATTCTTTTTATTGATTAGTAAGTTAATTTCTACAATCTCTGTGGGATCGACCCTTGCTATTGCTACGCTTCTATAAACGATTCGTGCACTTGCGAGGTTTTTAATTTGTGTCTAGATTATTTGTTTATTTAGGTATCTAGATTGCACAACAGATACGGGCTGTGTCTTCTCATTAGTCGAGAACACGTGAGCCGTATCTCACACTGTTAATTCTTGAGGTACCTTGATAAGAACGGGATGTTCCCTTGTAAAATGTTGGTGGACACGAACGGACCATTATGGATCTTCGGCGACATGGGTATGCTGCGGTGTATCTTTAAGTTCGTCACGGCTTTTGAGAGAGGTCCGGTACGCCAGTTATTAGTGGTAAATGGTGACACCTCAAATTTTTGTAACCTCCTCAATCATGTTGTACTTATCGCGAACCGAAAGTGTACAATAGTAGAATGTACTGCATGGCGAGGGTTGGAAACCCTGAAACTGGAGAAGACGGCTTGATTAGGAGTGTATGTAGTATGGGATGCATGTGTGTCCAAAGTCTTGCTGACATTAGACTAAGTGCATCTGTTTCCTGTAAATTGTGTACTATGCATTAGACTTCAGGTTATGGCATACAATGACACTCGAAAATTAAGATGCACGTTTTCTGTTTTTATGAAAGGCTGGTTGTGATTGCTAGTTGGAGATCACTGTTTTCTTAGCAGCATTGCGTCAGTATATGTACTGACATGCCCACTCAATTAGGTGCTGGATACCGGGACGCAAGTGCAAGAGGACTCAAGATAAGTAGGGCATCCAAGTGGAGTAGTAATATACCTACCTACCATTCGAGCAGGTGCAGGAATATCAGAGTAGCGCAACAAAAGATTCGAGCTACAGGGCATATCTCAGGGAAGCAGTTTGACCACTCAGTGGAGTTACAGTGGAAGATCAGTTGAATACCGATCTGAAGGCCAGGCGAAATATTTGAGTAGTATTTATAATGCTTTAATGTAATTTGTATTCCTTGTTCAAGGACAATATAATATTTATAACTAATGATGTAATGACTTCATTTGGCAATAAAAAGTTTTTAAATTTTCATGTTATTAATGTGTTGAGATGCATTTGAAGGAAAAGATTCTGGTTTATGTCATGGATTTCCGGTAGTGGGATCCGAGGTGCTACAGAAGTGGTAGCATAGCTGACTTCAAATTGCAGTCTAACTCAATAGGAAATTAGACTTGAAAGCCAAATAAATTGAGTTTAGTTTGGCAGATAGGATGATCGTAAATCATATGGTAGCACTTTTCAACTTATGATTATGATATTTCCTATATCTGAACTCGTCCCAGTGTATTCCGTTTTTACTAACAAGCTTGGTGCAGCTGGGTTCAATTAAGGCATGTCTGCAACCAGACATCAATGGAGGCAAACCTGTAATTGGATATCGGGAAGGCAAGTCTGCAACCAATTGTTCAAAAGGCAAACCTGCAACCGGATGTCGGAAAAGCAAATATGTAACCTGATGTGCAGGAAAAAAGTCTACAGCCGAATGACAAATGAGGGGAGTCACAGCACAGGAGTTGAGGAAGAACAATAAAGTCGCACCGACAACTCAATATTGAGAATAGAATTCACAATGTACCAAGGAAGGCACTAGTGAAAATCAGCAGAAACCAAACGCCATCACCAGGAACAAATCAAGACTAGGCTTGAGAAAGGATCTGTCGATAACCAACTCAATCATTTTTCGAAAGCGGCGGAGTTTTCCAAGATTAGCTTATGATAAAGCAACCGCAAGGAGCACGCCAAGGAGGAAATCTCACCTAGACGGGGGACAACCAAGTCAAACATTGGGCAAAATCATCAAAGGAACTACTAAAGGGATAAAGCGGCGATTCGTGACTTCAACCTTTTCTAAGGAGGGAGTGGTCATCAACCAGCAAAAGTTGCAATCAAGACATGACTTGATATCACTGGTGGACAAGAACAAAGCAAAATAATGTGGCTGTTGTCTACTCCAGAGTAGAAATAGGAGGATGTCAGCATCAAATTCATAATGGATCTGTCCAGAAGGCCGGAAAACAACAATTCAACATTGTAGAAGACCAGTTTGTCGAGAATACCATTGAGAAACTGAAGATGGTTCAGGAAAATCTCTCCTAAACCATTGCTGATTGTGTTCTGTTTTCCTCTCCGCTAACGTCGTTTTGAGGACAGAACGATTCTAAGGAGGGAGTAATGTAACATCCCGCAAAATAGCATACCTAGCTATTTGTTGGTCAAATGATATGACCAACAAATTCGAATCTTTTGAATTGGAATGTTCCCAATATTTGAGAAAAGTCAGAATAATGAAAAGTCCAAATATTGGAGTTTTTTCATATCTTTTTTTATTTCTTTTTTTTTATTCTTTCAAAAAAAAGAAATAAAAATGGGTGAATCGGAAATAATGAAAAAAAAAAGGGCAAATTGGTTTGTTTTTATGGAACATGCATATGTGCACAGTTGAGAATTGCAGACGATTATGAATTTTTCTAATAATAATTTATTTTAATTGAGAAATTTCAGATATATTGTATATTTTGAACCCGATAAGATGTATTCGGGATATTTTCTCAATTAACTTTGCATATTATTCCAATTGTTTAAATGAAACAATCTTTTCTGGGAAATAATATTTTTATAAAATATTTTCTTATTTGTATGTGTGTACATATATGACTGTATGTATATATGTTTGGATCATATATGATATATGTATCTATATACAATTGTTTTGAATGTGAATATGTCTATATATATATATATATATATATATATATATATATATATATATATATATATATATATATATATATATATATATATTGTATGCTTCGAATACTTGAATGTATTTTGCTATGTATATTAATATGTGTATGTATCTTAAGATTGTATGTATGCATGTAAAATCCTAGTTTCTCACCCTAGATCATGATGATCAAATTGGATCCAAGGGTTGAGAATGTAGCCATGAAGCAAAATAATTCCAATTCTCCATTTATACTTGAATCTTCTAGGATTCATGTAGAAATATCTACACCCTCCACCTCACCATCTCACCCTCATTCACTTTCTCCCTTCCCCTCCATTCACTGCCGACCAAAACCAAACCCACCCTCTCCTCCATGGTCGGCAAGCCGCCACCCCCCCCCCCCCATCCCCATCTCATTTTCACCCAAAAAAAAATCTTCACCTCCATCTTCTTCTACTTCTTCTACTTCTTCTATTCTCCATCTACTTCTACTACTTTCTTCATTGGATGATAAAAGAAAGAGAGAAAAGGGTTTTTGGTTTTGCTTGTAGGTTCTTGGAGTTAGAGTAGAAGTTGAGCAAGAGGAAAAGAAGTAGCATTCAAGAGCATGGAGCTTGAAGATTCTTCAATCAAATTTGTGGGTGTTCTCTAACTCTAGAATTGATTTTTTTACGTGATTTGGTGTGTATAAAGGAGCATGAATACCATGTATGAGTGTTTGATAGGTTGTGCAATTTGAGCTTGTGTGATAGTACAAATTTTACCATGAATCCATGTTAACAACACACATGTTGTGTTATAGCTTATGAATTTCTAACTTGTAATTGGCTTAGAATCCGGAGGAAAAAAAATTTGGCATGTTTTAGGATGAATTTAGAGCATCCTCTAATTTTTTTCATATTTTTATGGGTTCATTTAGTAGATCAACAAAGTTTTTCTTTTCGAAACAGTGAGCAACACAAAAAATTGCTATATCCTGTTTTTAGAATGATGTTTGGAAATTCGTATCTTGGAATTGATGTAGTATATTGATCTCAAACTTTTTGTACAGATTCTTAAATGTGTTAAAAATCTTAGTTTCAAATATCATACTTTTCAGAATTTATTTCATATTTCTACAAAAATTCATTTGGTCAACTGGTTGAGATGGCAAACTGGCTCTGTCCAGGTCTCAAGTTGAAGTTCAAACAATTTTAATTATTTTTGGGTACAGAATTTGACAATGAGAATTTTTATATAGCATCTTTTATGTGTCTAGATCATGTTTCTAAAGTTTCAGAATTGTTAGACATTCCTTGATGCTCTTTAAAAATTGTATTGCTAGAGAGTGTTTGCACACAGCCTGGAAAATAGAACTGATTTTCTACTAATTTCAAAAGGGTATAACTCTTTGATTATTATAAATCTTGATGAGAATTTTGGGAATAATGAACTTTTATACGTATAGTTTATGAATCTTAAGTTCCATAATAATTGGAGGTATGGTTGCATTGATATTAATTTTTGAATACAGCATGTTCAGTTTAGTTCGGAATTTAACTAGGCAATGAATTTGTGAAATTCTGGATTTGTGTTGAGAATCTGAAGAACTGACCAACTAGAGCACTGTAGTAGAGAGTCTTAATTTTCCATAACATCTTGAATCATACAATTCCAGTTTGTATAGCAAAAGATATGATTTTTCTAATTTTGGGACAAAACCAATCCTACTAAAAAGACCTTATTTTTGTAGAGTAACTCATTTCCTGTGTACACCTGACACTACAAAACAGACTCGATTTACCGGTGTTTTTTTACGTCTTTGCCGGCATTTTTTTACGCCGGTGAAACCTACACCGGCGTTTATAATAGCGCCGGTCCAAATGTCGCCGAAGCGAGCGTCGCGGAAAGGAAGGGGTCTACACCGGCGGTTCTACTGGACGCCGGTAAATATTATAACTACACCGGCGGTCAAAAAAACGCCGGTGTATGGGGGTCTCTGAGTGCCATTCTTTTACCCCCAATATACATTCACCGGCGGCCATAAACCGCCGGTATTTATCAATTCACCGGCGTTTATATAAACGCCGGTGTAGAATGAAAGTATACCGGCGGTCGTTGACCGCCGGTGTATGTGCGTTTATGAGTGCCCGGTTTTCCCTACTTACAAGCACCGGCGTGACCAAAAAATGCCGGTGTAGTTAGGTTCACCGGCGTTTTATAAAACGCCGGTGTTGCTTGGTGCCGTTACAACTAGCGGCATACACCCGCGTGTGTGGGAACGCCGGTATATCGCACACTGTAACTAATTCATTAGATAGACCGGCATTTTATAAAATATCGGTCTATCTATGCCCGTTTGTTTTTCATGCTTCGATTTTCCGTTCGATTTCAATTCACAGTTTCATTTACAAAACCTGTAAACTAATTCGCAACTGATTCAACCAATTTCGTTGCATTTTAATGCGCAAATAACAACCAAACACAAGAATAATTAAAGATAATAAAGTTTCACACGTGTCATATCAACGTCCAAATTCACCGCAAAATTAACAGTGTCATAATTAACAAATTAATATAGCGACGAACATCCCAAATATCCCAACAAACCAGTCTGACAAATATTGCAAATATCCCAAATTAACAGTCTGACATAACTCTCATAAAAAAAACAGTCTGACATAACAACAGGAAGGAGGACATAAGAACAACAACCACACGGCAAGGAGGACATAAGAACAGCAAGGAGGACCACAGATTCATACCCCTCGAGTAGCTTCAGTTCTGATCATCAGAATTTCCTTCATCTGGGCAAAAAATAATAGTTTATAAGATCTGTGAAAAAAAAACAATAGTTTAATTCAACAGTAGACCACAATACAGAATATACATATTTTTAGAACTTGCAAAAAGATCTACCTGTATCTTAAATTATAAGATCAAAGTGCCAATTGCAAATGGAATTGTTAATGATATATAGAGAGGTAAAATAATTACATTGCAATGCAAAAAATCTAGTACTTAATTTTGTTTTTAAATATATCTAAAACAACAAAACAAATGAAAATTCAGTATCTAACTTGAAACCTTTATATTCTCCTCTGATTGGGAATATCCACTATCTAAAACAGTAAAACAAATGAAAATTCAGTATCTAAGCATGTCTTTCATGGATTGTTCAGACAATCCATGAAACTGTCATCGTGGAAGGAAACCAAATATAAGAAAAATAAGATAGGGCTCATATCAAGTGTATGTTTAGGGAGGGAACTGTCATCGTGGAATGAAACCAAATATAGAAGCCAGAAATGGAAACAGAAAGAGGAATGGTAGAGACTTTGGATACACCAGGCTAACATAGCGGCATTTTCCTCATCTCTCTCTCATCCCTTGTTTCCCTTCAGCACACGAACACAAAGAGACATCAGCAACAACAGCAAGAGCGACAAGAACAACAATAATAACAAATTATTATGAACAAGATGTCTCTATATGGGTTTCCATATCTCCACTCGAGCCCTCTCTTTCTAATCACAGCCCAATTAAAAACATAGACAACAACCACTAAACAATCCAATCACAGCCCAATCAAAATTTGCCATCCTGGATCTTAAATCTTCAGATGCATGAATTCAGCTTCTTTAACAGTAAAAGAAAAATGATAAAGAAACATATATGCTCAGATAATGGAAACATTCAGCTTCTTTAATAGCATACATAGTTTGGAAGTGTACCCATTTTTTGTTAAAAAATCATGCCAAAGATGGCAATCAGCTTCATTAACAGTATCTGAAAATGAAAATATCCATTATCTGAGCATATATGTTGCTCTAATAATTATTTAGCCCAACTAAATCCAAAACCCAATTGTTGTACATATCCGGAGGATTTTGGTATACGTACCTATAGCATCCTCAGTTCACAGTGAACCCATTTTGGTCAAAAAAATATGCCAAGATGACAATCAGATGCATGAGATAAGCTTCATTAACAGTAAAAGAATATGAGGATGCTAGCAGCATACATAGTTTGGAAGTGTACCCATTTTTTGTTAAAAAATCATGCCAAAGATGGCAATCAGCTTCATTAACAGTATCTGAAAATGAAAATATCCATTATCTGAGCATATATGTTGCTCTACTAATTCTTTAGCCCAACTAAATCCAAAACCTAATTGTTGTACATATCCGGAGGATTTTGGCATACGTACCTATAGCATCCTCAGTTTACAGTGAACCCATTTTGGTCAAAAAAAATGCCAAGATGACAATCAGATGCATGAGATAAGCTTCATTAACAGTAAAAGAATATGAGGATGCTAGCAGCATACTTAGTTTGGAAGTGTACCCATTTTTTGTTAAAAAATCATGCCTAAGATGGCAATCAGGTTCTCTAAATCAGCTTCTGAAAATGAAAATATCCATTATCTGAGCATATATGTTGCTCTACTAATTCTTTAGCCCAACTAAATCGAAAACCCAATTGTTGTACATATCCGGAGGGTTTTGGCATACAGCTATAGCATCCTCAGTTCACAGTGAACCCATTTTGGTCAAAAAAATATGCCAAGATGACAATCAGATGCATGAAATAAGCTTCATTAACAGTAAAAGAAGATGGGGATGCTAGCAGCATACTTAGTTTGGAAGTGAACCCATTTTATGTTAAAAATCATGCCAAAGATGGCAATCAGGTTCTCTAAATCAGCTTCTGAAAATGAAAATATCCATTATCTGAGCATATATGTTGCTCTACTATTTCTTTAGCCCAAGTAAATCTAAAACCCAATTGTTGTACATATCTGGAGGGTTTTGGCATACAGCTATAGCATCCTCAGTTCACAGTGAACCCATTTTGGTCAAAAAAACATGCCAAGATGACAATCAGATGCATGAGATAAGCTTCATTAACAGTAAAAGAAGATGGGGATGCTAGCAGCATACTTAGTTTGGAAGTGAACCCATTTTATGTTAAAAAATCATGCCTAAGATGGCAATCAGGTTCTCTAAATCAGCTTCTGAAAATGAAAATATCCATTATCTGAGCATATATGTTGCTCTACTATTTCTTTAGCCCAACTAAATCTAAAACCCAATTGTTGTACATATCCGGAGGGTTTTGGCATACAGCTATAGCATCCTCAGTTCACAGTGAACCCATTTTGGTCAAAAAACATGCCAAGCTGACAATCAGATGCATGAAATAAGCTTCATTAACAGTAAAAGAAGATGGGGATGCTAGCAGCATACTTAGTTTGGAAGTGAACCCATTTTATGTTAAAAAATCATGCCTAAGATGGCAATCAGGTTCTCTGAATCAGCTTCTGAAAATGAAAATATCCATTATCTGAGCATATATGTTGCTCTACTATTTCTTTAGCCCAAGTAAATCTAAAACCCAATTGTTGTACATATCCGGAGGGTTTTGGCATACAGCTATAGCATCCTCAGTTCACAGTGAACCCATTTTGGTCAAAAAAACATGGCAAGCTAACAATCAGATGCATGAAATAAACTTCATTGAAGAAAAATACGAATAGGGCTCATATCAAGTGTAGTTTTAAGGAATTGTCATCGTGGAAGGAAACCAAATATAGAAGCCAGAAAGCGGAATGGTAGAGAATGAGGATACACCAGGCTAACATAGCGGCATTTTTCTCATCTCTCTCTCATCCCTTCTTTCCCTTCAGCACACGAACACATAGAGACATCAGCAACAACAGCAAGAGCGACAAGAACAACAATAATAATAAATTATTATGAACAAGATGTCTCTATATGGGTTTCCAGATCTCCACTCCAACTCGTCTCTTTCTAATCACAGCCCAATTAAGAACAATTGTTCACAGTCACTGTTAAAGAAACATATATGCTCAGATAATGGAAATTTTCATTTTTAGATACTGTTAAAGAAGCTGATTTCATGCATCTGATTGCCATCTTTGGCATGTTTTTTGACCAAAATGGGTACACTGTGAACTGAGGATGCTATAGGTACGTATGCCAAAATCCTCCGGATATGTACAACAATTGGGTTTTAGATTTAGTTGGGCTAAAGAATTAGCAGAGCAATATATATGCTCAGATAATGGATATTTTCATTTTCAGAAGCTGATTTAGAGAACCTGATTGCCATCTTTGGCATGATTTTTTAACATAAAATGGGTTCACTTCCAAACTAAGTATGCTGCTAGCATACCAAAATCCTCCAAATCAGTACAACAACACGGCTGAACAAACCTTGTTTGCAGGTCATACAATGTCATCTAAGCATGTTATGTGCCAAAGTGGGGTTGGTCATACAATGCATGAACGACATGTATTAGTTGTTTGTGAGTATGCAATAGGGTGCAGCTATGAACAGGGCTCATATCAAGTGTAGTATTACGGACTGTCATCGTGGAAGGAAACCAATTTAATATAGAAGCCATATATGGAGCCAGAAAGAGGGATGGTAGAGAATGAGGACACACCAGGCTAACATAGCAGCATTTTCCTCAACTCTCTCTCATCCCTTCATTCTCTTCAACACACGCACACAAAGAGACATCAGCAACAACAGCAAGAGGGGGTTGGCCCAACAATAAGTATAGATTATAATAAACGAGATGTCTCTATTTGGGTTTCCAGATCTCCACTCCAGCCCTTTCTTTCTAATCACAGCCCACTTAAGAAACATAGACGAAATGCTTATAGACGACAGCCACAATGCAGACTCACAAACACTAATACGTGTCTTTCATGCATTCAAGACCATAATCTCTTTAAAAATACCAATTTAAAGACTTACCGAGGGTGGGACTTGGGATTGTTGCCCTATTAAATGGGCCATTTGTTCTTGTAGGAGTGCAACTTGTGCCTTTAATGAAGTCATCTCCTCGTCCTGATTGGCACTTGAACTAGATTCACTCCGTCCGAATAGCTGCGAGGGGGTTGGTCCTAGCCCCATACCACGGACACGTCCATGCCTCTCCTTTCCCCTAACCTCGGTCAAGGCAACTCTCTGCCGGGTACGCCAATCTGTGGGTGCCGCCGTAGGGTTAGAATCTGAAGCGGAAGAGATTTCATCATACCTTCTCCGAGCGTTAGTCTGTAAAAGGACATAACAATCAGAGTTAAAAGCAAATGAGATTTCGACTACTCATTAGATATTAGTTCACAAATTACCAGAATCCGTGCTGCCTCAGGGCTCGCATACGTCCCATCCTTCGATTTGTGGGTGGCATCGAAAAAGTCAATGTCGCCAAACTCCGTAGGACCCCCCAAATCTTCTTCCTATATATTAGTAAGATGAAATGGTTATAAAAAATAACTATAAGTAAAAATGTTCAATACGATTGCGCCTACCAATTCTTCCCGAACCAGAGCAAAGCTCTGTGTACTAGCGGTGTGCAACACTAGCTACTTTGACCGACTGGCAACACCCACCTCCGCCCTTTTCTGTACATGCCACAATGAAGTTAGTAGAAAAATTCATTAGAGTAGCCATACAACCACATACTCATTAGATTTTTGTACCTTTAATGTAAATACCTGATCGATCGCCGAACTCCAGTAGTGCACAAGGAATTGCCAATCTGAAGGCTCCACTTTTTCTGGCACATTCCCTGCATTCTCCGCCTCTGAAAGGTCTTTGTCAAAATACTTCGCCTTCAAGTCACTCTTGTAGTCCCTCCACTTTTTGGAGAGTGACTTTTCAACCCAAGGCGTAAGGGAGTCGGCGAACGAGAAGTATTGCTGCAAAATTTATTACCCATCACTAAAAATACATATTTCAATAATATATTTGCGCCTACCAATTATTTATTTTAGATGGGAAATACCTTGATAGACGTAATTGTAGTGGCCTTTGTCGTGGTTGGCACCTTCGGCCAACTCTCGTATGACAAAGGAACTATCCGTGGGTTCCTTGCTATAACCCCAATAAAGGAAGAAAATTTGCTGGCATTATCGCCAACCGGTTGCCCGACACCGTTTACCTCCACCACTATCCTTTCGTCATTCTTAATTCTCCAAACATTCGTCATCTTAGTTCGCCCACGATGTTTTTTGACAGTGGGCGGCGTGCTACCCTCACCCTCATCTGTTTGACTGCCACTATTATGTAGTGGCTGCTCATCCACATGGCTCTCGTTGCCATCATTTATATTTATCCTCTTTCCACGCCTCGGCATGTTGTACCTGTCAAATGTACTTACTTTGGAAGTGTACCCATTTTTTTGTTAAAAAATCATGCCAAAGATGGCAATCAGCTTCATTAACAGTATCTGAAAATGAAAATATCCATTATCTGAGCATATATGTTGCTCTACAAATTCTTTAGCCCAACTAAATCTAAAACCCAATTGTTGTACACATCCGGAGGGTTTTGGCATACGTACCTATAGCATCCTCAGTTCACAGTGAACCCATTTTGGTCAAAAAAACATGCCAAGATGACAATCAGATGCATGAGATAAGCTTCATTAACAGTAAAAGAATATGAGGATGCTAGCAGCATACTTAGTTTGGAAGTGTACCCATTTTTTGTTAAAAAATCATGCCTAAGATGGCAATCAGGTTCATTAACAGTATCTGAAAATGAAAATATCCATTATCTGAGCATATATGTTGCTCTACTAATTCTTTAGCCCAACTAAATCTAAAACCCAATTGTTGTACATATCCGGAGGATTTTGGCATACAGCTATAGCATCCTCAGTTCACAGTGAACCCATTTTGGTCAAAAAAACATGCCAAGCTGACAATCAGATGCATGAAATAAGCTTCATTAACAGTAAAAGAAGAAGAGGATGCTAGCAGCATACTTAGTTTGGAAGTGAACCCATTTTATGTTAAAAAATCATGCCTAAGATGGCAATCAGGTTCATTAACAGTATCTGAAAATGAAAATTTCCATTATCTGAGCATATATGTTGCTCTACTAATTCTTTAGCCCAACTAAATCTAAAACCCAATTGTTGTGCATATCCGGAGGATTTTGGCATACAGCTATACCATCCTCAGTTCACAGTGAACCCATTTTGGTCAAAAAAACATGCCAAGATGACAATCAGATGCATGAAATAAGCTTCATTAACAGTAAAAGAAGATGAGGATGCTAGCAGCATACATAGTTTGGAAGTGTACCCTTTTTTTGTTAAAAAATCATGCCAAAGATGGCAATCAGCTTCATTAACAGTATCTGAAAATGAAAATATCCATTATCTGAGCATATATGTTGCTCTACTAATTCTTTAGCCCAACTAAATCCAAAACCCAATTGTTGTACATATCCGGAGGATTTTGGCATACGTACCTATAGCATCCTCAGTTCACAGTGAACCCATTTTGGTCAAAAAAACATGCCAAGATGACAATCAGATGCATGAGATAAGCTTCATTAACAGTAAAAGAATATGAGGATGCTAGAAGCATACTTAGTTTGGAAGTGTACCCATTTTTTGTTAAAAAATCATGCCTAAGATGGCAATCAGGTTCTCTAACAGTATCTGAAAATGAAAACATCCATTATCTGAGCATATATGTTGCTCTACTAATTCTTTAGCCCAACTAAATCTAAAACCCAATTGTTGTACATATCTGGAGGATTTTGGCATACAGCTATACCATCCTCAGTTCACAGTGAACCCATTTTGGTCAAAAAAACATGCCAAGATGACAATCAGATGCATGAAATAAGCTTCATTAACAGTAAAAGAAGATGAAAATTTCCAGTATCTAGGCATATATTTTTCTATTCATTCTTCATCCCAACTAAACCATTCATGTTAAGGAAATCAAGATGCATAATCTGAAAAAACATGCTTTTTTTGAAAAATAAGGGAAATCAAGAGATGATACCGAAGAGAGAGAGAGAGCGGGGCGACGAGCGCGGGGGCGTAGGAGATAGAGAGAGAGCGGGGCGACACGGTGGTTTCCGATCGCCGATTCACCTCCAAATAGAGAGAGGGAGGAGGGAAATCGAAAATGACGAAGGGAAGAAGGGACGATGACGAAAGGTCGAAGGCTGTCGAAGAGGACGAAGCGGCGGAGGCAAACGCGCGGGAAGTAGAGCGAGGAAAGAGGGAAAACGAAGCGCCCCTTTTTTTTGTTTTTTGGGGTTTGGGAAAATGGCGAGCGAAAGATTAGGGTTCGCGGGATTTATCGCAGCTTATTCACCGGCGTTTCAATTAGACACGCCGGTGAATGTGTCGGTATATTCACCGGCGTTTATTATTAAAACGCCGGTGACTAATACAATTCACCGGCGTTTTTAAATAAAACGCCGGTGAATACGAATATTGCCCGGCGGTTTAAAGCGACCGCTGGTGTATAACCTCCCCATCTGGCGCCCCATTCCTATTCGCTCCCTACCCCGGCGCTACTAGTAAAACGCCGGGGAATATTCGCCGGTAAATCGAATATCTTTTGTAGTGTGATGAGAAATAGGGGTTTTCCAGTGTTTTAATGGATGAATTTGAGGATGTGATCAACTAGGAAGTTGTAGTAGACACTCACAGCTTTCTATAGAATCCAATATTGCGTAATTCCGATAAGTGAGCGAGTTTTTATGTTATTGGAAAAATGCAATATTTACATGAAGAAGTGTAGAGCTGACAACATATTGGGATTTTATAGCATCTAGATGGCTGAATCTGAAGGAATGGTTAACCAGAGACTTGTAGCGTAGAGTCTTAGCTTTCTATAATGGGTAAGATCATGCAATTCCAATTTGTATCTTGAAAGTTATGAATTTTCTAAGTTCACAAGCTATGTATGAGTTGATATAGAATTTGAGAAAACTTTGTTGGCATAGCAGTAAACTTGTGGATTTTTGGAACTGTGTGTTTGAAATCTGAGAGAATGATCAACTTAAGAATTGAAGTATACATTCTTAGTCTTCCAAAAAGTATCAATCCATGTAATTCCAATGTGAGTATTAGAAGTTATGATTTTTTCTAATATCAAGGCAGATCTATGCCAATAGAAGTGGAGTGTTTATTTTGCTTTACTCCAAGTGGTGGATTTGTGAACTTGTAGCATTTATATGCTTAAAATGTTTGGTTCTATCATGTGTTAAATGTGTTAACATGTGTGTAGTAGTTTACTTGAATTGAGTTGTCTGAGGGATCGTCTAGAGTAAGGTATTACCCTACGACTAACAACCCTCAGGCTAAAATTGAATTCTTCCTCCTCGAGAACTGAAGAGTCATCCCTCGTGCGCCGACGAATTCTTACCCAATGGGTAATTGTTCGCGAGCCGGAATACGGGATGTAATCCGAGTCAGAGGTGGTGGCGAACGATGGTGATTAGGTCGCTAGTGTTTGGTTGACTCTATCAGGTCAGATCCATTACTGACCTAGGTGTCATGCCCCGCTTCCCAAAAATACGGAATGCAAGCACGTGACACGGCCCAGCGAATGACTTGCGTCATCCATAGGCTGTTATTGATCCAACTCAACAATATAAACAAGAAGCAATACAACTACGCATGCAATGAAAGAATAATCACATAAATAACAACATTGGATATTAAGCATAAAAATAACCAACATCAAAATAACCCAGCATCTGAAATATAAGAACTTACCAAATAGCTCGAGAGGCTCCTGCTCCAATTCTAGAAGAACAGCTCGCCAATGCCTCCTGGAAATTCTCCTTGTTCACCTGTAACTGGATCAACCAGAGTGAAAAAGAAAATGTCCTTAGAACAAGTCGTGGACAGCAAGTAGAGAAATAGAGAACAATGACAATAACGGTATAGCAATGAATTCAATGAATGATAAAATCAATAGTGTTGAACAGTGACAAAGCGATAACAGTACAATATGCAATAACGATGATTTATCACGATAACGATAAACAATAATAATAATGGTAACAATAACGATAGCACTGTTCCATAAAGATAACAATATGCAATGATAATGTGACGAAAGTCTTAAGTCTGTTATTCTTTTTTTTTTTAATCCTAGCTAATTCACGTACTAATGTGTCCCATGTGTGCCGTACCACAGGTTTGATGCATACAATCAATTTCGTTTAGACTAAGCTGGTAGATTTTATAGTTCATGTACTGGGTATGATGACGATAACGGTAATAACACTGGACATGTGTAATTTTTTACACGATGCCGATAACAATAAAAATACTGGACATGTGTAATTTTTTATACGATGCCGATAACAATATAAATCACTGGCCATCATCCGAGTACAGTCACTATATTGTCAACTACCCTAGTCAACCCTTAACTCCGGCTTGATTAACATTCTTTATTCAATTAACATACAATAATGTGACAAATAAGGGATGCTAGAAAGATGACAAAACAACCCTAAGATCATGCAATATACTCTATACAATTGAATGCACCAAATATAACATTATAGATTCAATTCCATATTATTAAACATAGGAACCCAATTCTAGACAGCAAGAGGTTGTTGTACCAAAATCAGAATTCCCATTGCTATAGGATAGCAAATGCGGATCCGTCAAAAGTTCTTGAAACTAGACTCCTGCCCGGTTCTAACGCATATTTAAAGTCTACATTCCGACAACGGTAGCTAGGTGAATTTCAGTGTTCTTTACAGATTTTAGTTTCTGGCTGGGTGTCGATGTTGACTAATTTCAATTGTAAGGGAAGTAAATAATCATTGTAAAAATCAATAAAAATATTTTTTATCATCCTAAGCATGTTATCTACAAATCTGAAATTTATCATGGCCATATTTGATCATTAGTTCACTTAATTTATCAGCCTAACATGGTATGTACATGAATCTGAATTTTCAGCGCAGCAGTAGCAAAAGGGTCATAACTCAGACAATATAAGTCGGAATTCAAAAATTCTGAATGTTATTGACAACTAGACACTTAGGGATACGTTTCATATTCAGAAAGTGACTGACTTTAATGACATTATCTAGGTTGAAACAGCACGACAATGTTCAGGTTGGTAGTAAATTCAGGGTCTCAATATAATTTCATGCATAAAAATAGTCAAGATGTTATGAATGGTGAGTTAGAGGTTAACAATCATAAATCACAACAAGTTACCACTATGTGAACAAGGTATTATGATACATAATGTCCATAACCCTACTAATTTCAATCAACTAATTTATTATTATCAATCACATGAACAATCAACCCTAACATACAATCTACAATAGTTGTGTTTAATGTCATGAGATGAAATGTAACAATAATTCTCTATTCTTATATTCAATAACTAACTACATTGGTGCATGTAAGATCCCTATACATTAGAGGCAAAAAGACAGCACGATGTCAAGACTACCACTTAGATTCGCTCGTGTAAATCCGTGGTATCCCAACGATAGATGACAATAACATTATACGATATTCAACATGGATCTACTTGCGGATTTTAACAAATGCTCTCAAATATGATACAATACAATTCGAGTAAGATGACTTGCCTTTAGGTGAGGTTAGATCAATCCGGATATAGGGAATAACAGGATCGGAATTCCGGCGGCACGGCGACGAGCAAACATTCACGGTAATCACGATTGGGCACGGATCTCGATGATCAAGATGGTGATCAAGATGAAGATCAAGCGAATCCAATGGCCGAGATCGGACATAAAATATATAAGAATTAGAAGAGTACTAAAAGAGTAAATATACCATGATTGACAATTTGATGAATGAGAATAAAAGTGGATCAAATATTTAACTCACCAAGTAGAAAACGAACAAGATGATCAAAGCGATCAAGGGCCGAGATCAAGTGTGATCGATCGATCGGACAACTGAGATCGAAGATCAAGATCAAGATCAAGATGATGATCACGATTGCGATGATCAAAAGAGATCTGACAGTTGAGATCAAGATCTTGATGGTGATGATGATAGTGATGATGATCAGTGCAAATCCAACGACCAAGATCAACAGATCAAGAAGCGATCACAATCGCGATCAAGGGCTCAGATCGAAAATCGGCTCCACATAACACCAACAGCAAATCGGGAGGAGATCGGGGGGTCCACAATCAAAGGCGATGATGGAGATTATGATCATGATGATCGAGGAAGATCCGACGACTGAGATTCAATTGATCAATAATGATCAAAACAGCAAACATCATAATAGCAAGAGGCCAACGGCAGTGGCGACTGTGGTGGCTGATCGCGGTGTGGCGGCAAGGCGGGGGACGGCAACGGAGGGTAGGCGGTGCACTGCGGCGGCACGGCGTCGGCTTGACTGGAAGACGACGGTGGCAAGGCAACGACTATCGAGGGTAGCTCGTCCACGGGCGGTGACTAAGGTAGCGGGACGCACAGGGACGTGCTGGGTCGATGGGTGCAGGGTCGGGGCGCTGCAGACTAGCAGCTCCGTGGGTAGGTGGCGCGACTGGGGAGCAGGGCAGCACTACGTTGCTGTCGCGGTCTGGCCTGTCGACGGAGGAGGGGGGCCGACCAGGGGGGTTACGCTGTCGACTGGCTGCCGAGGTCGCAACGGTAAGAGGCTATCATGCATTCGGGGGAAGGAAAAGGAGAGGCAGAGAAGGTAACGCTGCAGTCTGGAGCGTCGCTGGAGAGGAGGGAGGCACAGTGTAGCTACACCGGCTGACGGGAGGAGAGGGCGATTGCGCTACGTCGTCGAGAGGAGCACAGGGGGGTCGTCTTGGTGGCAGTCACGGTGGCGTGAGGCTGCATGGGTTCTGAGAGAGAGAGCGGGAGGAAGGAGAAGAGGGGGTCTGCATAGGGTGGCGGTTGAGTAGAGGGTAGAACAGTATAGGTAGGGTTAGGTTTAATTAGGTTTAGGGGTTTAAATAGTATAGGGTTAATGGGTATTGGGTTATTGGATAGCAGTTTTAGGGTTGTGAATGGGTTTCGGGTTTAATGGGTAGTGGATCCAATAGAGGTTAATTAAATAGAATATATAAAACATGCTTATATACACATACATTAAATCATGACCAATCAAAACTAATAGTAACAATAATACTAATAAAAATAACAATAGAAATAATAATGCTAATAACAATAATAATAACAAAATTGGATTTTCAATAGATAATCAAAGATAACAATAGTAAAAATAAAACTAATAATCATATTAGTAACACCAACAATAATAATAATAGCAATGACAATAATAATAATAGTAAAAATAATAATAATATGAATACCAAAATAAGATTTGAGTTCAGCAGATTCATAAAAATCCAATTAATAATAACATAATAGATTTGGACTAAAATATAAATAGTGGATCATTTGAAAACGGTAAATAAGGTTGAAATACTCCATTATTCGAAAATAAATATAATTGTCCAAGAAAATATTTTAAATGTAAAGTTCAAGCCGAATTTAACAAATACTGAATTTATAAATTTCGGAAATGGGGGTTACACTAGGTGTTACTGAAAATTAATTATGACTGGTATCTTGATGCCCTGAGTCTGTCAATGGTCGAGTGTTGGTGTTTGTGTAAGTTTACCTTCATTCATGGATTTTTATGCATCCCTTGGAAGTTGATGTACTACTCGCTGAGGGTCACGGGCCAGGGATATGGTTGAAGCCTAATGAAGGTGTTGGCATCGATGAATGTTGACTCACCATGATTAATTACTATTTTTGACAGACAAGTCAGGCTCAATCATTATTTTAAAATATTGTGCATATTTTGAATATATAGCATAATTACGGTAACACTATTAATTAATTATTTTTCCTTTCTGCTTGAGAATTGAGTTGGTGTTAGGGGTGATACCCTATAATTTGATTTGTTCTAAAGGCCATCACTAGGCGGTGATAACCAGGGTTGTCTCTTCCTGTCGTAGGGATACGGGCTGTGTCTTCTCATTAGTCGAGAATATGTGAGTCGTATCTCGATCTGTTAATTCCTGAGGTACCTTGATAAGATCGGAATGTTCCCTTATTCTATATTAGTGGACACAAACGAACCATTGTGGATCTTCGGCACCATGGGTATGCTGCGGTGTATCTGTAAGTTCGTCATGGCTTTTGGGAAGGTCCGGTGTGCCGGTTATTAGTGGTAAACGGGGACACCCCGAATTTTTGAAACCTCCTCAATCATGTTGTACTTATCGGAAACAGGTAGTGTACAATAGTAGAATGTATTGCATGGCGATGGTTCAAAACCCTAAAACTGGAGAAGACGACTTGATTGGGAGCGTATGTAGTATGGGATGTATGCGTGTCCAAAGTCTCGCTTACATTAGACTAAGTGCATCTGTTTTCTGTACATTGTGACTATGCATAGACTTCAGGTTATGGCATACACTGACACTAGAAAATTAGGATGCACGTTTCTGTTTTCATCAAAGGCTGGTTGTGATTGCTAGTTGGAGATCGTTGTTTTCTTATCAGCATTGCGTCAGTATATGTACTGACGTGCCCACTCAATTAGGTGCTGGATACCTGGTCGCAAGTGTAGGAGGACTCAAGACAAGCAGAGTATCCAAGTGGAGTAGTAATATACCTACCTACCATTCGAGCAGGTGCAGGAATATCAGAGTAGCGCAGCAAAAGATTCTACAGGGTGCATCTCAGGGAAGCAGTTTGACCACTCAGTGGAGTTCCCGTGGAAGATCAGTTGACTACCGATCTGAAGGTCAGGCGAAATGTTTGAGTAGTATTTGTAATGCTTTAATATAATTTGTATTCCTTGTTCAAGGATAAGATAATATTTGTAACTAATGTTGTAATGACTTCATTTGGCAATAAAAGTTTTTAGATTTCCGTGTTATTACTATGTTGAGATGCATTTCAAGGAAAAGATTCTGGTTTGTATCACGGATTTCCGATAGTGGGTCCGGGGCGCTACAAAAATAAACAGAGAAATTGAAGAAAGATTATTGAATTATTGGATTAATTATAACAGAGTACAATATCTCATATATATATGAGGAAACCAAATTCTAAAACCAAATACTAAACTAATACATAATCCGATATGGGGCTAAACAAAATATCTAACAATTGTGTAAGCGTATGCAGATCAACATAATTGTATTTTGGGAGCTCAATGTCATGTATATAGTTTAGATTTTAGATGTCAACTGACTTGGTATGTATGAATTATCTGGGTTTTAAATAAAATTTTGTTCGGTTAGTTATATTATTCTCTTATTTTATTAAAAGGGTTGTGCAATATTGCACAAGAGCATACTAGTGATGGATAGAAATAGAAATGAATGATTAAAATTTGTTAAAGGGCCTTCCTTTTGTATTTAGTATTTTTTAATTTATTTTGTTTTATTCAACAAAACCTCAGTGCGCAAACAAAGAAATTCAAGCACCAATCTCTTCAATGTAATTGTTCATCAGTGAAGTGCCTTAGACTATACCTTAGAGGCGTTACCAGGAGTTTCTTTTATATTAGTCCATTTCTTCGTGTATATTTCAGAATATGTAACTCAAATATTGACATCGGCTACTATGGTCTCAAATTTATCCATTTTTCTCGGTCGTACGCTTGACTCAACTTTGGTTAAAGACTACATAGGTTCAACAAAAATAGCTAGATGACCAACATAATAAAGCAGAGGTATGTATGGTGAAACACTGATTTCATAAAATTAGGGATTAAGGGCAGATTCTGAAGTTCCCTGTTATCGTGAAAAATCAAAGCTCGAGGTTTTGTCATTCCTTTCTTTCAGGGTGCTAGTTTGGTGTGCTTGGGAAGAATTGATTCCACGCTGTCACTCTTGCTTTGACTCTTGATGGAGAATTGGCAGTCAAAGATTTGGTTATGAACCGATTTGTTCACAGCAAGTGACATGTTTAAAATGCAGGATATGCAGAAAGGGAAGAGCCTCCTCTTCGAAGTGGGATATATAAGATATCATACATTTACTAGAAAAAAACTAAAAAGAAAGGTTAACATTTCTCTCTTCATTCCTGTCATTTAACTCCTTGAACCATTGTCTCAAAACCTAGAAAAAGGTATGAACTCTCTTCTCTTTTATCTTTCTTGGTAGTTATTTATTTCTCTATCTCCCCATTAATCGTTACCATGATTTTTCTTGAAGTTTTTTGTCTCTCTTTTTAATCTGATAAGTTCCATTTGTATTTGTATGGCCTTCTTATGTTTTCGTTTTTATTTTTTATTATTGTGATTTGAATTATTAGTTAATGATTTTTTTTTGTGAAGAAAAGGTGGAATATGGCCAATTGTTTAATTAATAAGGTGTTAATAAAACAAACCCAGAGTATTGGGCTCCAATACAAAAACTACAAAACAGAAATAAAACATAATAACTCTAAGAAGCATACGAGGGTGGGACAAATACTACAAACTCGAAACATACAAAAGCATCAAAACGAGAACAACATGAGCTACCAAGTCATGACGCCCTGTATTAGTCCAAAGTGGGACCAATCATCACCTCCTCATCATCGTACTCCTTCACCTCAAAAGCTCTGGCGATCCTTCCTCAAGGATCATTCGTTGCCGTTGTAGCCCAAAAAGAAATAAGATGCATTATGAGTATGATTATCAGCAATAATATTACAAGTCCCACGAAAGTAAAAGTTATTTCTGTCAAGCCATAAAACCTAGGTCGTTGCGGCAATAGCAATATACCACGCTTCCCTCATCACATGTCTTTCTAAAGAAGGTAGGTCCTAACCATAGGTCTTCATAGACCTATGGATACCTCGATGTGCATAGAGACCTCAGGACCTCGGTAAGAACGACTTTACTTCTGGGGAAATCTAGGAAGAAATGATTTTTTTGATTCCATGTGAGTCTTTTAGTCAGGTTCTCTTTTGTAAGGATAATGTCGTTAAGGACTAGCTACAGAAAAACTCTAACTTTCAGTGGAGCTTTGACTTCTAAAAAATCGTAGACCATTTCGGATTACACCCTCTAAAGTCGATACAGTTATAAAGTGTCTGAACCGAGAAAGTGTCATTCTTCTCCAATCCCCAAGCTTTCCCATCAGGTCTTTGAGAGCATCTAACCCCCAATTGACCAATGTAAGATTGTAGAACCTCTAGTCTCAATTGAGATTCCGGATTTAGTCATAATCTGAAGGGGGGTCTCCAAGCTCCACGCTTCCAAGTTTTGGCCACTGTAATGTTAGGTTGGGCAGTAAGCCCAAAAAGACCAGGGAATAACTCTCTAAGAGAGTGATCTCCATACCACTTGTACCACCAAAATCTGGTCATCAGGCCGTTGCCAATAAAGGATGTTACACAACAATGAAACGAATCATAGGTTTTGGAAACTACTTTCCAAAACCAAGATACTTTAGGGCCCATTCGGATCCCAAATCTCCGCATCCCCTTTCTCAAAAGGTACGAGTGAATAAACTCCTACCAGCCTTCACCATTTGGATGAAACACTTTCCACCACCATTTACCGAGATAGGCTAGATTCATGTCTCTCAAGTCAATGATGCCAAACCCGCCCTGACTCTTTTTCATGCAAGCTTTCTTCCATTTGATCAGATGGTAGCCCCCTGTGTTTGCTTTTGTCCCTTTCCAGAGAAATCTTTTCATACATAGTCAATCCTTTGAATGACCCACGTTGAGAATTCATAAAAGGACAAGTAATATGTCGGGAGATTAGACAATACCGAATTGATCAAGGTCACTCTTCCTCCTAACGACAGGGCCTTACCTTTCCATCCAGCTAGTTTAGCTTCAACTCGGTCAATAATCGATAACCAATCCTCTTTCTTAAGTTTGCCTGGCCGGAGCGGGAGGCCCGGACATTTAATAGGGAAGATGTCAATCTTACAATTTAAATTGGTAGCATGATCTCGAGCATCCTCATCTGCCAAGGCAATAAGAATGAGGGCGCTTTTATGGAAGTTCACCCTAAGCCCCGACCAAGCTTCAAAACAATACATGATTGCTTTGAAGGAGATAGTCTCCACTAAATCTCTGTTCCCAAAAAGAAGGGTATCTTTAGCATATTGTAGAATGGAGCATCCAAGACCGCTTCTACCCCTAGCCATCAGAGTAATCAAACCCACTTGACTATAATTATCCATCATCCTTTAAGAGCATTTGCAACAATCGTGAAAAGTAGGGGAGAAAGCGGGTCTCCTTGTCGAAGACCCCTGTGTCAAGAGAATGGCCTCGCTGTCTTTCCATTGACCATAATAGTCGTTCTACTGGTCGATAGGAAATGCCTAATCCCTTTGATCCATTTGTCCCCAAACCCCTACCTTTAAGAAATTCAAAGAGAGAATCTCAATCAACATAATCGTAGGCTTTCTCAAAGTCCAGTTTTAACAAGAAGCTCCTGCTATTCGAGATATGACATCGGTGAATTGCCTCTTCTGCCGTAGCAACATAGTCCAGAATATAGCAACCCTTAATAAAATCAACTTGTTCATTACTAATAATTAAGTCTCGTCAATTTGAGTCTGTGATCATAGAATTCATAGATGACAGCCATCAGATCATCTTGGATCTCATCCCAGAAGGTCTGGTAAAAGATAATCAGGAATCCGTCAGGGTCGGGAGCTTTGTCATTACCCATATCCCATATGGAGATTCACTCCTTTAACCTCTTAGAATGGGGATTCAAGGGAAAGTGGGGATTGATCTAGATCATCTACCCTATTTTTCCAGAACTCCTCTTTTAAAAGGCCCCTAAAATCTGTTTTACCACCCAACAGATTTTTGAAGTGGGTTTGGAAATTTAGCTCAATTTCCTCTTCTTCTTGAATCACCCGTGTTTCTGTATGAATAAAAAGAATGGTGTTTGATCTCTGATGCGCACTGGTAACACAATGAAAAAAGGTTGTATTCACCATCTTTTGTTGCCACTTGACCTCTTCCAGTTTGTGCAAATGTGCTATGTCCTCCTTTAACAATAAGTATATATTACGCTCTACTTGGGTGAGGCCTCTAGGTTCCTCTAGCTTCTCCAATCCATCAATGTCATCAATGATGGACTATTTAGCTCTCCAGATGTTCGCAAACTGCATACGATTCCACTTTCTCAACTTAGACCAGAGGCAACGAATTTTTTCGCACCAAATCGTAGCTGTCTCATTACTCCTGGTAGGCACCGCCCAGCTTTCCATAACTAGGTGTTGAAACCCTTGAATTTTTAGCCAGGTTTTCTCGAACCAAAATTTCTTTAGCTTATTAACGTGATGCTCACCTAAGTCAAGTAGATTGAGAACATGATCAGAGGTGGGTCTAAGGAGTGATCTGGTGTTAACAAGTGGGAATTTATCCTCCCAGTCCATAAAGACCATCACCCTATCCAGTCTAGCCAGGATAGGGGATGCTTACATATTAGACCAGGTGAATAACCTATCAGGAATTGGGATATCAACCATTTCAAGATCGGTAATAACTCGGTTGAACTCCTCTCTCTCAATGTCGCTAGCACCTCTGTCTCGATGCTCGAATGTGAATCTAGTGATGTTAAAATCCCCCCCCCCAGCCAGGTATTTCCATCGTGATTGGACTGAACGTAGTTCATCCCAGAACGTGGGTCTATGAGATGAATGATTCGGGCCTTAGACCACTGAGATAACCTGTGTTGAGTTATCGCTCCGACGTTGGAGAAGAACCGATAACAAGAAGTCCCCTCGAAATTTGTCTAGGCAAGAGAAAAAATCGGGGTTGAAGCCAATAGCGATGCCACTTGATGCCCCATATGAAGGTAAGATCTTCCACTCAGAGATCATGTTCCCCCCAACCCTCCTAAGTCCAGCCAAATGAGAGAGTTTGGTTACTTGGAGACCAACGACGTCAGCTTTAGATGTGTTGATAATGTCTCTAATCATCTCCCGTTTGCCCTGCCTCCCCAAACATCTAACATTCCAAAGAAGAATCTTCATTGGGATCATGTACAGGGTTACATGGTGATACTGATCGAATACTCGACGCTAATTTAATTCTCTCAATTTCCCACTCTCTAATTTTATTTAAAAGGAAAGTGTTATGCTCAATATTGCCAACAGCAATACCACAAGATTCAGCAAGATTGAAAACATCGACATCATACATGAAATTAAAATGAAAGCTAAAAGACAACGCATACCTCCACCATTGGTCTTAGCCGACTTAGCGGCAACAACAATTTCTAAATAGTCCCCCAATGACTCCACATGAGCCCTCTCAGCAATTTTGTGGACCTTAAAACCATGCAAATTTGTTTGGGTAGCTGAATCGTCTAGTGGAGCCATCAATTGCAATGGAAGGTAGATGGAACAAAATCTGGGGTAGAGTCTGTATCCGGATAAATATGAGTATCTGCAACAAACTCATCTTCCAATTCGGAATCTTCATCTTCATATAATTCGTCATCCCCCAAATCAAGACATAGACGCCCACCTTCATCATTCATTCCAAAATTCAAGGGCCCAGATGCAATGTTAGAATTAGATCCCAACTTGGGCCCATCTAAAATGTGAGGTCCACTAGTACCAAGCTTCTTAAAATTAGACCCCAACTTGGGCCTATGTAAAAGTGAAGCTCACACACCCCTAGTTCTTTGTCGTTTACCGAGTCCTCTTCACGGTTGCCATGTGGCATCAAACCATTGGAGGGTAGGTGAGACAGCTGTTGGCGCTTCATTGGTGGGTGAAGCGACGATCAATGTGATCGAGGCAGAAGGCTCTAGATTCATGTGGGCTCTGTAGGGCGCCTTTTCACTTCCTTCATCCTATTTCCTTTCTCTTTCCCTTTTGTTGTCCCTATCCCCAGACTGTAGCTCTTTATCTTTTGGTGAAAACTCCACCATCAATGTGCCTCCCTCCTCAGCTCCCTCACCAAATCTGTGTGTCTCTTTTACCAAGGGGTACGAGCTCTTTCCCATTCCCACCATGGCACTCTGGGGCCTCGGGACTTAACATCCTCCTTTGAGCTCAAATACAAAAGTCCAATGCCCCCATTCTCCAAGCCCATAAGCTCAAAATGGCAACTTTTGTTGCTTTTCTTTTGCTGCACCTTGCTAGGAGTTAACTCTCCTATTCTTTGCACTCTAGACTCATGTGACCGTTCAGGAACCCTCTGATTTGCATCTGACAAAAGGAGAGTTTGGTTTTTTTTCTGCCAATCATCTTGACCATTGTTGGAATCCAATGGTAGATCTGAATGTGCAACCTTTTGTATTTTGGTTCTTGTGTCCGGCGATGCTGGCTCCCACCATTAACCTAGCACTACTTGAAGCAACTCTCGGTGAGCTCTGTCAAATTCATGGGATCCATTTATCGTCATCTCCAACTCCAGTGAAACCACCTGTTTGTAAGTTCATTCATGTCTAAGGGAGCTTAGGGTTATAGACTTAGGGGTGGATGTCAATTGGACCTCCTCCATAGGCACCGACGTATCTAGTACGAACCGTATCAGATAAGCATCATCATAGGTGTATAATTCATCAAATCTTGGCATGAGATCGATATTAGGGCTTCGGATGAGCACCCTAGTCGACACTAGACTCAATCTTTTAATTGTCTTGGGGTCTATAGACACCACCGTTCCAAATTTAGTGATGATTTTTTGGATAGCCTCTTGCCTCCAACAATGTAGGGGAATGTTGTGGATCCAGATACAAAAAGCATTCCCCTGAGGAAGTTCTGCACCAAAATTAGGAGTCCATGCTGAAAATTAAGCTTTGAAATGGCCAAAATCCACCACATCCATAGTAATTACGTCTATGAGCTTCTCCGGCGAGTGGAAGGAGTAAGAATTACAAATGACACACTTTCTTGACTTCCCACTCACGGTGACCCCTCAATGGCCACTTAGCATTAAGTGCTTTCAATAGATGATTTTTGATGGTCTCCCTCATTTAATATGAGCAAACCCGCACCATTTTCGTAGCCACTATTCATCTTGTTTGACAATATGGAGGCTACTAACCAGCTTGATAAGAATCAAATCCTTCAGCAATCTCCCTCTTATAACTTATCTTTTTTCATCTTCAGGGATGGGAGAGAAGTTAAAACAAACGTAGAACATATGTCCTCACTTTAAGCATTTTAAACATCGCACTTCCTTCGTGCAATCAACCCGAATATGGCCAAGGTCACCACAATTGAAATAGGGAATTGGCTTCTTTTTCCCTCTTCGGTAGGTCTTCTTGTTACCATTAGAATTCATCATCTTCCTGTTTGTTATTCTAGCTATTTTACTCTCTACTCTCACTCATTGATCCTCTGCCAAATATGTACTGTGCACGGAGACTTCTGTAATGGGTAAAACCCTGAATGGCAGGGCTGGACTCTCTTCTGTAGCTCTAGCAGCCACTGGGGGAAGCTCGATTGGGGAGTCTTGTTGCAACTTCTTGATAACTTGCGGTTGGTTGTGGCGAGGAGGGGTAGGGGTAGGGGTAGTGTAATGGTGAGGGTTATGTTGGGCAGTATTGTGATTGGAATGTGAACTTGGGAAGTAGTAAGAAGGAGAATGAGGAAGATGTGCAATAGAGCTTTGGTGTAATATGTTACTGTTGGATTGGTGCTTCACTCCCTGCTTTTGATTTTGAGCATGACTATGGTACTATATGGGGCCGAGGGGGTTGTGATGCTTATAAGATTCTTCAGCTACTCTTCTACTCGGCCACTGTCCCACCGACGATGGTCCATTGGGGGGTGTTCTTTTACGCCAAACCCGGCTTGTAGGAGGACCCTCTCTAGGAGCATGTCCTTTGGACGGAGAAGAAAAGCGATGATGACGATGACGATAGTCATGATGAGCACGACGATGGAGGACTCTCTAAGGCCTACTTTGAGGCTGCGAAAATGTTTAGAGCTCTTCCACACTTCGTCTAGGAGACGACAATCGTCGGTGGTGGTTAGATTGCTACGAAGGCGGCTGATAGACTCAGTTCTGGTGTTGATTTGATGGGGTTGTTGAACCAACTTCGTTGGTCCACACACTCTCATTTCAAGTTCTAACAGCTCCATCAGAAGAACATAGATGAAGAAGAAGACAGCAGTAGAGAGGGGGGGGGGGGGGGGGGGGGACAACTAAAACTTGGAGAAAGGGGTTGGAGGGAAGAGGCAACAGGGAAGGTTAAGGTAAGCAACAAGAGGAAGCTGAGCAAGGTGGAGATGGAACTGGAGGACCTTCATTCTTTTGAACCATTCAGCTCCCCTTGGCTTTAAGTTGATTCTATTTTTATTTTATTTTTGGTTCATAATTAGTTAATGGATTCTGATCTAGGTATTTTCCCCCTCTCTAGTGTGCGTCTCTAATTGAACCTTGAGATCTTCAATGCATGGTTTATTTTTATCAGTTATTAGCCTACTTTGTAATAAGCTTTTATAGTTTGTTGAAATGGTGAGATGGTCTTCCTCCCATGCATGTGGTGAGATAAGAATCCAATAGGACTAGTGTTCAATATGATTTTTTTGTCTTTAATCCGAACCTTCAGATCTTGAAGCCATAGACGTAATTAACTAATTAAGTCACAAACTTTATGTTCATGCAGAAAATAATTGGTTTCTGACTAAATTACATCTATGGCTTGAATTGGTAATAATGAAAATTTTGCCGAACTAATCCACTTTTTAAAAATATTTGGCGTCTTGACCCACTTCCAAAAACAATTAGAAAACTGACCAGTTTTGGACACGTCAGCAACAAACGTTCTTGGGAAGAACGGCATAGGTCATTTCGATGCCGTTCTTCCCAATAACGGCATCAGTTTGAAAAAAAACTATCATGCCGTTATTCCAAATAACGGCATCTGTTGCTTTTAGTCGAAGGAGCAAACAGTTTAAATTGTGAGCTGAGGGACAAGTGTGACAAGAATTTAACCTATGTCTATGCTGATGTCGTTATTTTGAATAACGGCATTAGTTAGTTTCTAATTTGCACAGTTACCTATACTCAGTGCCCCCAAACCCTTCTCCTACCCCTTGTCATTCGATTTTTTCTCTCTCTCTCTTCACTCCCATAACCCTAGATCCCTAAATCAAAAAAACTCAAAACCCAACTACTGGAGTGATCTCTATCTTGCCAAACAACAATTAAACATAAACCCTACTTGTGATTCACTCATGCCCTTTAGGAATCTTTCGAAATCCGAAATTATGGTAAGTATTCAACATCCCTAATTTTTTTTACAATGTTTATTTTGATGAATGAGAGCTATATGTATTGGTAGCATAGTACAAGAGGTGCAGATTAGATTTATCTAAGTAGTAGATATGCAAAATGTACTTAAGGATTGTTGTTGATGATGTGTGAAAATGTTGTTTTTGTACAAGAGGTGTAGATTAGATTTATCTAAGTAGTAGATTAGATCCATGTACCGTACGACATGTGAAGTGAGATTCATCTATATATGTGAGATGTGGATGACCTATATTGCTATCAAATTAAATATTGACCTATATTTAATGTTCATAGGTAAATGGATCCTACACAACCATCTTCTTCCCATACTGTGGGTGCTTCATCTGGTACTTCGCATGCACTACATGGACATCCGGGTCCTGTAGATCCCACCGTACTTTATTTACATGAAGATCATAGGTCACAGGCAGTGTGGACTGGAGATGTTGAGAAAATGAGTTTCCGAATGCACACCATATTGCCGACGCACCCTCGAGTACAAAATTATTTAGTTTATAGCGGATTTTATGGAATGTCGAAGTTGGCGAAAGTGAAATATGACCATGCATTACTTACCGCTCTTGTGGAGCATTGGAGGTCGGAGACACACACGTTTTACCTACCCGTTGGGGAGATGACAGTGACCCTACAAGATATAGCCGTCATATCGGGTCTTCCAATCGATGGGGTGGCCGTGACCGGCAACCTGGTGTTCAATAAAGTCATGTTGTTAAGAGATTACCTTGGGCACGTGGTTAATGAGAATGATAAGGGTGTATTCGTCGGGAAATCAGTCCGACGTTCTTGGCTCTACACAGAGTTCAATAACAGTTTGCTAGACGAACCGACCGACTTCCAACTCCAATGTTATACGCGGGCATATCTTTTGTCGATGATCGGAGGTATTCTCTTTCCTAATTCTTCTGGTGATGTAGTGCATTTGATGTACCTTCCATTGATCGCCGACATACATAGAGCAGGGAGATATAGTTGGGGAAGTGCAGCTTTGGCCTCTCTCTACCGTGCCTTGTGCAATTGTTCGATGGGGTCGATCCAAATGACGGAGCCGATGGGGTTATTGCAAATATGGTGTTGGGAAAGAATACACCTTGGTCGACCCCGGGTAAGGGTTCTTTCAAATAATTGGACTGTGCAACATGATAATCCAGTGTTGAGGGCTCCTTTAGGTGTGTACTGAACGGGTAAACTCACGTGGAGAGATAACCAACGCGGTATACTGACATATTACAGGGATGAACTCGATCAGCTAAGGGAAGAGTACGTCAACTGGACACCGTATACAGACGAAAGGCTACATCGTCTACCCCCAATTTGCACGGCCAATAATCAACTTTGGTTGGCACGAGCTCCACTTATTAATTTCTCAATTATGGAGTTCTATTACCCCGGCCGAGTCCTCCGCCAATTCAATGCACAACAACCCATCCCCGAAAACTCAATGTACGACCGTCGACTTCATAATATTACCGGTCAAGGTCGATTGCCAAATATGGATTGGGCCGATCACCACCGCGCTCATGTAGCATGTTGGAATGAGAGGAAGTATGATTTGGTGGTTGAAGCGATTGTACCGTACGACGGATCTTTACATACCGCCTACATGGCATGGTACCTTCGTATTACGTGGTTGTACATAGCCCCAAGAATGGATATCCCCGTGGGTATCCAACAACCGATACCTAGGCACCAAGTGGAACCACCACCGGCACATTCCACATTGCAACCCATGTATCAGCCAAAAGCATCTTTGTATCGATTAATGGTATCTAAGTTGATTTATTTGGTTAAATCTTAATTTTTCCCAAAATTTGCTTATGTTTGTTTTAAAAAAATTTGGTTTACTACTAATTTATTTCGTTCGTAATGTAGTTTGACAACACACGGGATATTACGAGAAAATGTGCTCATGTCTTGAAGAGCAACGCTTCGAAGGCATGCAAGGATTTAGCAAGAGAAATCCTCCGTCCATGTCGTACTTCTCTTGAAAATGTTGGTGACGGTTTGCGCTTCGATGCCCTTTTACGCTCAACCGAGCTTCCATCTCAAACGCCCCGAACAAGTGTTAGTCGAGCATCACCTCCACCACCATGAACAGCACAAGAACAAGAAACTCCCGCACCACCACCACCACGACGGAGTAAGAGTGTTCGTTTCCCTCCTACGGAAAGTCAATTAGCAATGCAAGAGATTGAAGAAGTCCAAGGTGGGCAAGAAGATGTTGGGCTGAGTGTTCCTGCAACGCAAGAAATTGGGAAACGTAGGTGGAAAGTCCCAACTCAAAAAAGGAGGCAGCCGCAACACTATACACCTAGTTAGTGTTCACTACTAAATTGTGTAATGGTGGTTTATGAAAAATTTGATGAGTCGGTTGTTGTATTGCAGTCATGGTGGTTTAATGAAAAACTTGATGACTCAATTATTGTATTGCAGTCATGTTATAACACTTGATGAAGTAAAAGTGATATATGAAAAATCCTTTTTTACTGATGCTAAGCTTATGCAGGTTATAAATGAGTCATATGTAGTATTATAGTTGGTGTGATTTGTGTTTATTGAAGTGTTATTGTTGTAAAGCATACTCGGTTGTTGTATTGTTGTGTTATATATATTTTCTGGAGTTTTATATGGCATTTGGTGTTATTTGTGTTTACTGAAGTGTGAAAGTGTTCAATAATCATTTTGTATACAATCAGTGCATGTTTGTGTGCATGATTTATTTGAAAAACACTAATAACAGATGTCGTTATTCCAAATAACGGCATCTGTTACCTATAACGTTCTTTACGAGAACGGCATTGTACAAAACATGCAGCTTTGACTTTGTTCAATATTTTAACTTGATGTCGTTTACCAAAATAGTTGGAATTTTCAAAACATGCAGCATGGAATGTGATATAGTTGGAATTTTCCACAAGTACAAGTACGTCTCCCAAGGTCTACCATGTGCCAATGTCCACCCTTTTGATATCCACTATCCATTCTAATGCCTGTTTTTACCCCAAAAATATCAGGCCGATTATTAAACATTATTGCCTCATGTAAATTGGATTTTTCACGGCGTACATCAATAATATCATGAATGCGCGGTGCCCATAATTTACCTTCACTGATAAGCGTCTGTGCGGCTTCACGGCGATCAGTGAAATACATGTTTAGATGAAAAAAATTTATTTCTACAATTGTGGTGACAGGCAAGCTACGCACACCTTTTAGAACCGAATTGAAAACTTCCGATAGATTTGTTATCATTATACCATATCTACAACCTCCAACGGCAGAAAGTGCCCACTTCTCAATCGCTTTTTTCTTTAACCAATTAGCCTCATCAACATTGGTCGCTTCAAGTTGTACCATCTTTTCCTCAAACTTCTTCAACTGATTTTGACACGCAATCACCTTCAACTTACTCATCAAAAACTTGCAACCAAATTTTTTATGAAAATTGCTAGTAAAATGCTGCATACAGAACCGATGATATGTAAATAGTTCCTTCCATGTTCCGAACTCATTTTGCATTGCTGATAAAATACCTACATAGCGATCTGAAATGACACATAGACCTGCACGATCTGTGACGAAGCACCGAATACAGTTCATGAACCATGTCCACGTCTCTATGCTTTCACCGTCAACTAGTGCAAATGCAAATGGAAACAACCTACCGTTTGCATTCGGTAAAACAACAATCAACAAATAGCCTTTGTATTTTCCATACAAATGAGTGTCGTCAACACATATAACTGGTCTGCATGCTTTAAATCCCTTGATGGAAGGCCTGAATGCCTAAAAACACCCTTAAAAGTTTCTTTGCCCGGACCAGACGCAATCTTCGCCCAATATACAGTCGTACCCGGATTTGAAGCTTGAATTGCATTGAGAAGATACGGCAATTTAGTGTAAGCTTTTTCAAAAGAACCATATAGTCGTTAAATTGCTTTATGTTTAGCCTTCCAAACTTTCCAGTATGAAATTGTGTAATGGAACTTACCCTTGACTATTTCAATTATGGCTCTTAGTGTTATTCTGAGTTGTGCCTTCACAACATCCAATATGATCGTCGATACAACCGTGGAATCAATTTTGTTGTGATCCTGAGTCAATGTAGGATTCACACATGTGTGTGCACCTTCAAGCTTCTTTACCACGAAATAATTACGGCATTTTGGAACAATTGCATGCAACCGCCAAGGACAACCAACTACATTTTGAAGTGCCGGATTTTCTGCAATGTCCTCGGCTGAATGGTTGATGGGTGCGTATTTACATTTCACATAGTATAGACCGGGGGTTGATTTTACCGTCATGAATTCTTGGTGGTTCTTCACGGCGTACATCTTCACTTGATGTTGTATAGAATCTTTGGTTGGAAATTTTTGACCTATGAAGAGTTCATCCAAGTTGGAAGAGCCAACGAAAGACTGTCCATGTTCATGTATGGTGGCACGAGACATCCATTCATTCGATTGAGATCCATGTATAGCTGCACTTGTGTCCTGACTTGGCAACACGCGGGCATTGTTAACCAGCACATCAACATTGACATCATCAACCGGAGCTTCATCGGCAACCTCCTCCTCATCATCTTGAAGACCACGTTCCTCATCTTCTTCCTCTTCGACCAAATCGTTATTTACAATGGCGTTGTCAAAGTCTTGCATTGCCATGGAGGCTCCGACAATTATTTGTGACAATATCAGCGGATGTACCTACTCGTATTCGGAGGTAATAGGTTCCGTTGGAGTTGTGCTCGTATCTTCTTCTGTATTTGATATTCTTACATGTGACTCGGCAGATGGTTTCAAAGTCCGTGTGGGCCTTGGACTTTCAATAACAACTCGTCTAGTATTTGGAAGCCTCGTTTGGTCGATATATAACTCCACTGCATTCTAACTATAATTTGGATCAAGTGTCCTACACATCATGGACCTCAGAGAATTGTCATTGTCTACGGGTACCAACATGAAATATTGCACATTCCCTTTACCGGCAGCATAACGGGCTTTGATTTTCACACTGATTTCACTTCTATCCCAATTGGTGACTTCAAATATCTTATCTATTAATTATGAGTACATAAAGTTGCAGGGAGTCTAAATAATGACCGGTTCAACATCACTATAAGAAATCCAATCTTGGGATCTTTAATTACTCCACCCCCAACATATAACCAAATAGGGATATCATATTCCATACCTAAGCATAATAATTCAAACATATTCAAGTCATTCACTACTCTTAAACATAACATGGGAATACAAATCAAACATACAGTTAAAATAATAATACATTCAAATTAGACCGTACTGTCGATAGCTTGAAAATTCGTTGTGGATGAAGAATGAAATGAGAGTGGGAGTAAGGAGGTAGGATATATGAAATTTGAGAGCACTCCAATAGTTGGGATTTTTTAATTTAGGGATCTAGGGTTTGTGGGTTATGGGAGTGAAGAGAGAGAGAGAGAGAGAAAAATGAAGTACAAAGGGGTAGGAGAAGAGTTGGGGGCACTGATTATAGGTAAGTGTGCAAAATAGAAAGTAACTGATGTCGTTATTCAAAATAATGGCATCAGTATAAATCATGTCGTTCTCTCAGAGAACGGCATAGGTTAATTTACTTTTATAATTCTCTCTCAACTCACAATTGAGACTGTTTGCTGTTTGGACAAAAAGTAACATATGCCTTTATTTGAAATAACGGCATGAAAGATTTTTTTTAAACAAATGTCGTTATTGGGAAGAACGGCATCAAAATAACCTATGCCGTTTTTTCCAATAACGTTTCTTACTGACATGTCCTAAACTAGGTCAGTTCGCTAATTGTTTTCGGAAGTGGATCGGACCGCCAAATATTTTCAAAAAGTGGGTCAGTACGGCAAAATTTTCTATAATAATCAGAATGTTTATTGAATTGTATAAAATACTCTACATATAGAAAGCTTCATGTTTGATTGAATGTTAATGTCTTGGTTGCATGAATAAACATTCTTGTATTCGTTATTAAATGTAGCTAAGGAGGTTAACACCAATAAGCCAAAAGGAAAGAAAGGGCTCTCAAAGATGTTTATAGACTTCTGCATTGAGGAGGTTGGCAAGGAAGGATATCAAGGATCCTCCCTCAAACCAATCTCATGGGGCTGGTTAAATACAGCTGTAAGAGATTGATGTGTTTCAATTGCTTTTGATATGTTGGTGTCGCTGATAAAGAATTATTTAATGATTTACTAAAGACTTGTTGTCTGACATTTTGTTTATTGTTTTGATTTAAATTAAATCTAACGATAAACACATAACCACTAAATAGTGATAAAACCAAACAGATTTTATAAGCAATTAGATAGTGACACTAATTAGTGGAATGCAACACTAACCACTAATTAGTGGTCTACCACTTAGTGTAGGAAAAATCAAACAGCCCGTTAGACAACAATAATTGTGCTAACGACATTTTAGATCCGCAGTCCATAAAGATAATCCCTAAGCAAAATTTTACGACAAAGCTTTTCGCGACTTAAAAGAGAAATCACATTTGATAGTATATATGTCACGTCCCGCTTCCCATTATACGGAAATACGAGCACGCAACTGAGACCCAGCGAATGATGGGTACATCATCCATAAGCTGTAACAGTTTAACTCAGCAATATGAAATGTAACAATAACCACGCATGCAATAAAATATCACATAAACATGAATATTCCATGAAATGTCTCATACATAACCAACATCTGGAAAGCAAATAACTTCGGGTCAACAAAGCCAGGAATACAAAATACGGAAGTTATACAATGCTGCGGATAAAATAACATGAATAAAATAACTATGACTATCAATTTCACTCCAATCTTTAGTAGGTCGGTTCTCTAAGTCCTTCAATTTCTCCCTTCATGATACCTGTAATCTCAGCATCTAGAGATCGGAAAAAATGTCCGTTAGAGCAAGCTACGGACGACAAGTAGTAGCAAGCAGTAAAGTAAGAAATAAAGGATTACATAATAAGAGCAAGAAATTAGGACATTATCAGAGTCAATAAATGATAAGTGATAACAAAATCTTAAGTCGATAATCAATAATTCAGTAATCGAGAATCAATGTTCAATAACCAATGTTCATTATCAGTGTCAATGTTCAGTGTTCATCTCATGTCTATCAATGTTTTATCTATCTTAACTAATGCACGCAATCTTGCGTCTCATACTACAGATTCGGGTGCATACAATCAAGTGAACGTTTGACTATAGTGGTAAATTCTACAGGGTCCTGTACTCGGGTCTTACAATATCAATGATCAATGACCGATGACCGATGACCGATGACCAATGACCGATGACCGATATACGATAAATCGAGATACTGTAGTCAGTAATCCATAATCAATTGATGACCAATATGACCGATAACAATGACCAATATGGGTTGTGACCAATATCCCTTTCCGAGTACACTCTCCTATATTGTCCACTACTAAGGCGGCCATTATTACCCCGGCTTGTTATCATTTTATTAACAATTAGTTATGAACATGCAATCAATATGATCAATGAGAATGGTGGTATCAATACAATATCAAGAAGATATCAAGGCTGTGCAATACATGAAATATACGTAGTACAATTCATTAAATATGGAAAATACGGGTTTATATGCAAAACATAACAATATATGGACTTAGTGTACTATAATTTTTATGTGCAAGGTTTTAAGTTTCTGTGTCAGGATCCGAGTTGAAACCTCAGTACAAACTCGGGCAAATGTCAGGGCAGTATATTTGAATGTTCCATAATACAATAAATTTACGGTTCAGGTTTTATTTCAATAGCAATGGCACGATAAGGCGACTACATGATACAATAAAGAGAACAATGGAGTTCAATTAGATGCGATATTCAATTCAATTACTACTTGCCGGATTTCAAAAAGTGTTTTCTTGAACTAGAACAATAAAAATGAGTTCAAGAGACGCTTGTCTTTTAGACGCTTAATTTGAATATAAAGAGAATAATGGGATGAGAATCCCGATGGCGACACGTGCAAGACATGTACAATCACACACTCGCAAACACATGCACAATACATGCAAGAACCCACCGCAAACAGTGAAAGGGCACACAACAGCAACAGCCAAAACAATCCCAAACAGCAAACAGCCGAAACCACCCAACCACACCGCAATAGCAAGGGCCAACAGCAAACAGCGATTCCCTTGCCAGAACAGCAAACAGCGATCTTTCTTAACACAGCAACACCAGATCTCCAGACAGTGAACGGCAGCAATGGCAGCGCGTGGGCTTCGGCCTTCGACGGTGGCTGGCGGCGGTGCACTGCGATGGCGAAGGGTCTTGAGTGTTGGATGCAGGCGGAGTGGAGGAGGAGAGGGGATGACTGTGAGAAGGCAATGGGGGAGCTCGACGGAAGATGGAGAGGATGAGGATGGAGGTGCTGGCGGTCTGCAAGGGGGTTCGACGAAGGGAAGGGGATGGCGGTGTGTGCGGTGGTGCACACGAGGAGGCTCGGTGGTGGTTGCTGATTGACGAGGCGGCGACAGTGGAGCTTCGACGGTTTCGACGACAGCGAGGACTCTGTTTCAGAAGGAAAACAGAGGGGGAGGATGAAGGTGGGTTGGAGCTCGAGTCGAGGGTGGCTCGACGGAACAGGGGAGCGGCGAGGAGAACTGGAGGCAGGGTTGTCGACGACAGAGCACAGGGGAGGCAGCTTCGGGGTGCCCTGAGGTTGAAGACGGTAACGATGGCGGGTGGCGACAGCAGGGTCGACGGGGACAGTGGAGGCAATGAGGGTGGACTGTGGTGGCGTCGACGAGCAGAGTGCTGGGTTCGGGGGGGTTGCAGACGGTGTACAGGGATGAAGATAGGGCAAGGTGAGGGTGGAGGTGATCTGCAGGGGCACGGAAGTGATGAGGAAGACGAAGTGTTTGGGGGTGTAGTTACAGAGCTAATTAGTGAAATGACCTACTTTTTGAGAATATTTGGCAGAATATTTGGCAATATAATCTAGTTTGAAAACTATTTAGCTAAATGATCTAGTTAGAGCATCCACACTCGTTTGCTATATTTCTCAAATTCTCATATTATGAGAATAATATGAGAATCTACCCTCTGCAGAAACGAACTACAGTCGATTCTCATATATGAGAAATGGGCTAGCGAATTTAGAAATATAAAAGACGATACAACATGTATCGTCTCAATATATTTAATATTTTTTATTAGAATCGGACGAGACAACTTGTCTCGTCCCTTTTTTTTTTAAAAAAACTGGGTCGGACGATACATGTTGTATCGTCCTTCCCAAAAAAAAAATTTTTTTTTTAAAAACCGCTCGGACGGGACATGTTGTCCCGTCCCTTGGGTTTTGTGTATATATATATATATATATATATTCCCAATTTTTTCAACTGATCAACGGATCAGATTCGTCGAAAAAAAATCAAAAAATCAAGAAATACCCACGGACGGGACATGTTGTCCCGTCCAGGTAGGGGGGGAATTAGTGGGGTTTAGATGGTTTAATTATAGTTTAGTAGGTGATTAAATAGGATTAGGTTATATTTTAATATTTAATTTATTTAATTAAGATATTTTAATAGTTAATCGGTAATTAATTAAATCTTTAAAATTAAAAAAAAAATGGACGAAACAAGTTGTCTCGTCCTACTCAAATTTTAGCAAAATATAGCAAACGATCACTGCAGACCTTTCGATCTATTCCATTTCTATTCGTCCCATTTTGCCAAAAAATAAGAATCGCCATTGTGGATGCTCTTACTATTTAGATTTCTATAGTATTCTTCCTATAATAATTTCTATAGAATGTGTGACTTTTCTTTAAATTCTAAAATTTTTTGGGTTTTAAGATAATTTCTACTTTATTATTAAATTTTTGTTTTCTATTCTATAGCTTATAAATTAGTGATTAATTTAAAGAAAATTACAGAAATTGAGTAAAAATTAGCTTCTAAATTTTGTTTTCTATTAGCTCTGATACCACCTGGTGTGCAAAGCGTGAAATCTCTCCTGCAAAATAAAGGGAGTAGAAAAAAACTTTAAAACATTTAAAGGATCAAAATTTTTTAAAGATGATAATTTTCTGTAAAATAATATTCTTCGAAATAATGTATATTGTCTATCTCAAAAAAGTAATCCAATGTATCTTCAATATCTCTCATATATTCTAATTATGTCTCAGATATTTCACTATTACTATCATATGGAGGTTCTTCAAGTTCTTCTATATGTCTATTTCCTTCTCCAATTTGTTCATTTTCTTCTAGAAATTGTCTATATGCTGTTGTAGGGCTCCAGATATAACTACAAAATACACCGTTCTCATAGAATAATAAAGATCTTTCATAAAAAGTTAAATCATCAATTATTTCGACATTTACATTACTAGTTTCTCCAGGATTTATTTGATTTATTGTTATAATTATTACTCGTTGAACACTAAAGAAGAATAATTTGAATTCATAATAATCATTCATGGTTGTTACTCTCTGAGGATAATAAACATCAAAAACTAGCATTCTATCACTTCCTTGATAATTAATCATTAATTCAAAAATTTCTGAGGCAATACTTAAACTATTATTATCCATTAGTCCTATTGAACAACAATAATTATAAAATCAGGAGTAAAGAGAGATTTCTAAGGATACCCTAAAAATCAAAACAAAATGGCCCATCATGCTTCCGACCAAGTTAAACCTCTTTGAGCTGCTCTGTACCAGTTACTACCAGTGGATAAAATACCTCTGGTATGCATCCCCGATTTCAGTGCTCCTTTTACGTTCCTCCCATCTCAGGATTACTATACTTTCAAAAGAGCTTCATCCGAGAGATACATCTGGAACAACTAGCACTTCGATACAAGCAACCACAACCTAGTTCGTTTCCTGTTACTAGGTGTATAGTCTAACTTTAGAAGGTTACAAATAAGTCTTTTTACAAGATCCTTGATGCAGAGCCTTACAAAACTCTCTCCAAATAAGAAAAATTAGTTGCTCATGCCTTATTTAGTAAAAGATCTTGTAGAGGAATTCATAGAAAGATAATTTTATTGCTCTTGATCTCCTTACAGACTTTTCTTATAAGCTTATATGGAGGATCTAGATAGTCTGCCTTCTACCTTACTCAGCCTACCATTTTATAAATCAAGGGATCAGCTTACAACAAGTTTACATATGTCATTGCTTACATCACAAGTCAAATAATTCCTGCTTACATCAGTCTTTAATAATTACCTTGTGGACCACTCTAGAAAAAGAGATTCCTCCTAGCAGACATGTTCACATGCTTCACATTTATGTTGATGTTCTGTCTTCATCAAGCTACAGTAGTATCCAGCTGTCTCTTCTGTCATTGTCATTGCTCCTGTGTATAGTATTTGGTACCAGCTGTCAAGCAGCTCATGCTTATCTTGTGGCTGTTTTATTTTTGCTATACTATACATTAATATTTTTTCTGGATCTGGGCTGTCATATGTTGCTGTCTCTTAGTTTTATATCCTTTAACTCACAGTACATGTTTCTAAAGCCCGTGGTCCTTCTTTCTGGGATTAATTTTCAAATTCTTCAGTTTTGTATGGTACAATATTTGATGCTCCATAGATAACCTGGGTGGTCATCCTTATTTTTATAAAGTGTTCTGCTGTGAGCTCTTCATTGTCTTCAAGATATTCAGGGATGGCTGAATACATTCTGACATATATTTTTGAGGTCTTTGTAAGGCCAAAATAACTCTTGGCTGCTTTGTAAATTTCTCTTGTCAAGTTGACTAGTTCCTCACATTCTCTAGAAGGATTGATGCAATGAATAAGTCCTCTTTCGAACAATGCCCTGGTTGTTCTTGGATTAGCTCCTGGTAGGATGATAGCCTTGTTCATATGTTGTTGTGATATGGTTTTGATGAATTGGTTCACCTCTGTTACTTGGCATAATTTTTGAATATATTGTAAAAATAATACTTTCTTTGATACTTTGATAGGAGCTTTCTCAGTAAGAAGTGTCTCCTTGTATGTAGTCTTATTTGAGGATGTAAGTGCATCCTCTTTTAAGGAATGAGTAGGTTCGCCTATCTCACTCATTTTCTCGCTAGCATTGTCCACCATATTTTCTGTGGTTACATGCTGACTTACATGTTGGTAGAACAGACTTTGTAGCCCGCATATTTGCAATTGTAATTGATTAAATGCTCCTTTTATTTGCTCCACGGACTCCTTTAGGTAGACTATATCCTATTCTATATGCTAGACTCTATTTTTCATCCTGTAAAAATGAAATTGTTAGCTTCTTAATAAGAAATCTGTTAGGATGTTATCTTTTCCTTTTATATTTTCTATTGAGAAGTCATAATGTGCTAACTCCATTTGTCATCTTATCAACCTTTTATTTGCTATAATTGGGTCTATTATTTTGTTAATCTAACTCTTTGCTTATGTATTTTCTGTTCTTATTGTGAATTTTGTATGTATAATGAATAACTCAAACTTTTTTATAGCTTTTAAGATTGCTAGTAGTTCTTTTTCATTTATGTGGTAATTTTGTTGGGTTTGTGTGAATGATCCACTAGTATATCTGGCTAGTCTTTCTTCTTCTTCCCCTATTTCAATGAATTTTAATACTGCACCCCAATTATTTTCACATGCATATGTTTTTATTATCCATGAACATTCTTTAACAGGTAATCTTAGCTTATGTAATTCTGAAGTTTGTTGTTTTAATATTTTAAGTTTCTCTTCATCCTCTCGGGTCCATTTCCATTTCTTAAACTTTTTCAGTTTTTGTTGTAACCAATTTATTTTTGCTGATAAATTTGGTATGTAACATCTTGTTTGATTTAGTAACCCTATTATAGATTGTACTTCTCTTTTTTTGTTTTAGGACATTAGGAAATGTCTTTATTTTTTCTGTTATATGTGGTTGTAATTCTATTCCTTCATGTGATAATTTTGTTCCGAAGAATTCTATCTCAGTTTTGAATAATTCCAATTTCTTTTTTGATAGTATAATAACTGCATTTTTCACTATTTCTATGAATTTTAGTAGAAGTTCTTTATGTTGTTCCTCGTTTTCGGATCCTATTAGAATATCATCTACATATACTAATATGAAATTGTTGTATTTTTTAAAAAATTTATCCATATATTCTTGAAATATTCCTGGGCTGTTTTTTTAACCGAATGGTAATACATTCCATTCATAAAATTCCTGAGGTGTGCTAAATGTTGTTAAAGATTTTGAATCTTCTGTTAGTTTTACATGATAACATCCTGATTTACAATCAAATTTCGAATATATTTTTCTTGTTCTTACTGTGTTAAGTAGTATTTGCATGTCTGGTAATGGGTATCCAAACCTCTTAATATTTTTATTTAGTTCCTTATAATTTACTACCGTTCAAGATTTACCTCTTTTTCCTTCTGAATGCTTCTTACTATGAATGTTGGTGATGAATGTGGACTTTGTGATTTTCTTATGTAATTATTTTCCATTATTTTGAACTCTTCTAGATCTGTTGGAGTATGTCTTATAGGTTTAATTTTTATTATTTTATTCTTACCTATTAACTCTATATGTGCCGTGGGTTTACTTAAGTTCCATTTTGCCAAAGGGACTTCTCCGCACAGATCTTCTAATTATTTTAGTAAAACTTCTTTTGTAGTTGTTTCTTGAACTTGTTGTATTCTAGTTTTGTTTGGTAAATATTGATATTCACCACGCTGGGTTGAAGAAACTCTGATGTGTGGCAGGTCAGTTCTGGAATAAGGTTGGGTTATTCTAATTGCTATTGCTTGGTGACGGCAAGGTGTTGTAAATACGACTGATTTATGTGATATGGTTATGGGATGGTATTGTTGGAAAAAATTATTTCCTAAGAGTACATCATTATTCATATCATCAAATTGGTATATTATTGGTATTTTTAGTATGTAACTTCCTATTTGTACATTAATATTTTGTTGATACTTGTCAAGTATGATTGTAACACCCCGAGCCCGGCTCAGCTGCGCACGTGGCTACACATGCGCGCACACAAAAGAACGGATACAAAACTCTAGCCACGCCCACCACAGGCACCATCAAAATGTGGGTTAACCCTATAGGTGAACCTTTCTCATTTGGTTCCTAATATACACTCACACACACACACTTTAACCCACGATGTAGGACTAAAGCCCATTTCCAAAGCCACATCATTCCCTCCATTCCATGCATGCACACTTCATTTATTCAACATTTAATGTATATGCCCCCATAGTAGATCCTATAGGCCACTTTCATCAATCCCTTTTCAAATCAAGCCCATAGGATCCTCCTATAGGTCAACATCCAACAACTCATCTCATCTTTATATATATATATATATATATATATATATATATATATATATATATATATATATTATTATTATTATTATTATTATATCCCAATATAATATTATATATACACGCTTAAGTACAGAGTGTTACACACACCCCTCCTTAAGAACTCAGCGTCCTCGCTGAGTCCGGGACTTTGCAACATGATCCAGGATCCCTTTCTAGCCAATGTGGAGAGGATTATCCTGATTATACTAGTTGTACAGTCCCCTACCCGGGCGACCTGTCCCAACCTCACACCATCTCAGACGTACATCTTGCACACACTCGTCGGTGTCGAAAGTCAGCTCTGATGCCATTTGTAATGTCCCAGGCCCGGTTCAGCTGTGCACATGACTGCGTGTACGCACACGCGAAAGAACTGACACAAAACTCTAGCCACGCCCACTACAGGCACCATCAAAAGGTGGGTTAACCTTATAGGTGAACCTTTCTCATTTGGTTCCTAATATACACTCAAACACACACAATTTAACCCACGATGTGGGACTAAACCCAATTTCCAAAGCCACGTCACTTCCTCCATTCCATGCATGCACACTTCATTTATTCAACATTTAATGCATATGCCCCATAGTAGATCCTATAGGCCACTTTCATCAATCCCTTTTCAAATCAAGCCCATAAGATCCTCCTATAGGTCAACATCTAACAACTCATCTCATCTCTTTATTATATATATATATATATATATATATATATATATATATATATATATATTATCCCAATATAATATTATATATACACGCTTAAGTGCGGTGTGTTACAATGATAGTTTGTCCAGTTAATCCATTTATTGCTTTTTTATTATTTCCATCTTGTTTCCATTTTGGTAGTATATTTTTGCGGCATAGGCTAGTGCCTGCTCTGGTGTCTATTAGACTATGATAGTTTCTTGATTTGTATCCTTCGTAAACAAATTATGTTAGTATGTGTAATGTGTTTTTTGTTGCTCTTAATGGATACATTTATCCAATATTCTATTTATTACCATACTTTCAGTGTTTACTGTTATTGTGAATTTTTCTTCTTGAATTGAGTAAGATTGTACTGATGTAAGGAAGTCAGTTCCTAATAGCATTTCATTAACATGGTGTTCTGGGTCTACGTGTAAGTGTAATAACATTTCCTTTTTACCATTTATCGTTAGTGGTAGTATGATTTTATGTACAATTGGATGTCTATTATTGTAATAGTCTAGGTAGGGTTTTCTAATGTTATTAATTCAGTTGTTTTTACATTTGTTTGTTTAATGTGTGAATTAGTAGCTTCTGTATCTACTAAGGCTATTTGTTTATTCCATTTCCCATTGTCATAATATTCTATTTCTAATTTAAATTGGTTATTGTTTTGGTGTTCTAATGTATTTATTATTGGTATTAATTCCAATGCTTGTTGTTTATTTCTTATTGATAGTGATCTCTTTCCGAACATTATTTGTGGTGCTTTTCCTTTTGCAGTTTCTTTTGCTTTATTAAAGTCGAATTCTATATAATTTGGTATAGTCATTTCAGGATTTTCTGTAGGTGGTTTATATCTTATAATTTCGCTGAATAGCGGATCTATTTTAAAATTATCTGCATTTCTATTTTTTACTTCGTGCTTGCTAGTGAAAGCATAAAGATTTCTTATTTGTGTACTCATAACTTTGCTTTTTTCTATCATTTCTATTTCTGATAATCTATGATACATGACTAGACTTTTGTCCTTATTTTCTTCTGCCATGCTTATAGAGAAATTATGTTTTATTGTAAATTTTATCTTTTGGTACATTAGGTTTCCTTGTACTATTCCTATTAAGGCATCTTGTGTACTTGATATTATCTTATCATCCATTAGGTATATTTCGAGGGGTGTATTTATCCCTTCTTTAAAATAGGCTTTTATTATTATTTGTACAGCTCCTAAATGTACGTGTCTTAAAGTTTTTCTGATTTTTTCATTTATTTTTTTCATCTCTTGCCTTATTATTCTTTCGGTTATTAATGGGATTATGGTTTTTTCTTGTGCTTGTTCAATATTTATAGGTTGTTCATTATTCCTAGCTATTATGATGGTACTTTTCTTCCTTTCGAATATTGGTAGTTTAAAATTTTCTTTTGGATTTATATCTAATTTGGTCGCTCTTATTTTATTGTATTTTCGTATGTCAAAGCACTAACTTTTTGTCACTTCTTCATTGTTTTCTTCTCTTTCTGAATGTTTTCCTATTTCTGTTATTTCTGTCATCATGTTCATTTCACATTCTTCTGTTTCACTTTCACTACTTCCACTATCTTCTTCCATTACCATTATTTTTTCATCTTCACTTATTTCTGACCATTCTTCATCATATTCTATGGGTTCATAATTTATGTTATTCATTTCTTCAATTTCTTCTACATATTTTACATTTTCTTTTTTCATTCTTTTGGGACAATTTGGTGATATATGTCCTACCTCTCCACATATGTAACAATTACATTTCTTAGGGTTTTTCGTATACTGTCTATTTTTATTTTTATTCATTCTTCTAAAGTATTTTTTATAGGGTTTTTTATATCTCTTAAAAGTTTTTCTATATTTGGGTTTATATTTTTGGAATTTGTGATTATTCTTCTTTGTATAATTATAGTTATTATTGCATCCCCAATGATTCGGTCTTGCATCTTCACAACAAATTCTTTATTTATATATTCTATAATATTTCAATGTTGATCTAGCATCTTGACATACTTTGTCCCTATAATCTTTTACAAATTGTGTTCTATACCCTAAAGTGTCTACTTCTGGTTTTACTTTCTCACCTATGTATGTACTATATATGTTTATACTCCATGGATCAGGTAGTTTTAGAAAGAATGAATCCAGGATTGGACTCCTTTCTTCTTTTGTGTAATAACTATCTTGAAAATATTTTCGAAATTCACAAGCATAGTTGTCAGAATAACACATGTCGCATATTTCTAAGTTGTTTAGTCTCCATCTTGCTTGATTCTTTTGTATATAGTGTGTTTTTCTCCTTTATCGTATACACTGAATTCTGTTCTTATTGCTATCTCGTAATTTGTAATTATTTCTTTTAGACCTAAGGTTCGTTGTGCTGAGGTTTCTTCAGTTCCTCTATCATCAATTGGTCTTGATTTTCTTATAGTATTTCTTTTTTCTTCCTTTAATCCATTCCACCATTTTGCTACTACACCTATAAAGGTGGCTTCTATAAATTTCTCAAATGCGTTTCCTATAAGATTTTGTCTAAATCCTACTATCAGTGAGAACTTTACCCATTCTTCAATCGTCCTATCTACGTCTTTTACGCAGTCTAGGTCTAGCCATTCTCCATTTCCTGCTATTCCTTTTTCGTAGTGTTCTGTAGGTTCATATTTTGGGGTTTCCTTTTCTTTGTCTCTTTCTAGCTTCATTTTTCTTTTTGTGTTTTGCCATTTCCATGGTAATTGGTAAGGTTTTTAGTTAGGTGGTGGCCTTAAGATTTCGTACTTGTCATTTGGAATTTCTGAAGGTTTCGCTATAATCTTATCTTGGTCTATTTTTACTTCTTCATTTGTTATGTCTAGATTTTTCAAGGCTTCTTCTACTTCTACTGGGTTAGGATTTGCCATTAAATCTTCTATTTCCAAAATATTTATATTAAGTTTTGTTATTGCTTCTAACTCCTTCATACCTTCTTTCGTTATGCCTAATTCTTTTTCTGGGTAGTCAGTTATATATCTACCTAATTCTTTTATATTTTTATTTATGATTTTCAAATCTTTTCTTATATCTCCTACAATTTCAGGACCATTGTAATTTTCTTCCAACTCTTGTATGTTTATCATATAAATTTTTGGGGTTATGTTAGGATTTAATGCAACTGCTTCATTGGCCATACTTAGCCTGTTATTTTGTATGCTAGTAGTTGTTGGTAATACCAACTTGCTTCTTCGTTTCTATAATCTACTACTCTGTATGCTATCTTTTTTTGTATTTCTTTAGGTAGTTTATTAGTTACTTTTCTTGTTAGTAACAAGTATTCTAATATTTATTTACTAGCAATATGCTTCCTTTCTGTTAATCTTTATTAATTTGTCTAATCTTAAATTTTGAAAGATTTTTTAATTTTAGTTTCTTTATTTTCTGTGAATTTTTCAGCTTTTATAAGGTTAAGATATATTATAGTTTATAACTTCTAAAGTAGGGTTATATAGAAAAATTTGGTTTTTCGGTTATTATATTAATAGGGTTAGTTAGTTATAATATTTTGTAAAAGTTGGTCGTTTGGCTAAATGTTTTTGGAAGTGGATCGTTTGGCTAAATATTTGCTGAAAGTGTGTCAGTTAGTAAGGTTAGCTCGTAGTTATATGAGATAGTGGGGGTGTGGGGTTACGGGAATGCGAAGAGTGGGAAAATGTGAAGAGATTTGTATACAGATAATTGAACTTGGGTAGGGTAGGTAATGGGTTAACGGGTTGGGTATATAAATATGAGTTTGGGCTTGTAGACTTGTGCTTTACATTTCGGCTTCACAAATTAGAATTAGAATAAATATGAATAGAAAGAATATAAGATTTGGCTATAAAATTATATGTTAATAAAAATGTAATTGTAATGAATATAAAATTGGGCTTCATAAAAAGGAAATCCAATAATTAAATCACATGATGGGCTTTAGCATAAATCAAATAATCAATTAGTAATATTGTAGAATGAATTAGGATCTATGAGTTTTTCAAAATAATAATAATAATAATAATAATAATAATAATAATCAGGAGTTAAATAATCAAATAGTGATGCATAATAGTATAGGTTGAAATTCTAGGTTCAAACAAAATAGTCGGATATTTAAATGAATGCAAAAATTTGGGTTTAAAAGAATAGAATAATTTATAGGGAAACATTTTAATACAAGAATACGGGAAAAGACGAGAAATCTGTATAAACAAGAACGGGGGTTACAATATAAAAACCTGCATCCAGATTAAATTTCATTTATATTAGACACGGATGCCAGCTTCACACACGCATTTAACGGAGGCTGCAACAAAGTTGATAAATCGTACATCAAGAAGACAAAAGAATATCCTGCAATGGTGGTAGAATGAGTATTCGCTTGCATACATATACACGGTATACAACTATGACGATCTAATAAAAATCCTGATATGGTACATCAGAGACCATGTCCACGAAGAATATATACAGGATTGAAGATGTGCACCTCGAAAGACAAACCTGATGCTAAATATTTCATATTGACTACAGATACATATGATATATACAAGCAATACATTGAATTATGTTCGATAGGTTGAAATCAAAGATAAATCAAAGAGTCAATTTTGAGCAAGGTACAAAAATAGAGAAAATTCTCTCACCGAAATCTGTGTTTACCAAGAACACCAGGACAACATAGACACAAGCAGTGATCTCCGTAGATACGTCCGTATCAATATGTATGGATATACACCCTATAAAGAATCTGGTTACATGAATCAGCTAAAAAAGAAACTTGACACACCGAAACAAAACTATCTTGAACTCATTAATTATCACCATCGTCATCATAATCAGATTCATCCCTGTAGGTTCTCTTCGGCTGAAGTTTTAGTCTCTCAAAAATGTGATCAAGGGACTCAGGAGGCGAGGAGATTGTATGGACTGAGGATTCATCAGCTTTATGCAGCGGACGAAATTTTTTCTGCCCCACATTTGCCTTGAAGTTTTTGAACCCCGTCTTCATTGACGCCCACGTGGCAGCAATTCGCTTTGCTGGTGGGCCCGTTAATGCTTCATTTTTGTCAGATTTTTGCTCGGAGTTGGCTTCACTGAGTAATGAGAGCGAAGCCTGAGTTTTTGCATTCTCCTTTTCTTTCAGGGCTGCTTGTTTGTTTGTGATGAATTCTCGGGTGGAGCCATATTTACCTTCTTTAAGGGTGTCTGATTGATTACCTCTGCTATCGTCCCTGTACAAAGTACTGACTGCTTCTTTCTTCCCATTATCCTTATCCTGTAATGTCATGAGTACGGCAAACAAAAGAATGAGGAGCAAAATGCAAATTTCAAAACTGATGTCGCTATTGTTATGATTAGATGATGTCGCTATTGCTATGATTAGAGAATTGTGGATGCCATGCTGTTGTTGGGATGGTCGCCATAACATGTAATTCTAAATTTATACAGATAAAGCATATTTCATATGATACATTCATCTGAAATGCAACTAACATTAAATACATCCATATGAAATGCCACTAACATTAAACGCAGATGTGGTATCTTCGTACTCTCATTCCCAACAGGGTATTATGACTAGCAAATACTGGTCTCTTAACCAAATATTTAATGTCCCATTACACCTTCGCAAGCAACACATGGGCATGAAGATAATATATCTGATGGAACAAGTCAACTAGAGCTCGCATATCTACCAACACATGTCGCAACAAGAAAATGATGTCTCACGTAATAAAACCATGTGTCGCTCATAATTAACCACTTATTGTATATAAGAGAATAAAAGGAAATCTTAAAACTAAAACGTAACATATATATATATGGTAAGTTGCTTTTATCAGTTCCATTTTATTTTTTTCAGTATAAGCAAAGAAATCAAAGTAATGTTTTTTTTTCAAAGAAGGAAGCAAGAAATTCAAATTTTAAACTGAAATTGAACCAAGTAAGAAAACAAATGTAAAAACCAGAAGTTATCATATATGGTAGCTATTATAATATTTGTTTAGGTAAGTTCATTTCCTTTAAAATAGTTTAGAGTTTAGACACATTAGATATTATGTGTGTATATATAAATAGAGAGAGAGAGAGAGAGAGAGAGAGAGCTGGGCTACTTCTGTTTTGTTCTGATGCCAAATTTGAGGATGGATCTTCCAAAATGCAAATCAACACCGCTAAATGTGAGCAAACATATAAATACTATAGACAAGCCAAATTTCAAACAATTTCGACGAATTTTAGCTGCACATCATGCAACCGCAAAATTAAGTTGTCATAGACTTTTTTTAGATTGTCGATTTTATAGTCACAAGATGTACATTCAAAACTTGTCTAAATCATTTAAAACTTTGTGCATACGTAGCTTTGACAATGTAGACCTCATATCGGAACTGACTTTCAGTTGGGATTGTCAATCCTTAAATATCGAGTTGAAACAAAATTGAGAGTACTACTCAGAAGTAGGACAAGCTCAACTCTCACTACGCATTTACATATTTTTCCTTTCTTTCTATAAAGCACGCTCTTGCATTGCATGCATCAATTGGTAATAAGCTCGAAAGTTGAATCTTGGAATCTAAAGTTCTTTATAGATGAAATGCAATTATTTATAGCTAAACTTGCAAATGTTCGAAAAAGAGTTCTTTTTACGGCTACATGAAGTTAAAACTGCATAACACATGATTTATGTCTCCTTAGCTTCCAATCTAGTCACCAAGTTCTATGACAAGCCTTCACTTGTTTACTACTGCTTACTTCCAATCTTTTCGTGGGTGGCACGGAAATTTTGTAATGGTACTAAAGCTACCTGTGTTCATTTTCCCACTGTGCACATATTAAAAGCGGATTTCATTTTGAAAAGACATCCCCAGACAGCCCAATTTTCAGCTCACAAAAACAGTGCTCAAACTGCAAATGGGTGCTAGAAAATAGGTATAAATCATTTGATCCCCCCCCGTGCACCGTGGAGTTTTGGTAGAGTGACACAGAAAAATTGTCACAAACAAAGAGTAACAAACCAACTGCCCAAACTTATATAACTACAGATAAATCATGGCTCCATGAGGTTAATACAGAACGAGAGGAGAAAAAAACAACTTTTAGAAGGCGGGATGGAAAATTGCCACCCTACATCATTAGAGAAACAATAATGAAACAAAAACAAGATTCATCCGACTTGAGAAACCCTCACAAGATAAGGGCACAAGTTGTGGCTAGAAAGCATAACCAAGAGATTTTTTTATATTAAGCCCCAAAAAAACTTTCTTATTTTGTTTTAAATCCCAAAATTCTTTCTATTTCTATATAACCCCCTAAAACCATAACCTATATCAAATACATCCCAAAAGTGACCAAAATGTCCTCACACATATCTATCCACTAAGGGCATGCTCGAAATTGGGTTTATATAAAAATATTAAGTCTTTTGGAGATTTTTATTGGGGTGTTGTATTCAACCACAAATAAGAAATAGATGGCCATTTGTAATGTGTCCCAAATAAAAATTTAATCAGAGAGATCAGTACATGAGAAGTGAAATATTTAAGTTGTGGATATCAAATAATAGGGTAAAAGGGATATAAGCAACTTGCTCATTTAGTAAATGAGCAATTGATTATGTAGCATGCATGTGATACATTGGATAACTAACCCTTTTAAGTATTTTCCAATCACATGTATGACACATCATCAATTGCTTATTTACTAAATGAGCAAGTTGCTCATACCCCTTTTTCCCCAAATAATATTGAAGAGAAGCTATGAATTGCATAATTGAATTTTCATACCAGTGTGGCAGATTCAACATCGGCATTTGCATCGACATTTGTATCGTAAAAGTTCCTCGCCAATGGTAAAACTAGCTCCCCAACTTTATGACCTTGTTCAAGCCAAGATCTTTCTGAAGCCAGAAAAAAGAAAAAGTTATCCATTATCTTTGAGTTTGTATCATCCTATGTAGCATGAAGAATATTACCTTTTTTCAAGATAATTACACCCGACGGGTCGTATCCATCCAAATCTTGCTCCTCAATTTGGAAACTGAATCTTATTCGTCTTCCAAAATAATCAACTATTCGGCCAAAGAAATTGGTTGCAACTAGTATGGTGTAGATAACCATAATGAGAGGATATATTTTATTAAATCCTTTTCCAAAGAAAGGGACAGCATCGTCAATGTTCCCCATCCTCTGCAAAACAAAAGCAGGTGGGATGAATCTAGTGTTACAATAGTCGGATCTTTATGATAAGGGGAAAATATCTATATTAATGTCGAATAGTCGGATCTATATATGCAATGAATCTTAAAGATGTTCCCTACATAATAGAGTTTAAAAATAACAGGCCCCAATCGGTAAACCCTTCCCCAGATGAGCAAAAGATGTAACTAGATTCATCCTCTGTCAGGGTATGGTCTGGTGGATTTTCGCTGTAGATGTTCATCATTTTTTTTTGCTTTACCTGCGAGTGTGAGGTATTTTTATGTTATTCTCGGCTGGTCGTTACAATATTTGGCATAGCCTACTTTTTGGGGTATATTAACCATTCTGCCAACTTGTGGGAGGCATGAGTATCGTGCTCGCTCACTTTGATTGTGTCTAATTTCACGAGGGTGAAATTCTTCACCATTTTTATGTTAAATAAATGACAACTTGAATTCAAAATTAATGCCTTGAATACAGACCAAGTATGAAGAGGTTAGCAGCCCCACCACATAACACTAAACCAAGCATTAAATCCCCTCGACGGTGGTTTTCAAAATAGGAGCGTCATTACAGTTCACTGAAAACCAAGGAACTGATGGGAGAATCTCATCTTGTGATGGGGGTGACAGAGTTTCACAGTCTAAAACATCAATGAAGAAAGAAAAAGCTAGGGCAAAAAATTTAAGAAAGTGCTAACAACTCAAGAGGCCATAGGGAGTGTTTCTTTTGCAGGAGGTTGATCAACAAAAACACTTATCATGTGGGAAATTACGGCTAGAATAGTCTTCTTTGTTCGGATTGTGGCTCGAATAATAGTCCAATTGCTTTGATTCGCAGCAGAAATACCAGGATCGGGCATAGAGAAAATAAAGCGAGAGGCGACAACCAATCACAATGTAGATCACACCAAACACAAAAGCACATACAATTTGTCCTAGCTCGGTGAAATTAATTCGGGGGAGAAATTACCGATATAGTATCTAACTAGAGACGACACAAGAGTTTACAATACTCTCTCACCAAGAATCTCTCTCGTTCAAGACTCACTAGAAGATAGCCTGTTGTTTATAATGGAAAACTCTTGTATGAAGTATTCACATCTCATGGAGACTACAATGTTAGTTTATAGAGATCTAGAAACCCTAGATTGTAATCTTGATTCTCCACCGTCCTATAAATCGAAGAGATAGCCATGTGATAGGAGCCATACAATCTCACTTGAAAAGCAAATTGGACTAAACAAAATCCTCAAGATTCGGCCCAAATACTTTCAGTCCGCTCCTTGCGGTCGATTGCCCAAAGTGGCAGTCGAATGCTTTTGGATCGAAAGCAAACAGAGCATTGACGGTCTACAACGCGATCGACCACAACTCTCCAAACAACAAACCAGTCTTCTTTTGTTCCCATCTTCTTTTCACTTCTTCCTATCACTTCGCATCTTCCTCTTTAACATGATCCGTAACCGAGTATGCAAGATACAACAAGTCCCACATGAGAAAAATAAAGAGATTGTTGGATGATTAAATTAGTTTCGACCCTAGACTCTAATAAGGGATTTCCCCTTTTCCGCCATGTAGAGCTTTAGGCTAATTTAATCAAACCCTATATGCACTAGTGGGTCAAAGTTAATGGCCCCTAGGCACTACAAGTGGTATCAAAGCCCATGGTGAAGATTCTTTGGCTAATGTGAGAAGTAAAATCAAGCAATAGTGTCAAGTCAATAATGACGAAAGTTGTGTCCAGTTGATGCTTGTTGTTTCAATAATGTGATTGACAAAAGGCATAGGCGCCGAGTCAAAGTGGCAGAGGCAAGGTCAAATCAAAACATTGGCTCTGAGGTTCTCTACAGTTTTAGGCTCCAGATTTGAGCCAAGTTGGAGATTGTTGGGGTTGTGGCTCGAATAATAGTCCAATATAGGGAAAAAATCGATATGGTTGGATGATTAAATTAGTTTGGACCCTAGACTCCAATAGAGGTTTCCTTTTTCGGGTCATATAAGGACCGTAGACTAATTTAACCAATATCCATCTTGACTAGTGGCCCAAATTAATGGGCCCTAGGCGCTACAAGCGGTATCATAACCCATAGTGAAGATTCTTGGGCTAATGCCTTCCCAACAACTAGTAGCGGCCCCAACATTTTTGTCATATTTGGTCATATACCATATCTAGTGAGCATCAAAGTTGAATGGAATAATAAATCTATAATCTTTTCCTCCCTTTGAGACTTGAGAATTTGGAAATTAACTGTAACTCTCCGAATTCCATACACTGAAAATTCATGACACATCCAGAATCTTTTACTTCAACTGAATACATAAACATAATATAATACAGGAAAATACAGAAAATCTTACTACATGTCCAAGTCATATGGAGTAATATCGTGACAGGCCCTCGTGATGCTATACTTGTACGTTATCTCCTCAAGCAAACTTACCTGCAAAACCACAATCTGTGGGATCGTCAGCTTGTGAGACTGACCGTAAAAATCCCAACAACTTTATTGAATTTCTATTCAATTATATTAAAGGTGAGTTAATAAGTAATGACAATTCTAAATGAGACAGTCATAACATGAAAATGTCAATACTTTTATATCATTAATGATTGTCCAACAAGATACTACTTCATAAGTTATATATGCATTTATTGGATGTACTATTCTAATGCATGCTTGTTTGGAATGCTATGCCGCTCATACAACATAGTTCTCAATTACAAACTACTAAGCATTTTCTTCTCAATATATGGTTCAATCCCTTGCTATGCATACCCAAACCCAATGACTAGTACTCCAACGAGTAATCATGCGTAAGTAGAACACGCAGGATATTCCTCACCAGCCTATCCCTAGCTCACACATGCGGATTTACCGGGAGTATCCTCAGTCATGAACATTCCTAGTAGCCACAACTCTTTTCTAGCCATTTCATTGACCTTCCCGGTCTACCTATAGCTCATACACATGGATTTTTAGGGCAGCCGCAAACCCTAGCGAATCGATCTTCCGTAACTACAGACCTTACCGGCCTACCCCTAGCCCACACATGGATTCCCGAACATTCCTAGGAGCTGCAGCTCTTTACCGACAATGTTCGTCATTGTTTCAGTCATATCTTCTTCTAATGCAAGTTGTTTACTAAGTGATGCAAAATATAATCAATACTTAAACGATCCATATTACGAACATACATTTCACACAAACTTGAATCTTGGTCACACTGACCATATTCCACCCCTCCCTCGGAGTTCTCTAACTTTACCAAACTCAGGCATCACCTAAGTCACAATCATTCCCTTGAATTTGACCAAGTCATTCTCTCGAATTCATGGACCTTACTGGTCTACCCCTAGCTCACACACATGGATTTATCAGGCGTATCCTCAGTCCCATATATAGAATTCACCGTTTGAATATTCAACTGTCTTTGGACAACATAGTAGTCTTGCAAAAACCATATGAATTCCAATACTTATCAGAAAATGGATTTCTTAGTTTCATATAAAACATGAATGAGTCTACTACAACATTGTAGTTAAAAACATCTCAATTAAACCATAATCGTTTTGTCTAAATCCACGTGCAAAATAATAGATTCAGGTTTTTCGAAAACTGCAGCTAACGCTATTTATAAAAAATCACCGAAAATATCATACTCCGTGAAAATTGAGTTCTTAGACTTGAAAGAAAGATTAATGAATTTATTTCAAAATCTCAGTTTTGAGTTTTCTCAATTTACTGCATATAAGAGGTTAAAATGGTATGAAACTAGGTGTACAGATTTTCATAAGCAGGCAAAATTGTCATACCAGTCCTAAGTTCAGATTTGTTTAAAATACTAAACGATATACAAACCTCATGAAATTTTGTAAAGATGTTAGACATATACAAGATACACATAAAAAATTTAGCTTAAAATTCCATTTAGTTAAAGAGAAATAATTTTTTGGGAGTAAACCCGAAATTCAGGACAGAAACTGTACAATGATTCCAAGCCAACCTCTTTACTTCATCAATTTCTAATTCCTTCTACTACCGTAATTTCCCACAATTAATTGACAACAAGTTACACATGATTCAATCAATCTAAGCATGAATACTCATCCAATACAACATATATAGCTCTAACATGCATACACCCTACAATATAATTGAAATCGGAATAGTAAAGTTGTTACCCACCTAGCTTTTTTTTGGAGCCTCCTTAGTTAGTTCTCTATCTTAATCTCTTCAAAGACATTCAGTTTAGGTGGAAGAGAAAAGAGGAAATGGCTGAGAATGAGGGAAGACATTCTTGGCTTTTATATACAAAAACTCGCAAGCTTAGCCTAGGAATTAGAAATTACAAGATAATTCATGTACATTATCCTCATTGTCTTCTTTCATTCTTTTCCTTTTCTTTCTTGATTTAACCATCTCTTCCTACAACTCGCCTATAACTATTCCATGTCAAACATTTTACACTTCGGACTCTTTCAATTCCAAATTTCCATTTAGATCCAAACCCCAAAATATATTGATATTTACAAATAAACCCGAAAAGTCATAATATTGAATTCTCAACAATTACCAGAAAACTCGGGGTATTATATAAGGCATTATATGCAAAGCTACAAAATACACGTGCATAACACATGGTATCATAACTCTTTTGCAGGGTGTTACAATAACCATGCCCCTCTTGTCCATAATCTTGACCAGGAATTGACACTAAATATGAGAGGGGAAAACTAGTTGAGAACTTTGTGAAAACTTTCATGGAACCTTGTGCTTCGTAATTGATCCCAATTCGAGAGGAAAGAGTTAATTAGAGGAAGTAATTGTGGAGCCTCATAGATTACAAGTAACTGTTTGTTCTCACTTCTCCGTGGCCAATCTCTTAGAATTTAATATGCATAATTATGTTAATCTTGTAATTAGAAATGTTTACCTGTCTCTTTATTCTAGAAGAAAGATCTGTTAACTGCTGTTTATTACTAGTGAGTAACAAAATTTTAGATGTGACATTCTTTTTACCCTTTAATTAATAAATACATCAATTATTTCTCTGCTTATTTAAACAATAGAAGCTGAATCTAGAAAGCATTTTTGAAAAAGAAAACATTGAATCAAAATAAAATGAGAAGTTACCTTTTCAAAAGTAGTTTTCGCATTGCCTCCAAGACGAATGAGATTAAGATAGTTATAAGAAATGGGAGGTGCATATCTCGCGACCATACTATAAAAGATATTAGATAGTCAGTGAATAATAGAATTCAGCATATAACAAAATTTAATAAGAGATCAATAAATAAACAAACTTTTTTAAAACATCAATGAACTTACGAGCAAATCATAAGTAAGCTGACAGAGTTGGTTTGTCTGGGTGTTAATGAATAGAACATTAGCATTCCAATCTTGAATAAGGAGTAATATGTGCAAATGCACATGTACACTAAAGGAATAAAAGCTGCTATCTACAAAAAACATGGTGGAATTACTGAACCTTCACAAAATATAAAGAGTAAGAGTAGGATTGCAGAAAAAAATTTCAACTACCTATAGAGAATATTCTAAGTACTGAACAGTAGGGTAACAGCTAAAATTTGATAACAGAAAATTACTGTACCTTAAATATGAGATAACTTGTATAGTTTTACTGTTCGAACTTAGCAAATATAATAATATATTGGAGAGTAAACAACTTTTAGACTCCATTTACTATTTTATTATTTAATAACTTTTAATATTAGCAGGGAAATAAACAGCGAAATGTTTCGCATCAAGAAGTACTAAAAATACGAGCAATTATGACTACATTTACTCATCCCAAATTGTTATTGAAGAAGCCTGAATGACTTCTTCCCATCTCTACTGTAGTTAATACCCTCCCAAATTAGTTTTTTCCTCTCTTATTCTCAGGTACCTCTCTAATAAGGTAGCCTCCCACTGTTGATCTCTCAAGAATCAAAGTCAATCAAATTCAGTTCAAATAGTCTAAATAAGTATTTGATTTAAATACAATATTTTTCACGATCTATTGTAGACACTACACCCATTCATTGCAGGGTCTGGGCTTGATCAAAATTGAGGTTCTGGCAGCGACCAGATACTGGAACAAAGAGCTTTCAGCCCAATCCAGCAGGATTTTAAGATGCAAATCCAGTTTTAAATCCTTCTCGGATTTTTTTCGAACACTTATGCTTGTATCATTGACATCCATGAGATTTGTGCAATGGAAATGAGAATGCTGAGGAATAAAGTGAAATAATGAAAGATAAAAGTGAATAATCAATAAGAAGCAAGACCTAGCAGTGTAGAGGATCGGATGAGGGAGAACCAGTTAAAATACAAAGGAGGTAAATCATTGCAACAATCTACAGGAATAGCATAACTAGGAATAGAGCTAGATGGGCTTTAAAAAAGGCAGTTAATATGGATATGGTAGTTGTTTAGTGTGGTTAAGGAGATCACCGTAACTGAACTGCAGGGAGAAAAAGGGAACATCTGTCTAGTCAGGTTTTATCTCCTTGTTTCTTTCTATAATATGTTAAAGTTATAGTGTTCAAAAAGCAAAAGAAATCAAGCTGAGATCTCACAGTTAGAGGAACCTATTAAGAGCAAATTATAACTCCTTCGCATATAAATATTGCTACTTTAGGCATGGCACAAATTTCTAATTCTTCAGGCAGAAAGGCAATAATGATCGATTCATCAGTGACCTAATTAGTTAAAAGATACTTACGGAACACGCAATTCTTGTTTAAATGTGCTTTTATGTGTACTTTATTCATGTCACATGAGAGGACGATATAAAATCTTGCCTCGGACTAGTTTGAAATTTTTGATTATGTAGAATGTACTATGCATACAAGTCACTCAAATTTCAGGTACAGGCCTTACCCACCCTCTCCATCACCCAGGGCCGGCCCAACACTTATTGAGGCCTAAAGCGAACTCCAAAATGAGGCCTTTTAAAAGTTTATAATAAAATTTTGTTAAAATTAATATATTTTATTTAAATGTTATCTTTCGGGCTTTTTGAGATGCAAAATCATTTATTATATTATTGTAATCAATTTCACTTAATATTTCCTTTTCAATTGATAATAAAGCCAATCCATTTAATCTTTGTTGAGACATTGTTGATCTTAGATAAGATTTTATTAATTTTAGTTTTGAAAAACTTCTTTCCGCCGAAGCAACAGTTACGGGAATTGTTAACATTATTCTATAAGCAATATATGCATTTGGAAAAGAATCAAGTCTTTTAATATAATTAAGTATGTCAATTGGTGTATCATTTTCTACTTGTATAATTTCTCTTAAAATTTTCAGTTCTAAAAATAAATCTAACCCAACAATGTCTGAGTTGTCGTCATATTTTAATGATCGTTCAAGGTTAACACAATCTTCTTTTAAAATTTCAATTTCTAATGACCTTAATTTCTCAATACTAAATAGAAAACCAAAAATATCTTGATATATTTTAAATTGTTCAAATCTACTTTGGAATGAAATAATTGCTTGATCTATTATGTAGAAGAAGTAGTCAGTCTTAAATGATTCTTCAAGAGATTTTAAAACTTCATTGTCCATAATCTCATCAAATTGTTTCTTTCTACGAATAACACGTTTTTCACGAAACTTGGGTTCTATATCCATTTCAATAGCAATTTCTTTAGCAGAAATTATAGCATTTTCTAATCCAACTTCCCTATATTTTTCAAAAAAAGAAATAAGACCTTTCAATTGTTCTATAGCAACATCTATTCGCATATCCTTTGACTGAAAGTTTTTACTAACTGAATTTACCACAAACAATATCTCATACCAAATAGTCATGCCTAATAATTTATTAATTCATTTAATAATAGTCATGCCTGAAAATTTTGGTTTTAATTTCATTTGCTAGCAAATTTATTAATTCATTTTGTATTCTATGTCCAAGATAATGATTATGAATTTCATTATCTTTAATTCGACGAATGTGTTCTTGCATTATAGGATCAAATTCTGCAATCATTTCAATGAGGCATAAAAAATTTCCATTATTTTCTTGATATATCTTTTCGTTTGTCCCACGAAAGGCCAAGTTATTTTTTCCAAGAGTTTTAACAACTGAAATAATTCTAAATAATACATTCCTCCAATGCTTCCTATCTCTATTTATTCTTTCTTGAACATGTTTGTCAATTGTTTTATTTTTTAACAATCTCATTTCTAAATCACTCCATAAACTCATATTAGTGATATGCTCATTACTTATCTCATGACTCTTCAACTTAGAACTAATATTTCTCCAATCACTACTACCTTCACTTGCTAATTTACTTGTACTAGAAAGAGCATTAAATAATTTATAACAAAAACAAAATACTTTATCTAAATCTTGGGAATATACCAGCCATCTTCTTTCACGCTTTTCTCTGTTGGACAACTTTTGAATGTAAAGTGATGACGAAAAATGTCTTGCAAATTCATCCTTAGGAAAATCTATATCGGTAACTTTAATAGGACCATTTTCTACTAATAAATCTCTCAAACTTGTATCAATATTTGTCCATTGACTTGGATCAAATATATTTTTAATAGTGGATTCTTCTAATATTTCTTCTCTATCTTCACTATGAGTATGAGAATCAATACAATCTTGTTCATTAACTAATACTTCTTCTCTATTTTCATTTTCATTAGTAACTTCCTCATCAACTAATATTTCTTCTCTATTTTCATTTTCATTAGTAACTTGTTCATCAATTAACGTTTCTTCTCTATTTTCATTTGTGTCTACATTGTTAATTTGTTCATTAACTAATTCATTATCTTTTTTGTTTGTTTTAACAAATTTATCTAAAGCACCTTTTTGTGATTCAATTAAAGCTTCAACTCTTTTTTTTTTGAGTTTCGAATAACCCGATTCAAATTTCCTAGTTGACATTTATATATTTAAAAATAAAAAAACAATAAAAACAACACTGGATAAAAAGATTATAGAAATTAGAAAATTAGTCTAATTAGATATATAGAATTCAAATTAAATAGAGTTATAAAAGAGTTAGAACAATACAACCTAATCGCCAGAAACTGGAAGCGAGCCGCTGCTGCGCTGGACACCTGCACTCGAATGGAAGACTGGCGACTGGCGACTGGCCCTTGCGAGGCGGCGACTGAAGACTTCGCACTCGGCGACTGAAGACTTCGCACTGGCTGGAAGCGACTGGCGACTGGCCCTTGCGGGGGAAGGCTGGAAGCAATGCGGAGCCGCGATGCGCCGATGGCGCGCCGACTGGGCGAGGGAACTCAGGGAAGTGCCTGGAGTCGTTGAGGGAGGCTGGGAGGGATGAGCGATCGGAGATTCGCTCAGAGAATAGAGAGAATTTCGGAGAGAGAGATTAGAGATAGAGAGAATTTCGGAGAGAGAGATTAGAGAGAGATGAATAGGTTATAGGCGGATTGGGAATTTGGGATTTTTATAATTCGGAGAGAGAGATTAGATTAAAGAGATGATCGGAAGAAATGGCTGGATCAGTTGATTGGGATTTGTTTGGGGAATTATTAATTATAGAATTTAGTAGGAGGCTTTTTTGGAAATCAAAGAGTCATTTTTGGAAACCAAAGAGACTCAAGTAGACAACTGAGTAAATGGAGGCCTAAAACTGACAATCAAGGAAGATGAATAGGGATATTTTCAGCAGAACAAAAAAAAATAGAGGCCTAAAACAGGGGGAAAAAATGGAAGCCTAAAGCAAGGGCTTTAGTGACTTGGGCCTTGGGCCGGGCCTGCCATCACCAACACCAATGCTACCAACACAGACACAACAACATGACAATTCTCAATAAATAAATAAATAATAGAAAGAGAGGGGGGGGCTGTATGTAAATGTGTGTCTGCACAAAGTACCGCTTATTTTTTAACTTTTTATATAGAATTGACCGCACAGTGTACCTCTGATTCAATAGTACTTAGGATCTTACGGCCCGCTAAACAATAATTTTATGCACATTTTTGGTTGGTTGAATTATATCAAATCGCCATATCACTGCAATGTAACCCTCAATTTTTAGTTAACACTCTCACTCTCCAAGTAACTCTTATGTTACCACTCTCTGTCATAATCTTGTCATGTTTTCCTTTCCCAATGATGACAAGAAGAGGTTACTAAGACATGTGGCAGGGAGAGATTGGGCACGCCACTAGGGTCGAATTTCGCACGAGAAACAGATTTGGAATGACGACTGGTGACAGATATGTATCTGACACGGACACAAAATCCATTTTGAACTGTCATTTCAAAATAGTTCACAATTATCCTACACCCTAAACTAGAAACTTCATCAATTATAATTCATTTTATCCAGAATAACTGAGAAGGTTTGATCCAAGCAAGTGATACGTATAGTTAACAGTTCCATAGCATGCTGACAATCACAAAAGTTTGTCAAGGATAAGATAATATCTCTGAAAATCAAGACGGAACAGGTTCATCTTCGAAAGTCATCAAACGGAATAAACAGAACTGAAAATTCTATAACGCTTAAATTTTACCTGTCCTTGTAGCTCTTCTTTACCCACTGCTTTTAAAAGAACAGAGAAGAAAGACAGATCAATCCCACTTGGTAAAATTGTAGCCTCCGCCACTAGAATAGCAACTGACATGCCCCCAAGGATCACAGCCAATAGTTTTTCCAATTGCTTCCTTAGCAGACAACGCCATAACAACTCTGAAATATCCAACGTATATCAATTTTAATAGCAGATTGAGTCCTTAGAAACCAGTACGAATTTGCTATACAATATAAACTCAGATGATATTCAAAGAATGCTGAACTGTTTAAAGAAGCTTTTGCTATTTAGTTCCTTATCAGTTGTGTTGTTTCTATTAGAATTAGGTCTAAAACTGGTATAATCAAAATCAACAAGAAATAGGTATTAGTTACTGTAAATTGATTAGTTTTGACGGGAAATCATGTATTTTCTTTCTATAATACTCTTCACTCCTTTTTCCCAAACAGCTCTCCAAACAGTAGATCAGATGGATAACCCATTAACTTATGAACCTATTTCGGGTGTAAGCAGAAAACTAGGGGACTTAACAGAATATTAGAAATTAACAAGTTTTAGAGGATCTAATAACAAATAACAATTTTTGGGGGAGCCTAATAGCACATACATGAAATTATAAAAGCAAAAGACCCTAGTTAAAAGTCTTAAACCCTTGCTAGTTACTGCAGAAAGTCGTTATTTCTTTATTTACTAAATATTTTCTTTTTCTTTTCTTTGAAGGTGAGATTTGAATTTGGACTGTTACCTATTGTATCAAGAAAGGGTCCCAACCTGTTGTTCATACGGATTCCTCTTAAACTTGAAACATATTTCCTGCAACAGTAGATATTCGAGCATTTAAAAGAAACTTCCAAAATAATCGTTCCGAGGCTAAAATAAAACTGTGTCGAACTACTATTTTTCTAGATTATGAATAGAAAGCCATTAAATATTGTAGTCACGACTCATGACCATGAAGCCTTTTTTTCCCTCTCTGAGTTGAAGGTGATAAGGTGATAATTCACATCACAGATTAATCTGTCATACTACTCTAGATGTTCTTATTATGATAGAGTATTATAAACTTAAAATAATAAACCAGCCTCTGTAAGAAATAATAGTTTGTAGTTTTATTTCAAAAGAGTTGAATAAATTACTATAAGAGTAACAATAAACATATGTACTGATAAAATCTCCAGCAATTTGAGATACAAGGCTTAGTACTAGGACATCCAGCATACGGATATCCATATGGGGATTGATTACTATACAAATATTGGCTATAAATATCTTAAAGTTGGATCCTTAAATCAATGATTGAAACACAAACCCTAGTTCATCTAACTTTTACGTTATATGCTAAGAGCACTACAAATTACTGTTGCAAAATTATCCCTGTTTAATCTTTTTAAAATTATGTTTCAAATCAAGTAGACCCAAACAATTACAGTACCTTAATGTGGATATAAACTCAATTTCTTATGGACTAAATCCAGAATATAGATCTCATAGTGAGACAATATGGCTACTTCTGAGTATCGATGTGGAGGAATCATTCCCCTACAGTCAATGCGATATAACATACCATTCATCAGATATCTTGAAGAAAACATCTGATTGATAAAAGCAATGTTAATTGACCTCAGAACAGTAGTTACTTCAGCATTACACAGGTAGGGGTACCAGTATAAATAGATAAGATTATTTCTTAAATGGAAGATGCACATTGATTCTCGTAAAATCTTAAAACCGAGCCTAGCCAGCCCCATCTCTAAACAGTGGTGGTCATATGACTACAATTTCTAGAGTATTAGTAAGCGAACTCGGATAATCATTCCATTAGATGGATAAGGAAATGTAAAGACGATCATAACTAACAAGGACAACAATGAACAAACCATCCAGTTGAACTACGAAGTTCATAATTTTTCACCGTGTCTTCCAGCTCAAGAGCCTCCATGACAGAAGCCAAATACTCACTGCAAAAAAGCCAGGTTTCACCAATCAAGACCAATTTAAATAAATATGAGAAGCAATATGCTTTACATCTTGACATATCTCAAGAAATTCTTGAAGAGAAATCTAATCCCCTATATAAATGCAATGCTCCTCCTTCCCCTTGCATTTAAGAGGTCATTTGCATCGTTTGCAGATGCAAATACTTTGCCATTGCAACTGCATTGCATGTAGCCTCTGCAGCCAAAATCCACCACAAGTGGAAGACTGAATGAAAATACAAAATTAAGAGTTTAAACACTTTAAACTTGCAACCTTAAAAGATTGCAGCTTGCACGATCCCAGTTGCAATGCAACCAAACACCCCCAAGACTTTGTTTAGGATTCTCGGGAGAAAAAAGTGCTACAAAGAAAAAGTACTTTTGATTTAAGATTTCTTTGAGAGGATAAAAGCACCTCTTGAAGTGTGGTATGACAAAGGAGAACAGTAGCTTTGGAAAGTGCTTTATGCTAAACACACTTTTAAATAGGACGGTTTTTATAGATTCCAAAAAGTACATTTGGGCTCTCCAGAAGCAATACCAGACATTTCTTAATCATATTTTTATTAATCACTCATTGTGAACCACAAAATTTGCACCTCTTGTATCTGTAGTACTCCTCGTGAGCTTTCCTAAGTCGGCGTCTAAGTGCAGCCATCGTTTTGTCATCAGTGTCATAGTCCATATCATTCTCTCCAAATCTACCGCCAGATGGCTTGAAAGATGGATCTTCCTGTATCTGAAATCAATTTTAAAATGGAAATACTACCAATTATTACAGTCTACCCTGTTTAATATTTTCCCACAAAGAAAAACTACTAATTATGACAGTGACATAAAATTACCATTTCCTGCAGCATTCCATCAATAACATTCATGTACCGCCTTAAGGAGTCACGCCTGGACATTTGCTTTGATGTTGCTTGAGCAATCTAACAACATGGAAAAGGAATACCAGTTATATAAGTACAGCCAAATGCTAGTAATATAACATTGATAGGGATCAGAAAGGGTGATCCACATAGAACCTTTTGGTCTTCAGATTTTGCAGGAAAACTCAACCATGTTTACTAATTATTACTATTATTAGAGAGTTACAATGAGACTGTGGACATTGGATGTGTTGCCTCACACATGTACTACACGTGCTTAATGGAAATTGGTAACATAACTAGACAATGGAGGAATTAACATCGCACTTAATGCCTAATATTATTAAGGAAAAATATGTGGAACCCGTGCTAATCATTTAGTAATGAATTAACCGAAAATTCAAATTGTAGATAATGCTAATATACAATACCACAAAAATTATTGGTAGTTGTCAGACAACTGGAATGCATTCTGTAGCCAAAAAGTACTGCTGGTTGTCGGTAAATCCGCAAAGGATAGAGTGCCAAATTGAGTAGATTGGATAAGTTTGCTATAATGTTTCTCATTCTCATTTGAAGAGGTCATTACTGAATATTGGTAGGGTGGATTCACGGTTGCTAACTGTAGCCGACCCCAACTAGTTGGGAAAAAGGCTTTGTTGTTGTTGTTGCTGCTGGTGGATTCACGGTTGCTAACCAATCCCTTGATTTTCACCAATTTGGTATGGTGATCTTTGAAGCTCAGAGGAAGTCACAACTTGATGTGGTTGGCGTTTTGGTTGAACTCATTCTCCTACCTCTAGTGGATCCTGATTTTCTTGTATGTGAATTCAAACTATGTGGATATTGTTTTTTTTTTTCTTTCTTTTTTTTCTTTTTTTTTGTCAGTAATCCTAAACATTGGGAATGTTTCATTAATCTCTGCCTAATGAAATAGCAGGGCTTCAAAATGAAAAACTATCATAAAACTTCAGAATTTGTATGTATTTATAATTTATGAAACAGATACTATCCATTGCAATTATGTTCCTTGCATTTCTGAAATTTTCAAAGCGCCTACCTATAGCTTTTGTATCATTCGATCTTGCAGAATATTTAACTTTGAAACTCACGACTAATTTATTTATTTATTTTACCAGAAAGAGTAGGATAACTCCCTGCCTCAAAATATATATTAGCAAGTTTTCAAGCAGAAAATTCAAATCCCTTGTTTAGAATCACAGAAAATGCCCATTCCTGACAAGTTGATGAAGCACAATGATCGTAGTAGTCGGAGAAGAAGAAAAAGAACAGGAAGAAGGAAGAAGAAGAGGAAAAGGAAGACCTACATTTTACAAATTAATTCGTCGTAGTCAACAATAAAGAAAATATCAATAACAAAATGGCAACCAAAGATATATTTTTTCACAGAATTAAGTAAGATTAAATTACCACAATCGCGTTAGAGAATTCTTGATGAGCACTATCAAGGCTGACAGCCATTTTCGCAACCCTACGAGAGAGAACCTTTTGGCGGTTACTCCAATCTGCATTCCTCCATATGGTCTTTGGTATTTCACTCAAACCAAAACCTAGAAGAAATGCACCCGTTACAAGCCCAAAGGTATTCGAGCAACCCATGGCAAAGCCCAGAATACCTCCGTTCCTAACAAATAAGACAAGTAATTGAATTAACATTGAATACAACGGCCTCATAATAAAATTAAGACGAATATATCGTGTCAAATGGCATTGAGTGAGAGGGAGAGTAATGGATATTCTCTCAGGTAGAGTATCTTTCAATGATCCATGTCGTACATCTTGATCTACGTATCTAAAATACTTACAACTTACAATCTGTTTACGTCGGTATACTTAATTTTTAAGTAAACAAACTTCAAACACCTGATGTTATTAGACTATTTAAGATATGTAGATCAAGTTTGTACAATGTGGAATATCCAAGGAATGACTGATTGAAATCTTTCCACTGTTGCAAATAACTAAATTATCTACATGCTCATTTATAAGAGAACATTTAAACTTTTCATTTGAGCTCACTCTCTCTTAATACATAAGATCATTACTCTCTGTATAAGTATATAGTTGAAGGATTTTTTTTTTTTAATGTTCCTTCATGAAACATAAGATAAAATATAGTAATTTACAGCTTAGGCCTTCTTCTGACCGTCAAAGTTGGAGATCAAGTTGCACAGTGTAGGACATCAAACGAATGACTCATTGAGGTCTTTTCACTTCTGTAAATAATCAAATTGTATTATACCTATTTATAAGATCTCTCTCTAAATATAGGAAGTTGTATGGGTAAAAGGCTCCCAGAGGGGATCTTGAAATGTCATGCATTTATTAGTCGTTGATACCGAATATTACAAAATTGTACACGTAAAAGGGAAGGATTTTATACAAACTTGGTAACCCCAACCAATAAATGCATCCCACATCAGCACATTTCCTAGAGGGTCCCTACAGATGAACACACACATAGTGATTGTAATCGCTCAGTGGACAACCCGTGGACGATCTGCACCTTTTTTATATCATAATATGCATGCTATAAATTATCAAGTGGTTTCGAGATCTCTTACCCACACTTTAAGTGGTGGTGAAATGAACAGTTTCTCATTAATAGAACAAATTGGCACCACACAATGAACTAGAAAGAGGCACCCAAATGACTTTATTTTTTGAACGCAGATGTCTTATGACATAAGAAAATGATGAATGGTATGAATCTTCCATATATAGAGCCGGTCCTAGTGATTACTGCCACTCCATATGAGGGAAATTTCCTCCTAAATATATGAGGCTCCCTTTCCTCTCTCCATATATATACATGAAAACATCTCTCTCTCTCTCTCTCTCTCTCTCTCTCTCTCTCTCTCTCTCTCTCCATATAAGTATATAATTAAGCAACATTTTTAATTTTTTTTATAAATGTTAACACGCAAAACATTAAATAATTTAATTTGTCTACAGCTGATCTACTCGCCAAGTAGTAAATGGCCCAAAATTTTACTCTATTTGTTGACTGCTTAGAACCCCATCAAGCGCATCATTCATGGAAAATGTAGCAAAGTGATGCACATGTATTGACTACCAGCCAGGGTGGTAGTGTCATGAAATGGAGAACCACAAAGATTAACGACAAAGCCAAAGTAAGAGTCATAAAAAGAATATTTGATGAAGGGATTAGCAACAAACCAATTTCCCCGCATAATAATAAGCAGGAGGACTCCAAGAAGAGCAATAGAACCCACACACATGTTAAAGACCAAGTTTGCACGTAAACTAGTTTTAAGTCGTTCTGTCATTGTGAAATCTCCGGCATCTTCATAACTCTGGAGAGTGGGAACCACAGTCCTGCTTAGAATCATAGACAAAACGAAAAATGAGAATATATGCATTAATAATGACAATGATAATGTTAGATTGATGAGGATATAATCATGCATATTTTATTAGTGCATACTCCATGTTGTGAATACCATTTAATCTACACAAATTCAGTTAGATGCAACTTGATAAACCTATATTCTAGAGAATTCAGAAGGCTAAAGGGATTTAATTTAGCTGTAGATTGTTTAATTGCAGGCAGGGGGGGGGGGGGGGGGGGGGGGGGGGGGGGGGGGGGGTTGCATACATTATGTACGATGAATACGAACACATTTATGATTAGTGTTTCTCAATAAAATATGAAAGAAGGGAACATTTGCAAAATAACCAAAGAACACAAGGTCATGTGTAGGAATTAGTCAAATCCAAGGAGAATTATTTTGTACCATACACCTTTCTAGTTCGTATCTCAAATAATATTATTTTGCGGTATGACATGTAATATCTCAAGGAAGAAGTTCCTTGGGGGTTCACATATGCCTAGTCTCAGTTAAGTGTGTATTTGTTACTAAAGTTTCTCCTTGGAAAATATTGCCTTCAAGTATGTCTCAAATTCGTGAGAACTGATACATACTAATTTCAATTAGTAAGATTAACCCTTGAGTTATGTATTACAAAAAGTGGTGTGAACCAGTTTATTTAATAAAATATCATAACTATTGGAACAACAAGATGCATGGAAACCGGATTTAGATCTCACTCTAGTTTATACATGTAGATCAAGATGAATGGTTCGGATCATTTAAGGAGAGGCCCCACCATGCAATTCCTACGAAACTTAATTAGTGTACTTCCCTCAAGGAAGTGAATTTTTATAACATCACTCATAATCATCTAAGCCTTCTCCCATGAAACTAGGATTGGGCCTTGAAGCACGACTCACAGTCAGAGAAGTTCAGAATAAAGAATCAAATATAATTTAACAATTTGCTCCACGATATTTCAGCTAAATCACTAACCATGATAACAAAGACCAGGAGAGGATCATCCTCAGAAGTTAATACTGTTTTTAGGATATAAAGGTTAAAAAAGTGTTTCATGTCAAAGCTAAGATATAAAACCATTGTTACAAATGATCATCACTGCGAATTTGTCATATAATACAAGAAAGGAAGAAAGAAGGAAAACATAAAACAAAACATAAAACGCATGAAATTAAATTATTTTTGAAGATGGAAATGTAATCTTATAATAATGGGTTAATAGATACATGCATATCAGGATGATTAAGCTTACCAAGTCAACGCAAAAGTACTCCAATAAGACCAGCTCCAAAAGAAAGCTATGCCTCCTTTATCGTGGCCAACTATTGTCTGTTACACAATGGAGATACATTCCATATTTAGCATCAATAAGGAAAAGGGGCTGTTTCAAGCAAACATTCAAATCAATACTTGAGGTACTGTAAGAACTTGAAAATGTAAAAACAACTGAAAAAGGAGTATATGGAATACCAAACTGGTAGACGAAAAGCTAAAGAGCACAGTGTACACAACCACAAAAGATCTATATAGTTATTAAATCCTCCCTCCCATCAAAATGAACATCCAAGTCCTTGTTGATGCTCTATAAATTTAATGTGGCCAGGAAATCACTTCTGCAGATTGTATATTTTGAACCAACAACAAAACAAATAATGAATAAATAAAATCAGAATCAAATTTCTGTGAATAAATCTAAAATACACACATTTTTGAAAAGCAGCATCGTTACTATTATATCTCCAAATGTAGTGTGTGAAGTTGTTGTTCATCATCCACTAAACCAACTTTTTGGACATGTACTCTGCACATGTTATCTTCTTTGTGAACACATTGAGAATTAGCAAGAACTGTTGAGTATAATATCTAGCAATTTCCTATTGAGTATAATTTCGAGCAATTCCTATTTGTGCATAAATTTGATTCTCTTTTTAATATGCACTTCGGAAATTAGTAAAGATTACTTGTAACAAAAGAGAAAACACATGCATTGCATATGGACAAATTCACTAACTATAACTACAGATGTACCATATTATCTCCATCTAAGTCATTCCCATCAAAATGGAGGGAGTATGGTCCTTATGAAGCAAAAGAGCTCCAACAAAAATAGACAATTTTAGAACTAATTGTCCATCTGACGTCAATCCACTCTTATTAAGGGCTGCAAACGAGCCGAGTCGAGCCGAATACGTTGAGGCTCGAGCTCAGCTCGTTTATGTATCAAGCTCACTTTCAGGCTCGAGCCGAGCTTTGACTGAGTTCGAGCCGAATACTCGCGAGCTTCTGCCTAAAACCCACCTACCTTCAAGCTCGAGCTCGCTCGTTTACGTATCGAGCGTGCTTTCGAGCTCGACACGAGCCGAGCTTTGACCGAGCTCGAGCCGAGTAGCTCGCGAATAGTTCGGTTCGTTTGCAACCCTACTCTTATTTAGTGCCAAATAACAAAACATATATATACTTATTATTGAATTTATGACAAAGTAAAAGCACATGCAGCAAAATTGGTCAAGTATGACAATACTCATATTGCATTGTCATCATCTAAGTCATTTCCAATCAATATAGGTCAAATATGGTCCTAATGGGGCCAAAAAAAAAAGGGTCCCACAAAAGACACAAAATTTTAGAACAAGTTGTCAATCTAGCATCAACACTCTCTTTTTCAGTATCAAATTCTTGAAAGGTAGTAAACATGATTAAACTCTTTGTACTTAATATTGAATTGGTAACAAAGAAAAAGACACATGCAATGCACATGCAAATGAATTTACTAAACTTCAACAACACTCATACCATATTACTATCACCTAAGTCATTTCCCTCAAAATCTAGAGGGGCAACACTCATACCATATTATTATCACCTAAGTCATTTCCCATCAAAATGCTATGGTCCTTACCAAGCACAAAAGTCTTCACAAAAGACAGCAAGATATAAAACTAGTTATCGACCTGACACTCTCTTATTTAGTGCCAATTTTTTTAAAGTTAGTAAACATTATTAATACTTTATAGACGCATGCATTGCATATGCTTACTCACCTATAACACTCATACCATATTAGCATATCTATAGGGACAGAGCCCCCTTAGAGCATCTCCAATGCTTCCTTCATTTTGAAGGCCTTCAAAAGGGAATATTCTTGGAATATTCCTTTTTGAAGGCTCACCAACTCCGACCATCTTCCTTCAAAATTGGTTTCTTCAAATTTTATTCAATTTTTTTAATTAAACTATACATTAATTGTAATTCTAATAAAATGTAAAACTACTTTATTATCCGGATAAATATTTTTAATTTCCGAAGAGAAGAAGATGACTATAAATATTGTATCAATTATTTTTTTCAAACAATAAAAAAATATTCAAAATTGGTCTCATTTTAAAGGTATCGTCGAGACATTTCCAACAGTACCAAAATAATAAAATTTAGCTTAATATTTTATAAGATACATTCACGAAATATATAACTACATATTTTAATTAAAGGATATGGAAGGAATTCTTAAAAAGATATTAAGGTAAAAAATGGTAAAATGGGAAATTTAAATTGTGAATAGTGATTTGAAGGAGCTTCAAAAAAGTCTCCAAATTTCATTTTGAAGATGCCTTTGAAGCCCGGTTGGAGCAACCCCGGGTTTGAAGAAATGAAGCCCGGTTGGAGTTGCTCTTAGGTCGGGGCATGCTCCCATGGGACTTTTAGAAACCCCGAAGTTATAGAAATACTTTATTCCAGCCCCCTTCATCTCACAAAATATCATTCAAGCCCCCCTCATACTTAGTTTCTTTACTACAGTCCCTTTCAATATATATATATATATATATATATATATATATATATATGTTAGATGATAGATGATAGATTAGTTTAGTCCCGCATTGAATAATGTATTGATTTAGTATTCTCTTCTCTCCTATATATAGGAAACATATTGTACTCAGTTTATTCAATCAATAAAAGAATATTTTCCTATCCCTAATTCTAACATGGTATCAGAGCCTATTGTCCTATAAGGCCTATACTAATTTTATCCTCGTCGTCGAGGTGGAGTGGTTCTCGTCTTCATCGGAATCACTCCACCTCCCGACATTTTTTTTTCTCTCCCGTTTTGATCAAAACCCTAATCTCCCCCAAAACCCTAAATCTCCAAAACCCTAACCGTCATCTAACAACAAGATCCAAAACCCTAGCCATCATCAGTGTCGTCACTGTTTGGCGGCGCACCCAACCTCCTGCAACCAACTCCAGCAACTCAAACCCTTCACCCTCAAGCTCTGGATCCTCTACCTCCAATCCCTCACCCACCAGCACCTCCTCACCCGTGCCTGCCACACCTTCGACCGCGCCTTCCCCATCACCCACCATTAAAGCTGTCGTTTTTGAAGCCTTCTTCTTCTTTCTTCTCCTCCCTCCATCTCTCTCCCCTTCCTCTCTCTTCCAAACCCAAACCCCTATTTCCCCCGATCCTCAAAAAAAAAAAAAAAACCAACTTCTCTTTCGCTATTCCAAACCAAGCCCATCTCTCTCAATCCATTTCCCAAATCCAGTCAACCCAATTTCACCACTTCATCCTTCAACCTCGCAAACCAAGAAAATATCCCATCAAAAAGCTTCTATTTTGGTCGGTTTCATCAATTTTCGGACCACACCCACTGTTTACCACCAAGTCTCTAACTCTCGATAAACCCAGTCGCCCTCTTCCCCTGAGCGCCGCCGCGATCCAGTCGACGCCGCCCCCCGCTCGCCATCAGCCCCGCCGTCGAGCTAGACCCCCCCCACACCGACGCTGCAGCCTATTGTTGCCAGTGCTGCTCTCTGTCTCTTGCTCTGTTGATGTTGTTTCTTTGTTTTGTTTGGGTACTCTTTTGCATGTATTGTGCAGGTGCGATCTTGTATTGGTTCGTGTGTTGTTGCTATTTTCAAAAAAAAAAAAAAACTTGCAGGTTCTTGTGTTTCTACATTCAGATTGTCAACTCACTCCGGTTGATCGATCGTGATCATCAACTCACTCCGGTTGATCGATCGTTTATTGTACTTCTACATCCAGATCGTCAACTCACTCCGGTTGATCGATCGTGAGTTTGAGAGGGGTGTTATTAGCATCCAGTTCTCAATCATCGACAATTCTCAAGTCAGGAGTGAGATCCTATCATCGACCATTCTCAAGTCAGGGGTGAGATCCCAGCATCGACTATGTCTCAAGTCAGGGGTGAGATCCCATCAGTCTATTTCTCAGTTCAGGAATGAGATCCCAGCATCGACTATGTCTCAAGTCAGGGGTGAGATACCATTACAAATCGGGATATGGAGATCCCGCCACTGTTCAGGGTGAGATCTCAACAGTGCGCCACCACCACTTTCTTCCGCAACAATCTACTTCTCAGTTTCCATCACATGCGACATCAAGCGTCGTTTCTGCATCACAGTTTGCCATATCCATATCTTCAGTATTCCAAACTCTTGTTGCTTGAACCAACTTGAGTTTGAAAGGGGGTGTTAGATGATAGATTAGTTTAGTCCCACATTGAATAATGTATTGATTTAATATTCTCTTCTCTCCTCTATATAGGAGACATATTATACTCAGTTTATTCAATCAATAAAAGAATATTTTCCTATCCCTAATTCTAACAATATATATAGTAGCCATTTCTAATATGGTTATTAACTTAACTTATCATACATATTACAAAATTATAAAAGTTGTGGACATATTTATTATTTTTGATTGTTTTCTCAACTATGTCAAATATTGATGAGAACAAATAAATTATTACTGATTAGCAATATTGATATATATGCTCATAAATTACATTTTCTTCTTTATAATCTCTTTTCTATGTTTTTCCATCTCTTTATCACCTTATACTTAGCTATGATATGAATTTATAAGTTTGTTGGTTAACCCTCCCTAGAAAAAATTTATGGCTTGTCCCTAATCATCTAAGTCATTTCCCGTCACAATGGGGCCTGAGTATAGTTCTTACAAATTTGCCCCCAACAAAATCAGCTAAAAACAAGAGAATAAAAAAAATTCAAACCCCCCCCCCCCCCCCCCCCCCCACAACATCAACAATCTTCTAGAGGAATGCGATTGGAGAAGAAGGGCGGCACGAATCTTACAGTCCAGATGTCGGCGGGGACGAGCATGATGACGGAGATGGACCAGAACCAGGTGTATCCGACGGTGAACAGCACGTATCTCGGCACATGGGGCCCAGCGAAGTACCGTAACGTCACGGTAACCATACCGAGGGTGAGCGGAAGCGACAGCAAATAAAACACCCACATTTTCTGATACAGCTCCATAGGAACTGTATCTCTATTCTGCAGCATGTGTATCAGCTCAGTGGTCAATATGTATCAGTTCAATCCAGTATGGGGCCTTCTACTACAACATAACCCCAAGTCTTTCAGCTATAGCAGGTGTATCACTCAGCATCAGTGGGTATCCGTTCAACTCAGTGTCAGTAGGCATCATCTCCTCAGTATCAGTGTGCGTGTCAGCTAGTTCAACTCAGTATCAGTGGTATCAGCTCTCGTATCAGTTCTATCAGCCTCTATAAAATAACGTATCAGTCCTCCAGCTAATATCTTTCTTTGAAGGGCTTATATGAATAAATTCCACCAGTATGATAGATGGAGAATGAGGCCGTTAGACTGGAATCTTCTTTTGTTTTCTTTATTGCTTTTTATAGCTGTAAAACAGCCTTTGTAGCTGTAAAAACAGCACCCCTGTGTGATATAAAACAGGGGAGTAAATGTAGATGAGATAGGAATGGATTGAATTACTACTCTTCTTATCTTCTTCCCAGTCTTCCCTTCTTCATCTTCCTCTTCTCTTCTTCTCCCTTACTGCTATTTGTTTTTCCTTCTTCTTCCTTTAGTTATTAACATCAGTATTGATGCAATGGCAGTGACACGCACAGGTAGAGAACCACCACCTCCGCCACCTACTTCAGGGGGACCTGTATCAATGGTATCAGAGCCCATAGAAACCCATCCCATTCAGGTCGAGCGCCGCCCGATCCTTGAATCTGGAGGAAACTCCGGAGTCGGATCACCAGGCCAGGGGGCGCGAGGGTCCACCCATGGTGGTGTCGACCCTCTACAGCCTCCCGATCTAGAACAAAGAGTAGAAGGCATAGAGATCTCAATGGGAACCCTTCAGCAGCAGATCACCGGCTTGCAACTGCAGAGCGACGACATTCGCCAGTTATTACGAAGACTAGCTGAAAGGGATTCGCGATCTAGAGATGAACCCTTCCAAAACTACCGCCCCCCGTTGGGGAATCTTCCTCCTCTCCTACCCCCTCCTCTACTTCCCCATCCTGATTGGAACCATAATCCTCCCTGGCGACGAAGTGAAGAAAGCTTCGACAGGTATCCATCCATCTTTCCCAAGCACGCCAAGCTTGAAATCCCGTTGTTCGATGGGACAGGGGATGTTAGCAACTGGTTTTTCCACCTAGAGCACCATTTCGATACCCATCGTATTGAAGAGAGGTACCAAGTAGATTTCTGTGTGTATTTCTTGAGAGAAGAAGCATTGTTGTGGTGGCGCTGGTTCAAGAGGCAAAGCATGGGAGAAGTCACTTGGGAGTCTCTCAAACGGGAGATGCTTCTTCAGTTTGGCCCAAACGAGTTGCAGAACCCCACAGCCACTCTCTTCAAACTAAGGCAAACAAGCACGGTGCAAGAGTATCACAAAGAGTTCCTTAAGTATAGCCATCTAAGCAAGCCATTGAGTATGGGAGTACTGGTTGATTGTTTCGTGTCAGGATTGAGAGAGGAAATCCAACAAGAGGTCCTACTGAAACATCCTCAGACGGTCACAGCGGCGTACAGGGAAGCCGTGGCCAGAGAAACCATTACGATGTGCCAACGCAAGGCTGCGAAGTATCTGAGTGGTACCAGCAAGCTCGGACCTCTCTCCACTTCGTCTTTCCCTAAAACTCTTTCCCTTCCCAGTAACACTCAGGAGCCCAAGAAGGCAGTGGCGGAACCTCGCCAACAAACTCAATTTGACAAGTTATTTGCTGAAAAAAGAGCGCAAAACTTATGTTTCCGCTGTGATGAGAAGTGGAGCAAAGGCCATCGGTGTAGGGGGAGGACTCTGATGCAAATAGAAGGAGACGAGGGGGAGATTGATCAGAATGAGGAAGAAAAGTCGGAAGATGAGATCGAAGAACAGATGAGATCCTCTGCAAGTGACCTCAATTGCTTACAAATGCCCATAACAACTTCCCCCACCATCTCAATCAGTGCTGTCACCGGAATAGAAGAGCCAAAGACTCTAAGGTTCAAAGGTGTGGTAGGCAAACAAGAAGTGTATGCACTCTTCGACACAGGATCAACCCACAATTTTGTCGACTCCCAGATAGTAAGAAGAGCTAAGCTACCAGTTAATCAAGGAGTGAAGCTCTCCGTAACCATTGCAGGAGGGGGAGTCTTGCTATGCGAAGGGTTATGTGAAGAGCTGGAATTCATCTGCCAAGGGGTTAGTATCAAGACCTCCTTCTACGTATTGCCCCTCCGCACAAGTCAAATGATCCTCGGAGCCCAATGGATGCGAACTCTAGAAAGCATCTGGCTTAGTTTTAAAAGTCACTCGCTGAAATTTGATCAGGATGGTGAAGTGAAGGTACTCAAGGGCATCGGGAGTGAGCCAATGCAACTCTCTGAGCCCAAATCCATGCGCAAGATAGTCTCACACCTGAAGGGGGGTTTGCTACTCCAAGTAACACTTGTCACGAGGGCCAGTCCTGAAGCCAACCTTGAAGCCGAACCCCCACCTCTTCCGTGTCCTGCGGAAATTGTCTGCAAGCTGAAACAATTCGATGAAGTCTTCCAAGAACACACCACTCTCCCTCCATCCCGACAGCAAGATCACAGTATACCTCTCCTCCCTAACTCCCAACCGGTCAACTTGAGACCCTACAAACACCCTTGGGCCCAGAAGAATGAGATAGAGAAGCTCGTAAGAGAGATGTTACAATCAGGGATCATTCGACCAAGTAATAGTTCGTATGCTTCCCCAATTGTGATGGTGAAAAAACCTGATGGGTCGTGGCGCCTTTGTGTTGATTACAGAGCTCTAAACAAGATCACAATTAAGGATAAATATCCTATTCCCGTCATCGACGAGCTGCTTGATGAACTGCAGGGTTCTCATTTCTTCAGCAAGCTGGATTTGCGCAGTGGGTACCATCAAATCCGAATGAAGGCGGAGGATATTCACAAGACGGCTTTCAAGACTCATGAAGGGCATTATGAGTACGTAGTGATGCCGTTTGGCCTCACGAATGCACCATCGACCTTCCAATCCTTGATGAATGATGTGTTCCGACCCTACTTGAGGAAATTTGTTTTGGTGTTCTTCGACGACATACTCATATACAGTCGAACACTTGAGGATCATGTTCAACATCTACAGATTGTCCTTCAGCAGCTACGGGAAAATTCTCTTAGGGCCAAGAGAAGCAAGTGTGTTTTTGGAGTAAGAGAAGTGACTTACCTGGGGCATGTAATAGCAAAGAATGGGGTCTCTGTAGACCCCGATAAGGTGGCTGCTGTCAATAACTGGCCGGTGCCGAAGTCGCTCAGGGCACTACGAGGATTTCTTGGTCTCGCTGGGTATTATCGCAAATTCATTAACAGGTATGCTTCCATAGCTTCACCACTCATAGCACTTACCAAGAAGGGAGCCTTTCATTGGTCTCCTAAAGCTCAGGAGGCATTCGAAGCTTTGAAGCTGGCCTTAACTACTCCTCCTGTTCTCGCACTTCCCAACTTCAAAGAAAAGTTCACCCTTGAATGCGATGCAGCCGGGACTGGTATAGGGGCCATTTTGATGCAAGATCGACGTCCTATCGCCTTCCTCAGTAAAGAGTTAAAGGGAAGGAATCGATACCTGTCGACATACGAGAAAGAAATGCTTGCGATACTACTCGCAGTGAAAAAATGGAGACATTATCTACTGGCGGGGGAGTTTTTGATCAAAACAGATCATAAGCCGCTCAAGCACTTGTTGGAGCAACGCTTGGACACGGAGGCACAGCACACTTGGCTTTGGAAGCTACATGGGTATCAATTCTCCGTTGAGTATAAAAAAGGGCGAGAGAATAAAGGAGCCGATGGCTTATCTAGAGTGTTTGAAGACACCCAAATGCAGGCCCCGGAGGTACAAATCCAAGCCATTTCCATTGTCCAGCCTACCTGGTTGGTGTCTTTGAAGGAAGAAGTGCAACGTGATCCCTTCTACTCTGATCTCCAGGAGAAGATTACCAAGGGGGAAGCTCCTCACTATAACATCCAACATGGGTTATGCTTCTATAAAGGGAGAGTAGTCCTTAACCCAACCTCTCCACTTATACCGCAGTTGCTACATATCTATCATGACTCACTTCAAGGGGGACATTCGGGGTATGAAAAGACATGGTTGCGATTGAAGCAAGTGGCCTACTGGGCCGGCATGAAAAGCAGATTAAAGGAGTATATCAAGCGATGTGATGTCTGTCAGCGTTGCAAATACAGCACTCAAGCTCCCTCCGGCCTTCTGCACCCACTCCCAATCCCAGATGAGGTATGGAAGGATATTAGCATGGATTTTATCGAAGGACTCCCACGCAGTTGGGGGAAAAGTACCATACTTGTAGTTGTGGATCGGCTCTCTAAATATGCCCATTTCCTTCCCGTATCGCATCCCTATACTGCTAAGAACATAGCTGACATCTTCATCCAAAACATCATCAAGTTATACGGCATCCCATCTACAATCGTCAGTGATCGAGACTCAATCTTCACTAGTGTTTTTTGGAGAGAGTTGTTCACAGCACAGGGTACTCAACTCTGCCTAAGCACGTCGTTCCACCCCCAAACCGACGGCCAATCTGAAGTGGTGAATAGAACGTTGGAGACTTACCTCCGATGCTTTTGTGCTTATAAACCATCTAGTTGGGTTACTATGCTCCCTTGGGCTGAGTACTGGTACAATACGAGCGTGCATAGCTCCACCAAACTCTCTCCGTATCAAGTCCTGTACGGCCGAACACCTCCATCCTTACTCACCTACATCCCGGAAGCAACCAACTCCTTAGATGTGAGGGAGCACTTACTAGAGAGGAATGAAGTATTGCTACTGCTGAAGGACAACCTGCGCAAGGCACAAGATCGAATGAAAGGGTATGCTGACAGGAGAAGGACTGAGAAAGAATACTCTATCGGTGACTATGTTTATCTCAAGTTACAACCATATCGACAAACCTCTGTGGGGGGCAAACGCATCCACAAATTGTCTCATTTATATTACGGGCCTTACCAGATAATTGAAAAGGTCGGTCCAGTGGCCTATAAGCTTCGCCTACCCCCAGCTGCCAAGATCCACGACGTATTCCACTGCTCCCAATTGCGACGTCGATTGGAGGATGGCCACCAGCTAACCCAAACACACCCAGTCTATTTTCAGGATCAAGAAGCCCAGCCTGAGAAGATTTTAGGCAAAAGAATGGTGGAGAAGAGAGGAGTGGCAATTACTGAGGTGTTGATACAATGGAAAGGCGGCACAAGCGACGAGGCCACATGGGAAGAATTCTGGCAAATCCATAGTCGCTTCCCTGAGTTTCGTAACATCATGGAAGCTCCTCTTCAACAGGGAAGGAATGATACAGCTCCATAGGAACTGTATCTCTATTCTGCAGCATGTGTATCAGCTCAGTGGTCAATATGTATCAGTTCAATCCAGTATGGGGCCTTCTACTACAACATAACCCCAAGTCTTTCAGCTATAGCAGGTGTATCACTCAGCATCAGTGGGTATCCGTTCAACTCAGTGTCAGTAGGCATCATCTCCTCAGTATCAGTGTGCGTGTCAGCTAGTTCAACTCAGTATCAGTGGTATCAGCTCTCGTATCAGTTCTATCAGCCTCTATAAAATAACGTATCAGTCCTCCAGCTAATATCTTTCTTTGAAGGGCTTATATGAATAAATTCCACCAGTATGATAGATGGAGAATGAGGCCGTTAGACTGGAATCTTCTTTTGTTTTCTTTATTGCTTTTTATAGCTGTAAAACAGCCTTTGTAGCTGTAAAAACAGCACCCCTGTGTGATATAAAACAGGGGAGTAAATGTAGATGAGATAGGAATGGATTGAATTACTACTCTTCTTATCTTCTTCCCAGTCTTCCCTTCTTCATCTTCCTCTTCTCTTCTTCTCCCTTACTGCTATTTGTTTTTCCTTCTTCTTCCTTTAGTTATTAACATCAGTATTGATGCAATGGCAGTGACACGCACAGGTAGAGAACCACCACCTCCGCCACCTACTTCAGGGGGACCTGTATCATTTTCCCTAATGTTTTTAAATTTTTAAAAAGTTTTTCACTTGTTGATTTTGATTTTGATTTGTGGGCCCCTCCTCCTCATCGGATGCGGGTAGGGTTGGGAGAGGGTCGGGACCCGAAAAGAGGAGGGAGGGAAGGGGTGAAAGGAAGGAGGTGGGATAGAGTAGGATTAAGTGGGGATGCGAGGCAGGATACCGGGGTTAGGGTGTTTTCAGTTGGGTGGGGCCCGATGGGATTGACAAGGAATTGAAATTTATGGAAGGGCGTGGTTGTAGGCGCGGTCTGCTGTCTGGCGGGTTGGTGTCAAATGTCAATGATGGGTCCAATGTAAAATATACTATGGGGCACGCATGTATAGCATTTCTGTAGACCAAGGCACTGATGGTAACGGGTGTGAGCATATGCAGTCGCAGAGATCCAAATTTTGGGTATTTGACAAATGGAAAGAAAAAAAAAGACTTTGCGTTGCAGCTATCCGAAATTCCGAATGCCAAAAATTGAATTTTTGTACTTTTTAAAATCTCAAATGAAAGATTATTATTCGTCCCACAAATAAAACAAAAACAAAAAAAAATGTGCAAATAAATTTGAATAGACGGAGGATTAATTATCGTCTGTTGAAAATTAAAATAATAATTTTAAAATAAAATGACGGGACGATTTCCCGTCCGTCGTATTTTTATAAAAAAAACTTTAAATCATAATTAATTTCTTAAGAACTATATTAAATTAATCGTAATTATTTCTTAATTTTAATTAATTAACATTTAAATCTAATTTTAACCCATAAAAATAATTATAGGGTGGTGGTATAGAAATTTTTAGGTGAGAAATGTATGGGATGGGGCTTCATCTCCCGTCCCAGCACATTTTTGAATATATTTTTTTTAAATTGGAACGGACGGGGCTTCATCTCCCGTCCGACCATTTTTTAATTATTAAAAAAAGGATGGAAAATAATCCCTCGTTTGAGAATTACGCAATTTTTTGGACAGTAATTCATTTACCGTCCGATGGGAAAAAGAAAAAAAAATTAAGCGACGAAAGATGATCTTTCGCTCATCTCTCGTTGGCTATTTTTTTCAGTAAGTCATTTCGTCTGCCAAATTTGACAGATCATTGTTCATCGAAAGCCTACATTTGGGATATTTAGCCAACAACTGCAGTACCAAAATTTTCATTTTTTTTGAAAATTTTGACGAAATAGTCGAGGACTACATATGATAAGATTATTCTTCTTTCCAAATCTTGGCCCACAAAGCAAATTCAATTTATATAGAATTATATACGTGTTGACATAACTTTATAGTTTCTGTATAGCAGCAGCAGGGACAATTAACAATAATAAATAATAGTTCATTAATGAAACGATGGCTGGGACCATCTTTTTATCAAAAAAAAAAAAAAGACAATTAACAATAATGCAACTAAATGTTGTGTGGCTTAAACTTTTTCTTGATGGAGATAGTCTGAAACCAAATACGGAGTTAAAATCACGCAACTAAATGTTGTGTGGCAATAATGCAACTAAATTATGCTTTAGGAGAAGATGATAGCTAATGCATTATACTAGTAATGGAGAGTACTTTTCGAATAAATTAACCAAGCCCAAGCTCAGTCGAAAATGAGCTGTTGGAAGCTAAGTGACACTCTTTAACTCTACGACGGTAGAGTAAGTAGAGGAGGCTAGGCTATCTCGGCTGCGTGATTTTAACTTTTGATGTTTGAACCAGCCGGTGAACATGAAGTAGATCAATTTCTTTCGCTAATTTGAAAACGATTAGATTATAACATTAAGGACAATTGAGAGAGCGCATGCATTTTGGTGATTGGCAAACTCCAAATACACCAACAAGATATAATCTACATGTGTTCATTGAGTTACTGAGCTGTTAAAAAAATCAGGCACAAAGCAATAATGGTGCTGATCATAATTCATTTGATGAGTACTGAATGCCTGTCATCTATTGTCTTTCAAGAAAAGATCCAAAATGCCTAGATGTTCACAACCGGACATCATCTATGTAACTGTGCACATGCCTGAGACAGATTATTATGAGTTCTGATACACTTGCAATAATGTACAGTGTGCAAACAAATATCATATCGCTGTAACTGTTATAATTTTGTTAAGTTTTGCCACAACTAATCCAATAAACAACCAAACAATAGTAGACCAAATCAAAAACACAAGCACATAATTTTATTCCGGTTCGGACAAACCTAATCGGGAGATAAATAACTGAGATATTATTCAAATAGAGAATATATAAAAGTTACAATTACTATCATAAAGAACATATCTATCTTTCAAGCAAAACTGGAAGATCCTATATTGTTTACAATAGAAAACTCTCAGATGAAGTACTAGATATTTTTTCGAGCAAGCTAATATACTGTTAGTCTAGATACAATAGCTGTCAAATATACCCTAAAGAGAAAGTCATACAATAGCAATTGTACGATCTAACTTGGAGAATAAACTAGGCTCAAATAGATTCACCCAAAACCATGCCCAATTAGCTGCTGCGCCGTTGTCGGTAACTGCTCCCAATAGCAGTCGACTGCTTCCTGAAGTCGAGCCCGAGCCTTGCCTGGTTGCAGTTGACAGCAGTCAAGTGTCAACCCCCTTCCAGCAAGAAATAACAACTCTCTTATGCACCACATTTGTTTTGAACATCTTCCATTCACATCGAACCTAGTATGCAAGACATAAACCCAACAATCTCTACCTTCTATTGCATACTCATGCTTTCACACCTATGTGATTAATTGTCTCTATACTCTTTCCTTTACTCTCTTGCAAACAACCAGATTAATTGACTTATTTTGCTAGGCGAATCTACCTTCACATGTTATTTCTTCAATTGTATGCGTTCTTCAAGGGCATACCCCAGTAGACATCAATACGAAGGCGACACCCTTTGCACAAACTCCACTTACCCTGAGACACTCTCCATCTCTCGACAATATTCGAACATCACAGTTTCGCGTCACTGATTCTAGTGGCGGCGAATTCGATAATGTTTTAGGATCGCTGGGCTCAGAAACACTTTGCCATGATTTTTAGTTCTCACAAAGCTTTTAGAGGTTGTGCTAAACAACCCTCCTTCCTCATATCACCTTACAATGACTTTTCCAAACCAATAGAACTCAACCTCGAGTTGTGCACTTGCAGCCCCGTGCTTCCAGAGTTCACAATGATATCAGATTCTGTTTCATCAAAGGAATATGCATGACCTTCTCCAATCTGAACCACTTTTCATCTAGCATCTCCAACTCAACTGTTCTTGCACCCCAAATGTAACGCCCCGAATTCTAAATAAGACCGAATTCGAGATTTTACAAGTTCTTTACACTTCACTTCGTACAATTTTACAATGAAATTAAAACTTTTCAACAATATCAGAGTTCTTTATATTTTGTTTACACAGCGGAAGAATAAATGAAGTACAACATTGAAAGTAAAATACAACTTATACAACTTTATCAATGTAAGTCATCAATTACATCATAACATCTTTACTTCTTCATGAAAAAGTTCATTACCTGCATATTAAGCTGTGGGCACGTCAGTCACTTACAACTGACGAAAATGTTATACTCGGTCATCCTCTCTATGTCGTACATATAACGATCTCAATATTTTAACAAAACACAAAAATTTGAATGAACAATAAAGTGTCAAAAGTGATTATTCTAAACATGTAAGTGTATGCGATGCCTTAATGCCTAATGCACACATTTTATTCTAAGATAACAATAATGCATACTTGTTCGGATTCTATGCATCCCATACTACATAGGTCCGAGGGTAAGTACCTACGTACTTCACAATAAAGGGTGAGATCCCTCGCCATGTCACTACCCAGTAGTAAGAACAAGGTTTAGGCATTCCACGAGTACAGATCCCAACCCCATAGTACATTGTCCGACTGTTATACAGACTCCTCGTCATGCAAATCCCCTGCAAGTGCCCTTTTAGCCCTGGTATACGTATATACACTGGAGTATGATGCGACTGACTACGCAAAGTCCCGAATTTAAAATAAAACTTGTCTCCATCGGAGCAACCACAGTCCAAGAGTACAATGCCCGACTGGGTCTATAGTCCCGAAGTATATCGCCCGACTATATAAAGTGCCTCACTTACGTTTGCCCAGGTTTACTACACTTCTCTTAAGTGCCTAGTTCTTAGTTCAAGATATGAATAATTTATCATACCTAGAATTAGTTTTACCTCCTATCGGATTTGGTCACAAAATACGAGACAGCTCTATGGTAATATCTCAAAATTATATCTCAAATCTTTAACTTCAAATAGGGTCGGTACCCGAGGTATTACTGACTCTAAATCACAATTTTTCATGTACAAGAAATCACGGGTATTCATACCCTTCAGTAATCATGTCTTAACTTAATTATCCTTATTTTCAACTTATCCACAATTGTCTCGAATCTTATCTTAATACTACTCATGTTTCTTTTATTCATTCTTAATCTTCAATAGAAATAATCCTTTTTCATGAGCAAAATTTTCATCCATCATCAATCTCTTTAACAACTTAAGCACATATAACAAAATTCATATCTCAATCCATACCAAGTATGTCTTAAATCAATTGAGTGTATAATCACATCAAATGAAATCAAATTCAGATGAATAATTTACTCTGCTAAAAAAAATAAAGCTCATATCCTTTAATAATTTATTTTTTTTGTCAAGACTCATTTTCTATCTCATTTTTCTCCTTTTTAACTTCCCAATAAACATAAAAAGGATCACAAAATACGAAACAGCTCTTAAGTGCCTAGTTCTTAGTTCAAGACACGAATAATTTATCATACCTAGAATTAGTATTACCTCCTACCGGACTTGGTCACAAAATACGAGACAGCTCTATGGTAATATCTCAAAATTATATCTCAAATCTTTAACTTCAAATAGTGCCGGTACCCGAGATCTTACTGACTCTAAATCACAATTTTTCATGTACAGGAAATCACGGGTATTCATACCCTTCAGTAATCATGTCTGAACTTAATTATCCTTATTTTCAACTTATCCACAATTGTCTCGAATCTTATCTTAATACTGCTCATGTTTCTTTTATTCGATCTTAATCTTCAATAGAAATAATCCTTTTTCATGAGCAAAATTTTCATTCATCATCAATCTCTTTAACAACTTAAGTACATATAACAAAATTCATATCTCAACCCATACCAAGTATGTCTTAAATCAATTGAGTGTATAATCACATCAAATGAAATCAAATTCACATGAATAATTTACTCTTCTAAAAAAAATAAAGCTCATATCCTTTAATAATTTATTTTTTTGTCAAACTCATTTTCTATCTCATTTTTCTCCTTTTTAACTTCTCAATAAGCTTAAAAATTTGTACAACAAATTTTAATAAGTTCTAAATCCTTTTATAGAAATACTAGGATTTTTCTCTAATTTTTATTTACATTTTAAAGTTCATTTTGATCTAAACAAAACCCAAAAAAAAAACATTAAGCCAACCGGTTTCGAACCAAGGCTCCCTATTGGCTACAGTAAAGCGTCCAAAGCCAACCCTTTAACCACTAAGTCCAAGTGGACTTGGTGTTCAAAGGGGCAACCGAAACCCCATATACCAACATTCCACTGTTGGGTTTTTTTAAAAAAAACTGAAAGTAAAAAGAAAAGGGTTTGCCGAGTTTCGAACTCATGACCCCAAACAAAGGCACACTACAGTGATGGTTTTAAAGAGCGTCTGCTAACCAAGGATTCCATGTGAAAATTTCTGATACAGAGTCATACTAATCTGCTTTTGTTCAAACTTTCTGTTATTCTATTATCTTCACAAAACTTGATTCTTCTCTTGATCTAATCTTTCAGAGCATCTGTAGTCGTTTGCTAAATATCGATAAAATGGATATTTGGCTAAAAAACATGCTGCACTCGTTTGCCAAATATCCATTTTATCCATATTTCACTACAGTCGTGTGCTATAAATGAGAACGGGTTTGAGAATTATCCATATTTGAGCGACGGCACTCGAAGTGCCGTCCCACAAAAAAAATAATTTTTTTTTCGTCGGACGGCACTTCAAGTGGCGTCCCTTGATTTTTTTTATTTTTTTTTCAATTAAAAAACCCCCAAATCCCTCGGACGGCACATGAAGTGCCGTCCCTTGAATATTTTTTTTTTCCAATTAAAAAACCCAAAGCGCAGGCCCAAATTCCTCGGACGGCACTTCATGAGCCGTCCGGAGGTTTTTGTAATTTTCAATTTTTTGTGCAATTTTTGGAAATGTTTTTGCAATTTTTAAATTTTTTTGCAATTTCTGAAATGTTTTTGTATTTTTTTGTAATTTTTTCGTAATTTCTGAAATGTTTTTGTAATTTTTTATTTACGAAATTTTCCAATTATGTCGGACGGCACATGAAGTGCCGTCCGGGGTTTTTTGCAATTTTTTATTTGTTTTTGCAATTTCTGAAATGTTTTTGTAAATTAATTCTGAAATATTTTTGTAATTTTTTTTAATTTTTTCGTACTTTCTGAAATGTTTTTGTAATTTTTTATATTTTTTTTGTAATTTTTTATTTGCATTCCGAGGACGAATTTTTTTCATATGTGTCGGACGGCACTTCGAGTGTCGTCCCTCCCTTTCGCTTTAATTTTTTTGTTTTTTATTCCTCCGACGGCACTTCATGTGTCGTCGCTCCAATAAAGCTAAAAAATAGCTTTCAACGACTGCAGCAAAACTTCGATTCCTATTTCTATTTATCCATATATGCATATTTTTCACTTCAACGACTACAGATGCTCTCATTAAACTATAATTTTTTCATCTATACTAAGTTTACTTTCTCACAGTAACTCATAATTTTATAATGCATATTTTAGAAAAATAAAACTGACTTTCAAATTATTAACATGAATTTTATTCAATTCAATCAAAAGTAGCACATTACATCTTTTGCAATCAAATGAGTTCAATAGCATCAAATTTACTTTACAAAATTCATTTGCTTATCAAAAGAAGAATTCTCAACAATTGTTCATACAATTACCCATCTCTACATTCATGTATACTAGTTCATGACAATTACATCAATTATTTCTTTTTCTCATTACTAACTAACATGATGTTAATTAATTTACCAATCATAACATGATTTACTATTATTCACACTATATCCAATAGTAGAGATTTGTTTTACTTTAGCACATCAATATTTCTATACTACTCATTCATTATTATTAGCATGCATTGTTCTATAATTAGAAAATATGAGAACACCCACCTCTTATGAAGATTGAACACAACTCCTAGCTCCAAGCAATTCCTTCTTCTCCTAGCAAGAACTCCTCCCAGTAAGAATTCCTCCAAGCACAATAACTCACTTTCTCTTTCTTTTTCTTTCTCTTATTTCTTTTGTTTTTGGTGTGTGAAATGAGAAGAGAAGATGAGTATTTATAGGACAATATTAGGGTCTAAAGTGCAAAATTCTCAACCTAATAACTCCTCATTTAAATTCTTCATCCCTTCATTTTCCTAACTCCTCCCTCAAACTCTCCAATTACCCTAACTCCCAAACTCCCAACTCTTCATCTCCCCTCTAGCCCAAAACCGGCCACTCTCTAGGTCCAACCGGCCAACCTCCTATGTGTGCAAATGCACACATGCACATACAAAAATAAATACAATTTTTATAGTTCTAAAATGTGCACTAAAAGTTGCAACATGTCATGTATTAGTCCATGCTCAAACATCTCCATCTCGAAGCAAATATGAGAAGAACTACTCGAATCAAGAAACCAGCTAGAATCCATCTATAAAACATGAAACAAGAAGACAGTCTAAATTATCACCTGATTCAGCGGCACTGACTATGTTGACACCCCTCTAATTCAACCACTTATGACAGTCCTTATTGTAATGCATAATCCCTCTACAATGGTGGCAACAGAACCCACCCTTATGCACACTTTTCCTTCCAATTGAAGTTTCATCTACCGTCAAACAACTCACAGAAGTAGACGCTGATTTATGAGTTACATTCCTAAGGTCATCCTCCTTCAATCCCTTGATCACACCGGCCACCAAAAATTTCTCCTTGGCATATTTCTCTTGGAGCATGGTGGTTATCAAATGCTCGTACGAATCTAGTAGTGAATATATCAAATTAAAAGCTTTATCATCTTCGCTTAGGTCATCTGCGTTTATCACCCTTAATTCAGACAACACCATGTTGAATTCCACTATATGATTTTGAAGAGCAGTATCTTTCTTCATTGAGACACGAAACTATTTTACCTTTCAGTACATTCGATCCAGTAACGATAATTTTGAGTAGTCAATTTTGAGTCTCACCGACAGACTCGCCGTGCTTCTCTCCTCAAGGAATTTGCACTTAACATCGTTCATTAATGACAATCATATTAAACTTAAGGGTTTTGAATAAATCTCCTCCATATTCTCCTGCTTTATGCCGATTGATCTCCATTTATATCATTCTATGGCAAGATCTAAGCCTTGTTGAACTAATGCGTTATACATGTCCACATCCCAGCGATTAAAGTTGATCTTACTGTTGATCTACTTGATCTTCATAAAACTCTGATCTGTCATCTTCTCCAAGGAACAAGAGCAACCACAAACTGCATAAAAAATTTACAACTTGAAGCTTTGATACCACTTATTAGGAATTTGCTAAGTTTTTCGAAAACCGATCCAACGAACAACTAAGCAATAGTAGACCAAACTAAACACACAAGCACACAATCTTTTTCCAATTCAGACGAACCTAATATGGTGAGAAATAACATAAATATTATTCAACTAAAAAAGATACAAGAGTTACAATCACTCTCACCAATAACATATATATCCCTTAAGTCTCACAAGAAGATACTTTGCTGTTTATAATGAAAAACTCTCATATGAAGTACTCAATGTTTTTTATCACCTCTCAGTTGAGGTCATTATAATATTATATAGAGATCTAAAGAAACCCTACGATGTAGTCTTGAAACAATAGTTGTCCAATATACCCTGAAGAGAAAGTCATATAATAGCAGTCGTACAATCTAATTTGGAGAAGAAATTGGGTTGCAATATATTCACCCAGAACCAGGCTAATTAGTTGGTGCGTCGTTGTCTATTGACTGCTCCCAACAGTCGACTGTTTCCTGAAGTCGAGCCCGAGCCCTGTTTGGTTGCAGTCAACCATTAAATTAGCAGTGGTTGTCAACTCCTTTCCAGTCAAAAACAACAACTCTCTTTTGCTTCACATTCACTTTGAACCTCTTCTTGCTTCACCATCATCTCTTCACATCGAACCTAGTATGTAAGACAAACCCAAAAATCATTGGCTTCCAAACCTCATGAGTATCGAGTGTCCCATAATCATATTTATCTAAAGAAAACATGATTCTATCTTGAAAATTTAGCATCAGAGAAAATTTCCTCCGATGCAACCTACATTCTTTTTTTAAATACATGATCCACATAATTCAAAGTGTTCAACATGTCACAAAGATAAAAAGATGACTATATTTTGCCTGTGCACTAAGTTGTCTCAGTTGCTCTATTGCCAAAAAAACTATTATTTTGCAACCTCAGTTATAGGCAAAACTGTTGGATCCTGTAGGCTAAGCAATAAACACTAGAGAGGGGGGTGAATAGTGTTTATCAAAAATAAATTGCGGAATAAATAATTTCTCTCGGCACAGTCGACTTAGTGGTGAACCAGTCGACTGATATAGCCAAAATAAAAGAAATTTAAACTCTCAATGCAGTCGACTTATAGATAAGGCAGGCGACTGATGAAGCAAAGAGACCAACTAATACAAGACTGAGCAGTCGACTGATACGAATCTGAGTCGACTGGCCAGACAAGTTTTGCAGAGTTTAAATAAGTAAAAGTAAATGCAGACACAAGATAATCAATCACAGAGTACACAAGATATATCCTGGTTCGGTCCTCCCGACCTACATCCAGTCCCCAAGCAACCCACTTGAGATTTCCACTATTCTTGAAAAAATTACAAGAATACCCTACGGCGTTACGACAACAACCTTGTCTAACCCGTAGTCCTTTCTCTCAACCAGAGAAAGCAACCCACTCTACTACCAAGAGTGAAAAGACACTGACTCTACAACCAAGAGTCAACAACCACTCTCCAACCGAGAGCAAAAGTACAAGAACAATTTTTACAATCAACCTATAGCCTTGTTGGTGTATGTGTTGATGCACGAGGCTAAATCACATGGTTGACTTCTATACTCAGTCCAGAGCGGATTCAATGCTATACTGGACTGAATGTAGAGAACCAAAGTGTATGAACTTTGAAAGCTTTGTTTCTCACAGAAAATCTCTTAAAAAGTTTTTCACAGAATGCTCGGGTGTATAAGTTGAGTTAAGTTGTCCTTTTCAGAGAGATATGAAACTCTATATAAGGAGTTTTGATCTTCTGAACGTTGGAAAACAGTTACATAACTGTCAACCAACGGATCAGAACTTTTGAATTTGAAAAAATTCGATTTTGAAAATCAGAAAACGGTCAAAAGTTCTCGAACAGTCGACTGGGTTGCCATATGAGTCGACTGATCAGAGTTTGAATAATTTTAAACAATTTTGTACTTATCAGTCGACTGGCAGAAGCTTAAGTTGACTGGTACTTAAAAGTTAAAATTCTTCAAACTGTTTTGACTTATTTTTGGGGGTTTTTAAGAGACACACATTATGAATATTTTGAGTATGTGTGTGTGTGTGTGTTGACAAGGCTTTACATCATACTAAGACTCAACAAGAAAATAAAATACAATGTTTACAAGACAAAATAATATAACACATTTGAGCTTGAAGTCTTGAGTCTTGAGTCTTGAATTAAAACTTGATCCTTGTCTTCTTCATCTGTATCTATTTGAGCTTGTTTGTTTGTTCAGCTAGAATTGTCTTTAGTCTCTGCACTGCAATGTCAGCTATATAATATAGACACATGTTGCACTGTGTTGTGATCATCAAAATCAAGAATCAACATTCTCCCCCTTTTTGATGATGACAACACAATAGCTGATAACAGTTTATAAACAGACATACAAGCATAGATTTTGAAAGCTCCCCCTATTAAAAACACAATATGCATACATAAAAGAAAATCTTGATATACAGAATGTATCAGTCGACTGGAAAGTAGAGCAGTCGACTGCACAGAACATTTTAACAAATATCACAGATGCAGCAAGTTATATAGCTGCAGTAGCAGTCGACTGTATCCTTGGGTAAATCGACTGACCAGAGAGATATTTTGAATATTCAAAATATTATGCTGAACAGTTGTATCACAGATAAAACATAACACACAGAAAAAAATGAACACATACATTCTTTCTCTCCCCCTTTGGAATCATCAAAAAGCAGAAAATAACAAGATTTTGCATTAAAAAGAAGGTCTAATACATAGAAACAAAATGCATCAAAAAATAAAAATAAATAAAAAGTCTTCAATCATCATCTTCATCGGAGTCTTCATCTTCAGCTTGAGAAGGAGGAGAAAACTGAGAAGTGAAGAGATGAGAGAGATGGGCTACCTCAGAACCAATATGGTCTAGTTTGGAACCAAGGGAAGAAAGATGTCTATCGACTGTGACTGAATGGTTCATTAGATAAGACACACAGTCGTACATGGTTCGAGGGTCATCATAATTGGCTTGAGGGAGAGGTGGATCATCAGAAGTAGAAGGTTGAGAGGCTCTAGGTCTAGAAGATGAACCTAAGGGAGCTTGGGACATTGGAGGAGACCTAGGGGGTGAGCGAGTAGGAGCATCAAGGAGTTTCATTCGTGCCAAACTAGCACGATCGAAACACTCATATCTAGAAACAACATTTGTCTCCGACTCAAGATCAACTTTAAAAGCAGTAAAGACTCTAGTAAGGAAACCTCCAAAGGGTAGAAAATGAGTGTGGTCTTGATTAAGTTTGGAAAAGATAACTTGACCCCAATCAACAGCTATCCTACCAAAAATTGCATAGATAGCTTTTTGTAACTCAATAGAATATTGGTCATAACTCCCCTTTTTAGGAAGGATGTTATAAGCTAATATTCTACCAACAAGCTTAGCAATTGGTTTTAGATTTCTGCTTGTCATTGGAAGTCGAGAGTTAGGTAAAAGAATTCTAGACAATATAGAGGCATCATCTAGAATAACTTCATCAAGAGGAATTCCACCATCATCTATACCTAACATTGCATTAATCCTAGTCGGTGTTATAGTCATTTTAATATTTTTCACTGACGAACGGATTAATACATCCCCATTTGTTTTTTGAACAACGGTCATATTTGTATAAAACAAATAAATGAGTTGGGGATAGTAATTTGGTTGGTTAGATAAAGATAGAAAGTCATAAAGACTACAATTTTAAAAAAGTGGAGTGAGGTTAAAACGATCTAAGTCACCAAAATTTACAAATCTCCCAGGAAAGATTTGAATGGTACAAAAGAGATACCAACGATCAAGTAGATCGGGACTCAAGAGATATTGGGTGTACTCTTGTGAAGAAGAAGTACCCTCATGAGTTCTCTTAGATCTTTTGGGTGCCATTAGGGTTTTGGAAGGAGACAAGAAATCGAGATTTTACCAAGATGGAAGAGAGAGACAACCACAGATGAGAGAATTAGTAGCCAGCAGTCGACTTGAAATCTGGTCGAATTGAGCTTCTTCTCTTGCCTTAGGGTTTTTAAATTGGAGATCGGTAAAAGTGAGAAAGAGGGGCTGGTAAAGGGTTTTTAACAGAGAATAGAAGGCTCAGATGCAAAGAAGAGATATCAACGGCTGAGATAAGAAGTCACGGGTGAGAAATTGAGCAGTTTTATCTCAAAAACTGTGATGAAGACTCGCTGAAAACAATTGATCTCGCGACAGTCGACTGGTAGGGGTTATCAGTCGACTGAGTCGAGAAGAAAATAAAAATGTTATATCTACTAATCAGTCGACTGGTATATGAATCAGGCGACTGGTAAGATAAAGAAATGTATATATTTTTTTTTTTTTTTTTAAAAACAGTTCAGTCGACTTATACACAAAGACAGTCGACTTATTATAAGCCATTTTCAACAAGTATCGATAAAATCACAAATTCCAAGTTCTCTCCTTAACTTAATGAAAGTATCTTCTTTAAGGGGCTTGGTAAATATATCTGCTACTTGTTTATCAGTAGAGATAAAGTCTAAAGATATATCTCCTTTTAAAACATGATCACGTAGAAAATGATGTCGAATATCAATATGTTTCGTACGTGAATGTTGAATCGGATTTTTAGATAGATTAATTGCACTGGTATTATCACACATAATTGAGGGTTTCTCAAATGAAATACCATAATCTAACAAGGTTTGTTTCATCCATAAAATTTGTGCACATGCCAAACTTGCAGCGATATATTCAGCTTCTGTGGTTGATAGGGATACGGAGTTTTGCTTTTTACTGCACCAAGATACTACGGAATGTCCCAAAAAGTGACATGTACCACTAGTACTCTTGTGATCAGTTTTGCTTCCAGCAAAATCGGCATCGCTATAAGACAAAAGTTGAAAATTATCGGTGCGTGGATAAAATAAACCATATTCAGATGTGCCTTTAATATATCTTAAAATTCGTTTCACTGCTTTTAAATGAGACTCTTTAGGACTAGATTGATATCTAGCACATAAACATACGCTGAACATAATATCTGGTCTACTTGCAGTAATATATAAGAGTGAACCAATCATACCTCGATAGAGTTTTTGATCAACACTCTTACCTAATAAATCTTTGTCAAGAGTAGTAGTAGTAGCCATAGGTGTGGATTTACTACTAGTACTATCCATGTTAAAATGTTTGAGTAATTCCTTTGCATATTTGCCTTGATTGATAAATATGCCATTCGAGGACTGTTTAATTTGCAATCCAAGGAAATAATTGAGTTCACCCATGTGACTCATCTCAAATTCATTTTTCATGGTATTAGCAAATTCTTGACATAGATTATTATTAGTAGAACCAAAAATTATATCATCAACATATATTTGTATGATTAAGATATCATTCTTAACTCTTTTGATAAACAAAGTAGTGTCTACTTTACCTATTTCAAATCCTGTTTCTAAAAGAAAAGTTTTTAAACGATCATACCAAGCACGAGGTGCTTGTTTAAGACCGTATAAAGCCTTTTTCAATTTAAAAACATGATCTGGAAATTGTTCATATTCAAAACCTGGTGGTTGTTTAACATAAACATTTTCCTTAATAAACCCATTAAGAAAAGCACTTTTCACATCCATTTGATAAAGTATAAAATTCATAAAACAAGCAAAGATAATAAAATACGAATAGATTCTAGTCTAGCAACAGGAGCATATGTTTCATCAAAATCTATACCTTCTTCTTGATTATATCCTTGGGCAACTAATCTAGCCTTGTTCCTTACAACTTGTCCTGATTCATCTAACTTATTCTTGAATACCCATTTGGTACCAATGATAGTCTGATCAGGAGGTCTAGGAACTAAATCCCATACATCATTCCTTATAAATTGGTTTAGTTGATCTTGCATGGCATTCATCCAATATTCATTCTCACAAGCTTCTTGTATATTTTTCGGTTCAAAATCCGACAAGAATGCTGTATGAGAGATCATATTAACATGTGAACGTGTCTGAATACCATGGGAGATGTCACCAATTATTAAGTCATGAGGATGATCTTTAACTTCAACAAATGACTTTAGTAAAGTTGAAGATATCTCAATCGGATCAGTCGACTTGACTTGTTCTTCAGTCGACTGCTTTACGTCAGTCGACTGGGAGACCTTATCAGTCGACTTATCTGACAGATTAGTTTGCTTTAAGGATTTAATCACATTATCTAAAGGTGATAAATCAGTTTCATCATCTTTATTTAATGTTGATGAAGGTAAGGATTCATCGAATGTAACATGCATTGATTCTTCAATAGTCATTGTAGACTTATTGAAAATTCTATATGCTTTACTCCTATTTGAGTATCCCAAAAAGATACCCTCATTAGATCTAGGATCAAATTTGTCTAAATTATCTTTTGTGTTTAGAATAAAACACTTGTAACCAAATGTCTTAAAGTAAGAGACTTTAAGAATTTTATTAAAAAATAACTCGTAACAAGTCTTCTTTAGTTTAGGTCTTAGAAGAATTCTATTCAAAACATAACAAGCTGTAGCAACAGCTTCAGCCCAAAAATGCTTTGGTAGATTGCTTTCAACAAGCATAGTACGTGCGCATTCTTGCAAAGTCCTATTTTTCCTTTCAACCACACCATTTTGTGGTGAAGCTCTAGGAAATGCAAATGAATGTGTTATACCATTCTTGTTGCAATATTCTGTAAATGTTTTATTTTCAAATTCTCCACCATGATCACTTCTAATAGTGACTATGGTTAGAGATCTTTGATTTTGAACACGTTTACAAAATGTGCAAATTCTTCAAAAGCATCATTTTTATGTTTTAAAAAGAATGTCCAAGTGAATCTTGAAAAATCATCTACTAAAACAAACACATATCTACTTTTATTTAAAGAAGCAACTCTAGTAGGGCCAAATAAATCCATATGAATTAATTCAAGTGGCCTACTAGTAGAGATTACGTCTTTTGTTTTAAAAGTGGATTTGATTTGTTTTCCTAGTTGACATGCATCACATAACTTATCCTTTTTAAAGGATAGTTTTGGCAGTCCTTTAACTAGGTTATATTTAGATAATTTTGAGAGATTTTTCATGTTCACATGTCCAAATCTTCTATGCCATAACCAAGATTCATTGTTAGAGGCTATTAAACAAAAATCATTTGAAAAATCAATTGCATTCAAACATAATTCATAAATATTATTTTTACGAAAGCCTTGAAAAACAACATTTTGCATAGTAGAATCATAAATTAAGCATGTATCTTTTTCAAAAACTATTTTATAACCTTTATCACACAATTGACTAATACTTAAGAGATTATGCTTTAAGCCATTAACTAATAGCACATTTTCTATAATAGGGTTAGATATTTTACCGACCATGCCAATACCGATGACTTTGCCTTTGTTGTTATCTCCAAAGGTGACGGTTCCTCTATCTAAATTTTGAATGGTGGATAGTAGGTTGGCATGCCCTGTCATGTGTTTTGAACATCCGCTGTCTAATATCCAGCGTTCTTTCTTGGGTACCTATAAAAAATTTAAGGTAAATATGGTACCCTTTTTATTGGGTCCAAAGGACATTAGTTTGGGGGAAACCAAACCCATGAAGAGTTTGATCTTCCTCCATAAGCAGGAATATAATAGGTAGAATTACACACATTCAGCATATAAGAATTGATATAAGCAATTCTATCATTCTGATTAAGACTGACTGGAACTCATACTAGTTTGTTCTGTCCAGTCGACTTACCAGTGTTGCTCAGTCGACTGGTGGTGTACATCAGTCGACTGGTCGATACACTTGGTCGACTTATAAGAGGTTTTGAACTCGTGGAATAAGATCCACTTTCTCTGGACAGGCGACTGGTGGTATGGTTCAGTCGACTTAACCGAATGTTAGTATTACTTTTATCACTGAATTGAACAACCTTTGGTTTTGCAAAGAAATCATACAACTTGTGTGTAACACTAGAAATAGATGCTGACTTATTCTTACTAGTGTTTAAAACAGGAGATTCTTTTATAGAAGATTTCTTAAAACCAAGTCCAAATTTTTGACTAGATGTAACTTGATGATGAAGCATATCATTTAAATTCTCTTTGCCTTTGTTAAACTTAGACACGTTCTTTGAAATCTCTTCATAATTCTTTTTGAGAGTTTCAAGATCAGTATCTAAACTTGCAATGCGAGAATTTAAGGATTTTACTTCCTTATCAAGGTTAAGATTTTCTTGATTAAGTGTTTGATTCACTTTCTCAAGATTCTTAACTCTAATCTTTTCTTTCTTTAATTCCTGGAATATTTCATTAAAAGCATCAAGAAGATCTTCGGAATCATAATCATTACTTACATATTCTTGTGCAGCCATAAAACATACATTTGCCACTTCGTTATTTTCATCCGTTTCCTCCTCGGAAGATGAATCACTATCATCCCATGTAGCTTGATAGGCCTTTTTGTTCTTGGCAAATTTGTTCTTTGGATATTTGTCCTTCTTGAAGTTGGATGATTTTTCCTTGTTCTTTGCATTTTCTAGGGGACAATCCTTCTTCATGTGACCTATTTTATTGCACCTGAAACATGTAGGAGGGTCATTAGAATCTTTACTTTTAGAATGAAACTTACCCTTCTTTAAGAACTTCTTGAATTTCTAAGTGAACATTGCTATTTCTTCTTCATCTTCTTGCTCATCTTCTGAGTCAGTCATGGCTTTAAAAGCCAATGATTTCTTCTTTGCTTGGTGTGATTCAGTATCTTTCTTTCGATCTTCAAGTTGGACCTCATATGCCATGAGATTACCAACAAGATTCTCGAGAGTAAGTGTTGACAAATCATTCGCCTCCTCTATTGCTGTGGTTTTCTTCTCCCATTCTGGAGTGAGTGCTCGTAGGACTTTTCTGACCATCTCTGCTTGGGTATAAGTTTTTCCAAGCGCCACAAGAGAGTTTGTGATGTCTGTGAATCTTGTAATCATCTCAGACACAGTCTCATTGTCCTTCATTCTGAACATCTCAAACCTGTGGACAAGAACAGAAATTTTAGACTCTTTTACTTTATTCGTTCCTTCATGTGTTACCTCGAGTGTATGCCAAATTTGATATGCGGTTGTAGCATTGGATACACGGTTGAATTCTTCCTTCGTTAGTGTACAAAATAAAGCATTCATTGCTTTGGCATTGTTCATAGTCTGACTCTTTTGATCATCATTCCATTGTGCATATGGAATGGTAGGGGCAATATATTCCGTCTCTGTCATTTGCCATATCTCATAGTTGATTGATTGGAGATAGATTCGCATTCGGCACTTCCAATAATTGTAGTTCGTTCCATCAAATAGTGGTGGCCGTTGTGTAGATTGGCCTTCATGGTACTGATTTGTATTTGAAGTAGTTGCCATAGCCTGTAACCTTGCTCTGATACCAAGTGTTGGATCCTGTAGGCTAAGCAATAAACACTAGAGGGCGGGGGGTGAATAGTGTTTATCAAAAATAAATTGCGGAATAAATAATTTCTCTCGGCACAGTCGACTTAGTGGTGAACCAGTCGACTGATATAGCCAAAATAAAAGAAATTTAAACTCTCGATGCAGTCGACTTATAGATAAGGCAGGCGACTGATGAAGCAAAGAGACCAACTAATACAAGACTGAGCAGTCGACTGATACGAATCTGAGTCGACTGGCCAGACAAGTTTTGCAGAGTTTAAATAAGTAAAAGTAAATGCAGACACAAGATAATCAATCACAGAGTACACAAGATATATCCTGGTTCGGTCCTCCCGACCTACATCCAGTCCCCAAGCAACCCACTTGAGATTTCCACTATTCTTGAAAAAATTACAAGAATACCCTACGGCGTTATGACAACAACCTTGTCTAACCCGTAGTCCTTTCTCTCAACCAGAGAAAGCAACCCACTCTACTACCAAGAGTGAAAAGACACTGACTCTACAACCAAGAGTCAACAACCACTCTCCAACCGAGAGCAAAAGTACAAGAACAATTTTTACAATCAACCTATAGCCTTGTTGGTGTATGTGTTGATGCACGAGGCTAAATCACATGGTTGACTTCTATACTCAGTCCAGAGCGGATTCAATGCTATACTGGACTGAATGTAGAGAACCAAAGTGTATGAACTTTGAAAGCTTTGTTTCTCACAGAAAATCTCTTAAAAAGTTTTTCACAGAATGCTCGGGTGTATAAGTTGAGTTAAGTTGTCCTTTTCAGAGAGATATGAAACTCTATATAAGGAGTTTTGATCTTCTGAACGTTGGAAAACAGTTACATAACTGTCAACCAACGGATCAGAACTTTTGAATTTGAAAAAATTCGATTTTGAAAATCAGAAAACGGTCAAAAGCTCTCGAACAGTCGACTGGGTTGCCATATGAGTCGACTGATCAGAGTTTGAATAATTTTAAACAATTTTGTACTTATCAGTCGACTGGCAGAAGCTTAAGTTGACTGGTACTTAAAAGTTAAAATTCTTCAAACTGTTTTGACTTATTTTTGGGGGTTTTTAAGAGACACACATTATGAATATTTTGAGTATGTGTGTGTGTGTGTGTTGACAAGGCTTTACATCATACTAAGACTCAACAAGAAAATAAAATACAATGTTTACAAGACAAAATAATATAACACATTTGAGCTTGAAGTCTTGAGTCTTGAGTCTTGAATTAAAACTTGATCCTTGTCTTCTTCATCTGTATCTGTTTGAGCTTGTTTGTTTGTTCAGCTAGAATTGTCTTTAGTCTCTGCACTGCAATGTCAGCTATATAATATAGACACATGTTGCACTGTGTTGTGATCATCAAAATCAAGAATCAACAAAAACTTGTTCAAAAGTAGTAATTTTACATCAGTATTAGTTAATCTATGTTACACCAATATGTTAGAGAACTAATCTGTCAATAGATCTTGCTAATAATTCCTGTTGCTGATGATTTAGAGGTGGGAGCAACAGATGTGAGTTCTTATTATTTGTAGAGTAAGAGACAAATCTCAACCACAGTTCTGGATTTGAGATGAGGATTTTGGTGAGGAGCAGGAGCGGGGGCGCTGCTGTCAGCTGGCCGCCCTGAGCATCTGCAAAATGTCTAGAGACACCGAGAGATCCCGACAATAGGTCCTCCGATGATCTAGTCAGTCACTGGATATAAGTGGAGTTAGGGTTTCAGTGGAGAAAGATTCATTACCTGCATAAGGGGGAGGGGGAGGGGGTCTGGTATCATAGGCAGAGAGAGAGGGAGCCCTAACCCTAATGGGTCGGGTTGAACAGCTTCTGTGGACCTGAAGCAGCAGAAGGCTCATAGAAGCCTCATGCCTGATCAGTAAAGGTGCGCAGATCTTGAGGGGATCAGACGGCTCAGATTGAGCTGGAGTTTTACCTACATCATAGCTCCCCCACTCCTGGAGGGTTGTATGTACCAATCATCGAGAAGTAGCTCCAATCTCGTGAGGAGACCAGTCAACAGTGTGCATAAGGACAGGGTGGAAGATCCTTGTAAGGAGCATCCTGAGGTTTAGACTGAACTCCGCGACACCGAGCACCGATGTAATATTCCGGTCGGATATTATATTTGTATTATTATTATTTTTAAAATTAAAATATTTTTATAGAACTTTCTTAGTTTTACTAAATAAAAACTTACCTGTGAATATATACTAGTAAGTATATATATGTGTTGTATCGGTTTTATGCACTTGTACAAAATCCTGTAAAATGATTTTTTGAGAAAATATCTGTAAAATCTCGGGCTGGTATTAAAAATTATTATTTTATTTTTATTTTCAGAATAGAAATATTTTTGGTGGTTATTACCCGGTTTTGTCAATAAACATTATCTATGTATATACCAGTCTGTGTACATATGTATTGTATCAAATTGGTACTGTAATCTTCCAAGCCAATAATAAAATTTATTTTTTTATTATTTTCGGAATTAATTTATTTTTATACGGATTGTGCGGTTTAACAAAAAAAATTTATCGGTGTATATACTAATATATACGCATGCGTATTGTAATGATTTCGTACGTTTGTACAAATCATGTAGTATGTGTTTTGGACAAAAATATCTTATTTTTGTTATGATTAAACAAAAATAGATGGCTAGGATTTGTTTGGAGGGTTAAACCTAGGGTTTAGGATTAATGGAAATACAAATGAGGATTAATAGGTGTGTTTCTACTAGAACCCTCCTCCACCTCACCCCTCCACCTCATCAAGCATTTGGCCAGCCAACCTTGATCCAATGGGGTTTTTGCATAATCCCTTGGTGTATTTTGCACCCTCCCCCTCTCATCCCTCCTATAAATACCCCCCCCCCCCCCTTCACCCCTTGCCTCATTTACCAAAAAGAAAAATTGAGAGCAAAAGAAAGAGAAGAAAAACCCTAACTAGAAAGTTCTTCATTGTAGGTTTTCCATAGGAGCTTTCCATAAAAGCTAGGAGGAAGGAGAAGGAGCTTTGGCTAGTTCTTCCTACATAGAATTAAAAAGGTGGGGGTCTCTCTACTTCTTATTTTGTTGATTTTTGTTCTCTTTATTTTGTTTTATGTGCATGTTGTGTGTTTTAAACCACTTGAACTAAGATCATGAGCATATAAATGGTAGTAGGAAATAAAAAATGATCACATAAAGAGTTGAATGGTAGAACTCAACAAAATAACATAAAGATGGAATCTTTGAACCTTGCTATGGTTATTGTTGTTATTATGGTTATTTTTAACTACTTGGACTAAGATTTATGCATAAGAATGGTTGAAAATCAATGTGGTTACATGAAAGAAAAGGTTAAAGGGTGGAACTTACTAAAAGAACATAAAGATAGAATTTTTAGCCTTGTTATGATCATTGTTGTTATTATTGTTATTTTGCAAACACAAAACTATACAACTTGGACTAAAACTATGAGCATATAAGATTAGTGAAGTGAGAATACTTACATACCCAATTAGGGGTTGTAGAACTCAACAAGCTAATAAAAGATGAGTTTGTTGTTGTATGTTGCTCTCTACCTTGTTAAAAATCAAGTCTTTACTAACCCTAGTTCATAAAAAAGTGGACTTTGTCGTATGTAGGGACTTGTAGATTAAAGAGAAGTAGGTTTTTAATATATAGGATTTGTAGATTCAATAAAAGAAATTTTTTTTTGTATGTAGAGCTTGTAGATTATAGGAAAGTAAGTTTTGTAATATGTAGGATTTGCAGATTCAATAAAATTAGATTTTTGTAATATGTAAGACTTGTAATTCATAAAAGAAGTGGTTTTTGTAATAGCTAGATAAAGTCCTTAGTAGTCTTTAGGAGTTTACTTTCATGCTTGAGTAGTAGTTGTTCTAGTAAAGAAACACATGCTTGAGTTGTAGTTGTTCTAGTAAAGAACCCATGCTTGAGTAGTAGTTGTTCTAGTAAAGAAACCCATGCTTGAGTAGTAGTTGTTCTAGTAAAGAACCCATGCTGGAGTTGTAGTTGTTCTAGTAAGAACCCATGCTTGAGTTGTAGTTGTTCTAGTAAAGAACCCATGCTTGAGTAGTAGTTGTTTTAGTAAAGAAATCCATGCTTGTAGTAGTTGTTCTAGTAAAGAACCCATACTTGAGTTGTAATTGTTCTAGTAAGAACCCATGCTTGAGTTGTAGTTGTTCTAGTAAAGAACCCATGCTTGAGTTGTAGTTGTTCTAGTAAAGAAACTCATGCTTGAGTAGTAGTTGTTCTAGTAAAGAACCCATGCTTGAGTTGTAATTGTTCTAGTAAGAACCCATGCTTGAGTTTTAGTTCTAGTAAAGAACTCATGCTTGAGTAGTAGTTGTTCTAGTAAAGAAACTCATGCTTGAGTTGTAATTGTTCTAGTAAAGAACCCATGCTTGAGTTGTATGTGTAATTCTAGTTAAATCTTCAAAAGAACCCATGATTGAGTTGTATGTGTAGTTCTAGTTAAATCTTCAAAAGAACCTGTTCCCGCTGATTTCGGTGTGGGGGTAAACAGATAGAATTTGTGAGCTCGAGAAAAACCTGAACAGCTGACCCAAGCCTTCTTGCTCCTGCCGCAACCTGCAAGGAAGTGCGAGACACCGGGGTTGATTCCGGCGACGCACCCTCCGACGCTCTTGTCAGTAACCAGTGGTGATTAAAGAAAGAGCTTAAGGTGGTGAAAAAGTGATTAACCTGGTCACAGTGGTAGAGGGGAGGTATTTATAGTCACCAGGGGAGTGATTAGAGGCCTGGTTCCTAGTGTAACTGCTAGGAGAAAAATCCTCACAGTCTGTTTAGGAAACTAACCCCTTAATTCCCGGTGAGAGCAAATTAGGCCCGTTGACTTGGTCAAATCAGTGGCCCTGATTTGTCTCTTGCTGGTCTGGGGCTCGCCTCGAGTCGGGACCCGTGCCCAATCGGTGTGGACCCGTTCGCGGGTTATTGGGTCTCGTGCGAAGGAGATCCAGTACCCGCTTTGGATCCACCTTGTATGTGAAATTACCATTTTACCCCCGAGCTTCGAGATTCGCGCCCAATCTGGACTGTTCCGATTTAACCCTATTTTTAGCCATATCACGAGCCCCCCACTCCTAAAGACTGAGCGTGATCAGCCTTTGAGGAGTAGTTTAACTGTTTTAGTGGCTGGAGGAGTTGTATCGGAGTCCAAGTGGAGGATTTTGAATCTTGAAGGGGGTAGTGAAGTAATTTTTGATGCTATGTGTTGTTCTCTAGCCATATCGAATATTTGCCGGCTTTTATTTATTTTTTCGGACTATTTATTTAATTTTGCGACGTGTTTACTGGTCGTTCGGGGGCCTTAACAGTATTTTCTAGGCAATAATTGTTCGTTCGGGGGCTCAAAAATATACCCCCGAATTTTTAATTATTTTCCAGAATTTTTAGTTAATTTCCCCGAATTTTAGCAATTTTTCCGCAATTTTTAAATAAATAAAACGATTTAAATAAATAAAAGATGATTTTAAATACCGATTTATGACGTGGCTCGATCCGGGCCGTTGATCATAGACAGGCGCGAATTCTTGAGAGATCCAGCAGTTGTAGTAGCTCGGTGTCTTTTTTCTCCGTTTGCGAGCTCGGAAAGGCACTTGCTCGGCAGCTGACCGAAGACAGGGGGTCTCGGGAAGTCGTGCGACGTGGCGCAATCTGAGCCGTTGGATGACGACGCGCATCTCAAGACGGGCACATTTCTCAAGAAAACACTATCTTGTCGTTTAGTGTCCTTGGTAGGATCTGGACTGTCTGATCGAGATCATGCGCGAAAGTTGAGGAGAAAGTGAGTTTTCTCCGTTTACAGGGTCGGAAAGGCACTTGCTCGGTAGCCGACCGAAGGCGTGGGGTATCGGCAGGTCGAGCGATGTGGCGCAATCTGTCTCGAGACGATCCTGTTCCCAAGGGCATTAATGGTGCTCCGGGGTTTGCGCGGCGTTCCACTTTCCCCAGGTTATTAAGGATAACTCCTTCAATTAATGCGTGGCGTTTCAACTTCTGAGGGTCATAATGGCCAGACCTTGGAGGAGAGCTTATAAGTACTCCACTCCCTTTGTCATTTCAATCGCAACAATGTAGAGTTTCAAACCTCGGAGGTATTGGCCTTGGGTAACTTATCTTTCGAGGTCCGAAGGGGTGGTTGCTCTTTTGCCTTTTTCTTCTCCCGTTCCTGACGGCCCCAAAGTGGATGTCAGGAGCGGGGGGGAACGAGGCAGTAGTGGTGACGACCATAGTCCGGACCCGAGGGATGAGTTACTTCGGAAGGACGGGTGGTCGCCCTGTTGCCTTGTTCTTCTCCCGTTCCTCACGGCTCGAATGGGGATGTCAGGAGCGGGAGAGAATAAGGCGGAAGTGGTGACGACCGTAGTCCGGACCCGAGGGGCGAGCCACTTCGGAAGAACGGGTGGTCGTTCTTCGACCATGGTCTTCTCCTGACTCTGACTGCTCCAACGTGGGTGTTAGGGTCGGGGGAGATCATGGTGGAAGAGGTGATGATCCATGTCCGAAGCCGAGGGGTGAGCTACATCGGAAGGACGGGTGGTCACCCTTCCACCATGATCATCACCCGATTTTGACCGGCCCGATTCGGGTGTCAAGATCGGGGGTGATCCTGGTAGAAGGGGTGATGACTAGAGTCCGGATTTGTGGGACGAGCCTCGGCTGGACGGGTGGTCGTTCTTCTACCGTGATCTTCTCCCGATTCTGACGGCCCCGACGTGGGTGTTAGAATCGGAGGATCACGGTAGGAGAGGTGATGACCCTAGACCGGAACCGAGGGACTGCAGCAGCTTCGGAATGATGGGCCTCTTCCCATCTCTGTCTTCCTTCCGGGCCGACGGCTCCCAACGGTTGTCGGCCCAAAGGAGTTAGAGATGGGGGGTGTGCCGATCTGTTTTTGACCGGGCCCCGTGGGTTGGCGGAATACCGACCGAGACATGGGGCCTGGGGGGCACGCCGAAGGCGGTGCCTTAAAACTTTGAATTAAAATTTTTTTCTGGCTTCTTCAGACAGAGGTGAGGTATGGAGGAAGTGTAGGCAATCCGAGCGAGTTGACGCAATTTGTACCGTTGGATGGCGTCGCGCATCTCGAGACGGGCACATTTCTCGAGAAAATACTATCTTGTCGTCTAGTGTTCTCGGCGAGATTTGGGCCGTCTGATTGAGATTTTACGCGAAGTTTGAGGAGAAAGGGAGTTTTCTCCGTTTGCCAGCTCGGATTGGTACTTGCTCGGTAGCCGACCGGTCTCTTTGCTAGCGTGGTCGGATGGCGTATGGTTCGGCTCCTGGTCCCGATATACCGAGCTAATTGTCTTGGCGAAGAAGGTAGTTGTGTTGGGCCTTCACGACGTTTCGAAAGCGGCCCATGAGTCGCGCTTTTTCGTTTGGAAGTCCAAGGGACGTTCCTTTTTACTATAAATCTTCACCCCCCCTCAGACCAAGTCTCACTTTTTACTTTTACTCTCTCTCTTCAGTTCTTACTTTTCGCCTTCGAAGTTTTTAGCTCCTTGGTGGTGGTGCTAGCTGACGCGGCAAGGCATTTTTTGTTTCCGGCGAACTTTCCGACCGTACCTATCACTTCAAGGTCAGTCTCTCTCCCTTCTCTTTTAGAAAATGGTTAAGATCACGTCCTCGGATGAGACCCCCGTCTCGGAGCTAGCAGTAGGCCGAGGGGATAAAGGGAAGGAGGTAGTGGAGCCGAGCGATCAGAACGTCGTTCGTCCGGATAGAGAGGGCGAAGTGGCCGAGCTGCCTAAGGAGGTCGCGGCGGTGTCCCAGAAGGGTAAAGCCGTGGTCACGATCGTGGAAACGCCGAAGATAGCGGGAGCGTTCGGTCGGCAGTCCATTGCTCTGTCGAGCGTGGGAGGTGTACGGGACTATGCCGAGGTCACCTTGGAGAGAGTGACACAAGGTACGACTAAGTTGGTGGAGGAGAACGAGCCGAGAGAGCTGTCCGAGGTGGACCATACCATCTCGTCTCTTACCAAGGCTGACCTTCACCTGATCCGAGAGGGTTTCCGGATCCCTGCCGACTACGGACTGCTCCTCCCCGGGCCGGGTTTTCGAGCCAATACAAAGTCTTCGTCAGACGTGTGCGTCTTTCCGGTTGACTCCCTTATTGCCGGACTCCGTTTTCCCCTCCACCCGTTCGTTGTTGATGTCTTGACATGGTACGATTTGAGCCCCGCTCAGCTGATGCCGAACACATGGAGGCACGTCATGGCGTTCGTCCTCCGATGCCAAGAGGTTGGTGCCAAACCGAGTATGTTCCTCTTTCGGAGCCTCTACCGACCTTGTCAGCCAAGGCGAGACGAACAAAGGTTCTATCTTTCACCCCGGACGGGCGTGAAGCTGATCGAGAATCCGGACTCGATCAAACATTGGAAGGAGAAGTATTTCATCATCCGAGCTCCTGCGCCGTGGGTGATACCGACGGTTTGGGCGAAGGATGGTCTGCGCAAGCGGACCAAGAAGGAGACGGTTTTGAGCGACGAGGAGACGGAGGTCCAGAAGAAGCTCCTCGCCCTGCCAGCGTTAAGCTGGAAAGATATTACCGAGGAGGATCTGTTCCGAGGGGGTCTTAGTCCGATCGACCCTAGTATGCTTCTGGTATTTATACTCTTTGCTTAAAGTTCATGAAAATTTTTCTAAGTTTTTTCATCCGGCTTGTGCAGAGACGATGAAGCTGGATTACAAAGCTCTGGTGGCGAAGGGCAGGTCGGAGCAGGAGGCGAAGAAGAAGAGGCCTTCGGCAGGGCCTCAGGACGGGCGAGCCTCGAAGAAGCCTTCGGTCGCGAAGGCTGCCGAACAGCCGAAGGTCATGGTCCTCGAGCAGGGGGAGGTCATGGTCCTCGACCCTCCTGCCTCGGGCGCGCCGACACCGACCCCGAAGGGGGACGCTCCCGGTTCGTCGAGCGGTGCGTTCGGCGTGAAGGAGGTGTTGTCCCTCCAAGTTCCGTCCCTCACTGCCGAGGTAGAGAAGATCTTGACCGAGCGTCATAAGCAGATCTTCATCCCTGACTGGCAGGTGATGAACGTCGATGGCTTCTTGGGCGACGGCAACATCTGCATGGAGGCGGTGAGGCACTTGCCGACCCCAAAGGATCGAGCGACCCTGAAGGCCGGGCTAGCAGGGGACGCCGTGATGCAGATTGCTCGGAATACTATGTCGGTAAGTAGGCCGAGCTTTCCCTCATCAAAATTTCTTTCTTAGAATTTTTCTAAGTCCTTGGGTTCGGGTTTTAATGTGCTGTTCTTCTTCAGACCCTCTGCCACTTCAATTTCCTGCTCGAGGATTTTGCAAGCAAGGAGCAGGAGAATGAACGGGAGAGGGCGAAGCATGTCAAGGCCACGCAGCTGCTTGATGCTGAGCAGCTCCTCTCGGCGAAGAGGGCTGCTGAAGTGGCGGGGTTGGAGAAGCAGCTGGCTGACGCCATTCAGCTGTCGAAGGACGTGGCGGCCAAGCTTGAGGCGTCGGAGAAGGAGGCCGCCGAGCTGAAGGAGGAGCTGGCCAATGCTCGGTCGGAAGCAGAGAGGGCTCGGAAGAGGGCCGAGAAGATCATGGCCAAACACCAGAAGAAGGTGAAGAAGGTGAAGAAGGCCGTGCAGGAGGAGGCCGCGCAACACATGCTCCAGAACATGGAGGATGCCTACGGTCGAGCCTTGCTCCACGTGGCCGCCAAGAATTCGGGCTTCGACACGTCCTCCTACCGTTTTTACGACCCCGTGGAAGGGGAGGAGGAGGTTCCCGAGGGGCTGCTCGACCCTGAGGGAGAGACGGAAGGTGTCGAAGGCCCAGGAGAGACCGAGGGCGAGGGCGAGGAGGAGGACGACTCCGAGGAGGAGAGCGGGAGCGAAGGCGAAGGCGAGGGCGATGGCGAGGGCAAGACCGGGGGGTCGACGGACCCGAGCGACAAAAAGGTCGACCCCTGACTCGGTTGTCTCTTTTAGTCTTTTGTTGTTTTGTCTCTTTTTGTAAGCCTAACTGTGGACTGGCCACCGCTTTTGTAAAACTTTCTCCTCGGTTTTGAATGAAAATATTTTGTTTGGCCAAAGTTTATCCAAGTGTTGAGTCTCGGATTTGCGTGTGATTAGTTGTAGATGTTTCCATGTATTGTCCCATCGGATTTATCTCTGCTTTTCAGGTGAAGTTCGGTCCGATCACGGAGGTTTTGTACCTCCGTAAAGAGTTGGTCAAGACGAAGCGAGAGCTGTCACTGAGTCGTGATAAGCGCTTTTACTTATTTTTGGAACTGGGGGAGGTAAAGGCGCTGGCCAGGGCGAAGTGTCGCGAGTTGGCGCAGCTACGAAAATGACCCCCTGTCTCTGCCCTCGAGGGCGAGGTCGAGCGGCTTGGTGGGGAGCTTGCCGTCGCTGAGCGGAAGAACGAAGAGCTCTCGGCGAAAATCCGACACTTGGAGGTAGCGGGGCGAGGCCGTTCGGCGGAAGAAGAGAAGCTTGCTTCCGAGCTGGAGAAGGTGTCATCCGAACGCAAGAAGCTGCTAGCAGAGGTCGACAGGCTTAGGAGGATTACTATAGATAGGGGGATCGAGGTCACCCATTACCGACGGCTTGCGACCGATAGTGTCAACGCCTCGGGCTCGTCGAGGCTCCCTCGGCTGAAGAAGTTGGCGAAGGACGATGCTCTGAGGGATAGAATCATCGAACTGGAGGAGGAGGTCGCGTCGCTCAAGCCTCTACCCGAGAGAGCCAACGTCCGGAGCACATCGTGTACCCGCGAAGAGAGCGAGAGAGGGATTACATTTTACGAACTTGCGACATGCTTGCCAACGACCAGGCGGAGTCCAGCCGACGCTCAGAGCAGTGTGGCCGTGTCGTCGAGCGGAGCCTCGGTCGGCGCCGCAGTTAGAGCCAGCAGCGAAGGGGGGTCGCGCTTCGTTGGTTTAGGATCGAGCTCGGAGGGCAGGCCCCGTCGTCCTCGTGTTTCCCTAAACCGAAGCGTTCCCCTTCCGAAGAGGCCCTAATCATGTCGTTTTTCGTTTTTGTTGGTTGTTGTAAAATCTAATTGTAGGGTCGGTTCCGCCTTCTGTAACACTATTGTATCTGAATGCGAATCTGAAAGTTTCTTTAGAAAATTTCCAAGTGTTGGACTTCGACGGTATATTGAAATTTTGCCATTCGTCTTCCCTTCTTTTCAGCTTGTGGTGGCAGTCCATGACTCGGATTCCGACAGCACGAACGAGGACACTGAGACCGAGGTGATTTCAGGGGCGACAAAGTCCAGCTCGTTGAAGTGCCGAGAGCGGCTTCGCGGTGTGGAGCTGAAGTTGCGCCGGGCTGAGAGTGAGCAGGCCCACCTTCAGTCTGTCCTCGGCCAACGGGACACCGAGATCCAACGCCTGGAGGGCAGGATCGTCGAGGTGACTCCCGTAGGGGAGGATGAAGACTCGCCATCTGCTTTTAGCAACGCTCTTCGGGTCCAATGTATTCGGCACAATCAGTCGAAGATAATAACCGAGCGAGACGACTTGGTCTATGAGATCCATCACTTGCAGACTGTGGAGGCGAAACTTCGGAAGGAGGCGGAGGAGCTAACAGCCGAAGTGGAAGGGTTGGCGACCGAAGAGTCTGGTGAAGACATTTCTGTTTGAGGACCAAGCGTAATGGGTCGGCGTTGTATATTTTTTTTTGTTTCCCAACACTTTGTAACTATGGAAAGACTGCTTTGTATTGTGTGCAGATCATTAATAAAATTCTCTTTGTTGCTCTGCGTTCTTATTTTGCTTGTGAGTGTGTGGGCCGAGCCGTGGTCTTGGAGTCGGGCACATAGTGCCGTCGGCGAGAGTCTCGAAGCGAACGAGCTCTTGACGGGGCGTTATCTTGTCGTTTAGCAATTCTGACAAGATCTGGGCCGTCTGATATTGGCACGAATCTCGAGGCGGCTCAGTTCCCAAGAAAACGCTATCTTGTCGCTTAGCGTCGGTGGCAAGATCTGAACCGTTGGATGTTGGCACGAATCTCGAGGCAGCTCAGTTCCCAAGAAAACGCTATCTTGTCGTTTAGCGTCGGTGGCAAGATCTGGGCCGTCTGATCGGGATCATGCACGAAAGTTGAGGAGAAAGTGAGTTTTCTCCGTTTGCAGGGTCGGAAAGGCACTTGCTCGGTAGCCGACCGAAGGCATAGGGCTTCGGGCTTCGGCTGCTAGGCAAGGTTGCTCGGATTATGCGGCCGAACGTAGCTTCGGTATCCCTCCACCGGCGAAGCTGATGGGTGGATCACTCCTAGTCTGCCGCGAAGCAAGCTTGGGGGGACTGGGAGCCAAGTGTTGGACTCCGGGACCATCGTTGTAGTTCAACGGTTGTGGGAGCAATTCTGAACGGCGATCTACTCCTGGCTCGTCCGGAGGCGAGCCGAGGAGGTAAAGTCGAGCCGAGTGTTGGACTCCGAACCATCGGTGTAGTTCAACGGTTGTGGGAGCAATTCCGAACGTCGATCTACCCCTGGCTCGTCCGGAGGCGAGCCGAGGAGGTAAAGTCGAACCGAGTGTTGGACTTCGAACCATCGGTGTAGTTCAACGGTTGTGGGAGCAATTCCGAACGGCGATCTACCCCTGGCTCGTCCGGAGGCGAGCCGAGGAGGCAAAGTCGAGCCGAGTGTTGGACTCCGAACCATTGGTGTAGTTCAACGGTTGTGGGAGCAATTCCGAACGACGATCTACTCCTGGCTCGTCCGGAGGTGAGCCGAGGAGGTAAAGTCGAGCCGAGTGTTGGACTCCGAACCATCGGTGTAGTTCAACGATTGTGGGAGCAATTCCGAACGGTGATCTACTCCTGGCTCGTCCGGAGGCGAGCCGAGGAGGTAAAGTCGAGCCGAGTGTTGGACTCCGAACCATCGGTGTAGTTCAACGGTTGTGGGAGCAATTCCGAACGGCGATCTACCCCTGGCTCGTCTGGAGGTGAGCCGAGTAGGTAAAAGTCGAGCCAGACGTGGACTCCGAACCATTGGCGTAGTTCAACAGTTGTGGGAGCAGTTCCGAACGGCGATCTACCCCTGGCTCGTCCGAAGGCGAGCTGAGGAGGTAAAAATCGAGTCGGACGTGGACTCCGAACCATTGGTTGAAAAATAACGAATAACAGTGAAATAGAGGAGGAGATATGTAAACAAGTTTGTAAGCAGGAAAGAGCATTCTTTATTGATAATCGACGGCGAACCGTTTTACATAGTACAATTTATGAAAATATGTTACAAGTCAGAGAAGAGGAATGGCTCGATATCCTATAATACTTAGAGCGGCGCCGGAGCGCTTTCTTGGTATTTTAGGAGGTGGTCGGCATTCCAGGTCCTCGGAATTTCTCTGCCCTCTAGATCTTCAAGATGATATGCTCCGGGCCGAACTACCCTCGTGATCCTGTACGGCCCTTCCCAGTTCGGAGCCAGCTTGCTCTTCTGATTGGGAAAGGATATGGCCAGTTTTCTCAAGACTAAATCCCCTTGCTTAAGGTTGGTGGGTCGGACCTTCTTGTTATATGCCAACTCGACCCTTCTTCGGTAATTCTGCTGCCGAATCGACGCTCTTTCCCTCAGCTCGTCTATCAGATCTAAGTCTGCCCTGAGGTCCCTGGCGTTCTGTTCCTCGTCGTAGGCTGCGTGCCGAGGAGAAGGTATTCCGACCTCGAGGGGTATCACGGCTTCGGACCCATAGGTGAGGTTAAAAGGAGACTCGCCTGTGGGGGTCCGCTTGCTCGTGCGGTAGTTCCATAGGACGTTGGGGAGTTGGTCGACCCATAAGCCTTTGGAACTTTTGTCCAGCCTTTTCTTGATGCCTGCGAGGATCTGCCGATTAGCATTTTCTGCTTGTCCGTTCGACTGAGGGTGGGAGACGGACGAGAAGCGCTGCTGAATGGCGAGGTCGTTGCACAGAGCTCGGAATGCTGCACCAGTGAACTGAGTCCCGTTGTCTGTCACGAGGACACGGGGGACGCCGAACCTGCAGATGATGCTCTTCCAGAAGAACTGTACCACCTTGTTCTCGGTTATAGTGGCGAGGGGCTCGGCCTTGACCCACTTCGAGAAGTAGTCGATGGCTACGACCAAGAATTTGAACTGACCCGGAGCCGGAGGGAAAGGCCCTAGTAAATCCATCCCCCACATTGCGAAAGGGATAGGACTCGATAGGGAGGCGAGGTTGGCCTGAGGGAGGCGACGGATGCTGGAGTGTCTCTGACAAGAGCTGCATTGCCGAACGTGTCGCTCGGCGTCTTGGAAGAGGGTCGGCCAGAAGTATCCATAATTCAAAGCTTTTTGGGCCAATGACCTGGACCCTGAATGTGCCCCGCCGATGCCTTCGTGGAGCTCTTGTAGGGCATATTCGGCCTGCTCTGGAGAGAGGCACCTTAGGTATGGTCGGCCGTCTATTTGGGAGAATGAGCATTTGTATAAGATACCCTCGATCAAGACATAGCACTCGGCCCGAGTTCTGACTCGACGTGCTTCCTTGGGATCCTCGGGCAGAACCCCGTCCCTCAAGAATTCCACCAACGGCTTCATCCAATTATCCTGCAACATGACCGGCAATGACTCCACCGAGCCGGGTGTCTCGTCTTCTATGCTCGGCCTAGAGAGGACTTCGATCAGTACAGTCTGTTCGAGACCTTGTAGGGAGGATGAGGCCAATTTGGAGAGGGCATCGGCCTGTGAGTTCTCTTCACGAGGGACCCGCTGGATGAGCGCCTCCTCGAACCGGCTCATGAGGGCCCGAACCTTAGTGAGGTACTTCGCCATCCGCTCGTCTCGGGCCTCGTACTCGCCTAAGACTTGGTTCACGATAAGATGGGAATCGCTGTGGATTCGGAGGCGCTGCGCCCCAGCACTTCGTGCAAGTCCGAGACCAACAATGAGTGCCTCGTACTCCGCCTCGTTGTTCGAGGCCTTGAAGTTCATACGGATCGCGTATTGGAGGACGAAGTCGTCAGGGCCATTCAGAATGATTCCGACGCCGCTTCCCTCGCTGCAGGAGGAGCCGTCCACGAAGACTGTCCAAATAGGGGGTCCATTCGGTACGTGGCTGACTTCAGGGATGGTGGACTCTACGATGAAGTCGGCGAGGGCCTGTGCCTTAATTTCCGTCCGAGGCTGGTAAGAGATATCATGCTGACTCAGCTCTATGGACCACTTCATCAGCCGGCCCGAGGTCTCAGGCTTGTGGAGGATCTGCTTTAGGGGTTGGTCGGTGAGGACAACGACCGAGTGGGATTGAAAGTACGGCCGAAGCTTCCTCGCTGCCATGACCAGGGCGTAGGCCATCTTCTCTATCCTCGGATAGCGGAGCTCGGCGTCCCGAAGCACTTTGCTCACGTAGTAGATAGGCCTTTGGGCCCGGTCCTCCTCTCTCACCAAGACAGCACTTAGGGTCTGCTCGGAAGCAGCCAAGTAGATAAAGAGAGTCTCGCCCGGGACCGGTTTGCTGTGCAGAGGGGGGTTCACCAAGTAGGCCTTCAGTTGGTCGAACGCTTCCTGTTGTGGTTGGCCCCATTCAAAATCCTTAGCCCCCCTGAGTGCTTTGAAGAAGGGGAGGCACTTTTCCCCTGACTTCGAGAGGAACCGGCCGATTGCGACGAGCCGACCAGTAAGCTTCTGCACCTCCTTGATGTTCCGAGGCGGGGCCATGTCCAATATGGCCTTGATCTTCTCGGGGTTGGCTTCAATCCCTCGCTGGCTCACCATGAAGCCGAGGAATTTTCCCGAGGAGACCCCGAACGCACACTTGTTCGGGTTCAGCCGCATGCTGTGCCTTCTCAACACGCCGAAGGCCTCCTGGAGATCGGCCACGTGGTCAGTGCCTCGGACGCTCTTGACGAGCATGTCGTCAACGTACACCTCCATGTTCCGGCCTATCTGGCTCTGAAAGACCTTGTTGACGAGGCGCTGGTAGGTGGCGCCCGCGTTTTTCAATCCGAACGGCATGACCCGGTAGCAGTAAAGGCCTTGATCGGTGACGAAGGAGGTCTTCGGAATGTCCGGAGGGAAGATTCGGATTTGATTGTAGCCCGAGAATGCATCCATGAAGCTGAGGAGTTCATGGCCCGAGGTGGCATCAATAAGAGTGTCGATGTTCGGGAGAGGGAATGGGTCCTTCGGACACGCCTTATTTAGGTCGGTGAAATCAATGCATATTCTCCAGGAGCCATTGAACTTCTTGACCATTACAATATTGGAGAGCCACTCGGGGTAGTTTACCTCCTGTATGAACTTGGCCTTCAGCAGTTTATCCACCTCCTCCTTGATGGCCAGCTGTCGCTCGGGAGCGAACTTTCGTCTCTTCTGCTGAACCGGTTTGCACCCCGGTTCGACACTTAGGCGGTGGACGAGCAACTCCTCGGAAATGCCGGGCATGTCCGCGGCCGACCATGCAAACAGGTCACGGTTATCCCGGATGCATTTAATCAGGTCAGAGCACAGTGCGGTCGGCAGGGACTTGCTGATGAGGAACTTTCGGCTCGGGTCCTCGTCCGAGAAGAGCACTTCTTCTAACTCGTCTGCCGGCTCGGACGTCGGCCGAACTTTCGGCTCGGGGATTTCTAGTGTCTCGAGCGAGAGCACTAGTGCCCCTGTGGAAGTCATGTAGCACTTCCGAGCCATCTCTTGGCTTCCCCTGACTTCCCCAACTCCCGATCGAGTGGGGAACTTCATTTTAAGATGGTACGCCGAGGGGACAGCTTCCAAGGCGGCTAGGCCGGGTCGGCCCAGAATGACATTATACGCTGCCGGGACGTCGACGACCATAAAGTCCATCGGCTCGGTCCGGGTAGTAGGGGTGCTTCCAGCAGTTACGTCTAGGGTTATCACCCCCTCGACAGTTACTGGGACCCCCGTGAACCCGTGGAGTGTGTAACCGGCCGGCTTGAGACGGTCTTGGGACAGCTGCAGGCCTCGGAAGGCCGAGAGGAAGAGGATATTGACCGAACTCCCATTGTCTACTAAGATCCTCTGCACTTTGAAGTTGGCCATGCGGAGGTCGATGACGAGTGCGTCACAGTGGGGGGTTCGGACCCCTTCGAGGTCTTCATCGGAGAAAGACACAGGGACGCCGAGACCTTTGGGAGGAGGGGCGCTGTGAACCGAGTTGACCTCTCGGACGAAGGCCTTCCGAGAGGAATTAGAGGGGCCTCCCATGGGGCCTCCGTGGATCAGGTGCAGAACCCGTTCTTCCTCGAACTCGGGTGTCTCCTTGCGTCGCTCGGAGCGCTTGTTAGCCCCCCGAGGCGGAGGAGTGTTGCGATCCGCCCGATCGTTAGCCTTTACGAATTTGGCCAACTGCCCCCTCCGGATGAGGGCTTCTATCTCATCTCTCAATGCCCGACAGTCGTTCGTGTCGTGGCCGTGGTCCCGATGGTAACGACACCATTTGTCTTTGTTCCTCCTCTTTGCCGGGGTGTTCATCCTCGGAGCTGGAGGGATGACTCCCTCCTTCTCCACTTCCATTAGGATGGTGGAGACGTTAGTGGTGAGGGGAGTGAACTTCTCGAACCTGGGGGGAGGACGGCGCTGACCCCCGTTGTCCTTCTGCGCTTTCTTGGACCCCTCTTCCCCCGTCGCCTTCCTTTTCGACCCAGAGGAGGACCCCCCAAAGTTCGGGAGGGATTCAGCCTCCTCTGCTCGGATATACTTCTCGCACCTTAGGAGGAGGTCGGCGAAGTTATGCGGGGGCTTCTTGGCTAGGGACGATCGGAGGTTGGTGTTGAGGACGTTCGACTGGAACGCCACGGTTGCTACTGACTGGTCTAAGGAGGCGATAGACCTGACCTCTGCGGTGAATCTCTTCACATAGTCCCGCAGCTTCTCTTCCCTTTCCTGCCGCAGGTTCAGTAGGGAGAGGCTTGTCTTCTCAGCTCGCCTGCTACTCACGAAGTGAGTTATGAACAGTGTTTCAAACTGCTCGAACGAGAAGATGGAGGAGGGAGCGAGTCTGGAATACCATTCCCGAGCCGACCCCCTGAGGGTGGCGGGGAAGGTCCTGCAGAGCACGGCGTCGGAAGCTTGATGGATCAGCATCAGGGTCTTGAAGCTTTCGACGTGATCAACCGGGTCGGATTCCCCTGAGTACGTTTCAAACTGCGGAGGTTTGAAACCCCTCGGTATGTGGGCCTCCACGATCGACCGAGAGAAAGGGGGTCTGCTGGGGCAGACGGTTCCCGCTCGGGACTCCTCCTCTCTGTCTATGCGACCAATGCGCCTCTCCACCTCATGGAGACGGTGGTTGAGGGCATCGTCCCTCCGCTGGTAATCATAAGATCCCCCAGACTCTTCTTCATAGGAAGGGGAGCGGGGACTGCGGCGCCGGTAGTCCTGGGATCGGCGAGGACTGTAGTGCTGCTGCTGGCGGCTGGGAGCCGGGGAAGGACTTCGTGTTCGGTGGCGAGGACTGGGAGCCCTCGGGGGCGTTGGAGCCCTCTGGGCATTTTGGATGTTCTGCCGAAGGTTGAGAGCCTGCAGTACGGTGTCATGAAATTGTAGGAACTCGGCACGGGTGATGGGTGCGTCATTGTTCCTGCGGTGATGCCGATCCGTGGGGGAATGCGGCCTCCTCCTTCTGCGCTCGGGCGATGCCGCTCGGCCCCTTCGGTCCGGAGACCGTCTGCCGTGTCGGTGGTGAGGCGACCGCTCACCTCGATGCTAGCGGGAGGCTCCCTCTCGGGCCCGCCTCTCGTCTAGGTGGGTGCGAAGGTCCTCATCTTTCTGGCGGTTCAGGATCGTGTTGCGGAGGTCGGGGTGATGAGAAGCCATTGAGTCCGAGGACTCATTATGGACCGAGACATGGTCCGGATTGAAGGGCTGTTTCTGCCTCCGACCGTTATGTCCGGAAGGGCCGTTGTTGGGTTGCTGTTTGGGAAGAGGAGGTTGGCCCTGCGGGGTCGGAAGAGGAAGTTCGGGCTGAGGAATAGGACTGACAGGGGCTTCCTCTATAGGGTCGGCGGGATTGGTTCCGCGGTTGGACCCCCTCGATCTGACCTTCTTTGGAGGCATGGTTGGAGAGGACGACAAGGAAGGGGCTGAGGCTGTTCGTGTGGTTGTTCCCACAGACGGCGCCAATCTGTTACCGCTGATTTCGGTGTGGGGGTAAACAAATAGAATTTGTGAGCTCGAGAAAAACCTGAACAGCTGACCCAACCAAGCCTTCTTGCTCCTGCCGCAACCTGCAAGGAAGTGCGAGACACCGGGGTTGATTCCGCCGACGCACCCTCCGACGCTCTTGTCAGTAACCAGTGGTGATTAAAGAAAGAGCTTAAGGTGGTGAAAAAGTGATTAACCTGGTCACAATGGCAGAGGGGAGGTATTTATAGTCGCCAGGGGAGTGATTAGAGGCCTGGTTCCTAGTGTAACTGCTAGGAGAAAAATCCTCACAGTCTGTTTAGGAAACTAACCCCTTGATTCCCGGTGAGAGCAAATCAGGCCCGTTGACTTGGTCAAATCAGTGGCCCTGGTTTGTCTCTTGCTGGTCTGGGGCTCGCCTCGGGTCGGGACCCGTGCCCAATCGGTGTGGACCCGTTCGCGGGTTATTGGGTCTCGTGCGAAGGAGATCCAGTACCAACTTTGGATCCACCTTGTATGTGAAATTACCATTTTACCCCCGAGCTTCGAGATTCGCGCCCAATCTGGACGGTTCCGATTTAACCCCATTTTTAGCCATATCAGAACCCATGCTTGAGTATGTGTAGTTGTTCTAGATTCAAAAGAACCCATGCTTGAGTTTGTGTAGTTGTTTTAGATTCAAAAGAACCCATGCTTCAGTTTGTATAGTTGTTCTAGATTCAAAAGAACCCATGCATGCTTAAGTTATATGTTGTACTGGTTTTAGTTAAATTTCTAAAAAGGAACCCATGAATTTAGCTCGCATGCTAATCTAGTTAAACTATTGAAATGAACCTATGTTCCATATTTGTTCTAGTTTGACTTTTAAGAAGAAACCCATGAATCTCGCTCCATGATAGTTCTTGCTCAAATTGACGAGGAACCCATGCATTTAGGTTCTAGGTGGTTCTAGCTCAACCTTGAGAAAAAACCCATGAACCTAGTTGCATGTTGTCCTAGTTCAAATTTGCGAAAAAGAACCCATGAATTCTAGTTGTATGTGGTTCTAATTGAAATTAGACCATATCATGTGAACATGCTTCATCTTCATTGTATGGGTAGTAATAGGGTGTTAGTGAACCTAACACAAGATACTAGTTCCTATAAGTGGGTTATGCCGTGAAACATTAGTGGCAAAAACACACTCGATTATGAGTAATAATGGTTGGGAAAGTCACTAATATAGTTAGCTTGATAAAAGCTCATCTAGGGTTTTATAGTTACCATAGGGGTCATCGACCATCAAGACTCGTATCTCACCACCTTGGAAATTATGGATAAATCACACCTTGTGCACCGACGGATCTTAACCGGTGTGGGTTGATCGCAGGCCGAGAATGTTGACGAGATCTGAGTTAGGGGTAGTGATGAGTAAGGGAGATCCCGTCACCGGTGTCTTGGATCGATAGGCCATGAGTTGGACGATGATATTCTTAAGAAAGTGTAAGTTGAAAACCCCGTAAGATTGTTTAGGGTTTCTGTAACACCCCAAATTCCAAATAAGAATGAATTCGAGATTTCACAGGATCTTTACTTCACTTCGTACAATTTTACAAGAAAATTTAAAACTTTTTAATACAACCAGAGTTTGTTACACTTTGTTTACACAGCGGAAGAATAAAAGATTACAACATTGAAAACAATATAACTTGTACAACTTTATCAAATAAATCATCGATTGCATCACAACATCTTCATGGCAAAGTCCATTACCTGCATATTAAGCTGTGGGTACATCAGTTGATTACAACCGACGAAATGTTATACACGGTTATCCTCTCTATGCCGTAGATAGTACAACGATCTCATTACTTTAACAAAAATCACAACAGTTGAATGAATAAAGTGTTAAATTGTGACTACACTAAACATGTAAGTGTGTGTCATGCCTTAATGCCTAATGCACACATTTTATTCTAGGATGACACTAATGCACACTTGTTCGAATTCTATACATCCCATACTACATAGGTCCGAGGGCAAGCGCCTACGTACTCCACAATAAAGGGTTCGATCCCTCGCCACGAAACTACCCAGTAATAAAACAAGGTTTAGACCATTCCACGGATATAGATCTCAGCCTCTCTGGCTAGCATCTCTGGCAATTATAACAGATCCCAGCCTCTCTGGCTATTATATCGTGCGAATCATCCCGCAAGTGACCTTCTAGCCCCAGCCTCTCTGGCTATTGGAGTACGACAAAACAAAAACTATCCGCCCGATTACTCAAGATCCCGGAATCCACCACTGACCCGTCCTCATAATCCCGGATTTAAAAATAAAAGTCCATCTCCCACGGAGCAACCTCAATCCGCCGACTGGGTTTATAGTCCCGATGAATCGCCGCAGCCAACCCACCGCCCGACTATATAGAGCAACCCACTTACGTTTGCCCAGGTTTACTACATCTTCACTTATGTGCCTAATTATTTAGCTCAAGACATGAATAAGTTATCATCCCTAGAATTAGTTTTACCCCCTACCGGGCTTGTTTACAAAATACGAGATCGCCCGACGGTAATTTCTCAAAATCAAGTCTCAAAATCTTTCTTTCAATATTACCGGTAACCGAGGTCTTTACTAATTCTTAATCATAAACTTTCATGTATAAGAAACATGGGTACACATACCCATCAATAGATCATGTCTTAAACTTATTATATTCATGTCTCTAACTTATCCATAATTTGTTCTGTCTCATTTAGCATCATTCACGATTCATAATTCATTCATAATTAAAAACAAACATGAATTCATCACTTGCAATCTCATTGGCAATTTTAAGCTCATGAAATAATCAATCATCTCAATCAATTCTTAAATCAAATAAGCACAATCTTTTCAAGAAAAAAAATCAATTTACATAACAATGTTTCACTCTTGTTTTAGAAAGATAAATGTCACACTCTTAAAGAAATAATTTTGAAGTCATCAATTCATTTTCTATCTCAATTCCACTTTTATTATCTCAAAACATACATGAAGAATTCTAAAAACTATTTTTAAATAATTCCATTTCATTTTATAATTAATCTAGGATTTTCTCCAATTTTATTTCCCACAAAAATCCCTTCAAAAGCCATTAAGAACCAAAAAAAATTCCAAAGATGGCTTGCGGTTTCGAACCCAAGACCTTGGGTTGCTATAGGACAGCGCCCAAAATCCTCCCCCCCTCCCCCCCGGACCACTAGACCAAGTGGTCTTTGGTGTCGAAAAGTCACACCGAAAGTTTCTAATATCGAAACTAATAGTATTCGGATTTAATTTAAAAGAACCAAAAATGAATGTGACTATCAAGATTTGAACCCAAGATCTCCTATAAGTAGTACTCTGTAGCTAACCAGTAAGTCCAAGTGTATTTTCTGTTTAAGAGTTATAATAATATGCTATTGTTTATACAAATCTGAATTTAATTCTTTTAAACAAACTCGTTAATCAAAATAATCCATCCTTTTGTGTATTGAAAAAAATTCTCTTTTGGACTGAGATAAACATTAAAACAATAATCAAAGTGTTCAAACTTATTTTAAGAAATTATTTCTTCATTTTCAAATAAATTTTTCCTCTTTTTGCATACAAGATTACACCTTTCCTTCAAAATATTGAAACTAAAAACTAGTTTATGCACTTCATCATACTAGTTAAATTTTTGTAATAAACTCAAACATGTTACTTAATCAACCATGAGCATCACAAGATAATTCTTTCATACAAAACAAATTTGTAATTTTCGACATATGTCGACAAGTTCAATGCAATAACTAAGATTATTTTTCTCTTTTCTTTTTCTTTCTTAACCATCATGTTTCCAAAGTATTTGCAGAAATATAGCATTTTTCAACAAGTTCTCATAAAAGAAAAATCACAATTTTGACAAACATGAAATTTGCAAACATTCTAACATGATTCATATTGATTAACTCTTTAGTTGAATTCCCCTTTTTAACTAGCATGGTAACCATTGTTCACTAATTCTCAACAAGAGCATTGCATGATATGCTAGCATGAATTTTATCTACAAATATCATATTTAACTTTATACTACTCATTTAAATTATTTAGCATGCAAGTTTCTACTTTTAGAAAGAAGGAGATCACCCACCTTTTTGAAGTTTGAACAATGAAAAGAAAGAAGGAACACTCCTTCTAGCTCCAAGGATTCCTAGCTCTTCTCCTCTTAGGAAAAGTCTCCAAATGTAAAAACTCTCTTTCTCTCTTTCTTTTCATTCTCTTATTTTGTTTTCTTTTGGTGTGAGAAATGATATGAGAATGGGGTGCTATTTATAGGTCGAGGCTAGGGTTCAAATTGCAAAGTTACACACCTAATAAATTACTCTTTTTAATTTTCAACCTCTCACATTCTTAACTCTCAAAACCCCCAACCTTTCATTTTTCCAACCCTTCAAAAACTTCAACTCCCATTCTCTTCACCTCTTACCGTTCTCTCTCCTGAGAACAAATACCCATGTGAGTGGGCCCCTCTGCTTTCAAAGCCACGCAAGCCAGGGCAAAGCTTTGCTCTGATTTTGCTCCATTTGAGAAAATTTTGCCGTACTACCCCACTTTTTGAAAATATTTGAGGCCTTGCCCCACTTCCGAAAATAATTAGCGATATGCCCTTGTTTAGGACATGTCAGCAGGAAACGTTATTGGGAAAAACGGCATAGGTTATTTCGATGCCGTTCTTCCCAATAACGGCATCTATTTGGAAAAAAAAGTTTGATGCCGTTATTTCAAATAACGGCATCTGTTGCTTTTTGTCCTAAGAGGAAACAGTCTCAATTGTGAGCTGAGAGAGAACTGTAAAAGTAAAATAACCTATGTCGTTCTCTGAGAGAGCGGCAACGATTATACTGATGCCGTTATTTTGAATAACGGTATCAGTTATTTTCTGTTTGCACAGTTACCTATACTCATATTCCCCCAAACCTTTCTCCTACCCCTTGTCATTTGTTTTTTTTTTCTCTCTCTTCACTCCCGCAACCCACAAACCCTAGATCCCTAAATCAAAAAATTCCAACCATTGGAGTGCTCTAAAATTTCATATATCCTACCTCCTTACTCCCACCCTCATTTCATTCTTCATCCTCAACAATTTTTCAAGCTAGCAGCGGTACGGTCTAATTTGAAGGTATTATTATCTTAACCGTATGTTTGATATATATTCCCATGTTATGCTTATTGTGAGTAGTGAATGACTTGAACATGTTTGAATTTTTATGGTTAGGTATGGATTTTGATATCCCTATTTGGTTATATTTTGAGGGTGAAGTAATTAAGGATCACAAGATTGGATATTCTTATATTGATGTTGAACTGGTAATTATTTGGGCTCCCCGCAACTTTATGTACTCAGAATTAATAGATAAGATATATAAAGTCACCAATTAGGATAGAAGTGAAATTAGTGTGAAAATCAGAGCCCGTTATGCTACTGTAAAGGGGATGTGCAATATTTCATATTGGTACCCATAGACAATGACACATCTCTGAGGTCTATGATGCTTAGGACACTTGATCCAAGTTATAGTTGGAACGCAGTTGAGTTATATATCGACCAAACGAGGCTTCCAAATACTACACGAGTTGTTATTGAAAGTCCAAGGCCCGCACGGACTTTGAAACCATATGCCTAGTCATATGCTAGAATTTCAAATACAGAAGAAGATACCAGTACAACTCCAACGGAACCTGTTGCCTCCGAATACGACCAGGTACATCCGCCGATATTGTCACAAAATATTTTGGTAGCCGGCATGGCAATGGAAGACTTTGACAACGCCGTTGTAAATAACGATTTGGTCGAAGAGGAAGAAGATGAAGTACGCGGTCTCGAAGATGATGAGAAGGAGGTTGCCGTTGAAGCTCCGGTTGTTGATGTCAATGTTGATGTGCCGGTTAACAATGCTCGCGTGTTGCCAAGTCAGGACACAAGTGCAGCTATGCATGGATCTCATTCTAAAGAATGGATGTCTTGTGCCACCATACATGAACATGGACAGTCTTCCATTGGTTCTACCAACTTGGATGAAATCTTCATAGGTCAAAGATTTCCAACCAAAGATGCTCAACAACATCAAGTGAAGATGTACGCCGTGAAGAACCACAGAGAATTCGTGACGGTAAAATCAGATCGTGGTCTATACTATGTGAAATGTAAATACGCACCCATCAACCATTCAGCCGAGGACATTGCAGAAAATCTGTCACTTCAAAATGTAGTTGGTTGTCCATGGCGGTTGCGTGCAATTGTTCCAAAAGACCGTAATTATTTTGTGGTAAAGAAGCTTGAAGGTGCACACACATGTGTGAATCCTACATTGACTCAGGATCACAGCAAAATTGACTCGACGGTTGTATCGACGGTCATATTGGATGTTGTGAAGGAACAACTCGCAATAACACCAAGAGCCATAATTGGAATAGTGAAGGGTATGTTCCATTACACAATTTCATACTTGAAAGCTTGGAAGGCTAAACATAAAGCAATTGAGCGACTATATGGTTCTTTTGAAAAAGCTTACACTAAATTACCATATCTACTCAATGCAATTCAAGCTTCAAATCCGGGTACGGCTGTACATTGGGCGAAGATTGCATCCGGTCCGGGCATAGAAACTTTTAAGGGTATTTTTTGGGCATTCGGTCCTTCCATCAAAGGATTAAAGGTATGTAAACCAATTATAAGTGTATACGACACTCATTTGTACGGGAAATATAAAGGCTGTTTGTTGATGGTTGCTTCACCTGACGCAAATGGTAGTTTGTTTCCATTTGCGTTTGCACTAGTTGACGGTAAAGCTTAGAGACGTGGACATGGTTCATGAACTGTATTCGGTGCTTCGTCACAGATCGTGCAGGTCTGTGTGTCATTTCTGATTGACATGCCGGTATTTTATCAGCAATGCAAAATGAGTTCGGTACATGGAAGGAACCATTTGCATATCATTGGTTCTGTATGTGGCATTTTGCTAGCAATTTTCATAAAAAATTTGGTTGCAAATTTCTTATGAGTAAGTTGAAGGTGATCGCGTGTCAAAATCAGTGGAAGAAGTTTGAGAAAAAGATGGCACAACTTGAAGGGAGCAATGCTGATGGGACTAATTGGTTGAAAGAGAAAGTGATTGAGAAGTGGGCACTTACTGCCGATGGTGGGCGTAGACATGGTATAATGACAACAAATCTATCGGAAGTTTTCAACTCGGTTCTAAAAGGTGTTCGTAGCTTGCCTGTCACCGCAATTGTAGAACAGATATTTTTCCGTCTAAACATGTATTTCACTGATTGTTGTGAAGCCGCGCAGACACTTATCAGTGAAGGTAAATTATGGGCACCACGGATTCAGGATCTTATTGATGTACGCCGTGAAAAATCCAATTTATATGAGGCAATAATGTTTAATAATCTGTCCGGTATTTTTGGGGTGAAAACGGGCATTAGAATGGATAGTGGACATCAAAAGGGTGGACATTGGCACACGGTAGACCTCGAGAGCCGAACTTGTACTTGTGGCAAATTTCAACTATATCACATTTCATGCTCTCATGTGTTAGTGGCATGTGCTTCCCGTGCACTTGATTATCAACCATACATTCATGCCTTTTACTCTACCGGGTCGTTAGCAAAAACGTGGGCACCAACTTTCAATCCTATACCACACGAATGTTATTGGCCGACACAAAGTGGACCGGTGCTCATAGCCGATTGAAGTCTTCGTCGGGTAAAAGGGTGCCCAAGGAGTACTCGCATCCGCAATAACATGGATACTCGAGAAGGTGGGAGCAGTAGGAAAGTTTGTTCTAAATGCAGAGTAAGTGAACACAATAGACGGAGTTGTAAGAATGTACAAAGTGTGGGGACTTCACAGTCTACCAGCACTTGAACTTGTATCCGGTTATTGTATTAATGTTGTAAAATCTATCGTTAAGTTAGTATGAATTAGAGAGCATTTGTTTTATCCTGAGTAATTTAAGTTTAAATAGTTAAGTATGAGATTTGTGGAATAAATGGTTGCTGAATTTGAGTAAATTTGATTTTAGCAATTTATCTCTGGAAAACATGCACAAAAAACATGCACTACTACTCAAATAACAGATGTCGTTCTTCTGAATAACGGCATATTCAGAAGATGTCGTTATTCAGAAGAACGACTGTGAAGAAAGAAAGATTGGCAGAAGTCCCAAAAATTCTGATTTTTGACACATAAGAGATGCCGTGATTCAAGATAACGGCATTCTTAGGAGATGTCGTTATTCAAGATAACGGCATACTTAGCAGAATGCTAAGGAGATGCCGTCATTCAAGATAACGGTATTCTTTGGAGATGCCGTTATTCAAGATAACGGCATCAGTTAAGGATGTCGTTATTTTGAAGAACGACTGTGAAGACAGAAAGTTTGGCAGATATTCCAATTTTTTTAAAATTTGCCTTTTAACTAATGTTGTTATCTTCAAGAGCATTACAGGATTCAGATGCCGTTATTTGCAATAACGACATCTATTATTAGTGTTTTTCAATTAAAACATGCACATGCCTCATACCACACTTCAATACATGCCTCGTCAACATTTTCCCCACATTTCAACACATCAATTCATCACTTCGTTTCAAGTTTTACCAACTTATGAACTCATCGATCAATCAATTATTTCCATACACTTTAATTGAACAAAAAAATTACGTTAATTCACTTCAAATTTCTCATACACTTCAAATTACTCATACACTTCAAGTTTTCTATTTTCTCATACACAGACTTGATTTTCAATTTGAAGCACAGAATTCAACATTTTCTCATACACTTCAAATTGAAGCACAAAATTCATACAACCAAAATAGTCATCAAATTAATTCAATTTTTTCAAAAACATACATTTACAAAACATCTAACTGGTAGTCCTCAACATTTTCCATTAAAAGTACAACAACCTACGCATAAAGTTCATTATTGAAAAAATCTAACTGGGCGTATATTGTTGTGGCTTTCTCCTCTTTCGAATCGGAACTTTCCTCCTACAATCCCCAATCTCTTGAGTCGCAGGAGCACTTGGACCAACATCTCCTTCTTGATCACCTCCAACTACTTCAATCTCAGGGTTTGCCAATTCACTTTGTGTATGAGGTAAGCAAACACTCTTACCCCTTCTCGGAGGATGTGAAGGAGTTTGTGGTTGACTTCGAGGTGGGGCAGGGGGTTCTGCTTCAACTGTTTGTTGGGGTGGAGGTGGTGCTCGGCTTACGTTTGGTCGGGCCATTTGAGTTGGTATTTTGGTTGAGCGTAGAAGGGCATCGAAGTGCAAACCGTCACCAACTTCTTCAAGAGAAGTACGACATGGAAGTAAGAGTTCTCTCGCCAATTCTTTGCATGCCTTCGAAGCGTTGCTCTTCAAGATATGAGCACATTTTCTCGCAATGTCCCATGTGTCGTCAATCTATAGAAATCATAAAAATTATTAGTAGTAAACCAAACTTTTGTTTAACAAACATAAAAAAAATGATGTGAATAAAATTTATTAACACTAACTTTACTTTACCATTAAACGATAGGAGGAAGCTTTTGGTTGATACATGGGTTGCGATGTGGAATGTGCGGGTGGTGGTTCCACTTGGTGCTCGGGTATCGGTTGTTGGATGCTCGCGGGGAGATCCGTTCTTAGCGCTATATACAACCGTGTGATACGACGGTACCATGCCATGTACTCGGTTTGCAACGATCCGTCGTATGGCACAATCCCTTCTACAATCAAGTCATACTTCCTCTCAGTCCAACATGCTACATGAGCACGGTGGTGATCCGCCCAATCCATATTCGGTAAATAACCTTGGCCGGTAATATTGTGAAGTCGACGGTCGTACATTGAGTTTCCGGGGATAGGCTGCTGTGCATTGAATTGGCGGCGGACGCGACCGGGGTAATAGAACTCCACAATTGAGAAATTTACAAGTGGAGCTAATGTCAACTATAGTTGATTATTGGCGGTGCAAATGGGGGGTAGACGTTATAGCTTATCGTCCATATACGGTATCCAGTGGACGTGCTCTTCCCTCAGCTGATCGAGTTCATCTCTGTAATATGTGAGCACACCGCGTGGGTTATCTGTCCACGTGAGCTTACCCATCCAGTACGCACCAAGAGGAGCTCTCAACACTGGATTTTCATGTTGCACACTCCAACTATTTGAAAGTACCGTTACCTGGGGCCGGCCGAGATGTATTCGTTCCCAACACCATATTTGCAATATCGACATCGGCCCGGTCATTTGGATCGACCCCATCGAACAATTGCACAAAGCACGGTAGAGGGAGGCCAGAGCCGCACTTCCATTACTATATCGGCCGGCTCTTTGTAGGTCGGTGATCAATGGAAGGTACATCAAGTGGACTACATCACCAGAAGAATTAGGAAATATAATATCTCCAATCATCGACAGAAGACAAGCCCTCGTATAACATTGGATTTGGTAGTCCATCGGTACGTCTGACAGCTGATTATTGAACTCCGTATACAGCCAAGAACGTCGGACTGATTCCCCAACGAATACACCCTTATCATCTTCATCCACCTCGTGCCCAAGATAATCTCTTAACAATGCCACTTTATTGAACATCAACTTGCCCGTGATGACCACCCCATCGATTGGAAGACCCGATATGACGGCTATATCTTGTAGGGTGACCATCATCTCCCCAACTGGTAAGTGAAACATGTATGTCTCCGGCCTCCATCGCTCCACAAGAGCGGTAAGTAGTGCGTGGTCACATTGTACTTTCGCCAACTTCGACATTCCATAAAATCCACTACTAACCAAATAATTTTGAATACGAGGGTGCGTCGCCATGATGATGTGCATTCAGAAACTCATCTTTTCGACATCGCCTTTCCAAACCGCCTGTGACTTATGATCTTCTTGCAGATATAGCATGGTAGGATCTACAGGACCCGGATGTCCCCGTGGTCCATGCGAAGTACCAGATGAAGCACCTACATCATGGGAAGAAGATGGTTGTGTAGGATCCATTTGCCTGTCAACATTAAATATAAGATGTCAACTACAATATTAATAAACATTACGAGACTAGAGATACTAAAATTTGTACAAAAATATTTCTAAACATTAACAAACAATCACCACCACAACATCTCCACACACTACAAATAGATGAATCTAAGTTCGCATAGATAGCAATATAGGTCATCCACATCTCAATCTCCTATGAAAATCACTTCACATATCTATTAGTTACGTGGATCTAATCTACATCGATTTTACTATACTACCAATATAGCTCTTACTAAGCAACAACAATTTCACAAATCCTAGATCAACAATTCAAGATTTCACAAACCCTAGATCAACAACAATCCATAAGTATATTTCCACAATTACTACTTATATAAAACAAATCCGTAGCATTTGTACTATACTACCAATGTATACAGCTCTCATACATCAAAATCAAAATTGTAAAAAAAAAATAGGGATTTTGATAACTTACCACAAATTCGGATTGCGGATGATTTCGAAAAGAGATGAGAGAATCAAAACTAGAGTCTATGTTTAATTGTTGTTTGGCAATTTACAAATCACTCCAATAGTTGGGATTTTAGGAATTTTTGGTTGAGAGAACTAGGGTTACGGGAGTGAAGAGAAATATCGAACAAATCGTAAGACAAAGGGGGGGGGGGGAGAAGGGTTTCTGAATATAGGTAACTGTGCAAAATGAAAATAACTGATGTCGTTATTTTGAATAACAGCATCAGTATAATCGTTGTCGTTCTCTCAGAGAATGGCATACGTTAATTTACTTTAACACTTCTTTCTCTCCTCAAAATTGAGACTATTTCCTCTTAGGACTAAAAGCAACAGATGCCGTTATTTCAAATAACGGCATGAAACATTTTTTCAAACATATGCCGTTATTGGGAAGAACTGAATCGAAATAACCTATACCGTTTTTCCCAATAACGTTTCTTGCTGACGTGTCCTAAACAAGGGCATATCGCTAATTATTTTCGGAAATGGAGCAAGGCCCCAAATATTTTCAAAAAGTGGGGCAGTACGGCAAAATTTTCTCCATTTGAACTGTGGGACCCACACACATTAATACCATTCAACATATTATCTTACACACACACACACATACACACACACACACACACACACATATATATATATGTCAACTTACATTTAACCATTTATACATAATACATATATATGTATATGTTACCGCTGAATCTGGTGTGGGGGCAAACAGATAGTATTTGTAGATTCTTGGAAAACTTGAATAGCAAACCTGAACCTGTTCCGCCGGAGTTTGACCGTTGACTCCCGCCGTTCACCTACAAAAAGTGTGAGACACCGGGGTTGATCCCGACGACGCACCCTCTGACGCTCAAGTCAGTAATCAGGAATGATTATGAAAGAGCATAAATTGGCAAAAGCTTGATTACCTCTTAATGGAGATGGATGGGGGGTATTTATAGCTGCCTTAGGGATCATATTAGGAATGTAATCCCTGTAATCAGATAAGGAATGTAATCCCTAATCCTCAGTGAAATGATAGATGTGAATCAGGGCCGTTGATTAGTATTAATCAGAAACCCTAATTCTATCCTACTGGATCGGGTTTGTTGCGGGTTGAAACCCACACCCAGTGGGAGATGGATCCGTTCATGGGTTAGTGGATCTTTGAGAAGGAGACCCAGTACCCGCTTCGGGCCCATTGGTAGGTGAAATTACCATTTTATCCCTAAGCTTTAAGATTCGTTCTTGATTTGGACGGTTCCAATTTAACCCCATTTTTAGCCATATCACGAGCCCCACTCCCGAAGACTGAGCTCGATCAGCCTTTGAGGAGTAGTTTTACTGTGTTAATGGCTAGCGGAGTTGTATCGGAGTTCAAATAGGAGGTTTCGAATCTTTGGAGGAGGCAGTATGGTGATTTTCTAAATTAGTTGCGTGCTCTAAGTTGTTCTTGAGCTTTTCTAGTCATTCGGTGATTTTTATCTATTTTTTCGGATTATTTACTTAATTTTGCGAAGTGTCGATTCGTCGTTCGGGGGTCTTAATAAATGGTCCTAGGCAATAATTACTTACTCAAGGGTTCATAAAAATTTCCCCGACTTTATAATTATTTTCTAGGATTTTTAATTAATTTTTCCGAATTTATAATCATTTTTTCGCAATTTTTAAATAAATAAAATGATTAAAATAAATAAAAACTAATTTTTAATACCGATTTATGGCGTGTCGCGATCTGGGCCTTCCATCAGCTTCGAGAGCAATTTTTTAGGGGATCGGATGATCCATATTGCTCGGCAGATAGTTTCTCCGTATGAGAGGGTCGGTGCCTCGGTTGCTCGGCTCGGCTCCTCGGTAGCTCGACTCGGCACCTCGGAATCTGCCGAACTACGTGGCAAGATCCTGAGTGTCTATCTCAGCACGGATCCCAAAAAAAGGCTATCTTGTCGTTTAGTGAACGTGGCAAGATCCGAGCCGTCCATCGCGTCGAGTACATTTTCTGACAAGATCCAACGGTTGAGGAGGGTCGGCTTAAATTTTCTCCATATGCGGGGGTTGGTTCCTCGGCACCTCGGTTCGGCTTCTTCTACAGCTCAGCCCGGAGCCTCAGGATCTGCCGAGCTACGTGGCACGATCCTGAGCGTCCATCGCGGCGTGAATCACGAGGACGGGGTTCAGATCATGAGAAAACGTCATCTTGTCGTTTTGTGAGCGTGGCGCTATCTGAACCGTCCATCGAGTTTTGGCACGAATTTTGGAATGATCCGACGGTGATTCAGCCTCGGCAGGATTTTTCTCCATATGTGGAGGTCGGTACCTCGGCACCTCAGTTCGACTAGAGCGGCTGTTCGGTGGCACACCGAGCCGTTGATTGCAGAGGGATGGAGTTAAGTGTTTTGAAGAGTCTTTGTCTTGAGCCGTCGCCATCCTCCAACCCAGTAGCTCGGTCGCTTAGCCAGGCTGTTCGGTAGCTCGGCCATGCACACCGGTGGCTGGCAGCTCGGGAGGTACACGTGGCTAGATCTGGAGCGATTATCACGGTGTGAATCACGAGGACGGGGTTCAGATCACGAGAAAATGTTATTTTGTCATTTTGTGGGCGTGGCGCTATCTGAACTGTTCATCAAGTTTTGACACGAATTTTGGAACGATCCGACGGTGATTCAGCCTCGATGGAATTTTTCTCCATATGTGGAGGTCGGTACCTCGGCACCTCGGTTCGGTGGTACGTCGAGGTGTTGATTGCTCTTGGGCCGTCGCCATCATCCGACCCAGTAGCTCGGTTGCTTAGCCGAGCTGTTTGGTAGCTCGGCTATGCACACCGGTGGCCGGGTGATGGAGTTGAGCGATTTGAAGAGTCGTAACTCTCTATTTTGGCATTTTGCCTTCTCTTAGTGGGCCTTTAAAGGCCCAAGGAAGCCCAAACGTCGCTTTGAGGTTATAAATCCTTACCCCCCTTCACCTCTTGGCTCATTCTCACTTTTACTCTCTAGTTTTTACTTTCACTGTCAGTTTGCTCTGCTAGCGGCGATTTGTGCTCTAAGGTGGTTGCGCTAGCTGTCGCGTGGGCCAGGCGATTTCCGGTGATCTAATTCTGGCCGTGAACGTCACTTCAAGGATACATCACCTCAAGGTCAGTGTGTTTGCCTTATACTTTTTTAGAGATGTCAAGGGTAAACTCGGGAAGTGAGGCCTCGTCCTCGGACGATAGCAGTGCCGAGGCGAGGAGGCAAGTGGCGAGCAGGAGAAAGGGGAAGGAGGTGGTAGGACCTTCCGTGACCGTGGAGAAGAGGAAGAAGGTAGTGGCCCGATCTCCTGTAGTCGAGGAGATCGTGGAGACTGAGAGGCGAGCCCCTGAGTTGGGCTGGTACCCTAGCGTCTTGTCCGGACATGCCGGTATCAGGCGGTATGAGGGTGATCTTCTGAAGAAGGCGATCGTTGGTAGGTCAGCAGTTTACGAGGAGAACAATCCGAGAGAGACTACCGAAGTGGACGAAATTGCCTCGGTATTAACTAAGAAGGACCTGCTCCGGATTAGAAAGGGGTTCGCTATCCCTCCGGAGTACAAGCTGATCCTTCCCGGCCCTGGGATGCGGGCGAACTCCGAACTGTCGCCGGATACGTGCATGTTTGACGTCGACTCTTTGAATGCTGGCTTGCGGTTCCCCCTGCATCCCTTCGTGTTGGAGATACTTCAGTGGTATTGCCTGGCGCCGACCCAGTTTATGCCGAACTCATGGCGCCACGTGCTCGCCTTCTTGTTGCAGTGCCACAATGCCAAGGTCGAGCCTGACTTGGTGGTCCTCCGGAGCTTGTATCGAATACACCGGATGAATAAGATGGAGCCTCGCTACTACCTGTCACCTCGGAGAGGCGTTAGGCTCATAGAGAATCCGGATTCGATAAAAGGTTGGAAGGAGAAGTTTTTCTTGTTGAAGGGGCCCTCGACGCTGGACTTTTCGAAACAGTGGAAGGTGGAGGTGCCGAAGTTCGCTAGGGTCGACCCGGTGCTGACTCCGGCCGAGGAGGAGGTGGCGGCGAAGCTCATTGCTCTCCCCATGTTGAGTTGGAGAGAAATGACTGAGGAGGTGCTACACGGGTCGGGCCTTAGTCCGATCGACCCGAGTATGCCCCTGACATCTTGTAGTAAAATTTTTTTCTTAAGTTTCTTTCTCGTTTCTCTAATTTGTTGTTTGTTTGGTTGTCCGAAACAGAAGCGCCGAAGATGGATTTTCTGGGGATGATGAACAAGCGAGGCAAGGTGGCCGATGGCAGGAAGAGGAAGAAGCCGGGCACGGGTCCTTCGTCCGGCCGCCCTACCAAGGCTCCCTCGGTAGTCACCGACCATTCCCCCGCTACTCAGGCTCCACCATTGGAGGTGGCTGCTCCCATCGACCCTTCGGCTCTGACTTCGTCTGCCGCGGCCGGTGAGGTCTTCTCCGTTTCGGCGATGCTGTCGCTCGAGGCACCTCCCCTGACGACTCAGGCCGAGGAGATTCTAACCGAGCGGCACAAGAAGCTGTTCGTCCCCGACTGGCGGGTGAAGAATCATGACGGCTTCCTCGGTGACTCTCAGATGTGTATGCAGGCCGTCAAGCATCTCGCGACCCCCAAGGACCGGGCTGCCCTGAAGGTAGGGACGACTGGCGACGACACCTTCGAGGTTGCCCGGTCGCTTATGTCGGTAAGTCTTGATTTTCCTCTCTTTATGATTTTCGTCCAAGTTCATAGCTCGGATCTAACTCCTTCTTGCCACAGGCCACTTGTCACTTCGGCCATCTGATTCAAGAGTTCGTCGAGCAGGAGCGGGAACTGAAGGCCGCCTGTGACAAGGACAGGGCAGAGAAGGCGAGGGCGGTTAGGCAGCTCGAGGCGGAGCAATGCCGCTCGGAAGGCTTGGAGGTTCGAGTCGCCGACCTCGAGGCGGACCTAGAGCGAACCAAGCAGCAGCTCGCCACGGAGGTCGCCAAAGCTGCTAAGGCTGCCGAGGAGTTGGCAGAGTCAGCGAAGGCCCTGGAGGCAGCGAAGTCGGAAAAGGATGCCGTGGCGGCAGTTATAAGGGCGGAGGTCGAGGCCGAGGTGAAGAAACATATGGCTTCGAATATGGAGAAGTCCTACGCCAGGGCGCTCGACCACGTTGAGGCTCGGGTCCCCAGCTTTCAGAGGGTCGGGTACCGGCTGTGGCCTGTCGTCAAGGCTGAAGGCGAGGAGGTCGAAGAAGACGACGAATGGGAGGAGGAGGATGAACCTCGGGATGGGAAGGCGCCAGCCGACCCCAAGACCGCATCAGTCGATCCTCGAACCGCGCCAGCCGCCCCAGGTGGACCCCTGATTCTTCGTATTTTTGTAATTTTTTCTTTAGCCTTATTGCGGATTGGCCACCGCTCTTTTAATGTGAATGAAAAGGGCTTTTCTTTGAAAATTTTGTTTCAAATTTGTCTAAGTGTCTGGCTCGGCTATAGTCTTTCAATGTGATGCCTTCGTCTTTCAGATCGTCGAACTTGATTCGGACTCCGTAGCAACTCGGCGTCGTGCGGAACTATTCAAGCGGTCTCGCGAAGCTCGTCTCGAGGGCGAGATTGACCTGATCCGAAGAGTGCTGTTCAACGTGGAGAAGAAGAACAGTGAATTACTGGCCGAGGTGCATCACTTGCCGATAGTCGAGGAAGAACTCACTGCTAAGGAGGAAGAGCTGGCCTCGGTGCTGGCCAGGCGAGACGAGCTCTCGACGAAGGTCGAACAGCTGCAGAGGGTTATAGTTGACAAAAGCATCGAGGTGACCCATCTGCGTCGCATCATAGCCGATAGTGCTGAGTACCCGGGTTCGAAAAAACTCCCTCGGCTAAAGATATCGGTGAAGGAAAACACCTTGAAAGACAAGATCGTCGAGCTCGAGGAAGAGGTCGCTCGTCTAAGGCCTCAGCCCGCGTGGGCCAACATCTGCAGCACCTCGTGTACACCCGAGGAGTGCGAACGAGGTATTTCCTTCTACGAGCTCGCGACTCGTCCTCCCGCTACAGGTCGGACCGCGGCCGATGCCCAAAGTGGCGTAGCAGTTTCCTCGAGCGGAGCCTCAGTCGGAGCCACCGTTAGAGTTAGCGGCGAAGAGGCGTCTCGGTTCGCCGGCCCAGAGACAAGCTTGGAGGTTAAGCGACGCCGACCCCGTGTGTCTCTGAATCGGAATGTCCCCCGTTCCGAAGAGGCATTGAAAAAGTCGTATTGGTCTCTCGAGTCTTTGTAACGCTCTTTTTGTGGCGACTTTGCCTAGTAAAATTATTAAATTGTTTTAATAAAATTGGAGTTCGTCTACTTGCTGTTGTGCCGTGGCTATTTTACTTTTGAAACGATCCATAAGAGCCAAAAGTTGGCTCCTTTTAATCGTCCTAGGTGTAGAACTGTCTTTTGCTGGGGATGTGCCGAAGTCTTTTTGGGCTTTGGCAGTTAGGTAGCTTGGATTTATGGCCAAACTACGTGGCGCGATCTGGCGGTGGATCATGATCAGGGCGCGAATCACGAGACAAGAGGCTCAAATTTCGAGAAAACGTTATCTTGTCGTTTTGTGGAGATGTGGCGCGATCTGAGCCGTTCATCGCGTGTTAGCACACATTTTGAGGTGATCAGACGGTGAGGCTGGCTCAACGGATTTTTTCTCCATATGTGGAGGTCGGTACCTCATCCGCCCGGTTCGGCGACTCGGTAGCTCTGCCTCTGCCGAAAGTAGCTCGGTCAAACCAGGTGTTGAACCCCGAACTGATCATTAGAGTTGAGTTCGAAGGAATTTATTCAACGGTTGTGGGAGCAATTCTGAATGGTGACGCACTCCTAGCTCGCTTAGGAGCGAGCTTGCGGAGCAGAATCGAACCAAGTGTTAGACTTTGAACTCGTCGTTAGAGTTTGTTCAACAGTTGTGGGAGCAATTCTGAATGGTGACCCACCCCTAGCTCGCTTAGGAGCGAGCTTGTGGAGCAGAATCGAACCAAGTGTTGGACTCTTAACTCATCGTTAGAGTTTGTTCAACGGTTGTGGGAGCAATTCTGAATGGTGACCCACCCCTAGCTCGCTTACGAGCGAGCTTGTGGAGCAGAATCGAACCAAGTGTTGGACTCTTAACTCATCGTTAGAGTTTGTTCAACGGTTGTGGGAGCAATTCCAAATAGTGACCCACCCCTAGCTCACTTATGAGCGAGCTTGCGGAGCAGAATCAAACCAAGTGTTGGACTCCAAACTCATCGTTAGAGTTTGTTCAACGGTTGTGGGAGCAATTTCGAATGGTGACCCACCCCCAGCTCGCTTAGGAGCGATCTTGCGGAGCAGAATCGAACCAAGTGTTGGACTCCGAACTCATCGCTAAAGTTTGTTCAACGGTTGTGGGAGCAATTCCGAATGGTGACCCACCCCTAGCTCGCTTAGGAGCGAGCTTGCGGAGCAGAATCGAACCAAGTGTTGGACTCCAAACTCGTCGTTAGGGTGAAGAGTAAAAGCAAAGAGATGCAAACAATTTTACAAGTAGAATATGAAAAAACTTTCTTTATTGATCACTAATAGTTGGCTGCTTCTAAGTTGCGAGCCATTATTACATGAGAGAAATAAAGAAAAAATACAAGTAAAAGGAGAGGAACAGTTCGACATCCCAGAATACTTAGAGAGGCGTTGATGCTCTCTCTTGGTATTTCAGAAGATGGTCGGCATTCCAAGTCCTGTGGATCTCTCTGCCTTCGAGGTCTTCCAGTCGATATGTCCCGGGCCGAACTACTTTGGCGACCTTGTAGGGTCCCTCCCAATTTGGAGCTAGTTTACTCTTTTGACTAGAAAAAGAGATGGCTAACTTTCTGAGGACCAAGTCCCCTTCTTTAAGGTCGGTAGGACGGACTCTCTTATTGTATGCTAACTCGATTCTTCTCCGATAGCTTTGTTGCCGAATGGCTGCCCTTTCACGGATCTCATCGATCAAGTCCAGATTTGCTCGGAGCTCTCTGGCATTTTGTTCTTCTTCATAAGCCATTAGGCGAGGAGAGGGTATACCAACTTCTAGGGGCATCATAGCTTCGGACCCATAGGTGAGATTGAATGGGGACTCTCCTGCGGGGGTCCGTTTTGTGGTGCGGTAGTTCCACAGCACGTTGAGGAGCTGATCGACCCATAAGCCTTTAGAGCATTTATCCAACCTCTTCTTAATACCGGAGAGGATCTGTCGGTTAGCATTCTTGACTTGGCCATTCGACTGTGGATGGGAGACGAAGGAGAAACGATGTTGGATGGCGAGGTCTTCATATAGAGCTCGGAAGGCAGCCCCGGTAAACTGGGTTCCGTTGTCTGTTATGAGGACTCGAGGGACACCGAATCGGCAGATTACGTTCTTCCAGAAGAACTGAAGTACTTTATTCTCGGTGATTGTGGCCAAGGGCTCGGCCTTTATCCACTTCGAGAAGTAGTCGATTGCCACGACTAAGAATTTGAACTGGCCGGGAGCAGGTGGAAATGGCCCTAGTAAATCCATCCCCCACATAGCGAAAGGGATAGGACTTGATAGGGAGGTAAGCGGAGCTTGTGGGAGGCGACGGATGTTGGAGTACTTCTGACAAGAGCTGCATTGCCGAACGTGCAGTTCGGCGTCTTGTAGGAGAGTAGGCCAGAAATATCCATAATGCAACACTTTGTGGGCTAGGGATCTGGACCCTGAATGTGCCCCGCCGATGCCTTCATGGAGCTCTTGCATGGCATAATCAGCTTGTTCTGGGGAGAGACATCTCAAATAAGGCCTGCCGTCCACTTGTGTGAAGGAGCGCTTGTACAGGATGCCCCCGATAAGTGTGTATCGCTCTGCTCGGGTTCTCACTCGGCGAGCTTCCTTAGGGTCTTCGGGGAGGAGCCCATCCCTCAGGAATTCAATGAGGGGTTTCATCCAATCATCTTGAAGCAAGATAGGCAGCGACTCCATCGAGTCGGAAGTTTCATCCTCTATACTTGGCTTCAGGAGTACCTCTATCAAGACGGTCTGCTCGAGACCTTGGAGGGAGGAGGAGGCTAGTTTGGAGAGGGCATCTGCCTGATAATTCTCTTCTCAGGGGATTCGCTGGATGAGAGCTTCTTCAAATAGGGCCATGAGATTCCTGACCTTGGCTAAGTACTTAACCATTCGGTCATCTAGTGCTTCATACTCGCCTAGGACCTGATTTATGACCAGCTGAGAGTCGCTAAAGATCCGGAGGTGCTGCGCCTCTGCATTGCGAGCCATTCCAAGGCCAGTTATGAGTGCTTCGTATTCTGCTTCATTATTAGAGGCCTTGAAGTTGATGCGGAGGGAGTATTGGAGGATGAAATCATTTGGGCCGGCCAGAATGACCCCGGCTCCGCTTCCCTCGTTACAAGAGGACCCATCCACATAAACCGACCAGACAGGCAGTCCCTTCATTGCTTGGCTGACCTCGGGGATGGTACTTTCAACTATGAATTCTGCTAAGGCCTGAGCCTTGATCGCGGTCCGAGGCTGATATGTTATATCATGCTGACTCAGCTCGATAGACCACTTCATAAGGCGATCGGAGGTCTCTGGCTTGTGGAGAACTTGCTTCGGCAGTTGGTCGGTAAGAACGACCACCGAATGGGACTGAAAATATGGGCGAAGCTTCCTTGCGGCCATGACTAGGGCATATGCCATCTTCTCTATTCATGGGTAGCGGAGCTCGGCATCCTAAAGTACCTTGCTCACGTAATAGATGGGCTTTTGGGTCTTATCTTCTTCCCTCACGAGAACGGCGCTGAGGGTCTGCTCGGAGGTTGCTAGGTAGAGGTAGAGGGGTTCACCAGGAATTGGTTTGCTGGGGAGAGGAGGATTGACTAGGTAAGCCTTGAGCTAGTCGAATGACTCTTGTTGCTGCTGACTCCACTCGAAGCCTTTAGCCCCCCTGGGAGCCTTGAAGAAGGGAAGGCACTTCTCCCCTGACTTGGAAAGGAAACACCCTATGGCTGCTAGGCGACCTGTGAGCCTCTGAACCTCTTTAACATTCTTTGGGGGAGCCATGTCCAATATGGCCTTGATCTTTTCGGGGTTCACTTCGATTCCTTTTTGGCTGACCATAAAGCCTAGGAATTTCCCCGACGAGACTCCGAACGCACACTTGTTCGGATTGAGCCTCATATTGTGTCTCCTGAGTACGTCGAATGCCTCTTGCAGATCGACCACATGATCGGCCTCATGGATGCTCTTCACAAGCATATCGTCAACATATACCTCCATATTTCGGCCGATTTGTGCTTGAAAAACCATGTTGATGAGGCGTTGATAGGTGGCACCTGCATTTTTCAAACCGAAGGGCATTACCCTGTAGCAGTAGAGGCCCTGATCGGTTACAAAGGAGGTCTTCAGGATATCCGGGGGAAACATACGGATCTGATTGTAGCCTGAGAAGGCGTCCATGAAGCTGAGGAGTTCATGGCCCGAAGTGGCGTCTATCAAAGTATCGATACTTGGTAAAGGGAATGGATCTTTGGGGCATGCCTTGTTGAGGTCGGTAAAGTCGATACAAATCCTCTAGGTCCCATTGGACTTCTTCACCATCACCACATTCGACAGCCATTCGGGATAGTTTACCTCTTGTATGAACCGGGCCTTCAAGAGCTTGTCCACCTCATCTTTTATGGCTAGCTGGCGCTCGGGGGCAAACTTGCGCCTCTTCTGTTGGACCGGTTTGGACCCCGGAGCAACGCTGAGGTGGTGGACCAAGAGCTCTTCGAAAATTCCGGGCATGTCTGCAGCTGACCAAGCAAAGAGGTCTCGGTTCCTTCGGATGCACTGGACTATGTCGGAGCATAGGGCGGATGGAAGGTTCTTTCTAACAAAGAACTTTCGGCTTGGATCCTGCTCAGAGAGGAGCACTTCCTCCAACTCATCTACCGGCTCAGACGTTGGTCGGGCAACATCTTGGGGGATTTCCAGAGTTTCGAGGGAGAGGACTGGACCGAGGGTAGAGGTCATGTAGCATTTGCGGGCCATTTCCTGGTTGCCTTTTACTTTCCCTACTCCTGCCCGAGTGGGAAACTTCATCTTGAGGTGATAGGCGGAAGGGACGGCTTCAAGAGCTGCTAAGCCGGGGCGACCCAAAATGACATTGTAAGCTGCGGGGACATCTACGACCATAAAGTCCATCGACTCTGTTCGGGTAGTAGGAGTTTTGCCAGCAGTTACGTCGAGGGTGATCACCCCTTCAATAGTCACTGGCACTCCCGTGAACCCATGGAGCGTGTAGCCGGCGGGGTTGAGTCTATCTTGTGATAGTTTGAGGCCTTTGAAAGCGGTGAGGAAGAGGATGTTAACGGAGCTGCCATTGTCCACCAGGATCCTCTCCACTTTAAAGTTTGCCATGTGGAGGTTGATGACGAGTGCGTCACAATGGGGGGTTCGGACCCCTTCAAGGTCTTCATCTGAGAATGTGACGGGCACTCCGAGGCCTTTATGAGGAGGGGTGGCGCGAACCGAATTGACTTCCCTTATAAACTCTTTTCGAGAGGAGTTGGAGGAGCCCCCCATTGGGCCTCCATGAATGAGGTGTAGGACACGCTCCTCTTCGAAGTCGGGCGTTTCATCGCGTTCATGACGCTTGTTAGCCCCCCGAGGCGGGGGAGGAAGATCGGCTCGGTCCTTTCTCACGAACTTGGTTAGCTGCCCCCTCTGGATGAGGGCTTCTATCTCATTCTTCAGGGCCCGACAATCATTGGTGTTGTGGCCATGGTCCCGGTGATAACGGCACCACTTCTCTTTATCCCTCTTCTTGTTAGGGGTGTTCATTTTAGGTGCAGGTGGTATCACCCCCTCCTTCTCAACTTCCATGAGAATTGTGGAGATATTGGCATTAAGGGGAGTAAACTTTTCAAATCTGGGAGGAGGTTGGCGCTGGCCGCCATTATCCTTCTGGAGCTTCTTGGCCTCTTCCTCCTCTGTTCCCTTTCTCTTAGACCCGGAGGAAGACCCCTCCAAATTGGGGCGGTGCTCAGCTTCCTCGGCCTGAATATACTTTTCGCTCCGGAGGAGGAGGTTAGAGAAGTTCTGCGGGGGCTTCTTGGCGAGGGAGGAGCAGAGGCTGGAGTTGAGGACATTGGATTGGAATAGTGCTGTAGCGACCGACTGGTCGAGGGATGCTATGGACCTGGCTTCCGCTGTGAACCTTTTCACATAGTCTCTCAGCTTCTCACCCTTCTTCTGGTTGAGGTAGAGCAGCGAAATGCTGGTCTTCTCAGTTCGGCGGCTACTCACGAAGTGGGTGATGAAGAGGGTCTCAAATTGCTCGAAGGAGAATATTGAGGATGGGGCACGGCGAGAGTACCATTCTCGAGCCGGATCCTTGAGAGTAGCGGGGAAGGTCTTGCATAGTAGAGCATCAGAAGCTTGATGGATGAGTATGAGGGTCTTGAAGCTTTCGATGTGATCGACGGGATCAGTCTCCCCGGAATAAGTCTCGAATTGAGGAGGTTTAAAGCCAATTGGTATGGGCGCCTCCATTATGGTTCGGGAAAAAGGGGGTCGGCTGGGGCGAAGGGTCCTTCCTCTAAGCTCTTCTTCACGGTCTAACTGACCCAAGCGCCTCTCCATCTCGTGGAGACGGCGGTAGACAGCGTCATCCCTTCGACGGTAATCAACCGAGCCTCTAGACTCGTCTTCGTACGAGGAGGAGCGAGGGCTACGACGACGGTAGCTCCTGGAGCGGCGAAGGCTAGGAATGTGCCGGGGGTTGCCAGGAGCTGGGGGAGGAGTTAGGGACCGTCGGCGAGGACTTCGGACCGGAGGAGGACTAGGAATCCTTGGAGCATTGGTCTTGTTGGGACGGAGATTGAGAGCTTGTAGGATGGTTGCTTGGAACTGCTGGAACTCGACACGGGTGATGGGTGCCTCATCGTTCCTTGGATGTTGTCGACCGGCAGGGAAATGGGGTCTTCTCCTGTAATGCTCGGGGGTTTCTCTTCGCCCCCTTCGGGTCAGGGACCTTCTGTAGTCTCAGCGGTGAGGAGATCGCTCATCCGGACGTTGTTGGCAGGAGGCTCCCTCTCGGGCCTGCTTTTCATCTAGACGGCGGTGAAGATCCTCATCCTTCTGTCGATTGATGATGGTGTTGCGAAGGTCGGAAGCTCGAGGGCTGTGGGAGGCCATAGAATCCGAAGAGGCATTGTGGATGGAGACGTGGTCCTGATGGAGAGGTTGTTTCTGCGGGTTGGGATGCGAGACTCCAGCACCGGCATGTTGAGGACCGGGGGGACCCTTAGGAGGTTGTTGATTCTGAAGAGGAGGCTGGTCCTGTTGGAGAGGGTCCTCGACTTGAGGCGGAAGTTGCCCCTGCTGCTGAGCGGGTTGGATGGGAACTTCCTGCTGCTGATCAGGGGGGTTGGGTCCACGATTGGACCCTCGGGATCTTACTTTCCTAGGAGGCATGGCTGGAGAGGATATGACCAACGGGAAGAGGAGAGGCTGCTATTCGTTTGATTTCCACAGACGGCGCAAATCTGTTACCGCTAAATCTGGTGTTGGGGCAAACAGATAGTATTTGTGGATTCTTGGAAAACTTGAATAGCAAACCTGAACCTATTCCGCCGTAGTTTGACCGTTGACTCCCGCCGTTCACCTGCAAAAAGTGCGAGACACCGGGGTTGATCCCGGCGACGCACCCTCCGATGCTCAAGTCAGTAATCAGGAATGATTATGAAAGAGCGTAAATTGGCAAAAGATTGATTACCACTTAATGGAGATGGATGGGGGGTATTTATAGCCGCCTTAGGGATCAGATTAGGAATGTAATCCCTGTGATCAGATAAGGAATGTAATCCCTAATCCCCAGTGAAAGGATAGATGTGAATCAGGGCCGTTGATTAGTATTAATCAGAAACCCTAATTCTATCCTGCTGGATCGGGTTTGTTGTGGGTAGAAACTTGCACCCAGTGGGAGATGGATCCGTTTGCGTGTTAGTGGATCTTCGAGAAGGAGACCCAGTTCCCGCTTCGGGCCCATTGGTAGGTGAAATTACCATTTTACCCCTAAGCTTTAAGATTCATTCTTGATTTGGACAGTTCCGATTTAACCCCATTTTTAGCCATATCAGTATACTATATATATTTTTATACTCTTTGAAAATTACGAGGTGTCACTCGCACTCCGAAATTTATTTTGAAAATAAATACGCTTAAATACGTTTACCGAAAATACCTGCGTCGCACGTAAAACATGAAAAATAAGAAATTTGGTTTTATCAACGGAAAATGTTAAAGATAATAAAATATAACATAAGAAAAATATATTTATTAATTTATACATATTCCACGCCGAAATTTCTACGTACATAGGAAACACGTGTGTTTCACGTACAAAAATTATTTTAATCAAAATAGGGGGAAATGAATTTCCGTTTTATACAATATATTTGAATACCAAAAATAAATAATTTAAACACGTAGAAAATATTGCACGTAGCGGTGAAAATACATATTCGACACGTGCATCAAAAATACGTAAAAAGCACATAAAAATACAGAGATGGAAATATTGTATTTGAGTTGAAACAAATAAGATAAAATCAATACAGAAAATGCATAAAGAGCCGAAAAACAAAATACATGGTGAAAACACGTTACAAAATACACGTGCATAACACATGAGGGCAAAATTGTAATTTCCAATTTTGCAGGGTATTACAGTTAGTGACATCATTAGGATAATAACTTATGGCTATTACTACTTAGCCTTTATTTATTATCATTTTCTCGCCAAAAGGGAAGAATTGGTATTAGGGGTGATACCCTATGATCCAACTCGTCCTATAGGCCAACACTAGGCGGTGTTATTGGTTGTACCCTTCCTGTCAAAGGGATACGGTCTGTGCCTTTTCACGAGTTGGGAGCACGGGATCCGTATCTCGTCTGTAAATTTCTGAAGTTCCATGATAAGGGCGGGAGCGATTCCTGTCGGAGCTAGGGGATGGACCCCCGGAACTCCGTCATGCTCTAGATCAAGAGAGGCAAACAAGCCATAGACTATGGTCTATCTGCTAGTGTGCCACAGGGGATGCTTCTTGAGTGAGGTCGGAGCTAACCTGCGCTATGGATATCCTACATTTGTCAGATTTTTTAGTGAGGTCCGGTATGCCGAGTATTAGTGGCAAACATAGACACCATGAGCGTACTGCGAATGGCAAGATTAGACCGTTCCAGGGCAACCTCATCAGTCACACTGTATCTTCAGAAACATGTTGAGTACAAGAGTAGAATTCATAGCACGGGTTCAAATTCCTATATATAAAGAAACAGCTTGTTATGGACGTATGTAGTATGGGATGCATACTGTTCTGGAGACTTGCTTGCATTAGAATAAGAGCATCTTTGCATTAGTTAATCGTGCATTAGAGTCTAAGTCATAGCATATACTGACACCTCAATTATATACACACGTTTCTCTTTTCATCAATCTGTTTGTTTAAAGTTGAGAATCATTGCTAGTCATCAGGCTTAAAGCGTCATTATATGTACTGATGTCCTCATTTCAATAGGTATTGGATTACAAAGCTACAGGTACAAGATTCAGGAGGACTCAAGGCAAAAGAAGCAAAGTGTTGATTTATTTCAGTTGTAATTTATAAATTGTTAAGAAGCATCCAAGTGGAAGTACCAAGTGTTATGGATTATTCATTGTACTTTGATGTAATTTTTATTTGAAAGTTTGTAACACTTGGGCTTGTATGGCATTATTGTAACACTGATATAATGTATTATAGTTTTATAACATCCGGACTTGTAATACATTTGTGTTGAATAAAAAGTTTTAAATTTTCCTGTTTTTCTGTGTATTATGGCTAATTGAAGGAGAAGATTCTGGCTGATATCACGGTTTCCCAGTGCATGGAAATCGGGACGTTACAACCGACCCCCGGGGCTTCGTGCCTCAGGGACAGAGGTGTCGAGCATCGAGTGTCGAGCGGGGCCAAACAGCTAGTAATCAGTTCGAGGTTCATGCCGAGTATCGATCGTCGAGTGGGGCCAACAGATAGTAGCCAATTTAAGGAATATGCCGAGCATCGAGTGTAGCGTAGCTTGTGAAAATGCTTGCCATTGGCTTGAAGAACATGCCGAGCGCCGATCGACGCGTTCTTGTTGAAAAAGTTTGTTGTTGGCTCGAGGAACATGCCGAGTGTCGAGCGTAGCTTGGGTTGTGGAAAAACTTGCTACTGGCTGAGGAACATGCTGAGCGTCGAGTGATGCGTACTTGATGAAAAGACTTGTTGTTGGCTCGAGGAACATGCCGAGTGTCGAGCGTAGCGTAGCTTGTGGAAAAGCTTGCTGCTGGCTCGAGGAACATGCCGAGCGTCGAGTGATGTGTAGCTTGTGAAAAAACTTGTTGTTGGCTTAAGGAACATGCCGAGCATCGAGCGTAGCGTAGCTTGTGGAAAATCTTGTTGCTGGCTCGAAGAACATGTTGAGCGTCGAGCTATGCATACTTGATGGCCGAGCATCGAGCGACATGTAGCTTATGAAAAACTTGTTGTTGGCTCAAGGAACGTGCCGAGTTTCGAGCATAGCATAGTTTATGGAAAAGCTTGCTGCTGGCTCGAGGAACATGCCGAGCGTTGAGCAACGCGTACTTGATGAAAAAGCTTGATGTGAGCTCGAGGAACATGTCGAGCATTAAGCGACGGGTAGCTTGTGAAAATACTTACTGTTGGCTCAAGGAACATGCCGAGCGTCAAGCGACACGTCCTTGTGATAAAACTTGTTGCTGGCTCGAGAAACGTGTCGAGCATCGAGTGTGACCAAACAGCTAGTAGCTAGCTAGAGGTTAATACTGAGCATCGAGCGACGCATACTTGGTGAAGGAGTTCATGCTTACTGTGATTGTATTGGACACATGTATTGCATGTGCAATGCTGACATCACGGTTGTGATCGAGGCATCGAAATCTTATCCACCGTTAGATTTAGATGATTTAGATTGGGTGGCTGAGATTGTTTGTGGATATCGAGATGCCATGAAGCTGTCTATATATCCCCTCACCGCTCTCATTTTTCACTTTGCTTTTTCTCTCTAGTTCTCAGAGTTTCTCTCTAGGAACTGTTCAGTAATCGGCGACTATCTTTACGATGAATTTTTTGGCAGCAATCACAGGTTAGTATATTTAATATTGTGTCGATGACTCGATCTGGTTCTTCTGCCTCTACGCTGCTCAGGGCGATGGGGATCGCCTTTCCGACTCCTCGTCCTGGGAATTTAGTGAAAAGGTCTACACTATCACACTGCTTCACAGTCGTAAGTCGTTCGTGGTGGAATCAAGCAACTCAGACTGAGTTGTAGAGGTGGCAGAGGTGGTTGATGAGGGTAAATCGGTCGACGCGGGCGTGGAGAACGAGGAGGAAGTGGAGGGAGTTGAAGATACCAAGCAAGGTGTGGAGGATGTGGTTGGAAGAGGGGTTGGTGATGAGGATGAGTACGAGATGTAACACCACGATTTTTTTAAAATACCGAGAATACCCATTTTTATATCTCTGGAGTGGTGAGAATTATTTTTGGGGTATTTTTATTTTAAATATTGATATTGGTGTTGATATTTGTGTTGGATCGGTATTATTGATATATTGGAGTTATAAGTTGAGTTTTATGAGAAGTATTATTGCTTTTTTTAAAATAAAATTTTGGAGGATGATTATGAGATAATTTAATGTATTTTACATTGTTAGTATTTTTAAAGCGTAGAGTTAAGGTTTATTTGTAATATTATGAAGGTTAGGGGGGTAATAACCCTTATTAATAAATTTATAATTTTCACTACCCCCCCCCCCCCCTTTCCTTCTTTTCTTCTTCTTCTACTCTCGACGACCTGGACAGCAAAATAGAAACCCATTTCAGCCTTGACTTTTCCCCATCCAAATCCGCTCCAATTTTTCATGGTTTTTAAATTAATTTGAGGGGATGACTAAGTTGAGGGTACTCTAGTTAGTGGTGGAGTCGATTTGGAGAAAAGACTTAGTGAAGGTATATCTCTTTGAAATTATTTGTGTAATTTCTTATGCTTTTAATTTCTTTTACTTAGAAATAGAGTATAGAGTTGGTTAGAGGTTTATTTCGACGTTAGAGTCAAGAAATTAACAAATTATTGGAGATTTTGTAAGTTGCACATAAATTAGGGGTTTTGGTTTATAAATGGAAAGTAAATATATGAGAATTATCTCTTTCATAGTAGTACAAAATTTTATTGAGCCATTAGAATAATTTGGGGGTGATTTTAGTAATTGTTTGGGGATAAAAATCCCGTATGAATTTGAATGTTACGTGCATCGCACGTGTGCATGTCAGGCATTCAATAAAACGCCTGAGTGACATTAGGATTAGTGTTATTATTTCCTGTGGCTGGTTTGGATGTTTTGAGCCCTAATTGCTTTGGAATTTGATAGTAGGAGATGTTAGCGACTTCGGATGCGGGATGGAGAAGTGGTGCTTCGCGTCTTTGCAGGATATTATGTGAGTATGATACAATTATATATTCTTTATGTTATAGAAATTTCGGGGTCTTCCGACCTATATAGTATTAATTATGGCCAAGTTTAATTTTAAAAAGTAAAATACGGATTTTTAATGAGCTACATGGGTTTTTGTGAGATTTTGAGATAGTAATGATTTTGGATATATGAAGCATGATATTTGGGTTAATATGATGTGTTGAGGTGTTGTAGTATATGAAATTTTGGGTATAATATTGGCTATATATATGTAATATGCTGTTTATATAAGGAATGATAGCTATATGTATTGATTTAATTATAAATTTTGGGTATATAACCCGATGAAAATGACATATATATATTTGTTGTTATGATGTATTTGACCTATTTGGTGCATATGTGTGATATATATGGGTTGTAATGAATTGAGGTATCATAATTGATGAAATTAATGAGTGAGTGTATGTATAATATAGTGATGTTTAAAGTGAAACTAATGGACAGTCATATGATCTAATTATCTACTTAGTGTGGCATGTCCCTAAGAGATTATAGTGTGAGTAAATAAATACTTTGGTGTGTTTATAATACGGAATAATATGGGGTAATAATCTTATAAATGAAATAATCAGATGTATGTGAACATGTGAGTTAACGTGATAATAAATCGCGTTGCTAAAGTTAAAGATGTGGTAAACTATTGAACTGAAAGATGAGATATTGAGTGGTGATAAAATGAGATAAAGTGATGAAATGAAACTGATAATAACAAATAAATTTGGTTGACCAGTACCTATAGAAAATTCTAGGGGTTTGGGCTAGACCTCCTAATACCCAAGGACCGGCTTGGGGTGCGATGTTTATTACCCAAACTATGTTTGGGGTGCGGTGTTTTTATCGCCCAAGCTATCGTCTTGAGGCTCGGTTATTACCTAGCTCTGCTGGGGTGCGGTGATATTCTCTCGATGACAGATGTCACGAGGAAGTACCCTAGTGAAACTAGGGGTGCGGTGTTTTCTTTCCCTCGTTGGCTTTGCCACGAGGAAGCACCCTGCGTCGCTGGGGTGCGGTGTTTTCTTTTCCCTCGCTATCTTCGACCGGGAGGAAGTACCCAAGTTCTACTGGGGTGCGGTGTTTCCCTTGCTGACATAGACTGAGAGGAAGACATAGCCTCGGACGTGTTAAACTCTGTGTGAGCATTGATCCGTGTGTTTTTACTGGACTGCCGGCTTTCAGTATATTAGGATATTGTGGCTCACTGGTCAATAATTCAATAAAATGAATAAATGTGGAATGAAGGGGAAAATGAGAAAGTAAATGAAAGTGAAATGTGAATGAGAAAGAGAAGAAAGTAATTGATGTGAAATAAAATAAGAAAGTGAAGTAAGTATCTGAGTGGAAATGAATAAGTAGAGTGAAAGAAAATGTATAAATATATATATGAAGATGAGCATGAATGAATGTGATCCATGAGTATGCAAATGTAAATGAATGGTAAAAGAAGTATGTGGTTAAATAAGTATGAAAAACGATATAATTGCATTATACAATTATAAATGAAACTAAATAGATGGTGATGTGAAGATATTCATGAAATGAAGAGCATTGTGTTATGTGATTAAATACGAGAAGTAAAGAAAGTATATATATATGATATAATACTATAATGAATGATAATAAAGTAATATGTAATATGAGAATGGTTATTAAACGAAAAATATGTTATAATATGAGTTAATGCATCTTGGAATTGTGTCGATGAACTACTCGCCCGCTATTTTCATGGGAATAGTGGAAACTACCTGCCTTGACACAACTTCTAGGGTGAGTTGGCAGGTTATTGATATAATTGTTGTATTGCGAGATGGAAACAAAAGTAAAGTAAATTGAAAATGGGAATGAAAATAAAGTAACATTTCAAGCTATCGGCTTGAGTTGTGATGATTATTACCTAGCTTGTCTGGGGTGCGGTGTTTTCTTTCTGTCAATGACAAGATGTCGCGAGGAAGCACCCAGTTTATCTGGGGTGCGGTGTTTTCCCTGGCTGGTCTAGGCCAGGAAGAGGACGTAGCTTCGGGAGTGTCAGACTCTGCGTGAGCAACTTCCCGCATGTAAATGTTTGTGTATGGAAATGGATATGAGAATGATAAGTGATATTGAAGAGAATGAGTGAAATAAAAGGTATGGAGTTTGTATGGGTTGCGAATGAAAAGAAAGTAAGTGATAAGTGTGTGATGAAATAAGAATGGAGATAAATAATGAATGTTTTAACCTTTATACGATGAAACGGAATGTATGTGTATACAGCAAAGGAAATAAGTTAAGTTATGAAGTAAAAATTGTGTTTTGCTTTAAACAGAAAGTGTGGTGATAGCTATACGTATATAAAGCTCTGATATGGTGCAAGAATGTGATATTGAACTTTATACTTGATATTATGATAATTATTAGTAACGGAGTGAAGTAATCAATTTTTGGGAATGAAAGTTGTAATTTATATATATATATATATTATATATTGGGAATGTGGTGTGATTAAGAGATGGGAAAATCGCTTTGTTTAATTGAATGAAGAATAATAGTGATATGTGGAATTTGAGATTCGAGCTTAGGAACTACCGCCCGCTATTTCGAGCAAATAGTGGGAACTATCTGCCGGGGTTCGAATCTCTCAGTAAAGCTAGGATAGTGAGATGAATGAGGTGGGTTTGCAATAACTATATTGTGGGCTAGTTGATAATATGGTTTTATTATAATTTCAAATGTACAATTACTCTCGGGTATTTCATCACCATGATGATATTTTCAAAGTTTCTATTTTCTTTTAGTTATTTATTTGAAGTTAAGTTATATTTGATTATACTCACACCAGAAATGGCTAACCCCTTAGTGTTTAAGGGGTTAGGGGAGTCCCAGGAATACCCTAGATCCCCTACTATTGCAGGTCCTCAGTAGTGCAGAGGTGAGGCATGGAATTTAGTGGAGTGGGTTCTTTTATTTTTACAAAATTTTATGTATAAGTTTAGTTATATAAATAGTGAAATTTATGGTTTAAATTGTATTTTGAATGTATAAGTACGTGGATGACGATAATGAGTGTAGTGTAGGGTGGTATGATATGTTTTTGACCCGTACCCATCTCGTTGTGGAGTACCGGGCCCTGTGGTATGTTTTATGAGTTCTTTTCTTAAAAAATTACTATGTTTTCGAAGAAATTTATAGTTTTTATTTAATAATTGATATTCTATTATGAGTTCGACCCCCAGAACATGATATTTATATTGCCTGTGTGTTTCTGCTCATTTTGACCTGGGGAGCCCATGAAAATATTGCTTGTGCTATGAGCTATGGAATTTAGAGCAGAATTTCATAAGCTTTTTATGTTTTGGGGCAGAAATTTCAGGGGAAACTTTGCCAAAATTTTATTTGAAATATAACTATCTTAGTTTATGTTTAAAGTGGCATAGAAATTGAAAAAATTAAATTTTGAGTGTTAGAATGGGAAAAAAAATTTGGGGTGTTACAACGAGGTTATGGAAGTCGGTCCATCGGGTGAGGCCCCTAATCTGAAACCGTTGGCAACGCCATCCCCCCACCCCCCAAAGGCTCTTCGCATTCGAGGGAGGAGGATGAAGTGGACCCTCCCGGACAGTCCGTGTAATGCTCCGCCCCAATACTCCAGCAATTTTTATTATTTTTAGAAGACAAATTAATACTTATAGTACAACTGCCCACCACAGGCTGCCTCTCAAAAGATGGTTAACCAATTAGGTGACTCTTGATCATAGGCAATTATATTTATATTATATTATTCTAGTAATATTCTCGATATGGGACAATCTCAAATTCTGCTCTCCCTCTAATCCCATGACACAAGGAGAAGCCCTAGTGGGCCCCATCCTAATATGCCACGTCACCGAACCAACCAAGATAATGCTCTGTCTTTCTCAACTGAAACCCAGGTGGATCCCCCATAGGGTGACGTCATGATGACGTCACCTCCTCAACACAACACAGCACACAACGTGCTGTTTCTTATCTCTTGCCGAGGCCCCCCCTTTCAACCTCCTCTCTCCTACTATATATATATATTATATATATTCATTATACTATTTAGAAATTACAGGGTATTAAATACACCACACCTTTAGAAATCAGCGTCCTCGCTGAGTACGGGGCATGCCATCTAACGCAGGATCCTTTCTTTCTAGCCGATGTGGCATCGTCCTCGATCCCGGAGATTAGTCACTCTCAATACCGCAGATCATACCCGATCCCGGAGATCAGTGACTCTCAACACCGCGGATCATACTGAGGCCCTCTTCCACACCCGGTGTCGAAAGTCGGCTCTGATACCATTTGTAACGCCCCGCTTCAATACTAAGATAATTTGTTTTATTTTTAGAAAACAAATTAATACTTATAGTACAACTGCCCACCATAGGCTACCTCTCAAAAGGTGGTTAACCAATTAGGTGACTCTTGATCATTAGACAATGTCAAATTCTTCTCTCCCTCACATCCCGTGACACAAGGAGAAGCCCTAGTGGGCCCCATCCTAATATGCCACGTCACCTAACCAACCAAGACAGTGCTCTTTCTTTCTCAACTGAAACCCGAGTGGACCCCATAGGGTGACGTCACGATGACGTCACCTCCACAACACAACATAGCACACAACGTGCTGTTTCTTATCTCTTACCGTGGGCCCCCCTCTCAAACTCCTCTCTCCTAATATCCTAATTAATATATATATATATATATATATATATATATATATATATATATATATATATATATATATATATATATATTATTATTATTATTATTATTATTATATATTCATTATACTATTTAGAAATTACGGGGTATAACAGTCCGGAACAGCCGGATGAACTTCAGCAGTCGGGCTCCATTAAGATATATCCGGACGATGTCGAAGATTTAGTTTGGTATGGGGTGCAACCTTCTTTGCCTAGCCGACCAAAGATCAGGATAGACAAGACGCAGAGTGTTTTGATGTGCAGCAACCTACCGCTCATACGGGTGTGTTGATTCTTGATTTTGATGATTACGATACAATGCAAAGTTTGTTGTACTACTTCTTATATATTACAGGATATACACAAAGGCAAAATGTTCTAACAAGCTTTACAAGGTTCTTAAAAAAAGTTGATCAATCAAAGTTACAAACAAAGCTCTTATAGCTAATTGATCAAGAAAGGTACAAGGTTGCCAGCTTCAAAGAAAAAGACAAAGGCTAAAGCTCCATCTCAAGACTCAAGACAAGACCTATGCTTCAATATGTTATATTAAGTGTCTTGTAACAATTGTAACTTTTTTATTTCTTCGAGTCTTAGAAATTCTGTAATAGCCTTGTCACACACACTCACACATATCTTTAAAATAATTGAGTGTTTTTCAAACTTAAAAAGATCGAAACAGGATTGAAAAAGCTCAGCTGTTAAGTACCAGTCGACTGTTATTAGGCACCAGTTGACTGTCCTAGTACGAAACTGTCTGAACTTATTCAAACTCTGACTAGTCGACTCATAACGGCAACTGTTCAAGTCGTTTCGACAGTTTACTGATTTCAAAACTTGATTTTTCGAATTCAAAAGTTTTATTTCTGTTGGTTGACAGTTGGTACAACTGCTTCTCAACGTCCAGTGATTCTAACTCTATAAATAGAGTGTAGAAATCACATGGAAAAGGTTACAACAAGACAATACTCTTTTTTACAAGCTTTTAAGTACTTATTTTCAAAAAGAGAACAAAAGTTCACAAGCTTTCAAATCCGCTAAGTTTTTGGTTCTCTGAAATCAGTCTAGTATAACAGTGATTTGGTTTTAGACTGATTTCGGAAGTTGACCTAATAGCCACGCACAAAATCACATTCACAACAAGGTTATAGGTTGATTGTAAACTTTTTGTTGTTGTTCTTCACTCTCGGGTTGTGAGAGTGGTTCCTCTCGGTTGGAAAGTATGGCTCTAGGGTGTAGAGTCAGGTTTTCACTCATGGTGGAAGAGTGGGTTGCTTTCTCTAGTAGTGAGAAAAGACTACGGGTTGGACAAGGTTGTTGTTTAATGCCGTAGGGTATTCTTGTACATTTTTCAAGAATAGATGGAAAATCTCAAGTGGGTTGCTTGGGGACTGGATGTAGGTCAGGAGGACCGAACCATAATACATCGTGTGTACTCTTTGGTTGTATTTCTCTGAACTTGCATTTCATTTACTTGCTTTTTAAAGTTCTCTGTGAAACTTGTTTGGACAGTCGACTGTGTCCCTTTTTAAGTCGACTGATCAAACTTGTACTACATTCTCTCTGAAAACTTGTCTGGTAAGTCGACTAGTTCTTCTATAAGTTGACTGATCAGACTCGTCATAAAATACTCTTCTTAACTGTCGCCCCACTCGACTGGTTTCTCTTTTCAAGTCAACTGGACTGAAGAAAAGTTCAATTTCGCAATTATTTTTATAAAACACTATTCACCCCCCCTCTAGTGTTTCTTGCCTTGCCTACGGGATCCAACACTTGGTATCAGAGCCTGGTTGAGTGCAATGACAACTACTTCTAATGCAAATCAATACCATGAAGGCCACCCCTCTTCGATGGAATCAATTACAACTATTGGAAGTGTAGAATGAAGATCTACCTTCAGTCCACCAACTATGAAATATGGAACATGACGGAGACCGAGTACACCGCTCCTACCATTCCATATACACAATGGAATGACGACATGAAGAACCAAACAATGAACAATGCAAAGGCGATGAACACGCTATTTTGTGCCCTTACAAAGGAGGAGTTCAACCGTGTGTCCAATGCAACAACCGCACATCAAATTTGCCACACACTCGAGATAACTCATGAAGGAATAAATAAAGTAAAAGAATCTAAAATATATGTTCTTATTCACAGGTTTGAAATGTTCTGCAAGAAGGAGAATGAGAATGTGTCCGAGATGATTACAAGGTTCACAGAAATTACCAATTCACTTGTGGCACTTGGAAAGACGTACACTCAAGCCCAGATGGTGAGGAAGGTACTTCGTGCACTAACTCCCGAATGGGAGAAGAAGACTACCACCATAGAAGAGGCCAATGATTTAACACAACTTTCTCTTGAGAATCTTGTGGGAAATCTTATGGCTTATGAGGTACAACTTGAAGAGATCAAGAAGGATACCGAAACACAACAATCAAAGAAGAAGATATTAGCATTCAAAGTCATGTCAGACTCCGAGGATGAAGAAGAAGATGAGGAAGAGATTGTCATGTTCACGAGAAAGTTCAAAAAGTTCCTAAGAAAAGGTAAGTTTAATTTAAAATCTAAGGAATCTAATGAACCTCCAACTTATTTCAGGTGTAACAAGACAGGCCATATGAAGAAGGATTACCCACTAGAGAACACAAAATATAAGGAAAAGACGTCCAACTTCAAGAAGGACAAGTACACAAAGAACAAGTTCGTGAAGAACAAAAAGGCATACCAAGCAACTTGGGATGACAGCGATTCTTTGTCGGAAGAAGAAATTGATGAGACAAACGAGGTTGCAAACGTGTATTTTATGGCGTCACAAAATCAAGTAATGAGTATGATTGTAATGATTTACTTGATGCTTTCAATGAAATTTTTCAAGAACTTAAAAAAAAGATTAGAGTTAAGAACTTAAAGAAAGTTAATCAAACACTTTCTCAATGATAAAGAAGTAAAATCCTTAAATTCTCATTTTTCTAGTTTAGATATGGATCTTGAGTCTCTAAAGAAAAATTATGAAGAGATATTATCTAAATTTAATAAAGGAAAAGAAAATTTAAATGATGTTCTTCAAAATCAAGTGCAGTCTAGTCAAAAGTTTGGACTTGGTTTTAAAAATTCCCTTGAAAAATCTCATTCTTCTAAGAACACTAGTGTAAATAAACCTGTATCTATTTCCAGTGTTAAGCATAAACTTTATGATTTTTTTGAAAAGCCTAAAACTGTAAGTTTTCATGATAAAGGCAAATCTAAAGTTCAGACAAGTCGACTGCACCCAGCCACCAGTCGCATGTCCAGAGGTACTGAGTCTCATTCATGGAGACAAATTCCTCTGATAAGTCAACCTATACTACCTCCTAGTCGACTGAATAATAGTAAAAGTCGACTGAAAGGTGCTGTAAAGTCGACAGGACAGAGCAAATATGTATGGGTTCCGGTCAACCTGAGTTCGAAAGATAAATTGCTTATATTAATTCATATATGCTTACTGTATGTAATTCTGCTAATTTTATGTCTGCTTAAGGTGGAAAATCAAATTCATAATGGGTTTGGCTTCCCACAAACTAATCTATTTTGGACCCAATGAAAAGGGTATCATATTCATATTGAATATTTTATAGGTACCTAAGAGAGATCGTTGGATACTTGACAGCGGATGCTCGAAGTACATGACTGGTCATGCCAACCTCCTATCTTCCATACAAAATATCGATGGAGGAACAGTCACATTTGGTGACAACAATAAAGAAAAGGTCATAGGAATTGGTATGTTCGGTAAACACACTAACCCATCTATAGAAGATGTCTTATTAGTTAGTGGACTTAAGCATAACTTGTTAAGTATTAGACAACTTTGTGATAAGGGTTATAAGATCATGTTTGAAAAAGATGCATGTTTAATTTATGATTCTACCATGCAAAATATAATTTTTCAAGGTTTTAGGAAAAATGGCATTTATGAATTGTGTTTAAAAGCATATGAGTTTTAGAATGATTTTTGCTTAGTAGTTTCTAATAATGATTTTTGGCTTTGGCATAGACATTTTGGCCATGTGAATATAAAAAATCTCTCTAAATTGTCTAAGTACAACCTAGTTAAAGGGCTGCCAAGACTATCCTTTAAAAAGGATAAGTTATGTGATGCATGTCAACTAGGTAAACAAATTAAATCTACTTTTAAAACAAAAGAAGTAATTTCTACTAGTAGGCCGCTCGAATTAATTCTCATGGATTTATTTGGCCCTACTAGAGTTGCTTCTTTAAATAAAAGTATGTATGTTTTTGTTTTAGTAGACGATTTTTTACGATTCACTTGAACTTTCTTTCTAAAACATAAGAATGATGTTTTTGAAGAATTTGTTAATTTTTGTAAACGAATTTAAAATTAAAAGTCTCTAACCATAGTCACTATTAGAAGTGATCATGGTGGAGAATTTGAATGAAACGTTTGCAGAATATTGCAACAAGAATGGTATAACTAGAGCTTCACCACAAAATGGAGTGGTTGAAAGAAAAAATAGGACTTTGCAAGAATGTGCACGTACCATGCTTGTTGAAAGCAATTCACCTAAGTATTTTTGGGGGCTGAAGCCGTTGCTACAGCTTGTTATATTTTAAATAGAATTTTGATTAGGCCTAAGCTAAAGAAAACATGTTATGAGCTATTTTTTGATTGAATTCCTAAGGTCTCTTACTTTAAAATATTATGTTGTAAGTGTTTTATTCTGAACACTAAGGATAATTTAGATAAGTTTGATCCTAGATCTAATGAGGGCATCTTTGTAGGATACTCAAATAGGAGTAAGGCATATAGAATATTCAACAAGTCAACAATAACTACTGAAGAATCCATGTATGTTGCATTTGATGAATCTCTGTCTTCATCGGCTTTAATTAAAGATGATAAAACTAATGCATCACCTTTAAATAAAGTAATTACATTTTTAGAACAAACTAGTCTTGCAGATAAGTTGACCGATAAGGAAATCAAGTCGACTGCTGTAAATCAGTCGACTGATGGACTTGTCAAGTCGATTGATCCTATTGTGATGTCTCCAACTTTACCAAAATCTTTTGTTGAAGTTAGAGATTATCCTTATGACTTAATAATTGGTGACATTTCACATGGTATTCAGACGAGATCACATGTTAACATGATATCTCACACAGCTTTCTTGTCGGATTTTGAACCAAAGAATATAAAAGAAGCGTGTGAGAATGAATTTTGGATGAATGCCATGCAAGATGAGTTAAACGAATTCATAAGGAACGTTGTTTGAGATTTAGTTCCACGACCTTCTGATCATACTATAATTGGTACTAAATGGGTATTCAAGAATAAGTTAGATAAATCAGGACAAGTTGTTAGGAATAAAGCTAGACTAGTTGCTTAAGGGTATAATCAAGAAGAAGGCATAGATTTTGATGAAACATATGCTCCTGTTGCTATATTAGAATCAATTCGTATCTTATTATTTTTTACTTGTTTTATGAATTTTACACTCTTTTAAATGGATGTTAAAAGTGCATTCCATAATGGGTTTATAAAGTAAGATGTTTATGTTAAACAACCACCAGATTTTGAACATGAACAATTCCCAAACCACATTTTTAAATTGAAAAAGGCTTTATACGGTCTTAAACAAGCACCTCGTGCTTGGTATGATCGATTGAAGACTTTTTTTTTAGAAACAGGTTTTGAAATATGTAAAGTAGATACTACTTTGTTTATTAGAAGAATTAAGAATGATATTTTAATCATACAAATATATGTTGATGACATAATTTTCGGTTCTACTGATAGTATTCTATGTCAAGAGTTTGCTAACACCATGAAAAACGAGTTTAAGATGAGTCACATGGGTGAACTCAATTATTTTCATGGACTACAAATTAAGCAGTCACATAATGACATATTTATTAATCAAGAAAAATATGCTAAGGAATTATTCAAACGGTTTAACATGGATAGCACGAGGAGTAAGACCACACCTATGGTTTCTACCACTACCCTTGACAAAGATGAATTAGGTAAGAGTGTCGATCAGAAACTCTATCGAGGTATGATTGGCTCACTCTTATATATAACTGCTAGTAGACCGGACATTATGTTTAGTGTATGTTTGTGTGCTAGATATCAGTCAAGTCCTAAAGAGTCTCACTTAAAAGATGTGAAACGCATTTTAAGATATATTAAAGGCACGTCTGATTATGGTCTATTTTATCCTCGCAACGACAATTTTCAACTTTTGTCATATAGTGATGCGGATTTTGCCGGTAGTAAAACTGACCGCAAGAGCACTAGTGGGACATGTCACTATTTAGGACATGCACTAGTCTCTTGGTGCAGTAAGATGCAAAATTCGGTATCCCTATCAACTACAGAAGCTGAATATATCGCTGCAAGTTTGGCTTGTGCCCAAATTTTGTGGATGAAACAAACCCTATTAGACTATGGTATTTCATTTGAAAAACCTTCAATAATGTGTGATAATACCAGTGCCATTAACTTATCTAAAAATCCGGTTCAACACTCACGTACGAAACATATTGATATTCGACATCATTTTTACGTGATCATGTTTTAAAGGGAGACATTTCTTTAGACTTTATTTCTACTGATAAACAGGTAGCTGACATTTTTACCAAATCTCTTAAGGAAGACACCTTTATCACCTTAAGAAGAGAACTAGGGATTTGTAGTTTTCATGATGTTTCTTGAATTTTTTCTGGTAAGTCAACTTACAAGTATTGTTCGGTCGACTGCCAAGTATCTTTTTCTAATTTTTGTCTGAGTTTTATGCTCTGTGTAATACCCCGCAAAAATAGCATATAGCTATTTTGCATCGTAATCTGTGCGCAATTGAGAATTGCACGCGATTATGAATTTTTCTAATAACAATTGATTTTTAATTGAAAAATATCAGATATATTTTCTACTTTATTTTATAATTTTGAAGGTTTATTATGAGGTAATTTTGATGTATTTTGTATTGTTTATATTATTAAAGTAGAGATTTGGGGCTTATTTGATATATTTTAGAGATTTGGGGGTTTATATGCAAATCTTTCTTTAAAAATCATTTTATTATATTTTTATTTTATAAAAACCCCTCCCCCCATGCAACCCCTGTTTTTCATTTTGTGTATTTTTGACTGTATTTTTCGTTTTGATGTATTTTTTTCTCTCTTGTATTTTTCTGAACCGTATATTGGAGTTGTTTTCAATATATATACTCGTTTTATTTCATTTTGAGCTCCTTGTGTTTGATTGATTGTCTCTTTTGTTTCGTTTTTTGTTATTTGATCTTTCCCTCATTTTTTTGCCTCGTTATCTTTAATTTTATTTTTTCTTGGTGTTGTGGTGGTGTTTTGGTTGTCTTTTTCCCACTCCTATTATTTTTGATCCCTAATAAGATTTCAAAGCCAAATGATTCCCTATCTTATTTGCATTCCTATTTATATTTGACCCAAAATCCAAAACCCATTTGTAATCCTATTACTAACTACTAATACCCATTACCCATTAGCCCACATCTAAACCCTATATATATACCCATACCCTCACAACCCTAACCCTAATATTCACAAACCCCCATGCTGGCCTCCCTTATCTTTCTCTCCCTCTCTTGATTGCTCCCGACTGCACCCAACCCGAGCACCCCATCCAGCCCGGCCTACCCCCTAGGCCAACAGCCCCCCATCACCACCAGGCCGACCACCCCTTGCCGGCCTACTCCCCACTCCGGCCACCATCCTATACCCGAGCCCCTTTCCCTTGCTTTGCCGATCACCACACCACCACCATCATCAAAGCTTGCACCATCAATTGCCTACTTCTCTTCGTGGTGTTCTCAAAGTGGTCGCTTGCCACTTTGATCATTGTCGCTTTAAGGAGGTTCGTTCGTGTGGAGTTTTGTTCGTGATTGCTTGGATTCACGAATTTAGCGAATTTCGTTTTGTGGGTTTTGCTTCTAGGCTTGGTTGCATCGTTCTTCATCCCCAAATTAAGGCAAGTAACTTGTACTCCAATTCATTTGTTTGATACAAGTCCCAAAGTTCACCTATAGTGTAGTTGGGTCTAGAGACAACTCTTGATTGTGTTTTCTTTGATGGGTTTTGTCTCTATTGTGATAATTTGGCCATAGAAGACTCACGACACAATCTTGACATGATTTAACCTAGGATTCGCCCGTTCTTGAATTTGGATCGTGTATGTGTGACTTTCGTGTGATTTTGTGTTTTGGTTGAGACCTATGTGAAATTCTTGGCGTGGACATGCTAATAATCCTAAATCATGATGTTTAGACACTTGGTAGACTTTATTTCAAGTTTGAATGTGTTTGGACCAATATTCTTGAATCTATGTTGTTTTTGTTTTGAATGGTGAAATCTGTATTTTCTTGCTGTTCGGTTTTGTTTGCTGTTTTCGGCTGTGCTATAGTCAGTATCTTAATTTCGGTATAAAACAAGAGTTTTAGATAATTTCGTCTACTTTCAAACCCCTCTGACGTTGCTTGATTTTGAGTATGACTGTTTTAGTACAGAGGTGTCGATCTTTTTCGGATTCTGTTTTTCAGAAATTTTGATAACAAACTATTTTCAAGAACTATGATATACATATTATTTTGATTTGAAACTTTGGTCAATGTTTCTTTATCTAGTTATGGATTACACAGAATTTTGGTGAATTTTATTGATAAGTTTTATATGATGTTTCATGCTCGTTTATAAAATCTATACATATTGTATTTTGCTCGCTGTTCTGTAAAGATCTTATTTTCACTATGATTCCTTTTACTGTATAATTTTTTTTTTGTGAAATGTGAAAGTTAGTATACTCTATCTATTTTCATATCCCTTTGGCGGAATTGGGTTTTGTTCCACTGGTTGCGAGATATCTTAGTTTTTGTATAGCAGTGTTGGGATTTCCAGATTTGCCAATCTATGTTTTCTTGATACTTTCGTATTTTTGATGACTGATCAATTTTTCCTAGAAAATTTTGAAACTCTATATTTTGATCCTAGACCTATAGGGGAATACCCCAGATTTTTCGTGGATTCATTTAATGTGTTTTCATACTGTTTTCCTGTTCTTGAATTCGTTTTTCTTGGTTTCTGGCTGAACCTAAGTTCTGTATTCAAATCAGTTTTGAGCTGTGTTTTTGTGAAATAATATATGACTTAATTATACTCTCTGGATTCGTGTGGAAGTCTATTTTCCAGATCCTTCGATGGATCCAGATTTTCTTGTTTGTAACTCTTGGAATCACTGTTTTACTACAGTAGAGTCTTGCTATCCTGAACTTGAGATGTGTTTATTTTATTCGTTTATGAGATAACTTGCACCCGTACATGTTTATCTTGCAACTTGCACTTGTCACATGATCATACCACGTTATTCTTGATATATTTGCACATATACATGCTTGTTTGATATTAATAATAAATAACCAAGTCGGGGTTTAAAGGACAGATCTAATGGTGGATAATTCAAAAATGTGTACTCGGAAGGGGGATCCACTGATCCTACGTGATTACTTGAGACATGATACTTGACACGTGATTACTTGATACTTGCACGCAAGACACGATACTTGCCACTTGCACAACTTGACACGTGATTACATGATACATGATACTTGGAGCTTGGAGCTCAATTACTTGCTTGTTCCCGAGTATACTGCCCTTTATGGTCCACTATAAAATCTAAAACGAAACTTTTGTGATGTAGCAACCATGTAATGGGGGCTGCATGAAGTGCTACCTAGATAGTAACTCACTACAAGACTTGATATATGCTACTTGAACATGATACTTGAACATGAAACTTGAACATGATACATGCTTGCTTGATACTTGACTACATGATACACGAGACTTGTTTACATGAGACTTGATATTTGATACATGATTACATGACACTTGACACTTGATGCATGTTTATAAGATACTTGATTACTTGACACTTGATTTATGCTATGTACATTTGATCACTTTTACCATGCTAGTTGTTACTTTGACATCACACTTACACTATGTTGCTAGTTAGTTTTTCCAAGTGTTTGTATCCTACATTATAAGTGACTTGCGACTTGCAATTGATGGGTACTTGTGTTTTCTCTTTTCCTCTTTCCTGCATTTGATGAATTGCAGATTTTGGAGAACAGGTTCTAGATGGTATCGGAGACATGAAGTATTAGTGCTGCATTTTATTATTATTTCTTGTATCGTGCTTGAGCAATAATTATATTTTGAGACTTGGATTTATTCTTGTATTTGGGCAATGTGACCCAAGACTTGTGTTTTATTCAGATCATGACTATTTGAGATTTATGTATTTGGTTTCAAATATTCTTATTAGTATTTGACTCATTATGTGCATGTGGTTGATTAATTCGCTTCCGACTCTGAATGTTTCTTGTGCATATTGTAAAGATTTCTTGAACAGCTTATGGATGATGTAAATCATTCGCTGGGCTTTTGTTACGTATCCGTATTCCGTATTCTTTTTGGGAAGCGGGCGTGACACCCCAACCTTTTCTCTTCCTTCCTTTCCCTTCCTTTCTGTCTTCCCTACCGACCAAATCAAAACCCACCGAAAACCCACCTTTCGGCCGATGACTCCCCCACCCAAATCCACCCAAATACTTCGTGTTTTTCAAATTAATTTGAGGGGATGGCTAATTGGAGGGTGCTCTAGTTCGTGGTGGCGTCGATTTTTGGAGAGGGCTTCGGGAAGGTATACCCTATTTTATTTTATTGTATAAAATTAAGTATGGTTAATTTCTATTGAGTAGGAATATTATGGTAAGAAGATTAACGAATGTTGGGAATGCTAGAGGCGAGAAATTAGCAGATTATTAGAGAGTTTGCAAGTTGTTAGTATATTAGGGTTTTGGGTTTGTAAAAGAGAATGGTATATGTAAGAATTAGTTCTCGTATGGTAGTGGAAATTTTAGTTGAACTACTAGAATTATTTGGGGAGTGATTTTAGTAATTGTTTGAAAATAAGAATCTTGTCAGAATTTGAATAGTACGTGCAATGCACGTGTGCATCCTAGGCGTTCAATAAACACTTGTGTGATATTTGGAATAGTGTTATTAGCTCCCGAGATTGGTTTGGATGACTTGAGTCTTAATTGTGTTGAAATTTGATAATAAGATATGCTAGCGACTTTGGATGCGTGGTGGCGCTTCGAGTCTTCGCGGGATATTTTGTGAGTATGATCTCTTTTATTTTTATGTACATGGTGTGTTATGAAGATTTTAAATTATGATTTGTTGTGTATTTCCCATTTGTATCTCAATGTAGCCTGGGTGTTTTGAACTAAAAATCTTTGTGCACACTCTTGTATGTGTCCACAACTATAGTCTAAAACTTCATAATTTTTCGAGGTCGTTTGATACCTCAAAAAAAATTGTGGAGTGCAGCTGGTCTGAAAGGGCAGAGCTGAAGCTGATTGCTTTTGGACTGAAGTTCAAAAGGGTCATAACCAGTTGTGTATGTATGATCTTGCTATCAACTTTTGGGAGTAGCTTTTGGTATGAGTTTATTTGATGATTCTCAAGTTTTAGAATTTTAAAAGGATCATTTGATGAGGTTCCAACAATAAGCCGTATACAATGGCAAAAATCCTGTTGAAAGAGTGGCTGAAATTGTGTGCTATGTTGGAAGAGTCGTAGCTCGTTGTGGGAGATGAATCTAAATGTGAATTTTAGACACAATGAGATGGTATATGTTTAGATTAAGAAACTCAAATTTCATGAGCATTGGACTCAAGGTTGATTTATTATTGACTTTCAAAGTGGGCTATATTCATCCTAGTACAAGTTGACTAGTTTGTGTAGATGAAAAATTTGGGAACTATTGTTAAGAATTTGGAAAATTGACCAACTAGAGAGTCGTAGTAGGGAGTCATAGCTTTCTAACCCATCTGGAATTTTGTAATTTCAGTTTATAGGTTGAGAATTATGATTTTCCAAAGATGGAACGGATCCAGTCTTAGTTAAGGTATTATTGGCTAAGTAAACCAGTTTCTCCCTGTTTGTACACCTAATGGAACTTGTGTTTTCGAGAAATCAAATGATGGAGTCTGAAATAGGTGTTCAACTAGGAAGTTGAAGTAGACACTCCCACCTTCCCATAGGACCCGGAATTGAGAATTTTCGATGAATGAGCAAACTTTTATGATATTGGAAAGGTGCACCGAGTGCAAGAAGAATATACTATTGAGATTATATGAGGTTTTATAGTATCAAGATAATTGAATTCGAGGAAAGGGTTAGCTGGAGAGTTGTAGCCTAGGACTTTATCTTCCAGAATGGGTAGTATCAGGCAATTCCATATTTTGTGTGTTGGAAGTTATGAACGTTGGAAGTTAGCAACCTGTTGTTTAGACTAAACTTCAAGTTTAAGTTGACTCGGGGACTTGAGCTCTTAAATATTTGAGGGAGTCGCCCACTAGGAGATTGCTGTGGATCTCCCTACACTTCTAGAAGTCTGATTGTGTTGAATTCCGATGAGCGTAGCTTAGGTCACAGCTACTGTTATTTCTTGAACCATTTCTGTAACCCCTTTTTTTCATTTTGTGTATTGTTGACTGTATGTTTCGTTTTGGGTGTATTTTTCTCCCTTGTATTTTTCTAAACAGTATATTGGAGTTATTTTCAATATATATTCGTTTTATTTCATTTTGAGCTCCTTGTGTTTGACTAATTATCTCTTTTGTTTCGTTTTTCATTATTTTGATCTTTCCCTCATTTTTGGTCTCGTTATCTTTATTTTTTAATTTTTCTTGGTGTTGTGGTGTTGTTTTGGTTGTCTTTTTTCCAATCCTATTATTTTGATCGCTCATATGATTTTCAAAGCCAAAGAAATTCCCAATCCTATTTGCATTCTTATTTTTATATGACCCAAAATCCAAAACCCATTTGTAAACCTACTACTCCTCTTAATACCCATTAACCCATTAACCCACATCTAAACCCTATATATATACCGTCACCCTCACAAACCCTAAACCCTAACCCTAATTCTCTCTCCCTCTCATCCGGCTCCCTACCCTCTCCCTCTCCTTGCGGCTGCACACCCACTCCTGCCTACCCCCCTCTAGGCCGACACACACCCACAGCCCGGCCATCCCCTCAGGCCGAGCCACCCCTTCCCTGACCTACACCACTCCGGCAACCTCCTACAACCCGAGCCCCTCACCCTTGGCCATCCGATCCTTCACCACACCTCCACGACAACTCTCTTTCAACATATATAATCCCCATACTCTCTCGTGGTGTTCTCAAGTGGCCGCTAGCCACTTTGATCATCGTGCGCTTTTGGGAGTTCGTTCGTATGGAGATTCTTGCTCGTGTTGCTTAGACACGTGGATTAACGGATTTTCGTTCATGGGTTTCGCTTCTATTCTTGATTGCATCGTTCTTCATCCCCAAATTAAGGCGAGTAACTTGTACTCCAATTCATTTGTTCGATACAAGTCCAAAAGTTCACCTATAGTGTAATTGGGCCTAGAGACAACTCTTGTTGTGTTTTCCTTGATGGGTTTTGTCTCTATTGTGAAAATTTAACCATAGAAGACTCACGACACAATATGGACATGAATTAACCTAGGATTCGCCCATTCTTGATTTTTGATCGTGTATGTGAGATTTTGTATGAATTCGTATTTTGGTTGAGACCCATGTGAAATTCTTGGTGTGGACATGTTAGATACCCTAAATCATGATGTTTAGACACTTGGTAGACTCGATTTCAAGTTTGGATGTATTTGGATCAATTTTCTTGAATCCATGATAATTTCGTTTTTAAGGGGAAAATCTGTATTTTACCGTTGTTTTGTTTTGTTTGCTGTTTTAGACTGTGATAACGTCAGTATCTTAATTTCGTATAAAACATAAGTTTTAGATAATTTCGTCTATTTTCAAACCCCTTTGACCTTGCTTGATTTTGATTTTGTATGACTGAGTTATGACTGTTTTAGTACAGAGGTGTCGATCTTTTTCCCAGATTCTGTTTTCGGTAATTTTGATAATAAATTATTTTAAAGAACTATGCTACGCATATTATTTTGATCCAAAACTTTGGTCAGTGTTTTTTTATCTAGTTACGGATTACCCAGAATTTTGGTGAATTTTATTGGTAAGTTTTATGTGATGTTCCATGCTCGTTTATAAAACCTATATGTGCTATATTTTGCTCGCTGTTCTGTAAAGAATCTTATTTTCACTATGATTCTTTTTACTTTATGAAAAATGTTTGTGAATTGTGAAAGTTAGTATATTCTATCTATTTTCATAATCCTTTGGCAGAATTGGATTTCGTTTTACTGGTTGCAAGATATCTTAGTTTTCATACAGCAGTGTTGGGATTTCCAGATTTGTCAAACTATGTTTTCTTGATGCTTTCTTATTTTTGATGACTGATATACTCTTACTGGAAAATTATGAAACATTATATTTAGATACTGGACATATAGGGGAATACCCCAGATTTTTCGTGGATTTATTTAATGTGGTTTCATGCTGTTTTCCTGCTCTTGAATTCGTTTTCCTGATTTCTGGCTGAACCTATTTTCTATATTCAAATCAGTTTTGAGCTATGTTTTTGTGAATTAATATATGACTTATTTATACTCGTTGGATTCGTTTGGGAATCTATTTTCTATACGTTTTGACGGATTTAGATTTACATGCTTGTAACACTGGGAATCACGGTTTTACTCCACTATGGTCTTGCTGTCCTGAACTTGAGATTTGTCTATTTTAGTCTTTTATGAGATATCTTGCACTCGTACATGTTTATCTTGCAACTTGCACTTGTCACATGATCATGCCATGTTATTCTTGATATATTTTGCACATATACATGTATGTTTGACATTAATAATAAATAATCAAGCCGGGATTTAAGGGACAAATCTAATAGTGAATAGTTCAGAAATGTGTACTCGGAAGGGGATCCACTGATCCTACGTGATTACTTGAGACAAGATACTTGACACGTGATTACTTGATACTTCACGCAAGACACGATACTTGCCACTTGCACAACTTGACACGTGATGCATGATACAAGATACTTGGAGCTTGGAGCTCGATTACATGACTTGTCCCCGAGTATACTGCTCTTTATGGTCCACTATGAAATCTAAAGCGAAACTGTTTGTTGTAGCAACCATGTAAGGTGGGCTGCATGAAGTTCTACATAGCTAGTATTCATTACAAGACTTGATACATGCTACTTGAATATGATACTTGAACATGATACACGCTTGCTTACATGATACATGAGACTTGTTTATGTGATTACATGATACTTGACACTTGATGCATGTTTACATGATACTTGAAACTTGACACTTGATGCATGTTTACATGATACTTGAAACTTGACACTTGATGCATATTTACATGATACTTGATTACTTGACACTTGATTCATGCCATTTACAACTGTTCACTTTTGCCATGCTAGATGTTTATTTTGACATCATGCTTATACCATGTTGCTAGTTAGTTTCCCACGTGCTTGTATCCTACATTATAAGTGGCCCGTAACTTGCAATTGACAGGTACTTGTTTTTTACTTTTCCTCTTTCCTGCATTCGTTGAATTGTAGATTTTGGAGAACAGGTTCCAGATGGTATCAATGACATGAAATATTAGTGCTGCATTTTATTATTATTATTTCTTATAGCTTGCTTGAATAAAATTGTATTTTAAGACTTGGATTTATTCTTGTATTTGGGCGATGTGACCCAAGATATTTATTTTATTCAGATCATGACTAATTGAGATTTATACATTTGGTTTCAAGTATTCTTGTTGGTATTTTGGCTCATATGTGCATGTGGTTGATTCTTTTGCTTCTGACTCTGATGATTCTTGTGAATGTTGTAAAAATTTCTTGAACAGCTTATGGATGATGAAAATCATTCGCTGAGCTTTTGTTGCGTATCCTATTTCGTATTCTTTTTGGGAAGCGGGGTGTGACAATTTTATCGGATAATTGATGAGGAACTCTCTGCATACCGCAGGGTGGTGATCATGAGCTATCAGGTTTTTAATGATGTTTTAGCATTTCATTGGAACTTAGATAAGTTCCTATGCTTAATACTCATGGTGGACATGAGTGAGTTGGGATATAGCTCTGGTCGGTTTGTGTTTAGTGTCTCGATGCCTGAGTTTGTTAATGGTCGAGAATTGATGGTTATGTGTGTGCTTACCTTCATTGAATTGTATTGCATCCTTGGGGCGTCGTTGGACCACTCGCTGAGGGTCATGGGCAGGAATTATTTGGTCGCGGACCTGCGAAGGTATTGAAAATCAGTGGATGTGATTCCCGTGATGATTATTGTTTTGAAAAACCGGACAGGCTCGACATTGTTGATTGACATCGAGTGTGATTTGGGTAACAACTTGTTTTCAGTAAACTGCATTGATTAGGTTTTCTTTTATTGTTTCGCTTGAAGTCCGAATTGGTGTTAGGGGTGATTCCCTATAATCCAACTCGTTCTGAGAGTTAACACTAGGTGGTGATACTATGGGGTTGTCTCTTCCTGTCATTAGGGATATGTGCAGCGTGTGCGTATCTTGCACTGTTGATTCATGAAGTACATGGTAAGAATAGGATGCCGATATCCTGGCAGATAGGGGGTTTTAGACCTTCAGGCCGTCATGTTCTATGTTGGTGGACACGAACGGATCATAAAGGATCTTCTACGCAATGGATATGCTGCGTGTATATCTGTAAGTTCGTCACAGCTTTTGAGGAAGGTCTGATGCAACGATTATTGGTGACAACGGGGTAGCGCGCTGAATTATTTCTGTTATTTATACCTCCTCAACCATGTCATACTATCTGGAATAGGAAGTAGACTAAATTAGAATGCATTGCATAGCGAGGGTTCAAATCCCTGAACTGGAGAAACGGCTTGATCTGGGGCACATGTAGTATAGGATGCATATGTGTCTAGAGTCTTGCTTATATTAGATTAAGTGCATCTGTTCTGTAATCTGTGTTTTGTATTAGACTTCAAGTCATGGCATATACGAACACTAGGAAATCAGGATACACGTTTATTTTCCATTCAAGATGAATTGCGAGTGCGATAGTTGAAGTGTATAATGAGTGTGAAAGTGATGTATTGCGAGATGTGATGATATATGTTGTAAGAAATGAATGAATGCGATGTTATGTGATATGATATTGCGAAAGAATATAAGTCGTGAGTCTGTAAATGCAAATGAATGGTAAATAAGGTGCAGTTTATGTGGAAGTAGAGTTATTTGTGAATGTAAAGTTTTATGGGAAAATAAAGCTATAGGAATAATTGTGTAAAGCATAAAGTGATGGGCGTTAAGCGACTATTTTGTGAATGATTTTCCAACTAAAGATAAGTATGTTGTGAGCGGGTATGGATATACATACATGTGATGACTCATGGGGTATTTGATGTGAAATCCCATTTATGATGTTTACATGTTCAGATTTCAAGTAAAGATTGATTATCTTGGTATTCGTAAGTTCGTTCTGTTTTACTTATAAGTTTAATTTATGCTTAATTAATAGATTATACTCACACCAGAAATGGCTAACCCCTTAGTGTTTGGGGATTAGGGAGTTCCTGGACTACCCTAGATCCCCTACTGTTACAGGTCCTCAGCAGTGCTGAGGTGAGGTGTAGACTCTGTGGAGTGGAGCCTTTGTTTAAGTTTAATTATGTGAATAGTGAATTTTATGATTTAAATTGTATTTTAGATGTATAAGTATGTGGACGATGATGATGAGTAATAGTGTGGAGTGGCATGATATGTTCTTGACCCGTACCTATCTCGTTGTGGAGTACCGGGCCCTGTGCTATGTTTTATCAATTATTTTCTAAAAACTTTACTACGTTTTCAAAGGAATTTATGGTTTTTAATTGATAATTGATATCCTGTTATGAGTTTGCCTCCCAGAGCATGATATTTATATTGCCTGTGTGATTCTGCTCATTTTGGCCTGGGGAGCCCATGATATTATTGCCTGTGATGTGAGCTACGGAATTTAGAGTAGAATTCCGTAAGCTTTTCGTGTTTCGGGACAGAAATTTCAGGGGAAACTCTGCCCAAATTTTCTTTGAAATATAACTATCTTAGTTTATGCTTAAAGTGATATAGAAATTGAAAGAATTGAATTTAGAGTCAAAAAAGGGGGCGTTACAGTTTGATATGACAGATTGATATTTGTAATAACTTGATGGCAATAAAAGTGTTTAAACTTCCGTGTTATTTACTGAGTTGAGATGATTTGAAGGCAAAGATTCTGGCTGTGTCATGGATGTCCGACAACGGGGATCCGGGGCGTTACACTCTGGACAGTCGACTGTGCATAGTACCCAGTCGACTGACCAGTTGTATTAATGTTATGTTCAATTTTCTATTTGACTCTCGACTAAGTCGACTGCCCCTTAATACCAGTAGACTGTCGTGAATCAATTTTCTTCAAAATCGAATTTTGGCACATCGTTTGAGGCAATTTTTTTCACTTTACTGCTACCCTTTGACCGATCTGAGCCTTTGAAACTCCCTAAATTTCATCTCAGTCGTCCATTCAAAGTAAAAACCCTAACTCTTTACCCTCATTCTTTCATTGTTACCCTAATTATATTATGGATCGTCAAGACGCTCTCATGGATCGTCAAGATGCCCTTGAAGCAAGTATTTCTCATCTTACCCACCTATTCACCACTCAGTTTCCTCCTCCCTCTCATGGTGGCCAAGATGAAGATGATGAAGATTGATGAGCTACTATTTTTATATTTTTCCTATGTATTTCCTACTTATTGTTGCATTTTCTATCTATTATGTAACCATTTGAACTAAGACTATTCTCTTTTTATATAAATGTCATTTTACTACGTATTATTTTTGTGGTTTATTTTTTTCTCCATGTTTTTTTGTTGATGACAAAAGGGGAGAAAATGTAAGCTATAATCTTTATGTTGCTTTGTGTTATGTTTTGGTAATGCATATCTTTGTGTATGTCTTTGTGCATGTTTTTGTGCATGTTTTCACACCTATGCATGTTGTACATTTGATAGGGGAGCATGTGAGCATTTGTAATATTTATTTTCATTATTGTAAGCTATTGTGTTGTCATCATCACAAAGGGGGAGAATATTGATTCTTGATTTTGATGATTACAACACAATGCAAACTTTGTTGTGCTACTTCTTATATATTACAGGATATATACAAAGGCAAAATGTTCTAACAAGATTTACAAGGTTCTTAAAGCAAAGATGATCAAGCAAAGCTACAAACAAAGCTCTTATAGCTAATTGATCAAGAAAGCTACAAGGTTGCCAGCTTCAAAGAAAAAGACGAAGGCTAAAGCTCCATCTCAAGACTCAAGACTCAACACAAGATCTATGTTTTAATATGTTGTATTAAGTGTCTTGTAACAATTGTAACTTTTTTATTTCTTTGAGTCTTAGAAATTCTGTAATAGCCTTTTCACACACACTCACACATATATTTTTCAAACTTAAAAAATTCGAAACAAGATTGAAAAAGCTCAGCTGTTAAGTACCAGTCGACCGCCATTAGGCACCAGTCGACTGTCCTAGTACGAAACTGTCTGAACTTATTCAAACTCTGACCAGTCGACTCATAACGGCAACCCAGTCAATTGTTTAATTCGTTTCGACAGTTTACTGATTTCAAAACTTGATTTTTCGAATTCAAATATTTTATTTCCGTTGGTTGACAGTTGGTACAACTGCTTCTCAACGTCCAGTGATTCTAACTCTATAAATAGAGTGTAGAAATCACTTGGAAAAGGTTACAACAAGATAATACTCTCTTTTACAAGCTTTCAAGTACTTATTTTCAAAAAGAGAACAAGAGTTCACAAGCTTTCAAATCCTCTAAGTTTTTGGTTCTCTGAAATCAGTCTAGTATAATAGTGATTTGGTTTTAGACTGATTTCGAAAGTTGACCTAATAGCCACGCACAAAATCACATTCACAACAAGGCTATAGGTTGATTGTAAACTTTTTGTTGTTGTTCTTCACTCTCGGGTTGTGAGAGTGGTTCCTCTCGGTTGGAAAGTATGGCTCTAGGGTGTAGAGTCAGGTTTTCACTCTTGGTGGAAGAGTGGGTTGCTTTCTCTAGTGGTGAGAAAGGACTACAGGTTGGACAAGGTTGTTGTCTAACGCCATAGGGTATTCTTGTACATTTTTCAGGAATAGTGAAAAATCTCAAGTGGGTGGCTTGGGGACTAGATGTAGGTCGGGAGGACCGAACCAGGATATATCGTGTATACTCTATAGTTGTATTTCTCTGAAATTGCATTTCATTTACTTGCTTTTTAAAGTTCTCTGCGAAACTTGTCTGGACAGTCGACTGTGTCCCTTTTTAAGTCGACTGATCAGACTTGTACTACATTCTCTCTGAAAACTTGTCTGGTAAGTCGACTGATTCTTCTATAAGTCAACTGATCAGACTCTTCTTAAAATACTCTTCTTAACTGTCGCCCCAGTCGACTGGTTTCTCTTTTCAAGTCGACTGGACTGAAGAAAAAGTTCAATTCTGCAATTATTTTTATTAAACACTATTCATCCCCCCATCTAGGGTTTCTTGTCTTGCCTACAGGATCCAACACTTGGTATCAGAGCCTGGTTGAGTGCAGTGGCAACTACTTCGAATGCAAATCAATACCATGAAGGCCACCCCTCTTCGATGGAACCAATTACAACTACTGGAAGTGTAGAATGAAGATCTACCTTCAGTCCATCAACTATGAAATATAGAACATGATGGAGACCTAGTACACCGCTCCTACCATTCCATATGCACAATGGAACGACGACATGAAGAACCAAACAATGAACAAAGCAAAGGCGATGAACGCACTATTTTGTGCCCTTACAAAGGAGGAGTTCAACCGTGTGTCCAATGCAACAACCGCATATCAAATTTGGCACACACTCGAGGTAACTCATGAAGGAAAAAATAAAGTAAAAGAATCTAAAATATCTGTTCTTGTTCACAGGTTTGAAATGTTCCGCAAGAAGGAGAATGAGAATGTGTCCGAGATGATTACAAAGTTCACAGACATTACCAATTCACTTGTGGCACTTAGAAAGACGTACACTCAAGCCAAGATGGTGAGGAAGGTACTTCGTGCACTAACCCCCGAATGGGAGAAAAAGACCACCGCCATAGAAGAGGTCAATGATTTAACACAACTTTCTCTTGAGAATCTTGTGGGAAATCTTATGTCTTATGAGGTACAACTTGAAGAGCGCAAGAAGGATGCCGAACCACAAAAATCAAAGAAGAAGACATTAGCATTCAAAGTCATGTCAGACTCCGAGGATGAAGAAGAAGATGAGGAAGATATTGTCATGTTCACGAGAAAGTTCAAAAAGTTCCTAAGAAAAGATGAGTTTAATTTAAAATCTAAGAAATCTAATGAGCCTCCAACTTGTTTCAGGTATAACAAGACAGGCCATATGAAGAAGGATTACCCACTAGAGAACGCAAAATCTAAGGAAAAGGCGTCCGACTTCAAGACGGACAAGTACACAAAGAACAAGTTCGTGAAGAACAAAAAGGCATACCAAGCAACTTGGGATGACAGCGATTCTTCGCCGAAAGAAGAAATTGATGAGACAAACGAGGTTGCAAATGTGTATTTTATGGCGTCTCAAAATCAAGTAAGTAATGAGTATGATTCTAATGATTTACTTGATGCTTTCAATGAAATTTTTTAAGAACTTAAAAATAAAGATTAGAGTTATGAACTTAAAGAAAGTTAATCAAACACTTTCTCAAGAGAATCTTAACCTTGATAAAGAAGTAAAATCCTTAAATTCTCATCTTTCTAGTTTAGATATGGATCTCTAATCTCTAAAGAAAAATTATGAAGTTATATCCAAGAACGTATCTAAATTTAATAAAGGAAAAGAGAATTTAAATGATGTTCTTCAAAATCAAGTGCAATCTAGTCAAAAGTTTGGACTTGGTTTTAAAAAGTCCCTTGAAAAATCTCATTCTTCTAAGAACACTAGTGTAAATAAACCTGTATCTATTTCCAGTATTAAACATAAACTTTATGAGTTTTTTGAAAAGCCTAAAACTGTAAGTTTTCATGATAAAGGCAAATCTAAAGTTCAGACACATCGACTGCACTCAGCCACTAGTCGCCTATCCAAGGGTACTGGGTCTCATTCAACGAGACAAATTTCTCAGATAAGTCAACCTATACTACCTCTCAGTCGACTGGATAATAGTAAAAGTCGACTGAAAGGTGCTATAAAGTCGACTCGACAGAGCAAATATGTATGGGTTCCAGTCAACCTGAGTTCGAAAGATAAAATTGCTTATATTAATTCATATATACTTACCGTATGTAATCCTGCTAATTTATGTCTGCTTATGGTGGAAAATCAAACTCATCATGAGTTTGGTTTCCCACAAACTAATCTATTTTGGACCCAATTAAAAGGGTACCATATTCACATTGAATATTTTATAGGTACCTCGTTGGATACTTGACAGCGGATACTCGAAGCACATGACTGGTCATGCCAACCTCCTATCTTCCATACAAACATCGATGAAGGAACAGTCACATTTAGTGACAACAATAAAGGAAAGGTCATAGGAATTGGTATGGTCGGTAAGCACACTAACCCCTCTATAGAAGATGTCTTATTAGTTAGTGGACTTAAGCATAACCTGTTAAAGTATTAGCCAACTTTGTGATAAGGGTTATAAAATCATGTTTGAAAAAGATGCATGTTTAATTTAGGATTCTACCATGCAAAATATAATTTTTCAAGGTTTTGGGAAAAATAACATATATGAATTGTGTTTAAAAGCACATGAGTTTTCGAATGATTTTTGCTTAGTAGCTTCTAATAATGATTCTTGGCTTTGGCATAGACATTTTGGCCATGTGAATATGAAAAATCTCTCTAAATTGTCTAAGTACAACCTAGTTAAAGGGCTGCCAAGACTATCCTTTAAAAAGGATAAGTTATGTGATGCATATCAACTAGGTAAACAAATTAAATCTACTTTTAAAACAAAAGAAGTAATTTCTACTAGTAGGCTGCTCGAATTAATTCTCATGGATTTATTTGGCCCTGCTAGAGTTGCTTCTTTAAATAAAAGTATATATGTTTTTGTTTTAGTACACGATTTTTCACGATTCACTTGGACTTCCTTTCTAAAACATAAGAATGATGCTTTTGAAGAATTTGCTAATTTTTGTAAACGAATTCAAAATCAAAAGTCTCTAACCATAGTCACTATTAGAAGTGATCATGGTGAAGAATTTGAAAATGAAATGTTTGCAAAATATTTCAACAAGAATGGTATAACTCATTCATTTGCATTTCCTAGAGTTTCACTACAAAATGGAGTGGTTAAAAGGAAGAATAGGACTTTGCAAGAATGTGCACGTACCATGCTTGTTGAAAGCAATTCACCTAAGTATTTTTGGGGGCTGAAGCCGTTGCTACAGCTTGTTATATTTTAAATAGAATTTTGATTAGGCCTAAGCTAAAGGAAACATGTTATGAGGTATTTTTTAATAGAATTCCTAAGGTCTCTTTTAAACAACTTGTCATGTAGAACACAACTAGGATTCTAGGAGACTCTAGGAGCTTTTCATTTCGTTTTCTGCAATATGTTGGTGTTTCTCATGCTTCTAAATATAGATGTCATGCTAGGAATGATTTGATAAATGGTTATAGAGAAATCAAGAAATTATAGTCTCCTGTTTGATAAATTAAAGATGGAATGATAATTTAGAGAATGATTGTGAAGATGATTGCTAATTGATAAATGTGTGAAATTGAAATGCTAGAATTTATCTTATTGTCATGCTTTATGTTTATAAATCATGCTATGTGAAGAAAGTTGTGCTTATGAGACACAAATTGATTGAATGCATAATATGGAATTAATTGTTTGAATTGAAACAACTTTATTGTAGAAAGATGAAAACTGTGTTCTAAAATATTATTTTGGGGAAACCTTGATTTTAAATAATATGATAATTGTGATCTTATTTTCAACGCCAAAAATATTTCCATTGCAACCTGGTGCAATCGACAGTCGGCCGGATTAGAGTCGACAGTCGACTGTCAAGTAATAGATTTCGGACTTTTTGTTACAGAACAGTCGACCGACTATTGTAACAGTCAACTTTCCTGGTTATTTGTTTTGAGTTTTTAAAACCTTTACAGAACAATCGATCGATTATGGTATAACAGTCGACTACCCTGATCATCTTATTGTCGAGATTTTAAATCATCGTGGAACAACCGACTGGCCATGTTTTAACAGTCGACTGCCCTGAAGTTTCAAATAATATAAATCATCGCGGAATAGCCGACTGGCCATGTTCTAACAGTCGACTGCCCTGAAGTTTCAAATAATATATGTATTTTGTGAGATAATTTCTCTGACCTGTGGCCTAGTATAAATGAGAAGCTGAGACTGCTTTTGCAAGAAGGAACTTATTTTAATTATTAACTTAAATTATTTTTTTTTATAAAGAAAATTGAATGGATTGTTTTAAGAAATTTAAAATGAGATTTTGATAATGAGAAATTTGAAAAGTGTGAATTGTGAAACTAAGTGAAATTGTGAACTGTGGAATTAGTATGGATTAAAATAAAGAATGAAAGAATTATGTGAAAATATGAACTAGTAAATGTGACATGTTAGAAGAATTGTATTTTAAATTTTTTACGCATGATATTGTACTTGAAAATTGAAATTAAATGACACGATGAGTTATGAAGGATATTATGAATATGAATACATGAATACTATGAACATGAAATGCGAATTATGATTAATCATGAGAAAAGGGCTTTATGAGTATGAAAACTCGATGTTATAATTATGAGTTAAAATTAAGAACTAGGGTGTAGCTAAGCCTCATACCGGCAATGGAAAAAATGTTGAAACGATATTTGAAATGAAAAGACCAAGATTTGGATCATGTGAAACGAATGAATAAGACAGGTATAGTGGGAGTGCTAACCCTAAGGGATTGATTTTGTTCATAATTCAATTAAACTAAGGATTAGATACATAGTGAAGATGTGACGAAAGTAAGAGAAAAATATTGAGTATGAGGACCATTGGATTGGCGGCGTGAGAGTATTTACAGGATGTCCCATAATACGTCATGATAGGGCATGAATACTGCTCCAGAGTACCATCCCGGTGGCGATACTCGTGGGGTGTTTGGTGACTGCGGGTGGTGTCATGTCTATGGTGGGAGCTGAATTACCACAGGATGCATGCATGATGAGTCATGTGTCAGTGCGTTGGGATTCCCTCCAGAGTGCCTAGACATGAGTTCGTAGGTCATAGAACATCTAGGATACTTACCGTAGTTACAGTAGTAAATTAAGTCATGGCGAGGGATTGAACCCTACAAGATGAAGAACGGTTAAGGGCTTGCCCTCGGACCTATGTAGCATGGACTGCATAGACTCTGAACAAGTGCGCATTAGTGTCATATAAACAGAAATAATTGCATTAAGGACTAAATGCACATTCACAACACGACATCAATAGGATAGTTTCTTTAGCTTTGTTTGTGAACAAGTTTATGGTTTGTTAAGTATTGAGAATCGTTATACTGTTTCCGGCATAGAGAGGATGGCCGTGTATAATATTTCGTCAGTGAATGAACTGACGCGCCCAAAGTTTTACATGCAAGGTAAAGATGCTTGACAAATTGAAGTATACATGCTGCTCAAAGATTGATTAAATGTTGTTTCATGTAATTACTGTAAAATTGCTTCCGTTGTAATAATGTAAAGGTATAATGTAACTCTGATGTAAGAAATATTTCAATTTCCTTGTAAAATTGTACGAAAGAAGTGTAAAGATCCTGTGAACTTTGAATTCAGTTGTATTTTGGAATTCGGAGTGTTACATCTTGTTTGCTAAGGAACAGGGGTTGGCCAGATAGGACTTTAGCTGATCGAAAGCCTGCCGATGAAAATCTTTCCACTCGAAGCATTTTGCCTCCCGGAGGGCTTTGAAGAACAGGAGCGACTTTTCTCCGGACTTGGAGAGGAAATGGCCGATGGTCACCAGTCAACCTACAAGTCGTTGGACTTCTTTGACATTTCTTGGAGGGGCCATGTCCAGTATGGCCTGAATCTTTTTGGGGTTCGCCTAATTGCCTCTGTGGCTGACCACGAATCTGAGAAATTTTCCCGAGGTGATGTCTAAGGCGTATTTGGAGGGGTTGAGTCTCATATTGTGGGATCGCAGGACCCCGAAAGCCTCATCGAGATCGCTGATGTGATCTTGTCCCCTGCGGCTTTTGACGAGTACATCGTCGACATATACCTCCGTGTTCTGGCCTATCTTCTCCTTAAAGGCCCGATTGACGATCCTTTAGTACATGGATTGGCGTTCTTCAGCCCGAAGGGCATGACCCGGTAACAGTAGCGACCTTGCTCTGTCACAAAGGCTGTATTGGAGATATTTGAAGGTTACATTCTGATCTAGTTGTAGCCTGAGAAGGTGTCCATGAAGCTTAGCAGCTCGTGACCCGATGTCGCATCTATTAGGGTGTCGATGCTCGGGATGGGGAACAAATTTTTATGATAGACCTTTAAGGTTTGTGAATTCTATGCAGATCCTCCACTTGTCACTTGATTTTTTTCACCATCACAATGTTTGCCAACCACTGCGGGTAGTTGACTTCATGTATGAACCGCGCCGAGAAAAGCTTGTCCACTTCTTCCTTCACCGCCTGTTACTTGTCGGGAGCAAACTTACGCCGCTTTTGTTGGACTAGCTTCGAGTCCGAGTGGATGCTTAATTTTTGCATGATGAAGTCCTCCGAAATCCCTGACAAATCCGAGGGCGTCCATGTGAAGAGGTCAGCATTCCGGCATATACAGTCAATAATGGTCAGCCTCGGTGGTGAACCTTCGCACAAAGTTCCGAAGGGACTCTCCTTCCTTCTGCTTGAGGTCACGGATGGACGCACTCATCTTCTCGACCTTGCGACTGGTCATAAAGTGAGCAAGGAAGCTCACCTCGAGCTGGTCAAATGAGAAAATTGGGTTGGGGGCGAGCTTGGAGAACCGTTCCCGTACTGAGCCATGCAGCGTGGCTGGAAACGCGTGATAGAGAAGAGGATCTAAGACGCTGTGAATCATCTTGAGGGTTTTGAACCCTTCCATGTGTTCAGCAGGATCACTCTCTCCATTGTACGTCTCAACTGAGGCAGTCTGAAATTCCTTGGAATCTCAGCATCGAGGATTTTAGCAGAGAACGGGGGTCTCGTAGGCTGATACCCCCGATTGGGCTGTGATTCGCCATTGCCGATCCGAGCGAGGCAATTCTCCATTTCTTGGAGGCGCTGAATGACAGCCCCATCCTGTCTCATTGGCAGAGTCGAGCTGTGAGACTCACTGCCCTGGACTTCCTCCCGACGAGGGTTGTTGTTTTGGCGCTCGGTTTCAGGGCCAACTCGGAGGGCCTAGAGGACCTCAATCCTGAAATCCCGGAACTCGACTCTCGTGATCTGGTTTGTTTGCCTTGACTATTCAGGGCTGGACGCTCTCTTGAGGAGTGGCCGCACCTCTGCTCCAACCACTGGAATGAGTGAATGTTGTGGGTCAGAGTCTGGTTAGAGGGGGCAGCCCCGTCCCTCGATCGACTAAACTGGTGCCTGAGGTTATCCACCGAAGGCCGATTATTAATAACGAACCGAAGGTCATTGGCGACCGAGCTTGAAGCGCTCAGACCAGGGTCTAACGGACCCTCGGCTCACTGCCCTCGAGACCCCTGTGTGTTCGCATGACTGCGAGAATAATGAGTAGGGTCGGGATGACGTCCTGTCGTGGGCGCTCTCTTGGCTTTGGGTGTCAAGGAGGGGGGACGACTTTAGCGTGAGATCCGAGTCTGGAATTGAATCAGTCAGTCTTATTTTACAGACGGTGCCAATCTGATATTGTTGATTTAGATGTGGGAGCAACAAGTGGGAGTTCTTATTATTTGTAATGAAAGAGACGGATCTCAACCACAGATCTGTATCTGAGATAAGGATTTGGTGGAGAGCAAGAAAGGGGATGCTGCTGGTAGTTGGCCGCCCTGAGCACCTGCAAAACACCTAGAAACACCGAGAGAGATTCCGGTGACAGACCCTCCGACGATCTAGTCAGACACTGAATAAAAGTTGAGTTAGGTTTTCAGTGGAGAAAGATTCATTACCTGCAAGGGGGGGGCGGGGGGGATGGTATTTATAGACAGAGAGAGAGGGAGCCCTAACCCTAATGGACCGGCTTGACCAGCTTCTGTGGGCCAGAAGCAGCAGAAGGTCCATAGAAGCCACATGCGTGATCAGTAGAGGTGCGCAGATCTTTGAGATGATCAGACGGCTCAGGTTAATCTGGAGTTTTGTCCACATCAATTCCTTTTTCTCCATCCACTGAAACTTTTTATGTGTGATCTGTGATGATGAAATATGATGTGAATGGATCAAGGGAAAGGGAAAAAGAAGCCCTTGCAGTTCACAAGTTTTGTATACATTCAGTTTACAAGTTGGCGTTGGGTTGTCACAAGAAGAAAAGTGAAGCAAGGAATTAATACAGATATACAGGCTGGTATTCTTTTCCCCTTACCTTTGCTGTCCTGATCTGGACCACCAAATCTAGGAAGCCCACTTGAAACATCTGGGTTACTTTCAGCATTTTACATAGGCAAATGAAGGTGTCATCCCCTTTTGGTTTTGATAATAAAAACATTTCATGATATGTTTTATCTGTAGATTGTATTTTTCTGTCTTTTTACAAAAATGCAATGTCCAGCTAATTGACTGGTATACTTTACACCGGCTAGAGCCGCAGTTAATTGTTTTCTTTTTTTTTATTATCAAAGACCCCCAACTAATTATGATCCATGCTTAATAGATTGGAAAATTCTTCTCCAGAGATGCATATCTCTAATCTAATATTATAATAGGAAAAGATCTTAGTATCATTTGTAAATGTTTTATCATTCTACCAACCTGTGTAACACACGTGCATAATTATTATAAAGGATGTCCTAAGTTCAAATCAGGACTATGTCTAAATTTTTATTTTAAAAAATATATTTATTAAAACGTGCATCGCATGTGTAAACTACTAGTTATGTTTAGCTTAAGATGTTCTGCATTTGATGACAATACATTTTGATGCAATTAAGTGATTTGACTGTTGTACATTGCAGTTATAAAAGAGTTTAAGATTTCTAAGAGCATCCACTACCGTTGGCTAAAGCTATTTTATTTTTAGCAATGAGGTTTTAGCTTTTAGGAACGATCGCTGCTATCGTTGATAAAGTATTGTATTGGACGGATCTTGTTCATCCGTCTAACGCATTTTTATTTATTTTTTATTAAAAAATGAGTCGACGGAACTTCATCCTCCGTTTGAGACAATAAAAAAAAATGGTGAATTGTGTCGGACGGTGCTTCTTCCTCCGTCTCTCTATAAATTCTTTTTTTAATTTCGTTAACAAAAATAAAAAAAATAAAAAAAATAAAAAAATCAAATAAATAGTGCCAGACGGATGATCTGGCCTGTTTGTTAGATTTTATATTTTTGTTTCTTTCACCTAGGCCAAATTACCAATATACCCTCCCTTTTGTTTCTTTCACCTAGGCCTTTTTGTTTCTTTCACCGTTAAACATTTAGGGGGTAAAAGGGTAATTTACATTAGTGAGGGACGTAAGGCGGAAGTGAGGTTCATCCGTCTTTCACTTTCACATTTATTAAATATTATTTATAAGCTTTACCTATTTAATATATATTATTTATTTATGAAGAATTAAATCGGCCGAGAAGTTGAACATCTTCAACCGTCTTTCAATTTTTTTTTAATATTCAACCAAACTGCATATCTTCATCCGTCCCTTTCGTCAAACGGATGAACATCGTCCGTCTCCTATATTTAGCAATTGTCTAAAGCCTCTGCTAAGTTTAGCAAGCTATTGTTCGTTTCTATCCTAAATTTTGAGTTTTTAGCAAATGTCTGTGAGGCGTTTTCCTAAATCTATTTCTAATTTTTGAGTTTTTAGCCAACGACAGTGGATGCTCTAATGCATCTGATGGTTGGGAGCTCATAATTATGATCTCCTAGTTCGGATGTCTATATGATCCAATTAACCAAACTAAGAAATTAATCTCCAACCGATTAGAGAATTTGATTCCCTCTTCTACTATAATTTTGTTGAATTGAGCGACACGATTAATACAAACCACCAAGTAGATAGCAGATCACACTAAACACACCAAAGCACATAAATTTGTTCCAAATGTGGCTTTCACCATAATCTGGAGAGAAAAAATCGATATGTTATTCAGTTAGAGATGATACAATATTACAATTCTCACCAATACTAGAGATGATACAATATTACGATCATCTCTCAAAGCTCACCAGAAAATACTAGTTGTTTACAATTAGAGTACATCTCAAACTCTGTTCAATGAAATACACTCTCTATTGGCTCTCAATGGAAGTCAATTACAATAATATATAGAAATATAAAGAAACCTTAGTTTAATATTTTGATACAATAGCCATTAGATATTCCTGAAGAGATGACTCTACGATAAGAGTCATACGATCTAACTTGAAGAGCAAGTTCAGGCTTCCAACGAATCACCTCGACCTGTACCCGAAAGCTGCATCCAGCTGAGCGCGGTCGACTGTTGAACTCTTGCCAAATTCTAGAGAAGGTGACAGTCAACTGTATGGTCGATTACACTTGCTACTGGCTGTTGCTCTGCTTGCTTCTACTCTGTTTCGACCACCTTAATTTTCCTACTGTTTGATCGTCTTCGTCACTAACAATATCTTATGTTTGGCTAACTTTAACCATCTATACATCCCGAAACTTTTTAAAATGGATGAAGTAATTATGTTAAGTTAAGATCCATCAAATTTTAAGCTTTTTAAACTCAAATTTTATGCTTTTTAAGTTTTTTAAAATGGCAGAACTAATCCTTTTTAACCAGTCTCTTAATCAGATTTTTCAGACCAAAAAATGGAGAGATTTTGTCTAAATTGTTCACTATTCCAAGTATATCTTGTTAACGATGTCACATGACTTATGTGATCTTCTATGTGTTTCGTCGTTTATTAATCTCATCAAACTTATATTTATTATCCCTTGGCATTTAGTGCTCTCAATACTTATACCTAGCTTGACGAAGCACCAACTCCAAAACCATATCTCATCTCATCTCATCTCATCTCATCTCATGCATGCCACGTGCATGCACTCTCGCTTCTATGAAGTACAAAATTAGATGCATTGATATCATCCTATATATAAAAAGGATTAGTGGACCAAAGAGCTAGATTAAGCCCTAAAAGTTTGTGCTAAAAGTCCATAACTTGACCTAAACAACCGACCAATCCAATATTCTTAGCAAAATCTTTCGGAGCTTTGATTTGGGGTAGATTGCACTTGCACACTATCTATAGTGACGCTCGGCACTAAGAATGGTTGGCGTTAAAATTTGTATATTTAAATTTTGAAAAATAACATTTAAAGAAGAGTGTTGCAGTAGTTTAATGCCATTTTTTTGGCCGAACAGAAGATATTCTTCCATCCAAGCTAATTTAATTTTTTAAAATATGAATGTCAATTTTGTAATTTACGAAATGACATTTTAGTAAATATAGGGGGCATTTTGGACCATGTTGCCGGATGGAAGATCTTCTTCATATTCAATATTAAAAAAAAAATTATGTGAATAACATTTTCGTAATTTTAGAAATGACATTTTAGTATTTTTTGGATTTTTTTTGAGAGAATAAAAAAAATTAATGGGACGGAAAATCTTCTTCCGTCTTCTATACTTGGCAATTGCTAAAATCTTCTGCTATATTTAGAATGCACTATTCATTTATATTCTAAAAAAGTTAATGGGACGGAAGATCTTCTTCAGTTTTCTATATTTAGCAATTGCTAAAATCTTCTGCTATATTTAGAAGTGCAATGTTCATTTCTATTCTAAAAATGGGTTTCTAGCGAACAATAGTTGGGATATTTTTTTGCCAAAAAAATACATTTTTTGAGTTTATAGCAAACGATAGTGGATGCTCTAAGATCAACGTCTTGATCCAATCTACTTATTCCCAATTTACGTTAAATCAACATTTAATGTCATACTGGTAGTTTACATGTGCGATGTACGTCTTAATAAATATATATTTTAAAGTAAAAATTCTAAGTCATCCGGCCTCGAACCTGAAACTAGGGGTGTAAAATGAACATGACAGTCCGTCGTCCATCCGAGTCCGGCTCAAGAAATGGTCCGACCGTGGATCGTCCGAACTGTTCTACGAACCGAACTCGAACAAATTATTAGGTTCGATTCTTTACCGAGCTCGAGTCGGATATAAGTCCGTCCGAGTATTATTGCGGTCCGATGTTTTATCGAACTGAGTCCGGACTATAAAAATTTTGTCCGATCTAGACCGAGCCGGACATAAACCCGTTCGATTAGAATTTCGGTCCGAGCTTGAACATATGGTTGTCCGATCCCGTCCGGTCCGATTTACAACCCTACCTGAAACCTCATTCATATTAGTTATGTACACGCTATACGCGTAAGTTGGTATGTTTACAAATACACGTAAGTTGGTATGTTTCCAAACTCCAACTCCAACTCTCCCATTGTAATATTACTAATAATTTACATGTACAATGCACGTCATAATAAAAAAAATTAATGTAAAAATCCTGACGTTGTATGCTTCAAAATTTAGACCTCCTTTATATTAGTTATGCACGAGCGATGCACTGATTTGTTTGGTTACAAAGTTAGGGTTTGTTTGGTTACTATCTCCCCAACTCTCCTATTAAAATAGTAGAGATTACTATTAATTTACACATGCAATGCACGTCTTAATAAAAAAAATTAAAGTAAAAAAAATTTCGACGTAGTTTAGTTTCGAACCTGAGACCTCCTTTATATTAATTTCGCACAGGAGATGCACAGATTTGTTTGTCTACAACTAACAACCCCAACTCTCACACACGCATTGATAGATTTACAAATGACAACTTCTCCTAATCCATTATAATATTAGAGATTATTGATTATTATTAGAGATTAGTGATTTATTTCTTAACATAGAAGTTTAAAAAGTTTGGCTCTTCTTTCTCCAGATAAAAAATCATTTTCAGGCCAGTTCGGATTTGAGTTTAAATACCTGCAACTATCTTTACTTAAGACGAGATAATTACAGGTAATTAAATTTCAAAATATCATTCAGATGCTTCAAAAGTTTAAATAACTACAAAAATAGAAGTCTATATCCACTGAACTTCACAAATATTACTTAACATTTGTATTTAATCATGATCTTGGCCTTTTAGAGACCAGTAATTTACACGTGCGATGCACGTATTAATAAATATAGTTTTTTAAAATAAAAATTTAGACATAATCTGGATTTGAACTTAGAACATCCTTTATAATAGTTATGCACGTGTATTGCATGGGTCGGTAGAATGACAAAACATTTACAAATGACACTAAGGTCCCATTATAATATTAGAGATAGGGGTATTTTTTAGTTTTTAAAAATAGTGGAGGTATATGCTAGTTTTCACATTTTAAATGAGGACATTTGCTAAAATATTCATTTTTTAGGGACTGCACGTGCATCACACGGATATGTTTGGCGGATTTAGTTTGGCGTATATTGCACGGATTTGCTCAGTTACAAAATTAGAATTTATTTGTTTACAACCCCAACTCTCCCATTAAAATAGTAAAGATGTTAATGGAGACTAAACAATTAAAATTTATTTTGAACCTGTTGATAACGTTTCTTACAAATCCATTCAATGCCATCACCTGTACAAGATTATTTGTCTCTGTCGCTCGTCCCCAAATGTATAAAATTGTCACCGAAAAGAAGTTATGACTAGTTTAAAGAGAAAGACAAAGTAAATAGATATAAACATAACCTCCCATTATAACCATTTGTGAAATAAATACCACAAAGACATAAAAAGTTATACAATATCGCAAGAAAACTCCTAAATTCATACATATTGTATTTTTTGTTTTGAGGAATTAAATTTGAACATTTACTTTCTCACTTTTCTTATTATAATTCGAAAGTTACAATTTCAGCTCCGTGAATATTCTATCGTATACATTTTCGTAATATGTACTAATATTTTTCACGTGCGACACACTTTTTTTTTATTAAAAAAAGTTAGAGTTAAATGTACGATACATGTAAGTCATCATAAAAAATGGAATTGAACGGATAATGCACGTATTTTTTTTAAAAATTTTTTGATGAATCGGATAGAGCCAAAAGGCTCCAGCCATCAAAAATATATTAATCAATAAAACAATAATAATACAATACAAGCGTCAAGGGTTTTACGAGAGGTAAAACAGAATAATATGAAAACAAGAAATACAATAAAAATTGACAACACAGAGGGCCAAAGCACGGCAAAGAACCACCATCCCAAAAAAAACCAGAGAGCGAAGCAGAAGGCCCTGAGACCCGAGCAGATAATCCACGGGAACTGGAAAAAACCTCCCTCCACGACGACATCCAAATCCACTAGCAGTCTTGAGGGACTCTAGTGGCAAAAAGGCGAACAGACACCGCAAACACCGGGGATGCCAACGAGCAGGCGATACTCAATAGTGCCCAGACTGAGAAGAAGACACAGATCCGGCTTTTCTAGCGAGAAGGCGAGCGCTCACTCGAATCTTCGAAAAATCGAAAACCTTCTTTTTGATACCGCGCTTGACTGGGGGATGGGCGACACTAGCCGCAAGGGGCAACAATGCCTCAGGACCAGGAGAAGAGACATCAACCGAAATGGAACACATGGGGGAACGGAGACTGTTGGGAACAACCGAAGAGATAGAAGGGATGGAATTGGTGGCGCCGTCCCAAAGAGGAGGAGAAGTGACGTCAAGATTAATAGACAACTTGGGGGGAAGGGAGAGCAAGAAGAGTTTGAAATCCCTCAGGACCAAATAGAGCCATGCTTGAGCCCCTAAAAGTTGATACCAAGAGAAAAGGCAACCTGGATAATGAAACGTGATTGCAGAACATAAGGGTCTGGTGAGCTTCAAAGCACAGGGAATGATATAGTGCAGAGAAGGGGCCTTAACATCAATAATAGCTCTTTCGAGATGCACAGGAGGAGCAGAAGTGCTGGAGAAAGGAGCAGACTCCCTCGCACCACGAGACCATAAAAGATACGATGAGTAGGACTTAGCCCAATCAGGATATAAACCCGACTTCCTTAATAAAGAGGAAACCACAGAGACAGGACGGGGGCTAGCCTTGAGAGAGGCCCGGCGAGTGTTGGAAAGAAGGGGCGTGAACACTTTGTGATCCTTAAAAAGGAAAGCGATATTAGGACGAATAAGAGTGACAGGATAAGCGCGAGGAGAAGGATTAGATGTGGAGGAATTCGACGTTGAAAATCCAGCCAAGACAGAGGAGTCGAGGATCTTACTCTCAACCCTACTGTGCTTACAAACAAAGCTATTCAGAAGCTTGCGCTTTAAGAGGGGGTAATTAAGGAAAGAAAGAAGTTTGGCTGGTAATGGATGACCTCTGGGCCATCCCGAAAGATTTTGAAGGGAAAAGCAACGACTACGAGAGTGACCAAGCCTATCACAGAATAAACACTTCATTCTGTTCAAACAATCACGCTTAAGGTGCCCAGGAAGGAGGCACTTGAAGCAGACCCGATGAAGATCGGGCTTAAAAGACGAAGGGGAGTTAACGCAATTGGGAGACTCCTGAGAGGGGAAAATGAGATCCCCCGTAGAAGAAGAAACATCCCTTTGCGAAACCTGAACCGAGGCTGAACGGTCAGAGTTTTCTACCGCTCTGATAAAAATCATCGAATGAAACCTCCACTAGAGGAGAAAAAAATAAAGCTCCAAAAAGGGAAGTGTAAAGAGAAGACACTTCACAGAAAGGAGACCGAAAACACTACCACAGGAGATGCGATACCAGAGCGTAACCAACACAATGCCTCGCAAAGAAGTGAAATCGCGCTCTCCGAACAGGAGAACAAGAGAGGAGAAAAAAGAGCGAGAGAGAGATTAGAAAGAACGGGCAAACTAGAATAAACTCAGTCAGATCGCCGACCAGAGCTGAAGTAGTCGCTGGCAAAAAAGGTCCCCAGGGAATGGGGAAACACAAAGCCAGCACTAACAAAAGAAAGCCCGAAAGAATAAACAGCTAACGGAACACTACACAGAGCAATTAATCAAGAACAATCCAAAAGAAGAGCTCCAGAAATCCACCCAAACAAACAAGACAAAAGAGAGAAATGCTTAAGGTAAAAACAGTCAGAATACTTACAGTGCGCAGAAGAAAAAGGGAAATGGAACGCCGCTTGATCGATGCTGGGTGGAGAAGAGACGCCCGACTGGAGCGCAACTCGGGAAGGGGACACCGGCGAACAATACCTCTCAGAGCTGGAGGAAGGCCAGACGAAGAATCGCCGAAAACAATCCGAACGGAACTGGCCACCACCGAGAAGGATAAGAGGGGAGCGGGAAGGAGGAAGCCCCACGCAACAACCAGAGAGAGCACCAAGGAACTCGTCTGGACCGACGGAAGGCGCAAGAGGAAAGGAAGAGAGACCACGGCTTCCAAGGAAGAGAGATGGAGCGAACCGACTCCAAATCGAAAAAGCTGAGATGGGTCGGTAGGGTTTGGGGATCTAAACAAAAATGATTGAAGGACGAAAGCGAGATGGGGGAAGGAGCGACGGGATCTGGGGAGGGAAAGGGCTGAGGAAGAAGGGATTTTTTTGAATTTTGAATCGCCTCAGAATCGCCTTAAGTAAATCGATCAGGATTTAGGCACAAATACTAGATTTTTTTTTAGAATTAAAAAGAAAAAATATTGATGTGTACATGCGATGCATATGTTAAAATATATATGGGGAGTTGCACGTGCGATTATAATATTAGAAATTAGAGATTAGAGATTAGTTATACTTATTGAAAACTAATCAGAAGAAAAAATATGTTTGGCTACAAATTCTATTGATTTAACAAGGATTTAAAGTTCACCTGACGGTGACCAGAACAATCCCGATAACGGTCCGCACCCCTGCAATAAATACGAGGGCGTTTCGGGAATAAAACACCCGAAACCAACAGGGGCATTCCGGGAATAATAATTTTACAAAAGCGGCTGGCGGTTAATAAATACTCTCCATCTCAAGCAATCACTCATTCCCTTGAAATACTCTTCTCTCTCTAAAAATCGTCAATCAATCGAGAGAGAGAGAGAGAGAGAGGACTGAGATGCAGCGGCGCAGGTTAAAGCCGAGCACGCTGCACAAACTGCGCTGGCTGCTAACGTGCGCCGTGACGGCGATTGGCCTGGCGGCGCTACTGGCCGTCCACGTGGCACCTGCCAGTTTCTTCCCCGCTTTCTCTTCCGACTATCACTGGCTTCCCAAGGTTTCTTTCTCTCTCTTAAAATGGAAATTTTGGGGGTGTTTTTTGCAAAAATAGAGTGAATACTATTTTAATTTGAAAAAAGTACCCATTTTGTTTTTTATTGATCTAAAAGCAGCAAAGATTTCTCTTAAAAAAAATAAAGTATTTTTTTGTAGTAATAATGTGCAATATTTTGTATTGATTGAGGATAAAATTTTGTATGTATTTTGGTTGGGAAAGGCTTTAGATGATGTACATTTGTTACTATTTCTTTTGTTTAATGTGAATTAAAAGGGAAAACAACTATAAATTAGGTAGTGAAATGATTGTTGCTTCTAATTTTGGCTGCATTCTATAAAAAAAATTCTTTCCTTCTTGCCATTTTGATTTTGGTTGGCTTTGTTAAATTATTAATTGAGTGATTTGTTTTTCAAGAAATTGGAAAAATCTTAGTCTGTGAAGAGCTTATAATTAGGAAGTTAACTAGTGTCTGACAAGTTTACTCCCTGTTTGGGAACAATTATCTTAACTTTGAAGCTAAAGGTATGCTAACTTTGATTGTCATATAGTTATCTTTGACATGATGTTTGACAATGCCAAAGTTTAAAAGTTCGATAAGGGTAAATTGTAGATAACTACAGGTACCCCAACTTTTGGGGTGAGATAACTGATGTTATTGTAATTCCAAAACGAGTTCCAAACATGTCAAAGTTGGTATAACTAGAGTTTTGTAAGGTTAAGTGAGATAACTCTAGTTGTCCTTAGTTAACTTTGTTCCCAAACATAGCCTTTATTGGATTTAATACCTTTTAAAATGCACTATTTTAGAGAAAGTTTCTGTGTATGTAAGCATTGATGTCAGATGTGCCCATGTGCATGCTTCTTAGATCACAATTCCTTGAAATTTTCCTCTCAAGTTAAATAAAGTACTCATTTATTTGGGAAATGCTATCTTCAGTTTTGTTCATGGATTTATTTGCACTTACAACATTTTATCATGTTCCACTTCTAGACCTTTACCCCAGTATATGAGAGTGTAAAGGGTAACAACTAGTCTTATAGGATATTGGTAAATGTTAATAGTCGAAAGAGGGTTGACATCAAGTCAACGTAATGAAAAGAGTTTCTTAAATATTTCATAGATGACGATGAAGAATAATTTATTAGCGTCTTCATTGAATGGGTAACTACTGCTATTATGAATATCACAATCTAACTTGTGTGTGAGCCAATGTCCAATATAAAATTTCAGTAAACTTCTCTCTTGCAGCAAAGAGGGATTGGATTGCGAAGGTGGAGTTCCGAGCTGGGATGGACTCAAGAGTTTGCCCCACCCAAATTATCCAAGCTCTCCATCTCTTCTTCTCATAAGGTAGACCTATATTGTGGTTTTCTTTACAATTTTTTGGCTTTATTTTGATGCTAAAGGGATACCATTCTGATATATCGTGGTTGGATCGGTGATGGGTTTCTATTACAAATTTTGAATTCATGTAGTAGCATGTTCATGTTATTCTTTCATTGTGTTCACTCGTCTAGAATTGAACAGTTGGTTGGCAAGAATGGGAGCTTGGAGTTTGACAAGCTGTGGAAGCATCCACCAAGCAAAGACTTTGTACCTTGCGTGGAACCAAGCCCGTCCTACTCTTGTAAGATGAATCAATTGAATTTTGTTCATAGGGTTCCTTGGTGTTTTTATTTATTTATTTATTTTTTTATATTTTTAATTTATATTCTTCAGCTCCAGCTGAATCAAGAGGTTATCTGTTAGTTCACACCAATGGCGGGTTGAATCAGATGCGCACAGGGGTATGTAAATCCTCATATTTGCTTCTTTGCTAGTGTTGTTCAAGTAGTTATTTTGAGGAAATTTTGCTAATTCATTTTCTGTTGTGGTCGTATGTGGAAGGGGATGGAGAAAAAGAAGCGTGTTTCTTTTTCTACGTGTGTGGCTTTAACCATATAAACTTCCTCCTCAAGAAAACTATTGAGAAAGGCATTCTTGAAGCTGGTGGAGCGGCCAATGAAATTGAGCAGCTAAGGCAACAAGATCCGAACAGAAAACATTTTGGCCATAGGAGAGAATGTCTTTTCATAATCAATGTCATAGGTCTGTGAATAACCCGTAGAAACCAATTGAGCTTTTAGGCGATCCAAAGAACCATCTCGGTTTACTTTAACAGTGTACACCCACTTACAACTAACACAATGTTTGCCCGATGGAAGGGAAACCAGATCTCACGTACCATTTTTGTCTCGAGCAGTTATCTCTTAACGCATAACATGGCTCCAACCAGGGTGTGATAGTGTGTCTGATAATGATTTTGGAATATGGTAAGTGTTCAAAGTAGGGATGAAGGCAGAAGAAGCCGATGACAAGTGAGCATATGAAAGATGACTATATAAATGATGTACAATAGAGCGGTTTTCTTTGCGTATAGCAATGGGAAGATCAAAATCAAAAGGGTCACCATCATGGGGACCTATGATTCAGTAGATGTAACGGGGGATGTAGTTGTAAGCTCGGCACGATGTATAAATAACCATCAGTGATGGAACAATAGGCACAGTAGCGTGAACTAGGTCGGAAGCAATGTTCTTACGTCGTTGAAATACTTGAGTGATTGTAGGCCTTGTGGGCACTAGTGAAGACCGTTGTTTCACAGATGCCGAAGAAGTAGAGACTAAAGACCAAGGTAGGTAAGAAATTCAATATCAATCTCACTGGATGGAGGTGGAGTCAGACAAGATGAAGTGGGAGATAAATATGATTGAGACTCAAAAAAGGTGACATCAGCAAAAATAAAGCAATGATTGGTGAAGACCGTTGTTTCACAGATGAGGAAGAAGTAGAGACCGAAAGACCAGGGTAAGTAAGGAATTCAGTATCACTTTCATCGGATGGAGGTGGAACCAGTCAAGATGAAGTGGTAGATAAATAAGATTGAGACTCAAGAAATGTGACATCCGTAGAAATAAAGCAACGATTAACATTTATAATCTTTCTGAAAATGCGAATAACCAGAAAAATACATCGAATTGAACGAGGATTTAGCTTAGAACAATCAGAACAGTGATCATGAACAAAAGCTAACACATCCAAAATTTTTGGGAGGAAGCGAAAACGGTTCAGTAAATGAAAATAACATGGAGAATGGTATTCGACCATCTAACACGGACGATGGCTTGTGGTTGATAAATTGACATGTAGTGAGGACCACGTTCCCCTAGAAATGTTGAGGAACCTGCCTATGAAGGAGCATGGTCCTTGCAACCTCCAACAAGTGACGGTTCTTGCATTATACAATACCGTTTGGTTGAGGCGTGTGAGGACAAGACTCGTGGGGAATACCGAAAGAAGATATAAAACTAGTGAACCCAGAGGTAAAATACCCGTTGACATTATCACTACGCATAATTTAAACGGAAACATCAAATCGATTTCTTACCTCAGCGCAGAATGATTTAAAAATAGAAAAAACTCCAGACTGATATTTCATTAAATATAACCAAGTTACTCGATACTAGTTATCAACAAAGGTAACAAAATATTTGGAACCACCAAAATGAGACTTAACAGCGCAGGGTCCCCAAACATCCGAATGAACTAAATTGAAAGGTCGACTCGACCGTTTACTAAGTCTAGGAGGGTAAGACGGATGCAAGTGTTTACTCAAATGACATGACTCACAAGATAACTCTTTAAGAGAATATAATTTAGGTCTTAACTTTTTCAGATTCTGTAAGGACGGTGATTCAAATGACATGCAATTCCAAAGGCGTGAAAACACTCAAGCATGTAAATTAGGTAGGAACACTGTTCAATTGATAAAACCCTTTGTCACACGCCCTGCGATAATCGTTTTTTCTGTCCCAAGTTCCTGAAATACTCAGTGATCATGATAACCGATTCAGAATAATTCAGTGTTGGTAATTTTGGCAACAGATATTAGGTTAAAGAAAAATTTTAGCTTTTGAAGAACAGAACTAAGTGGTAAAGTGGAAATAAAGTTTACATGTCCGACCTCTCCAATTTGGGGGGGGGGGGGGGTTAGAATCATCAGCAAGTATAGAAGACAATATAGTGAGATTCCCAGTCATATGTCAAAAACACCTGAATCTATTACGCATGAAGTCAGAAATGAAGTGGTTAAGCATGCGATACATGACCTTGTTAATGTGGCAAAAGAAGAAGACCGCTGTCGGAAAGCGCGATAGTTTTGGAGAAACTGAATCTCGCCCTCATTTATCTGAACGCTAAATGAACTGGGGGCCACATGTGCAATGTACTGTCGTTGATAGCCTTGAGAATGCATGTTATGACATTTCATATTCCTAAGCGGGTCAGGTTTGAATCCTCAATCAAATCTGCTCCAAATTCAACACAAATTGCAACAAATTCAAATGAGTAGCAGCAGCAAAAGTAGATAACAAATCTGAATCCCATTCATAACTGATATATCTCAAATGGTGACAAAATCCCAATCACAACTTTTCTCCAACTCTCCTTATCTCCTTCCTCTCAATAAAATCCTACACCTAATTCTCAACAAAATTCCAACAACAAAATCCACACCATAATCTCAACAAAATCCAGAGCAATCTCAACAAAATCAATAGAGTCGGCGAAATCAAGGGAGGTGGCGACAACAACGAGTAGTGAGGGGGTCAGATTTGAATTTAGATGGGCCCATCTGCTGGTCGAGGATGGGTTGTGGTGGAGGTTGTCGGGGGTGTAGGTCGGGGTGATGAAAGTGGATAATGATGGTGGTGATGGCTTGATGATGATGGCTAATGATGATAGTGACAACAAGCAGAAGAAGGAGAGGGTTTGGCCGGATTTGGGATTTTGGAGTGGGGTTGGATTCGTTTTGGGGATTTGAAGGAGCAACAGCGGGAGGAAGAAAACTAGGCTAAGGTTTCGGTTGAAACCTCGCGACGGCAGCGGTGGGGCAGGGTGCTGCCCTTAATGTCATTGGTCGATAGCGGCGGCAGTTGGGTCCTACGGCAAGGCCGCGGTTGCAGTAGACGGTGACAGTGGCAGTGGTTGCTCGCTAGGGTTAAGATTGGGACTCCGATACCGTGAAATATTTTTGTATTTCTTATTTTCCAACACCTTAACTGGATACAACCCCTAGCATATACCGGATCCATGAGCACGGGTTCTACCCGAAATATAACAACTAATACAACTACAACAATATATCTAATACACACCAATGGCGGGGTGAATGAGATGCGCATAGGGGTATGTAAATCCTCATATTTGCTTCTTTGCTAGTATTGTTCAAGTAGATACTTTGAGGAAATTTTGTTAATTCATTTTCTGTTGTGGTTGTATGTGGAAAGGGATGGAACAAAAGAAGTGCGGTTCTTTTCCTACTTGTGTTGCTTTAACCATATATATTACAAATTTTCTTGTGCCTTTTCCATAAGTTGTTATTCTTTGCAAAGAACCTATCTAGCAATACATATTTTTATGCTGATTTATCTGTACGCAATAAGGAACAAAAAGATCCTAAGCCCTCTGCCTGGGGTTCTATTTAAAGATGGAATCTGACCATGGTGCGTGGTTAGGGCTAGTTGTGGTCTGGGACCAGTGGTCTGGCCCTGATGTGGCATGTTCATTGCCGGTTTGACGCCGACTACCTTGAGCCTTGGCTGATGTGGCTTTCAGTTTCCTTAGCTTGTCTGGAGTGTTCATGCCCCATAGTATCATCAGTTCAGTGTCGAAAATACCTTTGAAATTTACTCTATATTAACCGTCTTACATGTATTTTTTCCTATGCATATAATTCTAGAAGGGATCTTGCATGAGATATTATAAATTCAATTAGTTGAGGTGTTCATTTGGTTCTGCAATAATTTAACAACCGCTAGATCTTATGTAACAATAATAATTTAAGAAACCACACCAGTGATGATAATTTCATATGAATGGTATAGGACACTATTGGCATCCGTGAACCTATCATTTTTGAATTATTTTGAATTGATTACAGTTTTGATCAGAAGTCATTTTAATGTCTTTGTATTGTTGCAAGGTCATTATCATATTTACATGGTCTGACTGATCTATATCCATTATCATTACCATGGAGATAGAAATACATGAAATTTAAGTAAAGTAATAGCTCCTGTAAAATTAATAATGAAATTGAGAAGGTCCAAGCAAGAAGAGTGAAGAGATGGAGGAGACGAGCTACTAATATGAGGTCTATTGGGATATTTGGGAAGATAAATGCAAATCTGGTAAAACTCAAACATATTACTAACACTTCCCGTCAGTATTATTAATTATTGCTGTGTCCATATGACTGTGTTCGTTGGACCACATAAGTCCTGGCCGTCCCCTTGTTCTTTTTTCCCCTTGTCTTGTTCCTCTAATCTTAATGTAGGTTTTCCACCGTAGGGTGGGAGGTAATGCACTAAACATTCAGAGTGCCTCTTTGTTTTTTTGGTTTGACCATCGTGGATGGGAGTTTCATACCTATGACCTCCTACTGAGGAGGAGAGGGTCATTACAAGCTTGAGACATACTCGTTGGTATAATAAGGTTGTCCTTTTGATTGTTATCACGATATGTTTAACACTTTTGATAAGTGCTTTCCCATCACAGATCAATAAGGTGAAGATGCCTTTTTAACATTTTAAAGGCTAACGTTAGGTGTCAGCTTGTGGTCGAATTGACTGGGCAAAAATATTTGGTTAGGCTGTAAACATAGTTTATAGCATGGTTTTAAAACTCGGGAATGGGATCGGGATCGAGATCGGTATTAGCCGGATCGGTAGTTGCAGATCGGTCTATCGAGTTTTTTCTGGATCGGGCATTCTTTAATAATAAAAAAAATCTAATATGTTTCTATAATTTTAAAAAAATGAATTGATGAAATTAAAAGGTATAATATTTTAAAAGGTAATAATTAATTTTAAAAAAAGAATTGATGAATTTAAATAATTATTTTTATAAATTTAATATTTTCAATTATAGACTTGAACATCTTAATTTGTTTCATAGGTTTTTTAATATGGAATAAATAGAGATACGTAGACCAAATAATACATATTTTATTTACATACAAGAAAAATCAAATATAAGCTAGGCATAAAAAGATGTTCATAACACAATAACATCTTCATTGTTTGGATAAGAGGATTCACAAGAATAAAAAATTCAAATATTGGAATTTTTTTAATCATAGGATCGGTGGTTTTAGGTTGGGATCGGGTTGATCCATCTAATCCAATTGCTAACTCCGCTGATCCCCCAGTTATCTCATTGTTCCCAAGATTTAGGAGTTGTATCAGAGCTGCCCTTTAAAAGACAATCCAAATCGAATCTGATCGGGATGTTTTATAGGATCGGCTGGATCAGCTGGATCAGCTGGATTGGATTGGTTTGGAAAGGAAAGAGGGTGGTGGGGGCATTATTTGGCCCTCCTCCTAAGATAGGGATCTACCAAGATGGGGATCTACCAAGGTGGATGTGGGATTGGCTGGATTGACTGATCCAAGATGATAAATTTTTTTAATGATGAATTGAGCAATTATTATTATTATTATTATTTTGTATAAAATAATTAAAATATTACATTTAACAATATCAGTATTTGAATATTTTTTATTTTAAAAAAAATTGATAGAAAAAATCCGATACACCGAGCTAATACTGCTGATTTGGCTTGTATCAATCCCAATACCATTTTTTTGGCGAACTGATACCTTTCCCAATACCGAGATTTTGAACCTTTTTTTTAAAAAAATTGTACTTTGTTGTGAAAAGGGTCAATTGATGGTTGTAGTATTTTCTATTTCAGATGCTTGTAGAATACTATTAATTTGGAGTAGTCAAAATTTACTAAAGTCATTAATTTAAAGACCTCAATCTATGAAGCACGGATACTCCACGGAGGGTGTTGTCCCCGTATTTCGTACGTATCCGATACGGGATACGGTCGGATATGTACAAGATACGGCTGAAACGTGTCCTGTATTTTTTTAAATGGATACGGCGGGGATACACAGCAGACACAATGGGGATATAGCTCGGGGTTAAAATGGTTAGAATGAAATAATTTTTGTGTTTAAAACATAAAAAAAATTGAATTTGGGGGTTAATTTGAAGAAATAAGAAAAGATAAGTTAGAGTTTGCTTACCTTATTTGAAGAAGAAGAACTGAAATCATTTATTGCTCAACTCAAATTAGCTCCTACCTTCAGTCGGCCACAGTCTCTCACGACGGCGACGACGAGCAAGTCTCCATCTCTTGATGAAATCTTGTTGAAATTGGTGATGCTGATGATATTATCCAACTTGGATAGGCATGGAATGATGGAGGAGCATCTGCTATATTTTTAGACTTGTCCCACTATTTGATTTGTCTTCTTATGTTATATTGCTTATGAACTTGCTTTGTTTACTTATGTTATTGCTTGTGCTTATGAACAATTATTGTAGCCTTTATGGATTATCTTATTTTTGTTTAATAAATGACATTTACCATTTACTTTTTAACAAGAGCAATTATTTAGTTATGTGTAAATATATATATATGTGTGTGTGTGTGTGTGTGTGTTGCTGCTAATTTTGGTGTGGGAGCAAACAAATGAATTTGTGGATTCTTTTTGGAAACGATAAAGCAAACCTGTTGCGCTGCCATTGACCTGCAAAAAAGTTCGATACACCGGGATGGATTCTGGCGACGAACCCTCCGACGCTCTTATCAGTAATCAGGAAGATTATGAAAGAGCTTTATGTGGAAAAAGATTGATTATTGTTACGGTGGGGGGAGAGGGGTATTTATAGTCGCCTTAGGGACCCGTTTCGAGATAAGGATTTATCTTTACTTCTCGGTATTTTTGGATAAGATGTAGAGTTTAGATCGTTTCATAGAGATAACCATGAATTTGAATTACTCTTTAAGTATCCTGGGCTGGCTCGTAGTGGGCTGCTACCCATACCCAATAGAACAGATCCGTTTATGGGTTATTGGGCTTTGAAGAAAGACCCAGTTCTCATTTCAGACTCGTTTGTAGGTGAAATTATCGTTTTACCCCTGAGAGCTTTAAGATTCGTGTCCGATTTGAACGGTCCCTATTTAATCCTATTTTTAGCCATATCACGAGCCCCCCACTCCTGGAGACTGAGTTTTACAGTCTTTGAGGAGTAGTTTTGTTATTTTAATGGCGTACGGAATTTTATCGGAGTTCTTAAGGGAGTTTGAATCTTGCTCGAGGTGTAATGGTGTCAATCTGAGTTTGTAAAATACCCAAAATTATTCTCAAAATTTTCTGGATTTTTTGTGATTTTTCCAGATTTTTCTGAATTTTTTTCAATTTTTAATCATTTTTGATTTTTTTAATTCAATTTTCGAATTTAAATAATTAATTATCGAAAATTTTAATTAATTATTCTAATTTAATAATTATTATTTTCAGAATTTAAAATTATTTTCTGAATTAATAATTATTTTTAGAATTTTTAATTGATTTTTTGATTTTTAATTAATTTTTCGGATTTTTTAAATAATTAGTTCAATTAAATAAGTAAATATTTAACTGGTGACGTGGCACAATCCTGTGCGTTGATCACGATCAAGCCAGCGCGCATCGCGAGGAGGCAGTTTACAGGGTCGGTAGTTCGGATCCTCAGTTGCGGCCGAATGGGGCTGAGAGAGCTCGAGGAGGCGCCACGTGGCAGGTCAACGTTGACTGTTGACCGCCACGTGGGCATTTTTTCCCTTCCCGCCTTCTTCCACTGAGCCTCTTCGTCGAGGAACCCGTAGCTCCTCCGCCCCCAACCTTGCCATTCCCTAACACCGCTGCACCATGAACGTCGCGTCGCCTTCTTCTCTGAGCGCCCGTGTAGCGAGCGACTTCGACAGGTGGGTTGGCTCGGCAACGGCGAGGAGGGAGCTCGACGGAGGGGAGAGGAGCCTCGAGCTTCGTGACTTGTTGGAGGAGCTCGGCAAGGCGAGGCCATGGTGGTTTGGTGTCAGGTACTGAATTCCTGACTGAACTCGGCATCGTCATTTCTTGGATCTAGGGTTTATGAGGAAGGAGATGATTTTGGGAAGGATTCAGTTTACTCAAAGCTTGCCTTTATTTCTATACAACTGAGGCCTTTATATAGGCAGTTACAATCAAGAGACACGTGCAAGATATGTAAAAATAATATTGGGCTTTAAACATTAGCCCAAACCTTCCCGCCTAACCAACATATGAAATATTAGTGCGCTATGCACGTATTAATCTGATACACCGATACAACCTTATTAACACTAAAAATTCATATGCAACTAACTCCAGCAGCAACAGTAATTCTATTTGAACCCTAACAATTCTATCCTCCTCAGATTGAGCTTGTCCCAAGCTCAAAATCAGGATAACTCCATCGAACATCATCTCTATCTTCCCAAATAGCATTAGCCAAAGGTTTGAACTGCCACTTAATCAAGAGGTTAACTCCAGCGCCATTACCTTTCTTGTACAATCTTCAGTCCAACATGAGCTCAGGAACAAGAATTACAATTAGAGACTTCAATTATGAACTGACCAGAATTCCTAAATCTCCTTTTCGCAGATTATCCAGCTTCAGATTTTCATATACAGCATGTAAAGAATCCAAGATTTCCTTCAGAAGCTGAGCATAAAATGAGACCTCATCGAAGCTGAAAACTCCAGCAAATGCAAGAGCAGTATATTCTCCCAGGCTTGGACTGCAAGTGGTATCTGCTGAGTTGATTATATCCTGACCACCATCTCGTGCCCGAAGTACCTCGACATCAGCTATGCTTGTAACATATATAGCTGGCTTGCTCAGAAGAGAAGATTTAATCTCCCTGATGTGTGCACTAGTGGGCCAAAAGAAGAGCTTGACACATATAGAATTACTGTTGCTGTTATCCTGATTTTGAGCTTGGAACAAGCTCAGTCTGAGGTGGATGGAATTGTTAGGGTTCAAATAGAATTACTGTTGCTGCTGGAGTTAGTTGCATATGAATTTTTAGTGTTAATAAGGTTGTATCGGTGTATCAGATTAATACGTGCATAGCGCACTAATATTTCATATATTGGTTAGGCAGGGAAGGTTTGGGCTAGTTTAAAGCCCAATATTATTTTTACATATTTTGCACGTGTCTCTTGATTGTAACTGCTTATATAAAGGCCTCAGTTGTATAGAAATAAAGGCAAGCTTTGAGTAAACTGAATCCTTCCCAAAATCATCTCCTTGAATTTTCCTTCCAAGATCATCATCATCAATTTCAAGATTAGGAAAACCAAATTGATCCATCAATTTCTCTACAAACTCGTCCCATTTCATCACACGCCATCAATTACCTACGTTGCTCCAAAACCACCGACTCCCCTCTTGTTTTAAACTCAAAATTGCATATCTCAACCACTCTTCTTTGGGAAAACCATTAAATTCCAAGAATTGTTCGCATTTTCAAATTCCATTCCTTTGGATTTCCTTCAGAAAAATTAGGAAAATCGAAGTTGAGAGGGTTTCTTACAGTGGTGTTCGATTCTTGAACTTGCCATGGTGGTGGATTGTTGATCGACTGGTTGTTGCTATCGATTTTCTTGAGTTGATCGATGGTGAAATTAAGCTGCTGCGATTGTACGATGATTTTGAGCTGAGCCGAGATGAATTCGAGCTGCAATTTCAATGATCGTATCCCCTCCTTCGTTAACGTGCCTCCGACGTCACGCTCGTCTCCGTTGATGAAGGCCAACTCTGATACCACCTTGTCAGGTACTGAATTCCTAACTGAACTCGGCGTCGTCATTTTTTGGATCTAGGGTTTATGAGGAAGAAGGAGATGATTTTGGGAAGGATTCAGTTTACTCAAAGCTTGCCTTTATTTCTATACAACTGAGGCCTTTATATAGGCAGTTACAATCAAGAGACACGTGCAAGATATGTAAAAATAATACTGGGCTTCAAACATTAGCCCAAACCTTCCCGCCTAACCAACATATGAAATATTAGTGCGATATGCATGTATTAATCTGATACACCGATACAACCTTATTAACACTAAAAATTCATATGCAACTAACTCTAGCAGCAACAGTAATTCTATTTGAACCGTAACATTTGGCGACTTGGCGAAGGAGGTTGACGATGGCGGTGGTGGAGAGATGCAGCGACGGAGGTGATGCTCGGCGACGTGGAGCTCGACGCTTCGGGAGGGAGCTCGGAGCTCGACAAGGAGACATCGGAGTTGGGACAGTGGAGAGCTCAGCGAAGAGAGAGCTCGAGTTCAGCGTTGGGGGAGCTCACGACGTGGAGGTCGACGAGGAGTTGCGATCGAGCTCGGAAAGGGGAGCTCATGAAGGAGAGGAGCTTTGACGGTTGGGTTGGAGCTCGGGACAGTGGAGAGCTCAGCGAAGAGAGAGCTCGAGCTCGACGTTGGATTTTGGTGGGGACAGTTTTGAGGAAGAAGGAGATGATGAGGGTGCGGGTTGGAGCTCGGCAGTGAAGGTGAGTTTTCGGCAAGAACGGAGCTGGGTGAAGATAGCTCGGCGGTGCTCGAATGTTGGGGGAACGAGCTCGACATCAGCTCACTTTCTACGAAGCTCAGCGAGGGAGGAGCTCGTCGAGGCTATAGTGGAGCTCGACAGTGATGGCGAGGCGGTGGCTCGTTAAGGAGCTCGGTGTTGGCGAGGCAGTGGCACGTCGAGGAGCTCGGTATTGGAGGTGGAGCTCGACGAGGAGTAAAGGTGGAGCTCAACGAGGAGTGGAGGTGGAGGTGGAGGTCGAGCTCGGCGAGGCTCGGAGTCGAAGGAGCTCGAGGTTTTTTTTTTTTTTTGGGTGCCAAATCCTGATGGAGAAAAGGAGGGTGAGGGTGCGGGTTTGGTTAGCGGGTTTGAGACACGAACCCGTTAAGCCAACTTAGCCCCCTTTTGCTTTTGGGTTTTTGGTTCCATAACGGGTCCGAACCCAATCCGTTAGCTCCCCCCTATTTTTTTGAGAATTTGTTTGGCGAATCTGACCCATTGATCGTGATCGAACACGAATTTTGAGTCGGAGTTTTTCTCCAATTCCACTCGGTAGTTCGGATCCTCGAATTTTAGATCCGAGTTACGTGGCGTGATCTTAGCTGTTGATGGAGATCAAGCACGATTTTTGAGGCAACATTTTTTCCAATTTCACGTTTGGAGCCACGTTTGCTCGGAATTGGCTCCGAGGGACACGGCGCAATCTGAGCCGTTGATCGGGATCAGACTCACATTTTGGGGTGAGGTTTTTTCCCCATTTTCACGTTCAGGGCAGCTGTGTTGTAACCCACTTTCCCGTTGCTACGGAGGTCGGATTGGAGCGTGTGACCCCTCGTTTCGAAGTTGACTCAAAGATCCACAACTTCTTTTTGGAGGCCAGTTGAAGAATCACCCGTATTTAGGGTCAAAATAGGCCTGCAATATCTTCGTTTCTATCAAGTTGAGAAGAGCTTCAGTCTCCGGAATCTTCGAAGAGGAGCTCCACTCTTGTGGGCTAAGAAGATGAGCTAAGAAGATCCTTGTAAGACCCATGGGAAGATCCGTTCTTGGCGGCAAGTTTGAGCTCCGAGCCCAAAAGAAGAAAGCCGCTCGTGAGGCGAGCGGAGCGAAGAGCTTCACCGGGCTCTAGGAGAGAGCCGTTTGGGAGATGAGTTTGAGGAGCAACTCTAGGGGAGAGTTGAGCTCCGAACTCGTTGAGAAGAAGGCCGCTCGAGAGGCAAGCGGAGCGAAGAGCATCACCAGGCTCTAGAAGAGCCGCTTGGGAGATAAGTTTGAGGAGCAACTCTAGGGGAGAGTCGTGCTCCGAACTTGCTTGTTGCAAAATTTAACCAGTAGTGGGAGTAGTACGAGTGTTCGTTTTGAGCCCCGAAACCGCATAGTTGCAAGATGTGAGGGCAATTCCGAACCATGATTATGAATTTCGAACTAGTTGTTACGGAGCTTTAACAGTTGTGGGAGCAATTTCGAATGGTGAGCCACTTTGTACAAGCTTGTTTGCAAGTAGCTAAAGTAACATTGAACCAAGTGTTGGACTCCAAACTTGTCGTTAAGAGAGTTTCAACAGTTGTGGGAGCAATTTCGAATGGTGAGCCACTTTGTACATGCTCGTTCGCAAGTAGCTAAAGTAGCATCAAACCAAGTATTGGACTCCGAACTTGTTGTTTGAGGGGGTTAACGAGTTGTAGGAGCAATTCGGAATGGCGAGCTGCTCCGCACTTGTTTGTTTACAAGCGGCTAAAACGGCGTCGAACCAAGTGGTGGGACTCCAAACTCGTTTTTTGAGCTTAGTAAGTTGTTGGAGCAGCCTTGTAGGAAAAGCTTGACTCTGAACTTACCGTTTAACGAGTCGTAAATGTGACTCAAAGAGATAGAAATGAGGCAAATGCAATAATTTTCAATAGAAAAAGCTAAGTTTTATTGAAACAAAGTAAGTGGCCGCTTCAATGGGGTGAGCCATTATTACATGCTTTTTGACCGTGTTACAAGCATCGGCCTTATTGAAAACTGAAATTCTACTTCTACGATAGGGTGAAGGCCTCTTGGGAGGAGTTTAGGTCCCCCCCCAATGGACCTCCATGGATAAGGTGGAGGACGGCCCCAGGTTCGGAATCTTGGAACTCGGCGGGCCTCTCTGTTCGCTTGTAAGCTCCTCGGGGTGGGAGATCGGCCCCTTTTTTTTGGACGAACTTGGTCAGGTGTCCCCGTTGTATGAGTTCTTCGATCTCCTCTATGAGAGCCCGACAATCATCCGTGTCGTTGCCGCGGTCCCTATGGAAGCGGCACCACTTATCCCTGTTCATTTTCTTGCCAAGGGTATTCATTCTAGGGGGCCACGGTGTAGCCCTTTCTTGTCCATTTGCATAAGAACTGCTGATATACTTGCATTGAGGAAGGTGAACTTCTCAAAATGAGGAGCTGGGCGGCGCTGGCCATTATTGTCCCTTTAAAATTTCTGGGACCCTTCTTCGCTTGTACCCTTCCGTTTGTTACTAGAAGATGACTTCTCTTGACTGGGGGGGTTGAGAGCTTCTTCGCCTCGAATGTACTTCTCACTCCTAAGCAGGAGTTCTGAGAAGTCCCGAGAAGGTTTCTTGGTGAAGGACGCCTTGAGGTCGGCGTTAGTGACGTTGTGCCTGAATGTCGCAAAGGCTACTGATTGGTTGAGGAAAGCAATAGACCGAGCTTCAGTAGTACAGCACCGGACGTAATCTCTTAGGCATTCACCCTTTTTTGACTGGGGCTATCACCGATGCACTCGTTTTCTCAGCTCGGCGACTGCCCACGAAGTTGGTGAGGAAGAGCTCCTCAAACTGTTCGAATGAGAAGATGGAGGTGGGGGTTAGACGGGAGTACCACTCTCACGCTGGCCCCTTCAATGTTGTTGGGAAGGCCTTGCAAAAGACCGCATCCGAGGCTTGATGAATCATCATGAGAGTTTTAAAACTCTCGATATGATTGGTCGGGTCTGACTCTCCATTCTAGGATTCAAAGCGGGGCGGCCTAAAGGCTTCGAGGACTGGAGCTTCCATGATGGCCCTAGAGAAGGGGGTCTGCTTGGGCGGAACCTATTGGTCCGTTGTTTTTCTTCGGGATTTATCTTGTTAAGGCGATTCTCCATCTCGTGGAGACGGCGGTAGACCGAGTCATCCCTTCGGTCGGATCTAGCCGACCCCTGGGACTCTCCTTCATGGGTGGCGGTATGGCGAGGGTTAGGGCACGCTGGTCCTGACTCGTGGCAATATTAAGAGCTCGCATGATATCTTGTTTGAAGTTCTGGAGCTTGGCCTGAGTGACTGGTGCCCCTCTAGCTCGGCGATCTCTAGGTGTGGCTCGGCTTATTGGAGTATGACTTCTCCGCCGATGACGTGGAGGGGACTCTCTTCGCCTCTTCGGGGGAGAGGATCTTCTTGTCCTTGGTCTGCGGGGGGGTCCGGACTCTCGAGACCCCTGGGTGCTCAAGTTGATGGACTCCCTCAAGGGCTCGCCATCCATTCAAGCGAGTTTGGAGGTCAACCCCCTGCTGGCGGTTAACAATTACTTGACGGAGATTCTGCTCGGGAGGGCTTTGAGAAGTTATAGAGTCAACTGAAGGATTGTGGACCGAGACATGGTTATGAAGAGGTTGTTGCTTTGGATGACTCCGACAAGACTCCTCCTGGGCAGCCCCCCGAGACCCTGGAGGGGGCCTGTTGAGGAGGAGGCTGTTGAGGACGAACATCTTGGACTAGAGGAGGAAGAGGAGTGGCTCTTCGGCTGGAGGCCGCTGCCTTCCCCATCTATTTTGGATGCATGGTTTGAAACTACTTTCGCTGATGAAGTAAGGTTGGATTGCTTTTTCGTTTTCCACAGACGGCGCCAATCTGTTGCTGTTAATTTTGGTGTGGGAGCAAACAAATGAATTTGTGGATTCTTTTTGGAAACGATAAAGCAAACATGTTGACCTTCACCGATGTTTGACTGGATTCTTGCCGTTGCCGTTGCCGTTGACCTGCAAAAAAGTTTGATACACCGGGATAGATCCCGGCGACGAACCCTCCGACGCTCTTGTCAGTAATCAGGAAGATTATGAAAGAGTTTTATGTGGAAAAAGATTGATTACCTTGTTACGGTGAGGGGAGAGGGGTATTTATAGTCGCCTTAAGGACGCGTTTCAAGATAAGGATTTATCTCTACTTCTCGGTGCTTTTGGATAAAATGTAGAGTTTAAATCGTTTCATAGAGATAACCATGAATTTGAATTACTCTTTAAGTATTCTGGGCTGGCTCGTAGCGGGCTGCTACCCATACCCAATAGGACAGATCCATTTATGGGTTATTGGGCTTTGATGAAAGATCCAGTTCCTATTTCAGACCTGTTTGTAGGTGAAATTGCCGTTTTACTCCTGAGAGCTTTAAGATCCGTGCCCGATTTGAACGGTCCCGATTTAATTCTATTTTTAGCCATATCAATATAGCCGTATTCCCGCCGTATCCCGTGCCCTACTTTTTTGGAAATTGTTGTATCCCCTGTATCCGTATCCCCGTACGCGTATTGCCGTACCCGTATTGGTGCTTCATAGGACCTCATAGATATGAGCTTTGTGAGCTTTGTTTTATTTGGTGATCTCTACTGAAGATTTGGCTCTCTACTACCTACAGTGTGCATATACCAATGTTTTAGACAAATTAAATCTGATTATTGCTTTGCATTGATATATGTACATTAAAAGGCTTTTGTGTGCCTCTTTTAATTCTATTTTTAGCCATATCAATATAGCCGTATTCCCGCCGTATCCCGTGCCCTACTTTTTTGGAAATTGTTGTATCCCCCGTATCCGTATCCCCGTACGCGTATTGCCGTACCCGTATTGGTGCTTCATAGGACCTCATAGATATGAGCTTTGTGAGCTTTGTTTTATTTGGTGATCTCTACTGAAGATTTGGCTCTCTACTACCTACAGTGTGCATATACCAATGTTTTAGACAAATTAAATCTGATTATTGCTTTGCATTGATATATGTACATTAAAAGGCTTTTGTGTGCCTCTTTTTTTCATCTACATACAGATTTGATCTCTTCAATATGCTTATAAAGAAAGTTAGGTGCTTTATCTGATATTCTGATATAACCAACATGCTGCTATGTTTGTATCCGAAGTAAATTGAAATATAATTGAATGCCATTCCGTCTTCCTTTCTTGCTGTTATAATCAACATTCGTTGTGTGCCTATCCTATCCATACCTTGTGCTCAACTTACTTATAACTTACTATTTGTCATATAAATATTTTCTGTAATTTTACTAGTTGTAGTTCACAAATTATAATTACGACATTCTGCTGGAGTCAAATTTGTTTAGTTCTGTGCTTCTTGAATCACACCTCTCTTTCATTTAAGTAACTTTTTCTTTCTTTTATCTATGACCTGTGTAGATTACATCAGATACCTAGATTTTAGAAATTAGTGGAAAAATATTCCTCCTTTTTGAATTGATTGCTGATTGGCATCTTCTTTCGAAGCAGATATGTGATATGGTAGCTGTTGCACGTATAATAAATGCCACCCTTGTTATTCCAAAACTAGATAAGAGATCATTTTGGCAAGATTCTAGGTATTTGAAATTCTTTTACACTCTTCAATTATATTTCCCTTTGTACATTCCTTGTTAAGGCATTTATTTGATTGTGGAATTGCAAAATGGCAGCAACTTCTCAGATGTCTTTGACGAGGAACATTTTATGCAATCTTTGGCAAATGATGTTAGAATCGTAAAGAAGCTGCCGAAGGAATTGGCTACAACTACCAAGGCAGTAAAACATTTTACAAGTTGGTCGGGTGTAGAATACTACCAAGATGAAATATCACGCTTATGGGATGATTATCAGGTGCATATATTACGTTTTCCTCTATTTAATCAGTAATGTTTGGCACATTTCTTGATGCTAATTAATCCTTCCGTAGGTCATCCGAGCTGCCAAATCAGATTCCCGTCTTGCTAATAACAACTTGCCTCCAGACATTCAAAAGCTTCGTTGCCGTGCTTGCTATGAAGCTCTTCGATTTGCACCCCACATTGAGGCACTAGGAAAGGTAATATTCAGCATAATCTCCTCTTAAAAATAGTGTTTTTTAGCAAATAAATTTATGATTGCATTGATTATGCAGTTATTGGTAGAGAGAATGAGGTCTTATGGTCCTTTCATAGCTTTACACTTACGATATGAAAAGGATATGCTAGCTTTTAGCGGCTGCACGTATGGGTTGTCTTCTACTGAAGCAGATGAGTTGACAAACATCAGGTTAGAATTTTAATCTAATATGGTGTAATGTAATCTTTTCGAGTTTCACATTGATTATTGGTATTCAAGTTGCTTCTTCTTGTCTCTACAGAGAGAATATTTCATATTGGAAAGTGAAGGATATAGATCCATTGGAACAAAGAGCCAAGGGTTATTGTCCTTTAACCCCAAAGGAGGTCGGGATTTTTCTTTCTGGTCTTGGATATCCATCAAATACTCCAATATATATTGCAGCTGGAGAAATATATGGAGGAGATTCTCATATGGCTGATCTTGAATCTTACTTTCCCATATTGATGAACAAGGTACAGATTCATTTGGTTGTTAATGGAAAACTTTTGTTTTGCTTTCAACAGCTATTAAAATGTTCAATTAGTTGATAGTTTTGAAAAGCTATTGCCTAGTACTTCTTTAATTTTATATATTTCTATGTATAGTATGAAATGGTTAAAATACTTCCTATTAAAATTTCAGTTCATATCATTTATCTATATGATTCTGATGCGACAGAAGCTCAAATCAATGGTAGTTTTAGAAATAACTACAATGTTGTACGGAGGGTGAAATAAAAGCCTATACAACAGTCTTTGGAGTGATGAACAATTTTGGGAACTAAATAGTCTAGAAGTAATTATTATATCTTTCATTTATAATATAATTAATGAGTATCCCCACAGGAGAAGTGAAGATCTTTAAATGATGTGAACATTGTTATTGTTATGATTAGGATATATTTTAGCGGGGAAAAATAATATATAACTGGAAACACATCTAAATTTGACTTTAGGTGTGCACAGCTTTTCCTCTAATTCCTTTGTCATGCCTCTCATATGTACGAGAAGTTCTCAAGAAAAGACTTCATGAAGGAGCAAGAAAAGACTTCATTTTATATTTTAGGGGGGAAAAATAATATATATACTGGAAACACATCTAAATTTGACTTTAGGTGTGCACAGCTTTTCCTCTAATTCCTTTGTCATGCCTCTCATATGTACGAGAAGTTCTCAAGAAAAGACTTCATGAAGGAGCAAGAAAAGACTTCATGAAGGAGGCTTACCCCTTTGATGTTTTATATTCTCAAGAAAATAAATAAATTATTTTTTTAGGAAAAACTATTATCAGTCGATGAGCTTGAACCTTTCCGTGATCATGCTTCTCAAATGGCTGCATTAGACTATATTGTATCAGTTGAAAGTGATGTCTTTATACCCACATACTCTGGGAACATGGCGAGGGCAGTTGAAGGCCACCGTCGTTTTCTAGGCCATAAGAAAACAATTACTCCTCACAGGTATATAATATAACTTCTAGTTGTCAATGGTAAGTCTTCATTGGACAATTTTGTCATCCCTTTTCTTTTGATTTGGAGCAGAAAGGAACTTGTTCATCTCTTCGACAAGATAGATCGTGGATCAATTAGAGAAGGCAAGAAACTATCGAGTATCATTTCCGAAATCCACCGGAGAAGGTTTGGAACATTAAATGTTTTGTACCATTTATAGTAATTGAATTACTTGGAATTCCTACAAATATTAATATTTGTGATTTGTGAACTAGGTTTCTTTTAGTTCTGGCCCAAATAGTGAGTAAATTTTGCATTATATGTTATGATCATGTGTAGTTATTTCTGTCTTTGGAAGTTGGAAGTGCATTTTCTATGTTTGAATGTCAGAGTGAGCTTAATTCTGAGTCACACGAATCTTACCTGTTCATTATAAATACATTTCTTCTCGAAAAAATCCTTCTAAAATTTATGCTCATTGGACATTGGTGTAATTATTATGCTTTATGAATAGATCCGAAGTGATCTTTTGGTGGTTCATAATTCAAGAAAATAGTAAAGTTTCTTTTTTCACATTGAGTAAACTAAGATTCTAGTTAGAATAATGTTTTTTTGTACTCAAGTTGTGTAACCAAAATTTACCCCAAGACACAAGGATGTGGATAAAATAACATTATCATTAATTGTTTGTGGGGTTTTGAAAAGCATCTGCAAATGAGCCTAGTGAATATTCTGTAAATGTCAAGAATATGAAATTAAGGTTTATGCAATGGTGGCTATGTTTTGCCTAAAGCATTATACTATAGATATTAAAGATACCTAGCATACTGCTTCCAGACGGTATATATAGTCCATACTAACTTATCAGACAAGGCACCTTATAGCGGGTTGATACATGTTATAAGGCCCACTACCCAATGATCCAACATTTATGACTTGACTTCGTATACAACACAAATAATATTATTATATTGGAATATATATAATTGATGCCCATAACATCAACAATCTCCTCCTTTATTCCAATATGATTACTCTGTCTCATTCATAAATGATCTACAAGCAGGAATAAAGATAGTTTTATCAGTCACATCAAATTTGGAATATAGAGCCATTTTAATCAATAATCCTGTTTGAAAAAATGACATATTTTGACCACATCAAAAGCATCAGATTTGGAATGAATGATTCACAAAATATATGAGTCTGTCAACATATAAGGTGCAATAATAATATACCAAAGTAGTGGGGATAATTAAATCAGTTTTAAATAAAAATAGACTAAACTGAAATAAACAAGATGTTCAAAACAGATCAAAAACTTCAAAACAGATAGTGATAAACCATCAAGTGCTTAAACTGAAAACATAGTTTTAAACTAATATGCTTAAACTCATAATTGAAGTCTCACCCTGCAAATGAACTATTTATCTGAAAAGAACTAAATGCTATAACTTGCTAACACAAATGATTCTGCTCCTCCATTCATTTATTAAGGCCATCACCCTTGTTGAGTAAATCATCATTGTCCGGGTTGAAGTTGAATACATCTCTTAAATTTCCCATATCCAAGCAATTATTTGTATTTTAATGATTGATGCAATTAAGAATTAATATTCATAATATGCAAGATAATGAGTAGCTTAGTTCAAAGAAAAGAACAATGTACAAATTTGAATCATATATAGCAAGGATGTCAAATATCAGAGCTTGTATCATAATCCATATTGCTATCTTCTTTTATAATAAGAAATAGAATATAGAGCTTATAATTGCTAAATCATTAGAACCATACATGTTATCTATTAGAATAATAAATCTATTAATGAACAATAAAAAATAACACAATTGTCAAATTTGGAATAATTGCAAGGTTACCTTTAATAGAAGATGTTATCAAATTTGGAATAACATTAAGATAACTTAAGTTATCACGAAACATATCTACCGCAACGTCCATGCTTAATTTTGGAGTTACTAGTTGCCTAACCTCTCATACATAATAACATACCAAGTTGTAATTATACATCACCATATATAATTGACATAATTCTACTAGAATATCTAAGCACTTTAACCACTAATGATGATCAACATTGTAAATCTCTCTTCTATACTGGCTGTTTATATATATCTAGAAGTCTCTAAACTCTATCAATGTACTAAAATTCAAAGCACAAGTTTGATGGACTATCACTCTCATTATTCCCACCACTTGTTAGTGTTTAGTAGTTACCTCTTATTTGCTACAAACTTGATGGACCTTCAATCCATTTTCTCACTTGTTTTGAGTGTTAATTCTCTAGTTAGCCCTTTAGTAAGGGCAAGAGCGTAAGCATACATGGAAATACCTCTTTTGATTAAGAGAATTTAACTAGGCGTGTCTAAAGCCTTATATTTAGAGAGAATTTTTCGCCACTAATATAGCAGATTGGTTATCTTTATAGACACGTACAAAGTTTATTGTAAAACTTTTGCATGGAATATCCGATAAGTCCCTTATCTATTTAAATTTATTTCCTTTAGAAGATACTTCAGAATACTTTGCCTTTATGACTTGGCAACAATACTTTGCCTTTTGGATCTCCAAGTGATCATGGCACCACCTAGTATGAATACATATCTAGTAGTTGACCAATTATCCCCCAAATAAGAGCCCTACAAGGTGTTTGAGTAACCTTCTAGGTTGGGTGGATGTCCAAAGGAGTATGAAGCATAATTTGGTGTACCTTTAAGGTAACCCATCAGCCTACCATGGGCATCCCAATGCTTTCTACTTGGATTACTAGTGAAGCGACTCAACATGCCTACCGCAAAGACAATGTTCGGCCTTGTGCTCGTCATAGTATATATTAGATTACCAATAAGCTTAGAATATTCTAGCTGAAGAATGAAGTTCCTAAAGCCTCATAGCATGTGTATCCCCACTTTTGCAATATTTTCTTTGCAATATCAAGGCCTAGTTTTCCAAATACTTAATCCCTTTAATCATTTGCTGCCATCGCCTTCCCCCTTTGCAACACATGAGATCTCAACTGAAACCCATTACCATGCCCTTCATCTCTAACTTATCAATTTCTCATCCACTACAGTATAGGAAACTAATTAAAAATCACGACAAAAAATTTAATTTTAAGCATCTACTGGAATTTAGAAGTACTTGAGATGGAGATTTCAGTGAGGTTTTAAAGAGGACAGGTTGGATGGGATTCACAACGAGTTGGATCTGGTTCAGGTCCTGGTTGGCGCAGAAGGTTGGATTTATTCTGGGTGGATCGGATTGAGTTTGGATGGGTCCAAACGGGCCGGGTCTGGATTTGTCGGGTTCGATTTGGATCGAAACCCAAAGGAGGTCTACGGCTACTGTTGAAGAACTAGCGGCAAAGGTAGGCAGTGGCAGCTTCCTGAGACAATGGCGACGAGGTCCATGGCAGCAGACCTAGTGTGATCAGTTGCACTCGGATCGGGTTCAGTGCAGTGGCTGCACTTGAGGAGGGATCGTTGGCGGGCTGCTGTGCTGGTGGAGGTGTCGAGGATACAGGGCCGACGCTCGGGTATTGTTGTTGACGCCGAGGAGATTGTTGACGATCGGAGAAAAAGCGGGGTGAGGATGATGTCGACAAGGCATCGACGACGAATCCGATGATCTCAACTCTCTTGGTATATAGAGTACTAATCTATATAATGCTTTAATATTGTAAATGTCGAGAATATGAAATTAGGGTTTGTGCAATGACTGCTATGATTTGCTTAAAACATGATATCTTACATATTCAAGATACCTAGTATACTGCTTCTAGGCGATATATATATATACAGTCAATACTGACTTATCGGACAAGGCACCTTCACCTTCTGCTGTTATAAGACTCGTTATAAGACTCACTACCCAATGATGTGACATTCATGACTTGACTCCGTATATAGCACGTGTCCCTATACAACACAAATAATATAATTGTCATGGAATATATATGATTAATGCCTATTACATCAACATATTCGACTTTGGAAATATATAAAGAACAAATATCTAATGATAATATGCTGTATGAACTCTTGAACATATTGTGGGAGGTATTGGGTTGCGGACCTTGCATAGGCGGTTCCAACGGGGATGTTTCTATCCTTAAAGAGATGGGACACCACATAGATTTACCATCTACTTCCTTTCACCTATGCCTACAGGGTAATGCACAAAAATTATATATGCGGTGGAAAATATAATTTTGTTTATAACCTGACTATAAATGTTTGATTCTTCAGGCAAGGGTCTCCACGGAAGAGAAAAGGCCCGATTTCTGGTACAAAAGGCAAAGACAGGTTCCGATCGGAGGAAGCATTCTACGAGAACCCTCTACCGGATTGCTTATGTCAACAGGAACCCCATGATATCAACAACTCCACAATTTATGTAACATGAAGAACTCAGCTACAAACTAATCTCAGCTCGATTGCAGCTACTGAAATTAGAGAAATAGAACTGAGGAGCATTTCAACTTTTGATGGTTGGAGAACTTGTGTATATCTTTTGAGGGTTTGGAGTGTAGATGATGATAGAAGGCTGGTCAAGAAAACTTTTGGATGAATGTAATTTATGTTGTTGCAATTTTGAAAGAGAATGGTTTCGATGTAAAGGAGGGGCAGTGTGACTGATAAAGGTTATACAAAATATTAGTTTTACCAGTGTAGCTGTTTGGAAATAATTATCTGACTTGATGTATTGAGTTGATTAATTGAAAGGAAAAAATTGAATAAGAAGAGGAATATATATATTTTCTGTGTTTGCGTGTTCTTTTCATGTTTTTCTCTCAACATGGATTTGTATTGTTCCCTGTATATACCTAGTATGAAGGACAAAATACGAATGGGTCATTATATTATATTATATCTTAAGCTAATAGGACTACCTCCTCCCTCATTTTTCTATTATGAAATAGAGAAAGGAGAGCAAAAGTATGAGTTCAAACTTATTTTACCACGTGCAAACCACATCTTTAACTTAATAAAACAAAATTAAAAAATATATAAAACACAAAAAACTCTTCCTCTCCCCAAATTTTCCCAACACATCCTTGTCCAAAACCCTGTCACCGTTCGCCGTTTGCAAATCCACCCCAATCCAAACCATCGTTGTTCGCTGTCCACCAGTCCACCCAAATACAAGTCATCCTCGTTCGCCTATCCTCGCCGTCGTCCCTAGTCCAAAACTCAACCGTAATCGTTCGCCATTCACCAGTCCGCCCAAATTCAAGCAGCAGCCGTAGGCTATATGCGCTCATCCTGTTTGATAAAGTGCATGCATGAACAGAAATATGTTAGTTGTAGGAGCCTGGTGTGTGGTGGGGGCATAAGAACTCAATTGAATGGGTTTTAATTTTGAATTTGATTAGGGATTTATACACCAATCTTCGAAAAATAGGGTTCAGTGAGATGCTTATAGATATGGGAAGGTTCAAATTTGGGTTCGGAACTATCTATAAGCATCTTACTGAATCCAAATTTGATTACACGAGGTGTTTGTGAAAATACTCAAAATACCTTTATAATTATTTGGCATTATTTTGATTCAATTTAGTCATTCAAATTACCTTCTTTCAGGTAATGTCTTGCCGACGGATTTTGAATGGCTGACGAATGTGGATATCGCAGGTAAAAGTCTACTACTTAGCAATTACATTTTTTGTGTTTGATGGTTTCCTCTGTAGTGGTTTCTCAATGCTGATGAACTTTGTCCTATACTATATCTTTTGATCCACGCTCCAGTTTTATGGCAAGCATCTGTTGCCATTATGTCGGTGTGCAGAAAGGGGTTGCTTCATTATGTGCATTGTATTAAAAGGATTGGTGTAAGTCTCTTAAGCTCAAAACAATACATATGTTTATACTTTTTCTCACTAGCATTAGCACCTTACCAAAGTTTATTGAGGGTGTTTCCGAAAAGGAAACATAAATCTTGATTAAAGTTGTTTTACTGTTTTACTTCAATTTTGATTAAAGTTGCTTTCTTTTGCTGCAATCTCAATAATTTTTCTATCAACATTGATCTATGGTATAATTACTGTATTAGATTTTTACTTGATAAACTATGAAGATAAATATAATCGTCCGATCAAATATTGTTAAAATTAATTATTTTTTAAAACGAGGAGTCCAAGAAGAGCCACATCCCCACCTTTTACTACATTGTAAGCTCAACTTCGGTAATTAATAGACTTTTTTTCTTTGCTTTAGAAAACTAGAATGATGTTGGTTGATTTGAAAAATGTGAATTTGTTAATTTGTAGATTTGTCATCTTTTAATGATATTGTGATCAAAATAGTTAAGGGACATCTCTAAATTTAGGGATCTATGATTTAACTATATCGTAGTGTTGTATCGGTGTTGAATAGGGTCACCTCCGTCCTTTAATAACTTTTATGTTTTTGTTTAAGAACTAAAGTTAATGTGCATGTACATGATAATACAAGAATATGAACTAATGAAATCTCCCTTAGTGGATTCAAAGAATATGATTGAAATAGATAAAAATATCATTATTTGGGTTTTCCAGACAAGAGTAGCACATGTTATTAAATAAGATAAACTGGAAAAAAAAAGACATGGTGCATATCATCATTGTATTGTTTAAGTTTCATATAATTTTATGAGTCTGTTAAAAGTATTTTAGTCTGTGCAATTTGCATAGAGTAACACAAATACGAGCTTATGCAATTATAGATAGCTCATCTTTGCTGTACCACAATACATATCTGTGCATATGAATAGTTTGATCTCATTTCAAATGGTTGGATGAGATACTCCCCGATCGGTTAATATCCAAGGTTGAGTGAGATATGTTTGGTAGCGACTTTTAGTTGGCCATATCAATCGTCTTTTGATGTTAGCCCATAAGTTAAAGTTAAAAAGTCTGTTGTCATTTATACAATCTCAATCGAAATGTGCAACTCTTGGATTGGTGCTATGCATTTATCTCTGGATCAAATTTACTTGTCTCTCCCTTTCTTAAAAAACTATATGCACGGCGCACCCAAGAAATCCCCAAGATTGTAGCACCAAAAATGTTGTTTGTTGTTCAGTGCTAACCAGCTGAACTCATTCAACTTATAGCACCCACTAATTAAAGAATTTTTTTACCAAACTATTCCTCTTTTTGTAAGTATGTACGAAACTGTCTCTGTTTGATAATTTAATACCAAAAACTCTCTATCGCTAACTGAGTTAACACGCCTAGTAATTTTCCTGTTGTTATCTCAGTTAGTGTGTTGCCAGGGAATACAACTTTTCCCATAAGTGGGGTTGTGAGAAAAAACTCACCCAATATAGGAACGCTAACTCCGTTAGCGCGCGTATATAAACCACTCGCGCTAACGGGGTTAGCGTTCGTAGATGGGACACTAGGGGAGCTTATCCTCAAGTAGGGGTGTAGGATTAGACCCCCACGTATAGGCACACTAACCTCGTTAGCGCGCCTCTTTATACCAGGCGCGTTAACCGGGTTAGCGTGTGTTGTATGAGATTTTACTAATTAAAGCTCGCTATCTCACTCTCATCTCACTTTACTCTCTCCGAAAACCCAAATCAGGCGATTTTTAACCCAAACCCCCAAACCCTAGTCTTCGATTTGGCCCTCTACCCATCCCAATCTCTTGAAAATTTTACTAAAATCTCTTCTTCGCTGCCAAAATTCTCACTTCAACCAAGGAATTCCCCAAATTATTGGTGAACCCATAAGCCCTTTTCCCCATAATTTTCGAAGTAGAGGACTGGATCTACAGCGGCGAAGTCGACTTCGATCTTCAACCCCACATTCTTTTGTAAGTGTTCCTAACTTATGGTAAAGAATTTTTGGTGATTTGGGGAGAAGGGATTTGAAATTTTGGGTTCATTTTGTTAGAACCCGATTTTATAAATATAAAAAAAATACCAACAACAATTGTGAAGAACTGAAATACAGGAAATAAAAATAGTAAACTGAAGGCTTTGCACAGAGTCGAGATGAAAAATCACTCTCCTTAAAGCAGAATTCGTCCCGTAGTGTGACGGTGGCTGGCAAATTGCTTCCCAGGATACAACTGTACCTTCTCTGAAGAGCAGCACCCTTGCTTCAGAGATTCCAGCGAACTGCTGTCTGTGATGTACTCTCAGTTGACACAGAGGAGAAGAAAAAGAAGAAGAATGAAACTTTGACTGTCTAAAAGACACTGCAGGATTCAATAGCCTTATAAGAGAAATGGAGACTCTTCAGAGGCCCATTACTCTGTAACAGCAGAGTAATGGTCCACTACTCTGCAACAGCAGCGTGGTGGTTCAGATTCATGACTGGTGAGCCATTACTCGGGTATCAGTTACTGAATGTGAAAAGCTTCATCAGTTTACTGGGGGAAAAAATAATTTTTGTCTGGGCAATTTTTTTTTTAAGCCAGAGCCAGAGCCGGGCCGGGCGCGCGCGCGCTTGTGTGTTTGTCATTTTGGCTAAGTCCTCTCTCCACTACACGTTAGTGGTAACCCCCGGGCCACGCCCTTTAGTCCAGTTTTCTAGTATATATACTAGAAAAAATCTTTCCCAATTTTCGATATGGGACTATCCATTTTCTCCAAGTTGCCAAGTTAGTACATTTTAAGTACCCAACTTTGGACCAACATTTCTCATTCATACGGAATTCGTTTTTCGCAAGTGAGTACACCACGGAATAGTACTCGTCGAGAGGATCACAATCCACTCAATTTCCGATGCCGCCGGTAGCCGGAGCTTGCCGGAATCCGGCCCGGAAAACTGCAAAAATTAATTCCAACACATTTTAGGGTTAAATTTGCATTATACATATATTAAATTTGGTTGAAATTGTGGGTTCATTTTGTTTTGTACTTTATAAATATATAAAATTTAGGGTTAAATGTGCACTAGTAGATTCAGGGTTTGGTTTGCACTTGTAAATTAGCATTGATAGATTTAGGTTTAGGTTTTAATTTGCATTGATAGATATATAAATTTGCATTGATAGACTTGATAAGTTTTCATTGATCTATTTGAGCATGAATGATTTTGGTTGTAAAATTACCACTGCACGTGGTAAATTTTCATTGTGTAATTAATCATAAGTAAACCAATATTGGAATGGACATTGTAGGATTGTTAACAGCGATTTTACATTGAATTAATTAATCATAGCGATTTTAAGATAAATTTGTTAATATATATTATCAAACATGTAGGATTGTATTTGGTATAACATATGGCACGGACAATAGTTAATACCGAAGAAGGCAGTAGTAGTAGACCTCCAACAACCCATAAAGATCCACGGCCATGTCAAGGACAACCTCCCAAAAGAACGAACCGTGGTGGACAAAGACGTACCAATATAAGATGTTTTGACATTAATTTCATACGTTCAATTTTAACATCATTAAAATTATAAATTTGTATGTTGAATTAAAAAAAAAAATTGGGTGTAGGATGAGGCCGGTCCTTCTTCTTCTCCGGCCACTCAGATGGGCCCATCTCTTCCTCCTCCAAATTAACATCGACCTTCTTCTCCATCTAGTCAGCCGGGCCCATCTTCTTCCTCGTATGTTCCTCCGGTGGTCCCCGATCTGATCGACCCAAAGCTATTGACTTTACAAGGTCAGCATCGCTCTAAAGACGTTAGGGAAGGAAATTATTCGGAGTGTAATTTTAAGGGGCACGGCACGTTAGAGATGCATCCCCGTATACATGAGATATTACAGCAATGTGGGTTATACGGCATAGGGTTGATGAGCTCCATTAAGGCATACCAACCCTTATTAACATCCCTTCTCGAGAGATGGCATCCCGAGATGCATAGTTTTCACTTGCCGGTCAGCGAGACTACAGTGACACTGCAAGATATTGCTGTAATAACGGGTCTACCAATTGATGGAGATGCCGTAACTGGCACAATGGACTTTGAACCAGAGTTCATTATCCACGAGTATCTCGGTGTAGAGGTGGATCGATCGGCCCTTGTAGGCAAATCGTTGAGGATGAAATGGTTGAAGGACACATTCTCCGGTACGTTGACTAATGCCTCCACGGAGTTGTAAATACATTGTTATTGCCAGGCGTACATAATGACATTGTTCGTAGGTGTGATGTTCCCAAAACCCTCCGGAGATTCCGTTCCGTTAATGTACCAACCACTAATCGTCGATCTTGGTAGAGTTGGGGGGTACAGTTGGGGAAGTGCTGCGTTGGCAACATTGTATAAAGCCTTGTGCAATTGCTCTCTCGGGTGCCAAGCAGATGAACAGACCAATGTTGATGCTACAGGTCTGGAGTTGGGAACGACTACACATTGGTCGGCCCGTTGTCACAAAGCAGTCACCAAAGTGGGTGAATCTTCCCGAGGACGAGAACATGAGGCCATCGCAAGGTGTGTATTGGATGGGTTCATTGACGTGGAAGGCTAGCCCTAATAGATGCCTCTCATATTACCCGGACGAGCTTGACCACCTAGCAGACGAATGTGTTAAGTGGCAACCATATACAGGGGAACGTTTAGCAAGATTGCCTCCAGTTTCTACCTCGACTCCTCAACTGTGGTTGACAAAAGCACCGCTTATCCACTTTGGTATAGTTGAGGCCTATTTTCCAGATAGAGTACTTTGTCAATTTGGGTTGCGTCAGAATATTCCGGTCCATCAACCGTACAATGTCGATCTACACAGTGTCACCGGTATGGGTCAACAAGCAGCTCATGATTGGGCAGCTTCATTGCACGTACACGTGGATATTTAGAATCATCGTCTCGATCACGTAATTACGAATATTCCACTGTTCGATGCGTCGTCCCATGTCCCTTACATGACGTGGTAGAGTAGATTGACTTGAGTCTTTCCGACATCTGCGTCTATTGTGACCCCTCAAACCACATTTTGAACATGTCATTCCGGAAGCCCTACTAGACTCATCGCTTACATCCATATCATTATGAACTCTCGTACTCTTCGGACGGTAAAAGATCATTTCCATAATAGCAGTTACAGGTAAACTACGCACACCTTTCAATACATAGTTGAAAACTTCTGATAGGTTGGTAGTCATTATGCCATATCGCCGTCCATCTTCAGAAAGTGCCCATTTGTCAACTAATTTCTCTTTCAACCAATTTGCCGCTTCCACATTAACTGATTCCAGTTCCGCGAGTTTGCTTTGAATTTTTTTGGGTTGGTTTTGACATGCTATAATTTTAACTTTCGTCCGCATTGCTTTGCTACCAAATTTGGAAAAGAAATTTGTAGCAAAATGTCGCATACAATAACGATGATATGCATTTGGTTCGTTCCACACTCCGTTCTGCGAGTCCATGGTGGCCAATATACCGGCGTGGTGATCAGAGATAACACATAAACCAAACCGATCGGTGACATAGACACGAATGCAGCTCATAAACCATGTCCATGTATGAACACTCTCTCCGTCAACTATTGCAAAGGAAAATGGAAACAGACAATCATTCGCATCCGGTGCTACGGCTATTAACTAACAACCCTTATATTTTCCATACGAGTGTGTCCCATCAACACTTATAACAGGTCTGCATGACTGAACCCTTTAATTGAAGCACCAAATGCCCAAAACACTCCCCTGAATGTTTCTTCACCAAGACCGGAATCATACTTATCCCAATGGACAATAGTTCCTGGATTTGCTGCTTGTATTGCTGATAAAAGTAAAGGCAATTTAGTATACGTGTCTTCAAATGATCCGTACAACTTCTCAATAGATTTTTGTTTTGCAATCCAAGCCTTCCTATAAGATATCTGATAATTCAATTGATGTTTGACTATCTCAATAATGGCCCGCGGTGTAATTCCTATATGAGCCTTCACAACATTCATAATCAAATTGCATACAAGTTTAGCATCAACTTTGCAGTGGTCTTGATTTAATGCGGGATTCACACATGTATGCGGCCCTACTAGTTTTTTTAACCACAAAATTGGTCCGGCCATTCGGAACAATTGCACGTAATCTCCACAGACAACCACCCTCACTTGCAACCAGTGGGATTTGCACCATCTCCTCAAGTGAACGTTTTCTTGGAGCCAATTTACATTTTACAACGAAGATGGTAGGTGAAGATTTTATTGTGATAAATTCCTGATGTTTGTTGATGGAGTATAACTTTACCGCATGTTGAATCGATACTTTACTTTGAAACTCTTGCCCAATGTAGAACTCATCTACGGTGGATGAACCGGACGACTCTTGTGGACCATGATTTACTCTCGCACTTTGTGCCATTTCCTCGGTAACATGGTCGTTGACATTATTGAAGCCATCAGTAAAGTTCACATCGACATCATTATTATCATTTATATTAATATTTACATATTCATCTTCTTCTTCCTCGTCTTCATTTTGTAATCTGTCTTCAGGTTCATCGTCTGTTTCTTCGTCTTCTTCTTCTTCATCGACTAAATCATTATTAACGTAGCATTATCAAATTTCCCGAAAACATTGGTATTCGGAACGTAATTGATATGGCTAAAAATGGGGTTAAATCGGAACCGTCCAAATTGGGCACAAATCTTAAAGCCCAGGGGTAAAACGGTAATTTCACCTACCAATGGGTCTGAAGCGGGTACGGGTTCTCCTCCTCGAAGACCCACTAACCTGCGAACGGATCCACCTCAACTGAGTGCGGGTTTCAACCCGCAGCAAACCCGGTCCAGAAGGGATAGAATTAGGGTTTGCTGATTAAATCCTAATCAACGGTCCTGATTCATATCTATCCCTTCACTGGGGATTAGGGATTACATTCCTTATCTAACCACAAGAGAATTACATTCCTAATCTGATCCCAGCGGCGCCTATAAATATCCCCCCACCCATCTCCATTAAGGGGTAATCAATCTTTTGCCAGTTTTTGCGTCATTCATAATCACTTCTAACTGACAAGCGTCGGAGGGTGCATCGCCGGGAACAACCCCGGTGTCTCGCACTTCTTGTAGGTGAACGGCGGGAGCAACGGTCAAACTCCGGTGGAACAGGTAACAGGTAACAAGTAACAGGTTTGTTATTCAAAGTTTTCCAAGAACCCACAAATACTATCTGTTTTCCCCCACACCAGATTTAGCGGCAACAGATTGGCACCATCTGTGGGAAACTAACGAATAGCAGCCTCTCCTCTTCCTGTTGGACAGATCTTCTCCAGTCATGCCTCCTAGGAAAGCCAGATCCAGAGGGTCCAACCGAGGACCCAACCCTGATCAGCAATAGGAAGTTCCCCCTCAACCCACTCAACAGCAGGGGCAACTTCCGCCCCAAGCTGGGGTCCCTCTTCAACAGGACCTACCTCCTCCTCAGAATCAACAACCTCCTAAGGGTCCCAACCCGCAGAAACAACCTCTCCATCCGGACCACGTCTCCATCCACAATGCCTCTTCGGATTCGATGGCCTCCCACAATCCGCAAGCTTCCGACCTTCGCAACACCGTCCTCAATCGGCAGAAGGATGAGGATCTTCGCCGCCGTCTGGATGAAAAGCGGGCCCGAGAGGGAGCCTCCCGCCAACACCATCCGGATGAGCGATCTCCTCACCGCCGAGACAACAGAAGGTCCCCCATCCGAAGGGGGCGGAGAGAGTCCCCCGAACATCACAGAAGAAGACCACACTCTCCTGTAGGTCGGCAGCAGCCTAGGAACGATAAGGCACCCATCACCCGTGCCGAGTTCCAGCAATTCCAAGCGACCGTCCTACAAGCTCTCAATCTCCGTCCTAACACCAATGCTCCAAAGATTCCCTCTCCTCCTCCAGTCCGAAGTCCTCGCCGACGGTCCCCAACTCCTCCTCCTGCTCCTAGCAACTCCCGACATATGCCAAGTCCTCGCCGCTCCAGGAGCTACCGTCATCGTAGCCCCCGCTCTCCCTCGTACGAAGACGAGTCTAGGGGCTCGGTCGATTACCGTCGAAGGGACGACACTGTCTACCGCCGTCTCCACGAAATGGAGAGGCGCTTGGGTCAGTTAGACCGAGAAGAAGAGTTTAGAGGAAGGACCCTCCGTCCTAGTCGATCTCCTTTTTCCCGAACCATAATGGATGCACCCGTACCGATCGGCTTCAAGCCTCCTCAATTTGAGACCTATTCCGGGGAGACTGACCCCGTCGATCACATTGAAAGCTTCAAGACCCTCATGCTCATCCATCAAGCTTCCGATGCCCTGCTCTGCAAAACCTTCCCTGCAACTCTCAAGGGCCCAGCTCGAGAATGGTACTCTCGCCTTGCCCCATCCTCGATATTCTCCTTCGAGCAATTCGAGACCCTCTTCGTCACCCACTTCGTAAGTAGCCGCAGAACTGAGAAGACCAGCATCTCGCTACTCCACCTCCACCAGAAGAAGGGTGAGAAGCTGAGAGACTATGTGAAAAGGTTCACAGCCAAAGCCAGGTCCATAGCATCCCTCGACCAGTCGGTTGCTGCAGCAGCATTTCAGTCCATTGTCCTCAACTCCAGCCTCCGCTCCTCCCTCGCCAAGAAACCCCCACAGAACTTCTCAGACCTCCTCCTCCGAAGCGAAAAGTATATTTGGGCCAAAGAAGCTGAGCACCGCCCCAACTTGGAAGGGTCTTCCCCCAGGTCTAAGAGAAAGGGAACAGAAGAGGAAGGAGCCAAGAAGCTCCAGAAGGATAATGGCGGCCAGCGCCGACCTCCCCCCAGATTCGAGAAATTTACTCCTCTCACCACCAATGTCTCCACCATTCTAATGGAAGTTGAAAAGGAAGGGATCATACCTTCTGCTCCGAGGATGAACATGCCCGCCAAGAAGAGGGATAAAGAGAAGTGGTGCCGTTATCACTGGGACCATGGGCATGACACCAATGGTTGTCGGGCCTTGAAGAATGAGATAGAAGCCCTCATCCAGAGGGGGCAGCTGACCAGGTTTGTGAGAAAGGACCGAGCCGACCTTCCTCCCCCCCTCGGGGGGCTAACAAGCGTCCGGAACGCGATGAAACGCCCGACTTCGAAGAGGAGCATGTCCTACACCTTATTCATGGGGGGCCAATGGGGGGCTCCTCAAACTCCTCTCGAAAGGCGTTCATTAGGGAAGTCAATTCGGTTCGCGCCACCCCTCCTCCCAAAGGCCTCGGAGTGCCCGTCACGTTCTCAGATGAAGATCTTGAAGGTGTCCGCACCCCCATTGTGATGCACTCGTCATCAATCTCCATATGGCGAACTTCAAAGTAGAGAGGATCCTAGTGGACAATGGCAGCTCCATTAATATCCTCTTTCTCGCCGCTTTTAAAGGCCTCAAACTCTCCCGAGACAGACTCAAGCCCACCGGCTACACGCTCCATGGGTTCACGGGAGTGCCAGTGACTATTGAAGGGGTGATCACCCTGGACGTAACCGCTGGCAAAACTCCTACTACCAGAACGGAGTCGATGGACTTTATGGTCGTGGATGTCCCTGCAGCTTACAATGTCATCTTGGGTCGGCCCGGCCTTGCTGCCCTTGAAGCCATCCCCTCCGCCTATCACCTCAAGATGAAATTCCCCACCCGAGCAGGAGTATGGAAAGTAAAAGGCAATCAGGAAACGGCCCGCAGGTGCTACATGACCTCTACCCTCGGTCCAGTCCTCTCCCTCGAAACCCTGGAAATCCCCCAAGATGTCGCCCGACCAACGTCCGAGCCGGTGGATGAGTTGGAGGAAGTGCTCTTCTCTGAGCAGGATCCAACCCAAAAGTTCTTTGTTAGCAAGACCCTCCCATCCGCCCTATGCTCAGACATAGTCCAGTGCATCCGAAGGAATCAAGACCTCTTTGCTTGGTCAGCTGCAGACATGCCCGGAATTTCCGAAAAGCTCTTGGTCCACCACCTCAGCGTTGCTCCGGGGTCCAAACCGGTTCAACAGAAGAGGCGCAAGTTCGCCCCCGAGCGCCAGCTAGCTATAAAAGAGGAGGTGGACAAGCTCTTGAAGGCCCGGTTCATACAAGAGGTAAACTATCCCGAATGGCTGTCGAATGTAGTAATGGTGAAGAAGTCCAATGGAACCTGGAGGATTTGTATCGATTTTACCGATCTCAACATGGCTTGCCCCAAGGATCCCTTCCCTCTTCCGAGTATTGACATTCTGATTGACGCCACTTCGGGTCATGAACTCCTCAGCTTCATGGACGCCTTCTCAGGCTACAATCAGATCCGGATGTTCCCCCAGATATCCCGAAGACCTCACTCATGACCGACCAGGGCCTCTACTGCTACAGGGTAATGCCCTTCGGTTTGAAGAATGCAGGCGCAACATATCAACGCCTCGTCAACAAGGTTTTTCAAGCTCAAATCGGCCGGAATATGGAGGTGTATGTTGACGACATGCTTGTAAAAAGCATCCGAGGAGCCGATCATGTGACGGACTTACAGGAGGCGTTCAATGTTCTGAGAAAGCACAACATGAGACTCAATCCGAACAAGTGTGCGTTCGGAGTCTCGTCAGGAAAGTTCCTCGGCTTCATGGTCAACCAACGAGGGATTGAAGCTAACCATGAGAAAATCAAGGCCATATTAGACATGGCTCCTCCCAAGAATGTTAAGGAAGTTCAGAGGCTAACAGGCCGCCTAGCCGCCATAGGACGTTTTCTCTCGAAGTCCGAAGAGAAATGCCTCCCCTTCTTCAAGGCCCTCAGGGGGGCTAAAGATTTTGAATGGGGTCAGCAACAACAGGAGTCGTTCGACCAGCTCAAGGCTTACCTCGTCAACCCTCCTCTCCTCAGCAAACCCATTCCTGGTGAACCCCTCTACCTCTACCTGGCAGCCTCCGAGCAGACCCTCAGCGCCGTTTTAGTAAGGGAAGAAGACCGGGCTCAAAAGCCCATCTACTATGTGAGCAAGGTACTTCGGGATGCCGAGCTCCGTTACCCGAGGATAGAAAAGATGGCTTATGCCCTGGTGATGGCCGCGAGAAAGCTTTGCCCGTATTTCCAGTCCCATTCGGTGGTCGTTCTTACAGACCAACCGCTGAAGCAAGTGCTCCACAAGCCGGAGACCTCCGGTCGTCTTATGAAGTGGTCTATCGAGCTGAGCCAGCATGATATAACTTATCAGCCTTGGACCGCGATCAAGGCTCAGACCTTAGTAGAATTTATAGTTGAAAGTACCATCCCCGAGTTCAGCCAAGCAATGAAGGGACCACCTGTCTGGTCGGTTTATGTGGATGGATCCACCTGCAATGAGGGAAGCGGAGCCGGGGTCATTCTGGCGGGCCCAGATGACTTCATCCTCCAATACTCCCTCCGAATCAACTTCAGGGCCTCTAACAACGGAGCAGAATAAAAGGCACTCATAGCCAGCCTAGGAATGGCTCGCAATGCAGGTGCGCAACGCCTCTGGATTTTTAGCGACTCTCAGCTAGTCGTGAATAGGTCCTCGGCGAGTATGAAGCACGTGATGACCGGATGGTTAAGTACTTGGCCAAGGTCAGGAGCCTCATGGCACTATTTGAAGAAGCCCTCATCCGACGAATCCCCGGGGAAGAAAATGCCTAGGCCGATGCCCTCTCCAAGCTAGCTGCTTTCTCCCTCCAAGGTCTCGAGCAGACCGTCTTGATAGAGGTCCTCCTGAAGCCAAGTATAGAGGATGAAACTTCCGACTCTATGGAGTCATTGCCTGTCCTGCTTGAAGATAACTGGATGAAACCCCTCGTCGAATTCTTAAGGGACGGGCTCCTCCCCGAAGATCCTAAGGAAGCTCGAGGAGTGAGAACCCAAGCCGAGCGATACACACTGATCGGAGGCATCCTATATAAACACTCCTTCACACAGGTAGACGGCAGGCCTTACCTGAGATGCCTCTCCCCCGAGCAGGCCGACTACGCCCTACAAGAACTTCACGAGGGCATCGGCGGGGCGCATTCAGGGTCCAGATCCTTAGCCCGCAAAGTGTTGAATTACGGATATTTCTGGCCCACTCTCCTACGAGATACCGAACGACACGTCCGACAATGCAGCTCATGTCAGAAGTACTCCGACATCCGACGCCTCCCACAAGCTTCTCTCACTTCCCTATCAAGTCCTATCCCCTTCGCAATGTGGGGAATGGATTTACTAGGGCCATTCCCACCCGCTCCCGGCCAGTTCAAATTCTTAGTCGTGGCTATCGACTACTTCTCAAAATGGATAGAGGCCGAGCCCTTGGCCACGATCACAGAGAACAAGGTAGTTCAGTTCTTTTGGAAGAGCATAATCTGCCGATTTGGTGTCCCTAGGGTCCTCATAACAGACAACGGAACCCAGTTTACCGGGGCTGCCTTTCGAGCTCTGTGAAGACCTCTCCATCCAACACCGATTCTCCTCCGTTTCCCATCCACAGTCGAATAGCCAAGTCGAGAATGCTAACAGACAGATCCTCTCCGGTATTAAGAAGAGGTTGGATAAATGTTACAAAGATCAGCTCCCCAACGTGCTGTGGAACTACCGCACCACAAAACGGACCCCCACAGGAGAGTCCCCGTTCAACCTCACCTATGGGTCCAAAGCAATGATCCCCCTAGAAGTTGGTATACCTTCTCCTTGTCTAACGGCTTATGAAGAAGAACAAAATACCAGAGAGCTCTGGACAAATCTAGACTTAATTGACGAGATCCGTGAAAGAGCTGCCATTCGTCAACAAAGCTACCGAAGAATGATCGAGTTGGCATACAACAAGAGAGTCCGTCCTACCGACCTCAAATAAGGGGACTTGGTCCTCAGAAAGTTAGCCATCTCTTTCCCCGGTCAGAAGAGCAAACTTGCTCCAAATTGGGAGGGGCCCTATAAGATCGCCAAAGTCGTTCGGCCCGGCACATACAGACTAGAAGACCTCGAAGGCAGGGAGATCCCCAGGACTTGGAATGCCGACCATCTTCTAAAATACCAAGAGAGAGCACTAACGCCTCTTTAAGTATTTTGAGATGTCGAACCGTTCCTCTCCTTTTACTTGTATTTTTTTCTTTATTTCTCTCTTGTAATAACGGCTAGCAACTTTAGAAGCAGCCGACTATTAGTCATCAATAAAGAAAGGATTTTTATATTTTACTTGTAAAAATTGATTACATCTCTCTGCTTTTACTCTTCACTCTAGCGATGGTTCGGAGTCCAACACTTGGCTCGATTCTACTTCGCAAGTTCGCTCTTAAGCGAACTAGAAGTAGTTCGCCATTCGGAATTGCTCCCACAACCGTTGAACTACTCTAATGATGGTTCGGAGTCCAACACTTGGTTCGATTCTCCTCCGCAAGTTCGCTCTTAAAAGCGAGCTAGGAGTGGGTCACCATTCGGAATTGCTCCCACAACTGTTGAACTACTCTAATGATGGTTCGGAGTCCAACATTTGGCTCGATTCTACTTCTTAAGTTCGCTCTTAAGAAAACTAGAAGTAGTTCGCCATTCGGAATTGCTCCTACAACCGTTGAACTACTCTAACGATAGTTTGGAGTCCAACACTTGGCTCGATTCTACTTCGCAAGTTTACTCTTAAGCGAACTAGAAGTAGTTCGCCATTCGGAATTGCTTCCACAACCGATGAACTACTCTAACGATGGTTCGGAGTCCAACACTTGGTTCGATTCTCCTCCGCAAGTTCGCTCTTAAAAGCGGGCTAGGAGTGGGTCACCATTTGGAATTGCTTCCACGATCGTTGAACTACTCTAACGATGGTTCAGAGTCCAACACTTGGCTCGATTCTACTTCGCAAGTTCGCTCTTAAGCGGACTAGAAGTAGTTTGCCATTCGGAATGGCTCCCACAACCGTTGAATTACTCCAACGATGGTTCGGAGTCCAACACTTGGCTCGATTTTACTTCGCAAGTTCGCTCTTAAGCGAACTAGAAGTAGTTCGCCATTCGGAATTGCTCCCACAACCGTTGAACAACTCTAACGATGGTTCGGAGTCCAACACTTGGCTCGATTCTACTTCGCAAGTTCGCTCTTAAGCGAACTAGAAGTAGTTCGCCATTCGGAATTGCTCCCACAACCGTTGAACTACTCTAACGATGGTTTGGAGTCCAACACTTAGCTCGGTTCTACTTTGCATGTTTGCTCTTAAGTGAACTAGAAGTAGTTCGCCATTCGGAATTGCTCCCACAACCGTTGAACTACTCTAACGATGGTTCAGAGTCCAATACTTGGTTCGATTCTCCTTCGCAAGATTCGCTTTTAAAAGCGAGCCAGGAGTGGGTCACCATTCGGAATTGCTCCCACAACCGTTGAACTACTCTAACGATGGTTCGGAGTCCAACACTTGGCTCGATTCTACTTTGCAAGTTCGCTCTCGAGCGAACTAGAAGTAGTTCACCATTCGGAATTGCTCCTACAACCGTTGAACTCACCCTAGCGACGAGTTCGGAGTCCAACACTTGGTCCGATTTCGCTCCGCAATCCCGCTCTTAAGCGAGCTAGGAGCAAGTAGCCAGTAAGAAAGAAGATTTGCTTTTGATTCTGAGTAGTTGTCAAAAGGTGGAGGAGTTATACTTATTAGTTTATCAGCCAATGCAACATTCAAACATAGGAAGCAAAACAAACCTTTTTATTAAGGGCCCGGACAAAGCCCTACACTACAACAAGATTTTTACTGTAGCGCCCAGGATCCCCATTACCGGATATCCGTGACACTCCCCAGAATCTTTGCCTTCAAATGCATCTCAACACAGTAATAACATGGAAATTTAAAAACTTTTTATTACCAAATGAGTTATTACATCATTGATTAAAACCAATGTCTTGTTCTTGACAAGAATACAAATTACATAAACTCAGTACATCTTATTACAACATACATCACTCCTTTCTGTAAAGTTAACAACTTCTCTCTCTCTGAATGGCAGTCGACGGCTCACTGCCGAAGCTCCGCTGAACAGTCAATTTGCTTTCCTGGGACTTGCTCCTCGGCTTGAGTCTTCTGCTGCGCTACTCTGATATCTCTGTACCTGCTCGAAAGGTAGAAGTCGATACCTAAAAGGTGGGGAACGTCAGTACTTCGACTGACGCAAAGCTGGTGATAACAGCGATCCTCTAAAATTCAATCACAACCCATCTTGAATGGAAAAGGGAAACGTGCATCCTAAATTATGTGGTGCTCATGTATGCCATGACCTAACCACTAAAAGCACCAATCACAAGCCTATTCTAAAGCAAGCAAAACTTGGAAATCTAGATCCGCATGCATCCCATACTACATGCATCTAAGACCCAAGCGTAGCCTAATCTAATGCACGAACAGGAATGCACACGATGCACCTACTCTAATGCAATTCAGTTGGGACGTATGCATCCCATACTACATACTTTCCCAAAATCAACTTCGATGGAAATGTATGCATCCCATACTACATACCTTCCAAGGAGTTCGCCTCTCCTGATTGTAGGGTTCAATCCCTCGCCATGCATCCTACCTATGTACCCATCCAGTTCCCAATAGACTGTCCGTCGCCCAAGGAGATTGCAGCGGTCGGTCATATTCCACCCTGCAGTGCCCAAGTGGTCACCGCCAGTTGGTACCCATGCACGGACCTCCTTAGAAACCGCATTGAACCTGGTCCTTACGACCCTTGGTTCCACATGTCCACTCATGGACTCTCGCATGCGTGTTCACCCCTGGCCCGGGTTATGAACAAATATACACCAAACACAAAACACAACCCACGCTTTAGGGACGTAAGCACCACGGAAGGTCAATTCCTTCGGGCCTCCCGCACCTTACTCCGGAAAACTTTAGGAATTAACAAATCGAGATACGAGCCGGTGACTCAATCCATGAGCGGCTGAGAACGTATCCCTACGACTGGAAGATATAACACCGACTATGGCTTACTAAGACTAATGCAATTTCCCAACCCCTTAATAAACCATTCTAACCCCTACCTTACTCTAATTATTTGGGTAAGAATTAACTGCTTCCACACTTGCCTATCAACCTCTAGCCCCTGGCGACACCGGTCCGGTTCGCCACTTCCCCGACTTGGACTCGTCCAGCAAAATGGCCTACGCCTGCCGCTACCCCGGCTATAAATATAAAATTGCCCCGTGAGCTCCACCCACTGGCATACTCGGACGTCCTATGCTCGGCAGAAGTCTAATAATATAGGCTTGATAGGTGCAGGGTATCCTTTACCCTGGTGACTAACTCGAGTCACACATCCCACTCGGGGAAATCAACAACCACAATAACAGAGATTCAATCATCCCTAGCCACGAGTCACCGACTCAGCTCACAGACAAGGAAAAATGCCTTCACAATCCTTAGTCCTAACCCAGACAAAGCAACCTACGGGTTTCTGCCCGAATCTCAAAATGGTCATAACTCTATTGATACAACTCCGATGGAGTGCATGACCCAACCTGGAAAGGTACGATCCTAGGCTACAATTACCTAGTTGATCACGAGCTTAGATTCAACCATCTAAGTCCTCAACATAGCTTCTCAAGCTCCAGCCTGCGTGCTTCCTGCGCACGGGCTGCACCTCACCATTAACATAAAATCCTACTCGTTCATCAGAACGACACAATTCAATTTCGGTAGAAGGGTGTGGGTGTCCTCAACAACTCTCTAGTTGGTCATGAGTACAAATTATACCCTTAAGTCACTCTAACACACTCATCTATCATCAATACACCCATTACACAATTGGTCTCTCCAATTCAGAGCACACAGCTCTACTCTAGTCCTCTGTTCAGTCTTACAAAAATTATAATAATTCAACCGTTTACTGGATTTGCCTCAAAGTAGTTTTTTTAGAAAGGACTAGGTGTCCCCTACAACTCTCTCCCGGGTCATGATCCTCAAAATATGTCTCTAACAGGTCTCAATTTCCCAATCTTTACAGAGTGTCAAAACTGGCTGAAAATAGTACAGTGCTCAATCACAAAATCACAGTAAATTGCACACTTGTCCCATTGACACAAAATTTATGGTGGTGACACTAGACATCATACCCAACATTATGCAAAAGACCTCATGTTAAAATTCTAACTATTCAGTGAGTAATAGCTACTGCAAGTTATCTCAGAAACCATCTAGTTTTCTTAATTCAACCTCAGATACCGATCATAGATAGATTTTTCTCATGCCTCTAAAATCACCCAAACAATTTACTGATTTTTGTAGATAATCAACATGAATTCAGTAATAATTAGTAAAAATTTCAGATCAAAATCATGCTTCAATAAATCACGAAAATTGCCACAATATCAACCATTCTGTTTTTCTTTTCCTGAGTCTGTCTTACAACATATATCCATATCACAATTTTATTAACACATCCAATGATCATATAAAAATCTGAAATAAATCATGGATGATTATAACACATAAATGAACAAACCCTTTTAATTTGTGGTCTAATTCAACATATTGTGCTTTCGGAAAAATCCACAACATGGCACTCCGAACTAGCTTTCTCTAGTTCCATTCTGATTTCTACTTCTAACTTTTGAAAAGCAATCCTATGTATTCTAACACACATGCATGAAACCAAATTTAATTAAGAGACAAGAATTTCAAGTTTAGAGAAACTTCTCACCTTAGGTTGTAGTAGTAGAGGGAATCTCTTCAAGCTCCTCTTGGAAATCTCCTTCTTGGTCCTTCTCCTTTCCTTCCTTCTTCTTTGTAACCCTCGTTTCCGATAATTAGTATTTTCTGTGTATTTTCTATAATTTGAACTTTTGGTAAATTTATTTTGTGTTAAATTCGTTTTGGATCCGTATTAAAGTATTTTCTAAACAAAAATTTTATTTATTTCGGATAATGTTGTATTGTGATCTTATTTTCGACATCTTATTGATCGGCTATTTATATTTGAGCTTAAAACAAATATATCATTGTTATTGGATTATTTTAATAAAATCTCTAAACCCGAATACTATTTTATTGTATAATTTATTACTATTATGATTATGATTAGAAATTGTTATTTCATGATTTTCTATTTAAAATTCATATATTGGATTATTTTATTTTTATATGCTCGATCTGATTTTCTTGGCGAGTTCCAATTTATTCTTATTATTTCAATTGTGTTAATTATTTATTTAATTAGGTTGAAATTTTCGTTCAAGAACTATTTTTCTCTTTTATTGAGTTATCTATATTGTGAATTTTGTTTATTTGAAGTATGGGTATTTTTATTTGAATCGTATTGATTTTGATCTATCTCCTAATTGAATCCTAATTGTACCCTATAAATGCAACTCTACTGTAACCCTAATTTCTGCACACAAATCGAAACCTAGCCGCCTATTCTCTCTCCTCCCGTTCTCTCTCTCTCCTAGTTACTGTTCATCTTCATCCCCAAAAATCTACTACCTTCTCCCGACCAACTCCGGCCACCCCTATCTCCGGCGACCTCCCCCTTCGTCGTCCCTCATCCCGTCGACCAACCCCAACACCACCAAACAACTCCCCGATCATCCCTTCTCCTTTCATCGACACTAACAGCAGAACCCATTAACCCCCTTTTCGCTGCTTCCTTCCGATCGTCGCCAGCGCAGCGCGCCGCCACCGCCGTTCCGTGCGTCGACCTCGTCGTCGCCCGTCGCCAGCGCCGCCGCCCCTTGGCCGGTGTTCTCTCCCTCTCTTGGCTGATTGCCATTGTTGCTGTCTCTTTTGAGTGCTGTGTGCTGTTGCTTTGGGATCTTATTGCACGTATATTGTACGTGTTATTGGTGAGTTGAACTAGTTCGTGAGTTCGTTGCTTCGGGATTCGTATTCCATTATTCTCGCTATTCGTTTCACCGATTAACAGGCAAGTCACCGTCCACTTGAATTGCTATTCGTTTCAAATTCAAGTTTTATTGAAAATTCTTGCAAGTAGATCCTTTTGTTATTGTATTACCCTTTGTGTCCTTTTCGTTGGGTTTATTGTGGGTTTACACGAGCTAACCCCAATATTCTTGACATCGTGCCAATTTGACTCTAAAGTTTGGATCCTTAATGAATGCATATAGAATTGTTAATAGGGTTATTCATACAAGTCACAACACAAATAATTTATTGTAGAGACAATTGTTAGGTAGTATGTCGTTTGATCGTTTGATGATTGATTGATGTTAGACTTGTATGCGTGTGTTCTAAATCTTATTTATCATGTTTGGACGCCTATGATGCTAGTTACACAAATTGTTGAATATAGAATCGAAACCCATCATGCTTAACTAATTTTATGTCCAAGAAATATACCCTAAGAACTATACATGTTGCTGACCTGAACTTGATCGCTGTTTTCGAAATAGTAAATGACCTTAAAATAAAATACTTTCTGAATATGAAATGTAGCCCCGAATGTCTAGATGTCAATAACATCCAGAATTTTCGAATTCCGAGTTGTGTAGCAAGAGTTATGCCCGTTTTACTGCAGCTGTGTTTTATCTTTTTCATTCCAGATTTTCAGATTCTCGTACCCTTCATGTTTGAACAGTAAAAAGGTTCATCAAATGATAGAATTTTGCTATGAAAATTTCCAGATTGATGTTTAACATGTTTAGGAGTCTAGATTATATTTTTACTGATTTTAATACCGAGTTTTTGCTGATTCAACAATTAAAATAACAAGATGTCACTTTTCTGCCTGAGCATAAGACCTGAAAAGAAATATGTGTTTGACCTAGATAATGTTGTCAGAATGTGAACTTTAAGTATGCATTGGAACCGTATGGAAGTCTAGTTTCCAGATTTTATGACGGATTCAACTTTCGATTCTTGAGTCAACAGGAAACTGCACTTTTGTACAGACTGCGCGTGCTGTCCAGAATTTTAGATCTCTCTTTTTAATGAATTAATAATTCTTATGTTGTATTATTGCATGATTTAATGAATGTATGTTGCATTGTATGTTCCCAATGAGTTATTGTCACTATTGTAACCGTCCTATCCATGTTATCAACCTATTGTTTCCTTATTGATACTATTGTTTACCCCTTGTCCCTTAATTACATATTGTATTGTTGCATTGATAAATAATTAACAAGCCGGGGTTTAAAGGGTGATTTAAGTAGTGAACAAAGTAGTGACTGTACTTGGAGGAGGGGCCCGTGTTTCCTTAATTACCGTTCCGGCTACCGTTTTATCGTGTGATTGTGGTTATGATAGTAACCCAATCTATCGTGTACCGTATCGTTGCCGATGACCGTTTATACACCGAAAGGTGGATAGTTTTTACCGTTACCGTTGCCAAGTACATAACCTACCGAGTGCACCACTTGAGTCTAAACGAAATTGATTGTATGCATCGAACCTGTGGTACGGCACACATGGGACACAGTAGTACGTGCATTAGTTAGGCGTTAAAATAAATAATAGACATGAGGATTGACACATCACCGACATTGCATATTGTTCACTATTGTTTCTATTTGTATCCAATATTGTTTAAGTGATAAAGATAATAACCGTTGTTTACCGTTACCGAATATTAGTTCACCGTTACCCCGTTGCATTAGTTACCGTGCTATTGATTATTAGTATCGTGCCATGTTATTGATTCCTATTGGTCCATTGTTTCATTGTATTACCGTTATCCTATTGTTCTCTGCTTTCTCTACTTGCTGTCCATGACTTGCTCTAAGGACAATTATTTTTCTTTTTTTAGATGAAGTATTCACAGGTAATGAAGGAGAATTGCCTGCTGGAGTTGGAGAACAAACATTTTGAAGATTTCTGCTTTAAATTTGCTTATCGTTTAAATGACTTAATGTATTGAGACTTGTATTTATTTTTGGACTGGATTATTATTATTTGGGCTTATGTCCCGGATTTTATTATTGTTTCCAGACGTTGGATTATTATTATTGTATTTGGATGTTTATATTGCTTCATTCCAAGTATTTTTGTTCATGAGATCATTATTATTGCCTGCGCAATTGTTCTGTATTGTTTATGTTGTTGAGTTGATCGATTAAACAGCTTATGAGTGACGTTAGTCATTCGCTGGGCTTTTGTCATGTACTCGTATTCCGTATTTTTGGGAAACGGGGCGTGACATTCTTTTCTCTCCTCCTTCTCTTGGGGTGTTCTCTTCTGAAAATTCCAGAGCAAAATGGGAGAAATGAAGTGGAAAATGAGGGGTGATGGAGATGTGGGCCAGATTAGACAAGAGGGGGGGGGGTAGGTTAGACTATAGGTAGTTTTGTAGGCCCCAAAACCATGGCTAGCCTATTGGTTTTGTGTTAGGTGTGTTGGCTGCCCAACATAACTTTTAACGAGCTCCAACGAGTGTGAGACGTGTGTTTTAACGAGCGCACGCAACCTATATTCACTGTAGTACCATACCGTGTTATATTTGCATGTGCGTCGTGCCGAAAACTAGCAGTTATACTAGTATCGGTCCGTCTCGTTCCCGTGCATCTTTGGAATGCAACTCTCTCAAAAACCGTCCCGTAACCCTAACCATCCACCACGATGGCAAAATCAACCCATAATACTACAATCAATTGCACGCATACTAACAATATACATACACATATGCATATCTTCAGGTACCGTACAAAACGGGGTGTTACATCACTCCCTCCTTAGAATCGTTCTGTCCCCAGCACGTCCTTAATGGAAGAAAGAAAAATAACAAACAAAATAGAAAACATTCAAAATAAATCCGGATATAAGGCCTTCATGCGGCTCTCCGGCTCCCATGCCTCACGTGCTCAACACACTCCTCCATCCTGGAGATCAATCTCATCATGTGGATCATTTTGGGGCATACCGCATCCCGTATCCACTGTACTGGGGATGAATCACTTTGGGGTGTGTTGCTCTCGTCCTGGACTACTAGAGATCAATTCCTCTCCATAGAACTCCCTGGGGTCTATTGCGTCCCACGTTCCGGAAATACCGGGGAATATCTCGCTCTACGAATTATTCTGGAGCCCTCACCACACGAACTCCTCATGAGTTTTGCTCTCATCCCGAACTACTGGAGATCATTCCCACTCCATAGAACACTCTGGGGTCTATTTCATCCCTCGTCTGGAATGCTAGGGAATATCCCTCTTCGGGGATCATCGGGAGCCCCCTTATTCAACCTTGAATTTCTTTGTGGGTACTACTCTCGTCCTCGGAATACTGGAGACCAATTCCTACTCCATAGAATACTATGGGACCTACTTCATCCCTTGTCTGGAATACTGAGGAACTTCTCACTCCGCGGATCATTATGGAGCCAATGTCCCACTAACCTATTTGTGTATGCTGCTCTCGTCCCTGGAATACTGGAGACCAATTCCTACTCCACAGATCATTCTGGGGCATATTTCATCCCTCGCCTGAATACTGAGGAATTCCTCACTCCATGGATCATTCTGGAGTCAACGTCATACACGACCTTCCCGTGCACATCGCTTTCGTCCTTGGAATACTGGAGATCATTTCCACTCCACAGAACACTCTGGGGCCTATTTCATCCCTCGCCTGGAATGCTAGGGAACTTCTCACTCCGTGGATCATTCTGGAGCCAACGTCATGCACGACTTTCCCGTGAGTATCGCTCTCATCCTCGAAATATTGGAGATCATTCCCACTCCACAGAACACTCTGGGGCCTATTTCATCCCTCGTCTGGAATGCTGGGGAACATCTCACTCCTTGGATCATTCTGGAGCCCTTACTCATCCTTGAATTTCCCTTGTGGGTATTACTCTCATCCTCGGAATACTGGAGATCAATCCCTCTCCACAAATCATTCTGGGGCCTATTTCATCCCTCGTCTGGAATACTGGGGAATATCTCACTCCTTAGATCATTCTGAAGCCAATGTCCCACTAGCCTGCTCGTGAACGTTGCTCTCGTCCCTGGAATACTGGAGATCAATCCCACTCCACAGATCATTCTGGGGCCTATTTCATCCCACGTCTGGAATACTGGGAAATATCTCACATCCTAGATCATTCTGGAGCCAACATCACACAATCTTTCTCATGAGCGTCGCTCTCGTCTCTGGAATACTGGAGACCAATCCTACTCCACAGATCATTCTGGGGCCTATTTCATCCCTCGTCTGGAATACTGAGGAATGTCTCACTCCATGGATCATTATGGAGCCGACCTCACCACACGAACTCCCCATGAGTATCGCTCTCGTCCCGAAATACTGGAGATCAATCCCTCTCTATAGAACACTCTGGGGCCTACTTCATCCCTCGTCTAGAATGTTGGGAAATATCTCCCTCCGCGGACCATTCTGGAGCCTCCATACTCACGATCGTTCTCGGTTCATCATATCTCCTTCTAGTGCTCGAGTCAAGTTCTCAGCACATCTTCCATCTCTCGGTTTGCACTTCTAGAGGGTCGGTGACCACTCCCTCCTTAGAAGAAAATGAGGCTCACCAAGGAGAAGGCAAATATTTCAGCCTTATGCCTTATCCCAAACACTTAACAAAATATGTATAAGACGAGACGACCAACTACCCAAACTTTCATGCTTTATAATAGTCATAATATCAAGCTACAAAACATAGTACAAGTTCATCATCCATATCTTGCGAAAATGCAACCAACAAAACATTTTACTATTTATCGACTATGATAGCTCTTACTATTACATACTTCTTCCCAGTTAAGCTGAGGTTCGTCCCTGACGAACAGGCTTCTTCCCTTTATCGGTCACCTTTAGTAACTGGTCATTGGGTTTCCCTTGCAGTCGTGGACAATCTGATTTCTTGTGCCCGGCTTCTCCACAATTGTAGCAAGTGCTTGTCTGGGCTCTTTTCGGGCATTGACTTTTGAAATGACCTAGTTCTTTACAAAAGTAACACACCACCGTCTGGTTGGTCCCCTTGCTGGTATTAAGCTTTCTGGACTTGTGAGTTGATTCCCGCTTGTCTTGGTCGTTGGTGTGAATATGTTTCTTCCTCCTCTCCTTCGTCTCGACCTCGCCTTGCCTCCGCCTCATGTCCATTTCTGTTACCGCAACTCGCTTTACTAGCTTGTCGAATCGGCGAATGCCTAACGGAACCATCCTTGACCACAGCCCAGGCCTAAGTCCTTGCTCAAACCTTTGGGCCTTCTTTGCTTCCTCCTGGACCATCTCCGGTGCATATCGTGACAGCTGAGAAAACTTTGTCTCATATTCCCTGACGGTCATATTTCCTTGCTTCAAGCTATGGAACTCCAATGCTTTCTCTTCTTGCACATCCAAATGAAAATAGTGCTGTCGAAATTCCTCAAGGAAATCTTCCCAAGTGACCTGTCCCTCTCCGAGACCACGCTTCACGGACTGCCACCAAACTCCGGCATCCTTCTCCAGCAGAATTGTGGCCAGACGAACCTTGCTATCTTCGGGAGTCACTAGTACTTCAAACACTGTCTCTACCTGACGTATCCAGTCGTCAGCAGCCGTGGGGTCGACCTGTCCATCGAAAACTGGCGGTTTCATCTTCTTGAACGATTCCACCATCCTTATCGGGTCTGCTGAGGTAGCGACTCCTAGTGTTCCCTGTGGCGGTGCTTGGTTTCTACAAGCTTCCACAAATGCTCCCATCATTTGGTATACACGGGTAAACTCTGCTTCAACATTGAAGTTTGTGCCATTGGTCCTACTGCCTTCGCCCTCAGCCATTCTACAGTGACTGTTTCTGATTCTTCCTAGACACCCTTCAAGGAAAGAAAACACACAGGGTTAGTTTTGGATGTAGGGAAGATCACAAACATACGGCAAAATGAAACAATCATGGTTTTGACCTTCCTGCAATCCAAACTAAACCCAGCCATTTGGCATTTTAGTCAAATTTCCTACTGTGTTAGATTACAAATTGAAGTCAGCTCTGATACCACTTTTGTAGCCCCCCGGATCCCCATTACTGGATATCCGTGACCCTCTCCAGAATCTTTGCCTTCAAATGCATCTCAACACAGTAATAACATGGAAATTTAAAAACTTTTTATTGCCAAATGAGTTATTACATCATTGATTACAACCAATGTCTTGTTCTTGACAAGAATACAAATTATATAAACTCAGTACATCTTATTACAACATACATCACTCCTTTCTGTAAAGTTAACAACTTCTCTCTCTCTGAATGGCAGTTGACGGCTCACTGCCGAAGCTCCGCTGAACAGTCAATTTGCTTTCCTGGGACTTGCTCCTCGGCTTGAGTCTTCTGCTGCGCTACTCTGATATCTCTGCACCTGCTCGAAAGGTAGAAGTCGATACCTAAAAGGTGGGGAACGTCAGTACTTCGACTGACGCAAAGCTGGTGATAACAGCGATCCTCTAAAATTCAGTCACAACCCATCTTGAATGGAAAAGAGAAACGTGCATCCTAAATTATGTGGTGCTCGTGTATGCCATGACCTAACCACTAAATGCACCAATCACAAGCCTATTCTAAAGCAAGCAAAACTTGGAATTCTAGATCCGCATGCATCCCATACTACATGCGTCTAAGACCCAAGCGTAGCCTAATCTAATGCACGAACAGGAATGCACACGATGCACCTACTCTAATGCAATTCAGTTGGGACGTATGCATCCCATACTACATACTTTCCCAAAATCAACTTCGATGGAAATGTATGCATCCCATACTACATACCTTCCAAGGAGTTCGCCTCTCCTGATTGTAGGGTTCAATCCCTCGCCATGCATCCTACCCATGTACCCATCCAGTTCCCAATAGACTGTCCGTCGCCCAAGGAGATTGCAGCGGTCGGTCATATTCCACCCTGCAGTGCCCAAGTGGTCACCGCCAGTTGGTACCCATGCACAGACCTCCTTAGAAACCGTGTTGAACCTGGTCCTTACGACCCTTGGTTCCACATGTCCACTCATGAACTCTCGCATGCGTGTTCACCCCTGGCCCGGGTTATGAACAAATATACACCAAACACAAAACACAACCCACGCTTTAGGGATGTGAGCACCACGGAAGGTCAATTCCTTCGGGTCTCCCGCACCTTACTCCGGCAAACTTTGGAAATCAACAGATCGAGATACGAGCCGGAGACTCAATCCATGAGCGGCCGAGAATGTATCCCTACGACTGGAAGATACAACACCGACTATGGCTTACTAGGACTAATGCAATTTTCCAACCCCTTAATAAACCATTCTAACCCCTGCCTTACTCTAATTATTCGGGTAAGAATTAACTGCTTCCACACTTGCCTATCAACCTCTGGCCCCTAGCGACACCGGTCCGGTTCGCCACTTCCCCGACTTGGACTCGTCCAGCAAAATGGCCTACGCCTGCTGCTATCCTGGCTATAAATATAAAATTGCCCCGTGAGCTCCACCCACTGGCATGCTCGGACGTCCTATGCTCGGCAGAAGTCTAATAATATAGGCTTGATAGGTGCAGGGTATCCTTTACCCTGGTGACTAACTCGAGTCACACATCCTACTCGGGGAAATCAACAACCTCAATAACAGAGATTCAACCATCCCTAGCCACGAGTCACCGACTCGGCTCACACACAAGGAAAAATGCCTTCACAATCCTTAGTCCTAACCCAGACTAAGAAACCTACGGGTTTCTGCCCGAATCTCAAAATGGTCATAACTCTATTGATACAACTCCGATGGAGTGCATAACCCAACCTGGAAAGGTACGATCCTAGGCTACAACTACCTAGTTGATCACGAGCTTAGATTCAACCATCTAAGTCCTCGACATAGCTTCTCAAGCTCCAGCCTGCGTGCTTCCTGCGCACGGGCTGCACCTCACCATTAACACAAAATCCTACTCGTTCATCAGAACGACACAATTCAATTTCGGTAGAAGGGTGTGGGTGTCCTCAACAACTCTCTTGTTGGTCATGAGTACAAATTACACCCTTAAGTCACCCTAACACACTCATCTATCATCAATACACCCATTACACAATTGGTCTCTCCAATTCAGAGCACACAGCTCTACTCTAGTCCTCTGTCCAGTCTTACCAAAATCATAATAATTCAACCGTTTACTGGATTTGCCTCAAACTAGTTTTTTTTGGAAAGTTATAGGTGTCCCCTACAACTCTCTCCTGGGTCATGATCCTCAAAATATGCCTCTAACAGGTCTCAATTTCCCAATCTTTACAGAGTGTCAAAACTGGCTGAAAACAGCACAGTGCTCAATCACAAAATCACAGTAAATTGCACACTTGTCCCGTTGACACAAAATTTATGTTGGTGATACTAGACATTATATCCGACATTATGCAAAAGACCTCATGTCAAAATTCTAATTATTCAGTGAATAATAGCTACTGCAAGTTATCTCGGAAACCATCCAGTTTTCTTAATTCAACCTCAGATACTGATCATAGATAGATTTTTCTCATGCCTCTAAAATCATCCAAAAAATTTACTGATTTTTTTAGATAATCAACATGCATTCAGGAATAATGAGTAAAATTTTCAGATAAAAATCATGCTTCAATAAATCACGAAAATTGCCACAATATCAACCATTCTGTTTTTCTTTTCCTGAGTCTGCCTTACAACATATATCCATATCACAATTTTATTAGCACATCCAATGATCATATAAAAATCTGAAATAAATCATGGATGATTATAACACATAAGTTAACAAACTCTTTTAATTTTGTGGTCTAATTCAACATATTGTGCTATCGGAAAAATCGACAACATGGCACTCCGAACCAGCTTTCTCTAGTTCCATTCTGATTTCTACTTCTAACTTTTGAAAAGCAATCCTATGCATTCTAACACACATGCATGCAACCAAATTTAATTAAGAGACAAGAATTTCAAGTTTAGAGAAACTTCCCACCTTAGGTTGTAGTAGTAGAGGGAATCTCTTCAAGCTCCTCTTGGAAATCTCCTTCTTGGTCCTTCTCCTTTCCTTCCTTCTTCTTTTCTCTCCTCCTTCTCTTGGGGTGTTCTCTTCTGAAAATTCCAGAGCAAAATGGGAGAAATGAAGTGGAAAATGAGGGGTGATGGATATGTGGGCCGGATTAGACAAAAGGGGGGGGGGGGGTAGGTTAGACTATAGGTGGTTTTGTAGGCCCCAAAACCATGGCTAGCCCATTGGTTTTGTGTTAGGTGTGTTGGCTGCCCAACATAACTCTTAACGAGCTCTAACGAGTATGAGACGCGTGTTTTAACGAGCGCACACAACCTATATTCACTGTAGTACCATACCGTATTATATTTGCATGTGCGTCGTGCCGAAAACTAGCAGTTATACTAGTATCGGTCCGTCTCGTTCCCGTGCATCTTTGGAATGCAACTCTTCCAAAAACCGTCCCGTAACCCTAACCATCCACCACGATGGTAAAATCGACCCATAATACTACAATCAATTGTACGCATACTAACAATATACATACACATATGTATATCTTCAGGTACCGTACAAAACGGGGTGTTACATTTACAATAACTTGAAGAGCGTGATACAACTTGTCTAGCATTTCTTTGGGAGGGGAACGCTTCTGTTTAAAGACACGCGAGGATGGCGTCGCCTCGTCTCTGCGCTCGACTCCAGACCAGCGAAGCAAGACCCCCCTTCGTCGCCAGTTCTAGCTGTGGCCCCGACCGAGGCGCCACTAGACGAAATAGCTACGGCGCTCTGAGCATCAGCTGGGCTCTGCCTAACTACAGGCGAGCGAGTCGCGAGTTCGGAGAACAAGATTCCTCTTTCGCTTTCCTCGCGAGTACACGACGTACTACGAACATTGGCCGTTACAGGCTGTGGTTTTAGCGTTGCAATCTCCTCCTCCAACTCGACGATCCTATCTCTCAGAATCTCGTCCGCCACCGATGCTTTGAGACGAGGAAGTTTAGACGAGCCTGCAACGTTAGTGCTACGTCCACTATACGACGAAGATGAGTCACCTCGATACCCCTGTCGATCGTGATTCTCCTCAATTTGTCGATTCTGGCCAACAACTCGTCGCGTTCGGACATCAACATCCCCACCCTCGAAGCTAACTCCTCTTCTTCGGCCGAGTGTTCTTTCACCGTCACCTCCAATTGGCGAATCTCTGCCAGCAGGTCACTATTTCTTTGTTCGACATCAAAAAGCCCCTTACGGATCAACTCTACCTCGCCTTCGAGAGGAGTTTTTCGAGACTGCTTCTGCAGTTGCCTCAACTCACCTAAGTACCCTCTTGCCGTTGCTTTGATGTCCTCCAATTTCAAGAAGTCATAAAACGCTTTGTTCCGATTACGAGAAAGAGCCTCCTTCGTTTTTGCCAGCTCAGTGCGAAGATAGGAGCCCTCAGTAATTGGACCCAACTCAACCTGAAAAGCGGAGAAATATCAAGAGAAGTCTTCGACACTTAGGGAAGCAATCCATGCAAAAAGAGTTAAACATTTTTCTGAAAATTGTGTAATCCTCAGCCAAAACACCACAAGTTTTCATTAAAAGTCAAAAGTTTACAAAAGGCGGTGGCCAGTCCGCAGTTAGGCGTTACAAAAAAGAGGAAAAAGAAAACAGAAAAGAAGACGACAAAGTCAAGGGTCGACCTCATCATCGGTCGGCACAGTTACAATTGCACGACCAATACCATCCTCGCCCTCAGCGTCTCCGCCCTCTGGTCCTGGTGCGAGCGCGGCCAAGGGCATCTCTTCCTCGCCCTCCACAGAGTCGTAGAAATAATAGTCTGAGATGTCAAACCCGGGGTTCCGAGCGACGATGTGCTTCAGAGCTCGGCCACGCCTCCTCCAGGTTCATCAGCATATGAGCTTCGGCCTCGTCCCGGACTGCCTTCTCTGCGGCTGCCACCTTCAATGCTTGCTCGCTCAGGGCTTCCTCCATTGCCTTCTGAGCTTCAGACAGTTCCCCTTCAAGCCGAGCCCTCTCCTTCTCAATGGCCTCGACCTTGGAGGCTTCAGCGGCCGAGCTCCTCAGCGCCTCGGCAAGCTGAGCCTTCAAGCTGGCGACTTCGGCCTCGAGCAAAGTAGAACGCAGCTGCTCGACCTCCAGCTTCCTCACCGCTCTAGACCGTTCCGACCGTTCACGGTCGTTCAGAATTGTCATCTCCTTCTCCTTGCTCTCAAATTCCTCGAGCAAATAGTTGAAGTGGCAGAGGGTCTACGGGCAATATGAGAAACAGTCAAAAACGAGCACAAACTTCACAAACTTAGAAAAATTTTCAAGAAAGTGATTCACTACTTACCGACATAGTATTCCGAGCGATCTGCATCGCAGCGTCACCAACTTCACGAGCCTTCAACGCCGCTCGGTCTTTGGGGGTAGGCAGGTGTTTCACCGCCTGCATACAAATGTTTCCGTCCCCCAAGAACCTGTCGACCTTCATCACCCTCCAGTCGGGGACGAAGATGCTCTTGTGCTCCTCGGTTAAAATCCGCTCCGCCTCGGCGGTAAGTGGCGGAACGTCGAGAGCCAGCAGCACGTCGATGTTGAACGCTCTGCCAGAAGACCCCGGAGCATCCGATTGCGCCGCGGGGTCGGCACATCCGAGGTAGGTAAGACGGTCGGTGCGACGAGGCCTTGCTCGGTCTCGGCCTGAGAAACCTCAATAACCGGATGCTCGGGGGTCGGAGAAACCGAGGGTACCTTTGGCGCTCGGCCACCTTGAGGTCCGGACACGGTCCTTTTCCTCTTCCTCGTCTCCTGCTCCCTAGCCGCTCGGGCCTTCGCCATCAAGCCTTTGTAATCCATGCCGGAGGATTCTGCACAAACTGGGCGAAAAGAGTTAGAAAAATTTTCAAAAAACTTCAAAGAAAAAACTAGTACAGAAGAGGCGTACTAGGGTCGATCGGACTGAGACCCCCTCGGAACAATGCCTCCTCCGTAATGTCCTTCCAACTAAGGGTCGGAAGGCCGAGCAACTTCTCAACGACCTCGGCTTCCTCATTGCTGAGCACGGGCTCTTTCTTCGCACGTTTCGGAAGACCTTCCCTCAACCACACCGTCGGTATCGCCCACGGCTCAGGAGCTCGGACGAGGAAGTACTTTTCCTTCCAATGCTTGATCGAGTCTGGGTTTTCGATCAGCTTCACGCCCTTCCTCGGCGAGAGGTAGAACCTTTGCTCGTTCTTGCTAGGTTGGCAAGGTCGGTAGAGACTCCGAAGGACGAACATGTTCGGCTCGGCGCCGACCTCCTGGCATTGAAGAACAAACGCTATCACATGCCGCCACGTGTTCGACATCAGTTGAGCCGGACACAAGCCGTACCACTGCAGCACCTGTACCACGAAAGGGTGCAGCGGCAGACGAAGTCCGGCATTTAGTGAGTCGGCGGGAAAAACACAAACATCGGCCGAGGACGAGGTGCACGCTCGGAAGCCGGAGCCAGGGAGCAGAAGTCCGTACTCTGCTGGGATTTGGAACCCGCTCCGGATCCGAAGCAGATCCGCCTCGGTCAGCACCGAAGAGATATGATCCACCTCGGAAGTTTCCCTCGGCTCGTTCTCCTCGATTGATTTGGCTGTGCCCTGCGTCACCTTCTCCAACAATTCTCCAAAGTAGCTCCGCACACCGCCGATGCTAGACAAAACGCTCGGCTGCCGACCCAGTTCCCCTGCTCTCTTCGGATGCTCAATAATGGTTTCCACACCCTTGCCCTTGTTAGACCGGGCCTCAACTTCCTGAAGTGGCTCGGCAACCTCCCCGTCTGTGTTCGGCCGAACCAAAGTCCCTTCGGTCGGCTCCACGACCTTCTTCCCTTTATCTTTGCTCGGCCTGACCACTCGGCTGACACCCAGGTCCGAGGAGGGGGTCTCGTCCGTGGAAGAAAACTTAACCATTTTTACAAAGATGGGGAGAGGGATTGACCTTGAAGTGACTATTACGGCCGGAAAGATCATCAGAGAATAAAACGCCTGGCCGCGACAGCTAGCAGCGCCGCTCGAGAGCTAACAACTTCGCTTGCAAGTAAAAATCAAGAGTGAGAAAGTGAAAGTGAGAAATGAGGTGAAGTGTTGAGGGGGTGAAAACTTATAGTGAAAACGACGCCTCTTGGGCTTTGTAACGTAAGGGCGCGACTCTTGGGCCTCCCTTGAACCGTTACAAAAGCCCAAATGGCTAAGTAATGGAGAGAGACGACTGATGGCAAAGGGAGCGACGTTTCGACCCCCTAAGTAAAGCAGCTCGGCACTCTACATCCAACGGCTGAGATCGCCCCACGTCCCTCGGATCGAACAGCCGAGTAACAGGCGATCCGAGCCATATCGCTCGGATTCCGAGCAAGTGCCAATCCGAGCTGGAAAATGGAGAAAACCCACTTTCTCCTCAAGATTCGCGCTAGATTTCGATCAGACAGCCCAGATCATGTCAGCGTCACTAAACGACAAGATAGTGTTTTCTTAGGAACCGTGCCTGCCTCGAGATCTGTGCCATCATCCAACGGCTGAGATCGCCCCACGTCCCTCGGATCGAACAACCGAGCGACAGGCGATCCGAGCCATATCGCTCGGATTCCGAGCAAGTGCCAATCCGAGCTACGAAATGGAGAAAAACCACTTTCTCCTCAAGATTCGCGCTAGATTTCGATCAGACGACCCAGATCATGCCAGCATCACTAAACGACAAGATAGTGTTTTCTTGGGAACCGTGCCTGCCTCGAGATCTGTGCCATCATCCAACGGCTGAGATCGCCCCACGTCCCTCGGATCGAACAACCGAGCGACAGGCGATCCGAGCCATATCGCTCGGATTCCGAGCAAGTGCCAATCCGAGCTACGAAATGGAGAAAAACCACTTTCTCCTCAAGATTCGCGCTAGATTTCGATCAGATGGCCCAGATCATGCCAGCGTCACTAAACGACAAGATAGTGTTTTCTTGGGAACCGTGCCTGCATCGAGATCTGTGCCATCATCCAACGGTTGAGATCGCTCCACGTCGCTCGGTATTCCGAGCCGAGCGACTAGCAATCCGAGCCACTTGCGCGAGGGTAAAACTGAGCCATATCGCTCGGATTCCGAGCAAGTGCCAATCCGACCCTTGAAAGTGAAGAAAATTGCTGCCGAGCATCTCCAATCGTTGGATCATTACGAAATTCGCGCCTCAGATGATGGACGACCCAGATTGCGCCACGTCCACTAAACGACAAGATAGTGTTTTCTTGGGAACCGTGCCTGCCTCAAGATTCGCGTCAAGATCCAACGGCTCAGATCGCCCCACGTCGCTCGGAGTTCCGAACTGAGCGACTAGCGATCCGAGCCACTTGCGCGAGGGACGAACCGAGCCACTTCGCTCGGATTCCGAGCAAGTGCCCATCCGACCTACAAAAGTGAGAAAAATACTGCCGAGCGACTCTGTCCATCCGATCTTCCAGAAAACCGCGCTAGCTCAAGATCAACGGTCCAGATCGCACCACGCCATAATTCGGTTTTTTATTTATTAAAATCGTTTTATTTGTTTAAAAATTGCAAAAAAATTACTAAAAATTCGGAAAAATTGACTAAAAATTCTAGAAAATAATTATAAATTCGGGGGAATATTTTTGGGCCCCTGAACGAACAATTATTGCCTAGAATGTGTTGTTAAGATTCTCGAACGACTGGTTAACACATCGCAAAATTAAATAAATAATCCGAAAAAGTAGATAAAAATTACCGAATAACCAAAAGAGCTCCAGAGCAACTCAAAGTGCAACCAACTTGAATCACCGCACTACCTCCTTCAAAGATTCAAAACCTTCCATTTGGGCTCCGATACAACTCCACCAGCCATTAAAACAGTAAAACTACTCCTCAAAGGCTGATCAAACTCAGTCTTCGGGAGTGGGAGGCTCGTGATATGGCTAAAAATGGGGTTAAATCGGAACCGTCCAAATTGGGCACGAATCTTAAAGCCCAGGGGTAAAACGGTAATTTCACCTACCAATGGGTCTGAAGCGGGTACGGGTTCTCCTCCTCGAAGACTCACTAACCCGCGAACGGATCCGCCTCAACTAGGTGTGGGTTTCAACCCGCAGCAAACCCGATCCAGAAGGGATAGAATTAGGGTTTGCTGATTAAATCCTAATCAACGGCCCTGATTCATATCCATCCCTTCACTGGGGATTAGGGATTACATCCCTTATCTAACCACAGGGGAATTACATTCCTAATCTGATCCCAACGGTGCCTATAAATACCCTCCACCCATCTCCATTAAGGGGTAATCAATCTTTTGCCAGTTTTTGCGTTCATTCATAATCACTTATGATTACTGACTTGAGTGTCGGAGGGTGCGTCATCGGGAACAGCCTCGGTGTCTCGCACTTCTTGCAGGTGAACGGCGGGAGCAACGGTCAAACTCTGGCGGAACAGGTAGCAGGTTTGTTATTCAAAGTTTCCCAAGAACCCACAAATACTATCTGTTTGCCCCCACACCAGATTTAGTGGCAACAGTAATCATTAACCAAACTTGGTTGACATGGCAATTCAAATTCAGTAGGATCCGGGCTTGTAGTATTTGTAAACGTGTCTTCTTGTGAGGACGGTGGGATTGCATGGGATGTTTGAACCGGATTCGAAATGATCTTATGGATCGGCACTTCACGTGCGGAGCTTGAACCAAGGTTAGCATGTGGTTGGGCATTAATAATTTCAGTTTTCTGAATATATATCTCTAATGTAGACCAACTAAAATTCGGATCAAGTATTCTACCAATCATGGATTTCAGAGAGTTATCGTTTCCTACGGGCATAGTCATAAAATATTGTCCATCACCTTTTCCCACTGCATAACGGGCGAAAATTTTAATCTTCCATCGTTCTCTATCCCAATTAGTAACCTCATAAACCTTCTCTACAAGTTCTTCCATTGTGATTGTACGGGGTACTCAAATTATTTCGGGATCAACGGCACTATAACAACAACCTATTTTTGGGTCACGGATAATCTCACCACCAAAATAAAGCCAAATAGGAATATCATAATCCATGCATATACATATTTATAAAAAAAATAATCATTATCTACTAAACAAAATGTATTTGATAAAATGATATACAAATCATACCTTCAAATGTATGATTAGAAAAGATGGGGAATTTCGAGCTTCGAGAAGACGACGTAGTGAATGGGTTGATAACAAATCCGCTATGTAAATCCCCAAACAAACAAAATCCCAAACATGGATTTAGATTTTTCAAAGTGGGAGGATATATGAATGTGAGAGAAGAAGAAGATGAATGAGAGATAAGAAGAAGAAGAAGAAGATCCTTTAAGATTTTGTAGAGTATTTTTGAGTAAGATCTACAATTGGAATGCTAGGGTTTTGGATTTGGGTTCCGAAATTGGGGGAGAAAGAGAAGATAGAGACACTATAAATATAATGATGTACCAATCAGCGATTGAGATTTAATAAAAGCCCAAATGACACACGCTAACCCGGTTAACGCTCCTGGTCTAAAGAGGCGTGCTAACGGAATTAGTGTGTCTATACTAGGGCTCTTTTGCCTATATCCCTACTTCAAGAGTAGTCTCCCCTATTGTCGATCTATCACGCTAACCCTGTTAGCGCGAGTGGTTTAAACAACCACGCTAGTTAGCATGTCTATAATTGGTGAGTTTTTTCGCAAACACCCTACTGAGGGGAAAGTGTTATCCACACACGGTAACTGAGAGGAAAATTCTATAGGCTAAAAGAATTTACAATGAAGGCTATAAATGAAGAAGATGTTCATCCAACTTTCCAATGAAATAGTACTTGCTCAAAACCCCTCTTCGCCTTCCTCTTCACCTCCTCCTGTGCAACTTTCTTTGTGTTGCCGCATCGACACACCCCTCTTTTGCGACTGGCCGTCACCCCCAAACCACTTGCTTCCCTTGTTCTTGAACTTCAATCGGACCGCCGGCTTCATCCCTCACCATGCTCTCAGAGTTGGAGTTGAGTAGGTGCGGGCCCAACGAGAGGGCACGCTACACCTTCAACCCTCCTACCTCTGACCCCCTAACAGCTGTTGCCCCCCCCCCTCCGCCTTATCCACATTCCACTGCTCTAGCAACAACTAACCTACCCAATCCCACTGTAAACGTTTTACCTCTGAACATCCCCCCTGAAGGGGATTCCCCTAGGCTCAGACGCGCTCTCTCCCCACCGCGGGCACACCGAAGTGCACTTCAACGGCAGGAGGGGAGAGGCAGCGATCATCACTGCCATCATGAGGACTTGCTCCCGAGAGGATGGGCCCATAGAGGAAGTCATCTTACTAGCCACTATGGGCGTAAAAGAACTCCCCCCCCCCTAACGGTCCATCGCCACGCTCAGAGAGAAGATCAGAGGGACTATGACCACCATTGACATTATCTACCAGCAATGCAACACAGCAACATCATTCAACACAGCAAGTATGAGAGGGCATAACACTCTGTTCATCATAATCAAAGAAAGTATACTTACTCAAACCAACAGACCTCTCACCACCACTCCCCCCACCACCAACCACAACACCTCCCTCTTCCACACCACCACATTTCCCACCCTATCACCACCACCAAGGCCACACACCCTACGAAATGGGAGGTTAGACAACCCTCCACCTCCCTCACAACCAATTCCCAGAAAAACTCGTTTTCCCCCTTTGAACTCCCACCTTAATCTCCTCCACTTCGGTTGCAGGAGGCCCTGTCCAAACCAAAGCCAATCGCCGAGAGGGCCCATGAAGGGGATCCTCACGACAAGGCAACGGTGGAGATACCTCCCACAGGGGAAGAAGAGAACACTGCACAGTGGGTGACAGTGAGAAATAAAGCAACCAAAAGACTTAAGCTCTCCCTCCCGCCACAGACAGAAGACAGGAAAAAGCAGAGAAAAGGGATACGAAAGCCAGCACCTTGTTTTAACTGTGGGGACCTGGGATATTACCGGCAAGACTGCACGAAAGAGGTGAGATGTCTCAAATGCGTGAAGTGGGGATATATGTCCTACGATTGCACCAATGTCATCACTACTAGCAACGACGATGAATGCTCAATCAGAAGAGGAAGGTCACTCGATAAACCGTCTTATATCCGACTGTCCAACAGCCTCGACATCATAAAGAGTGAAGAGCAGTGGCTTCGCCAGTGGTGTGCGATAGCGAAAGTTAGGGCGGGAAGCCCTTCGGAGAACCATGTCCTAAACGCCCTAAACCTAAAGTGGCCAATGAGGGCTCACAGGGATTGGGTCGTCAAAAAGCTTTGCCACGGCCAATTCTTAGTCTCTTTCCCTTCTCCAGAGAAACTGATCGAGGTTTGCGACATGGGATCAATGGACTTCAGACACTTCAAGCTTGAATTTGCCCCTTGGTCAACCAGATTTGGAGCTGAGCTACCACAAGGTGATCGCTTCTGGGTGTGGATTCATAATGTCCCACTCCATATTTGGAAGGAAGAGGCTTTGCAAGAAATCATTTCAGAGTTCGGAACTATTGAGGACATAGATGAGAAGACAGTCAGACGATTTGAGATCGTGTATGCTAGAATCCTCATACGAAGCCTAGATATAACCCGCATGCCACGATTCGCAAAAGTTTTCTCCTTCGAAGACTCGTACCTAATTCGCTTCGTTCTTGACAAGATGGCGGAGTCGGAGGCGGAGGTCCAGGTTCTAGCTTCCCCACCCCTGTCGCTAAGAGATGGCCGCTCCTACAAATAGGTGATCTCACCGGAGAGGGAACAGACCATTGATAGGGCACACAAAATCGAAAGGGCACACAGGGAGATCATCAGAGTTGCTAGGGGGATGGAGGAGCGCCAGGGGGGTCGGCGGCGAACCTGGATACTCACAAAACCCATCCAACGATGGACGGCCAAAAACGAAGCAAGATCAGGATCTCCAACGGCCAAAATCGAACGAAAAAAAGTGAATCTACAACCGCAACCAAAAATGGTAGTTGGAGTAGACCCAGATCCTTGCCTTCGAAATCAGAGCTTTCTCAAAGCTACAATTGGAAAGCAGCACCGTGAAGCCACAGAGGAGGTACAGGTGGATAGGGAGCAGCGTACCGTAGGCGAAAGCGGCGAGATCTCCAAGGTACCAAACAGTCCAAATCCTTCACCAAAAGGGAAATTTTTTTGAATCTTTGGGAAGGGAAACAAGGCTAGAGATAGCTATTTTGGGGAAGGCGACGAACGAAGGTACTATGGAAAGGGTTCGAAAGGAGATTGGGGAGAGCTTTTTGGGTGGAGAACACAACAATGAAAGGGGAATGGATCAAAAACGAAGCTTAAGCATCAACGTTTCGGAGAAGGTGCCTTCATCGACCTCTCTGCCAACTAATGAGGAGATGCCACATCCCCCCCATCAGTCTGTCAAAGTGAACAAATCGAGGCAGCACAGAGAGAAACCCCACAGTCTTCAAGAAAATGATTTCGAGGAGTTCAACAGTTGCCTTTAGAAGCCCAACGAAAGGGTATCTGAAGAGGGTGTCGAAAATGAAGTTGGGCCCAAATGAGGGGCCCAACTACGAAGAGGTTGGTGTTAATGTGGTTGGGCCTATCGAGGGGCCCGAAAGAATTAATATTGTAGAAGTAATTCCGATTATTCAGAGGCACATTACTCCAAATTCAATTATGGTGGAAGTTGAGCCCATCTCTATCGGAGCCCAACTTGTTGACAGGCCTATTCCTAAAACAAATCAGGTCCCATGTGAAGTATCGGGAGAGCCCACTATCTAGGTTGCACACCACAGTGATGAAGATGATCGTGATGACAGGCTGAATCTTGAAGATGACTTTGTCTACTCTGAAGGGGAATCAGTGGATTCAGAGGATTATGATTTTGATGTTGATTTCCGAGCCATTTCTCCAGATTTTGTTCCTTCAACATTCCCAACCTTTCAAATCACTGCACCAGGATCGAGCCGCTCAGAACAGGGTTTCAGAGTACAGAAAGTGGCCAAGAGGACTAATGAGGAGTCCCTGGACGACTATCTGGAAATTGCAGCGGCTGCCAAATCGTCTAAGACAAGCGACGGAGGTATGCATTCCTTCCTAGCATCTATTTTCAACTTCATGTCAGATAATGAGATTTTTAGTCTAGCCAAAACTTGTGGTCTTGCGGTAGGCGATACTGATCAGAATGCGTTTCTCCTTAATATGATTAGGGGGTAGGAGACTAATAGGATTACCCTTAATTCGAACTCGACCTCCAAACCGAGTCACGTTCCCATACCTCCCTAGTGTTGATGGAAGCCCTATTCTGGAACGTTAGAAGACTGGAAAGGCGAGGCAAGCAAGAAATGGTTAAGGAGGTCATCGCCAAATCAAAAGCTAACATTGTCGGGCTGCAAGAGACCAAACTCACACATATATCTAAACTTAGAAGGTTGGGGGGAAATCGTATCCCTCAGTGGAGAATGTCGCCGTCTGTAGGGGCTTCTGGGGGTATTACGCTAGGGTTCAACCCTGAAATTTTCCACTATCTAGACGAGCTCTTTGGACAGTTTTCAGTGTCGGTCTTGCTCCAACGTAAAGTCGACCTGTGGACTTAGTCTGTAACAGTGGTGTACGGTCTGCACACTACCGCCGCTAGGATCGCCTTCTGGGCAGAATTAAGAGCAATCCAAAACCATTGGCCTCACCCCTGGGGGTGGGGGGTGATTTAAACATCACTAGATTCGCTTCAGAACACAGAGGTAAAGGCTCTAGTGATTCTGATAGGGAAGCTTTTAATGAGGTTATCACGGATCTGGAATTGGTTGACATTCCCATTTCTGATAGACTTTTTACCTGGTCAAATATGCAATCGTCGCCCATTCTAGCTAAACTCGACAGGATATTGGTATCCACTGAATGGGAGACCAAGTTCCCACTGTCTACCGCTAAATCACTCCCTAAACCTACTTCGGATCATGTGCCTATTTTCTTATCTTCTGGGGAAGATCTACCCAGAAGAACACCTAACTTTAGATTCGAGAGAGCATGGCTAGAAATCTAGGGTTTCCATCACATGGTCTACGAGAGTTGGTCTCGGCCGACTAAGGGAAACGAAGCGACCGCAATATGGTGCGAAAAAGTTAGAAGGCTTAGGGACAAGCTGAGGAAATGGAATCGGGGCAGATTCGCACTGATCTGGAGGGCTGAAGATTCCCTACTTGAAAATATCGATGAGCTTGAGAAGGCTGAAGAAACTAGAGATCTGCGTCAGGACGAGCGGAATAGGTTACTTCAACTCATACAGGAAATTGACCAACTCTATAGGTTGGAAGAAATCAAATGGCAACAGTGATCATGAATCTCGTGGCTCAAAGAGGGAGACGCGAACACAGCTTTCTTCCATAGAGTGGCCAGTGCTCGGCGCAGATCTAACCATATTCACTCGATCCAAGCAGACTCTGGAATTATCCAAGGTGAGGAGGATATCAGAATGGCTTTCCAGTCACACTTCAAGCTCCATTTTGGCTACAAAGCGGACTTGAGAGTCCCCTTGCAACATGATTTCTGGGAGGACCTGGGGGGAAACTCCGACCGTATGCGGACCCTAGAGGCACCATTCACTGAGAAGGACGTTTGGGAGGCAATTCAACAACTTAGAAAAGACAAAGCCCCGGGTCCTAACGGTTTCCCGATGATTTTCTACCAAACATTCTGGGAGGAAATCAAAGGAGTTTGCTAAAGGTGTTCAATGATTTCTATGACCATAAGCTCAAACTAGGGAGAATTAATTATGCGGAGGTCATGTTGATCCCCAAGAAAGAGGACTCTCGGCGAGTAGGAGACTACCGCCCTATTAGCCTACTTAACTGTTCATTCAAGATCATTACCAAGACACTCGCTAATAGACTGGGAATGGTAATGGATAGCCTTATTAGTCACGATCAAACGGGGTTTATAAAGGACGTTGCATCTAGGACAGCATAGCCATGGCTGAAGAAACTATACACCATTGTCACACAACAAATACTAAGAGTTACCTCCTGAAGCTTGATTTCGAGAAGGCTTATGATTCGGTTGAATGGGACTGTCTACTGGAAACGCTGGCTGGAAGAGGTTTTGGAGATGGATGGATAAGATGGATCCAAGCATATCTTTCCACCAGCAAAACGACAATTTTGGTTAATGGGGTTTCGAGCCACCCATTTTCGTGCAAACGGAGCCTCAGACAAGGAGATCCGCTATCACCCCTTCTCTTCACCAAGTGGCAGACGTTCTACGGTCCATGATGGCTACTTGCAATATAGCAGGTTGGATCGCTCCAGTGGCCAGGGGAATCAATCGTCGAGGGTGCTCAATCCTCAAATACGCAGATGATACTCTCCTATTTGGTAATGGCAACCTCGGGGAAACAACCGTCTTTAAAGGCATTTTGTATAGCTTCGAAGCTTGGTCCGGCCTCAAGGATAACTTCCACAAAAGTGCCCTCATCCCCATTGCCCTGACAATAGATGAGGCATTAGAACATGCCACAATTCTCAACTGCTCCACGGACAGCTTCCCCATCCAATATCTGGGATTGCTACTATGACCCGGGAAACTCAAAAAAGCTGATTGGCTACCCATCATTGACCGGGTTGAGAACCGGCTGACCGGATGGAAAAGTAAATCCTTATCATTGGGTGGGAGAGTTACACTTATTAATGCTGATCTCCCAACTTACTATCTATCCTTCTTTGAAATGCTGCGGTGGGTAATTTAAAGAATCGACCGGACCCGAAAACGGTTTTTATGGAAAGGGGCAGACCCAGATCGAGGCGGCTATCATCTTATCAGATGGGAAAAGGCGTGCATGAAAAAGATACATGGAGGACTTGGCATTATTGACCTACGGGATATGAATCTTGCTCTTTTAGGTAAATGGTGGTGAAAAGTCTTCCACCCGAATGGAGAAGGGTGGCAGGAGTTTGTCCAGGGATATCTGTACGGGAATGGTTCGAGAAGTCTGGGCTTCAGGGTAGGCCCACGTGTATCCTGGTTCTGGAAAGGCATCGCTAAGGCCTATGAACCATTCATTAGCTGTGTCACATCAGTGATCGGTAATGGAAGACTCACCAGATTCTAGTGGGATAAGTGGTGTGGAGATCATACTCTTCGAGCTTTGTTCCCCGATCTTTATGATTATGCGTCACAACCACACTGCACGGTCGCGGCTACCAGAAAAAGAGGTGCCTGGAAATTGTCATTCAAACAAGCGCTCGACGGGAGGTCTCAAGGCAGACTCAGGGAATTCCAGACCTACATCACCAGCGCTGGAATTAGCTGCTCTCAGGGTCCAGATAAGAAACCTTGGGAATTGGAAAAGAACGACACTTTCACCGTTAAGTCCTTGTATAACTAAATACACTTTAGGTGATGTACCCCAAAGTGGTCGTGTGTCATTTGGAGGACAAAAGCATCGTTGAAAGTCAAAGTTTTCCTCTGGCTGGTGGTGAACAATGCCACTTTGACTAGAGAAAACCTCGCTAAACGCCAACTGAATGTTGATTCACGTTGCGGTTTCTGCAACACCACTATAGAAACTAGGGACCACCTGTTCCTGCAGTACCCCAGGAGCAAAGCGGTACTTGTTGAGGTACTCAGCACCCTGGGGACGAATCAGTACCCCTATGTGTACGAGGATTTGTGGGGTGGTCCTACTTTTGCCTCTGAGAGAAGGACTATGAGAGAAGCGTGGTATATTGCTATCGCCGCAACGACCTGGGTTCTTTGGCTAGATAGAAATAATTTTTATTTCCGCAATACTTGTAATAGTATTTCTGGTAATTTGACTCGCATTATGCATTTTATTTCAATTTGGGCTAATGTGGCAGCAGCAGGGCCTAGGGGGAGGATAGCGAGCGTCTTCCAGATCGACGAGTTTGACGATGAGGAGGTTCAGATCGGTCCGACGATCGACTGACAGATGGCGTGGACTTTTCTATGGATGGATACCCACTGACCCAGGGTTTGTTGGGGGGACATGATGTATTTTGACTTTTTACGCATATTTGCTGTGGCCATTATGGTATTTTGGACCCACTCCCCATGCTAGGGGTGGAGATTATGTACTTTTGTTTATGCACTTTTATTTAGTTCGTAGAACCTTGTAACTGGCTCAATACTCTGAGTTTGTTTTATTAATTTCTTATTAATGAAACAGGGTGACCATACTCCACCTTTTCCTCAAAAAAAAAAAAAAAACACACGGTAACTGAGAAAGCGCGAAAAAAATTACTAGGCGCGTTAACTCAATTAGCGACAGAAAATTTTTGGTATTAAAATTTCAAACCGGGACAGTTTCGTACATACTTACAAAAAATGGGATAGTTTGGTAAAAAATTCCTAATTACAAACCCAACCGTCATCCGTTCTAAACCCCAGGGGCAATTACGTCATACCACACAAACAAAACACTTCAAATTAACTTAATCCCTATCCGCGTCAACTTTTCTCCACCAGTAGGAAGCCAGATAGATGACGTGGCGATCCTCTTGCCACAGTAAAAATTAATCTGATCCGTCAAAGAAAACACACAAAGAGAACATCCCAGCCCTCCGTATTAAACGCGTTGACTTAAACCCGCCATATAAATATCCCTTCCCCTATTAATTTCAACCACTTTTGGCGAGCTGAGAAGAGAGAGAAACAAAAAGGTTCGTTTCTTCGTCCTCTTTGTTTTGCCCCTTTTATTCAAAAGTTTAATTTTTAATCATTAAATTAGTTTTACGGCGGCTAGGGTTAGGGTTTCGTTTCAAATTGCGGCTTATTGTTGTTTTACTCGATTGGTTTGATGATTAGACGTTAAGGTCAGGGATGGGTTGCGTTTGTGTTATGATCTAGGGTTTCGTTTTACGACTAGCAATCTAGGGTTTCGTGTCGGAATTGAGGGCTTTATGTTATGATTTAGGGTCAGATTAGGTTTTTTTTTCCTTCTTTTTCTGCTAATCTCTTTCTAGGAATTATACCACTTCGAGCATAATTCGGTCTTGTATTCTTGATCGAACGATCTGTTGATTCGATAGAAATTTATTGATCTTACTTCTATATTTTAGATGATAATTATGGTTCGCATTTGAGGGTTTGTTACGAATTTTGCACGTATCGTTTTACTTTCCGTCATTGTAATAATTACTGGTATTTGTTGTCTAATTCAGTGCTTTTATTTGTTCTTCGTTATGAATGGCTTAATTTGACAGGGCATTATGATTCATGTCGTTAGATGGTATGAATTGTTTGAGCAAGATTTATCGGATAGTTATGTATATTCGTAAAATGATTGATCACATTAGATTTAATATGCATATAATTGTCAAGAAACATGTTTTATATTAATTTTAATAAGTTAATTTTGTAATTGGTATCTTTTATTATGTTTTACTAAATTTTTATCCTATTTTTAAAATTGATTTAGTTATATGTCCTTAATTGTTTTATTTATTTATTTTAGAGGTGCCCTCAATTTTAAATGAGGAAAATTCTCTTCTATGGAGTGTTTTTTATTGCAAGGCAAAGCCCTATATGAATGACCTACAATGCTCCAATCATATTTCTTTTGCCATAAAATGTGTGCACAAAAAGTTAAGAGAGTCGTTTGGAGGCTTGTTACCCGTGTATTTATGTGGTTCATTTTTAAATAAATAAATAAAATTTCTGATTGTTTTCCATTTTGTAACCGCTTAAAGCTTGTATGGATATCTTCAAACAACTTGCCCCCCACCAAAACCAAAACCCAACAGTGATTGCTTGTCTTTTATGAGTACTGGTAATTGTTAAATTAAATGTCCCTTTGTTTTGAAAATTGAAGTCCTCATGTATATAATAGGATGCAGCGGTTTTATTTTGTTAGAGCATCTATAGTTGTTGTAACCCAAATTTTGGGTATTTGGGAAATAGAAAAAGAAAAATTGAGTTTGCGTTGCAATTGTTGTAACCCAAATCTTGAATTTTCCCATTATTTAAACCGTCAGATGAAAGATAAATCTCCTGTCCCTTAATTTTATTTTTTTTAAAGACATAAAATTTAATGGATGAATGGATGATTTACCGTTGCTATAATTTTTTTATATTTTATTTAAAAACACGGGGCGAGTCATTTTTTTATTAAAAAATGAACAGATGGGCATCTCCCGTCCGATGTTTTTAATATTTCTTTTTTTTAAATGAACAAATGGGAAATCGTTTCCTGTCCTACATTTAAAAAAAAAAAAAATCACGGTTGGTGAATCATTTCCTGCCCTTTAATTTTTTTACAATAAAATCGATTAGACGGGAAATGATTTTCCGGCCGATGGTTTATAGAAAATAAATATTTTTGGGACGGGATCTGATACGTTAATTTTACAAAAATTTAGTGAGGAAAGATGATCGTTTGTCCAATTGAACGGATCATCAGCTATTTTTTTTCCTTCCATATTTCTATATCTTTTTCCAAATATGGTAGACCAGTATTCCTTAAAAACCCAAATTTTGGGTGTATGGCAAATGACCGCAGCAGGTTTTTTTTTATTAAATTAAAATAATAACAAATAAGCCAATGACTACAGATGCTGTTAATAATTGGAGATAAATTTTGTTTAAATGCCCGAATATATTTTTATTTTTGTATATTCTGTGGGGTTTTTTGCTCTCTCTTCATTAGAACTGCAGTAATAATGATTTGTGTGCAACTTGTGTTGCTTTTGTTTATTCTGTTTCTAGTAAAGTAGCTATTGTTTGTTCTAGTAGTACTAGTATTTTCTGCTAAATACTGTACTAAATATTTCTGTGTTATATATTACTCTTGTTACAGTGGTTGTTTTCGTGCTACATCACTTATCACTGTTTAAGTGCTTTGACTAATTTGTTACTCTTGGGGGTGGTAGTAATTACCTGGATATGCTTTATTATGCTCATTAAGTCTTTTATAACTTATGCAAGGCTTAATTTTTGTTCAGCAGATGGCCCGTACTAAGCAAACTGCTCGCAAGTCCACCGGAGGAAAGGCCCCCAGGAAGCAGCTTGCCACCAAGGTTTGTTGTATTTTCAATATTTTTATTTTTTTCAATCTTGGAATTTGCATTTCCCCTGCTTCCTGTCTTGATTTTTGATTTCCCCTTCTGTTCAGGCTGCTCGTAAGTCTGCACCAACAACTGGAGGAGTGAAGAAGCCTCATCGTTACAGGCCTGGAACTGTTGCTCTGCGGTAAGTTACTGACTCATTCTGAGTTAAACTACTATTGTTTTGTTTAATATGCTACCCAAATGCCGATTCATTTATGTATTTGGTAAAATGACAGTGAAATACGCAAGTACCAGAAGAGTACTGAACTTCTGATCAGGAAGCTGCCTTTCCAGAGGCTTGTGAGAGAAATAGCTCAGGACTTCAAAACTGACCTGCGTTTCCAGAGTCATGCTGTGCTGGCACTGCAGGAGGCAGCAGAGGCATATCTGGTGGGGCTTTTTGAGGACACTAACTTGTGTGCCATCCATGCCAAGCGTGTCACAATCATGCCAAAGGACATTCAGCTTGCTCGCAGGATCAGGGGTGAGAGGGCTTAAAATCCTCTTATGAAATTGGTGGTGGTGGTAGTTGTCTACCAGTAGATATAGAAAGAAATGAATAGTTGTGAAAACTATGTTTCAAGATGTTTACTCTTATTTTTATATGTTTTCTGAGCTTGATGGATATTTTGGACCCAAGTTGGTGTAGAATGTTAACAGTAGTATTCTCTACTACCGTCTTCTTTGTCAGCTGTTTGATATTGGTTGCCATTTCTATTTGGCAATTTATCTAATGCTGTTGTGGATTACTAGCCTGGAATGTCATTTGGTTTTATATTTCTTATCTTTATTCATGGATGTTGTTGGTGTGTTTCACCATTATATATTGATTGATTGGTTCTTGTGTTGTGTGAGCTTTTGTCTTGTGTGCTATAAGAGAATTGTTATGCTACCGGTGCTCAATACACGAGGTGTGTTTGTAGAGGGAATTAATTCTGTTTGTAGGTGCTGATTCCCTTTAGAGTTATCTAAGGATGTATGACGCTCTATTGTTGGATTTTAGAGAATTCAGACAATTTGGTGCCTGCTGGGTTTATAAAGATCATGATTGTAATGTAGCAATCTCAGAGATTCAGGCACTACAATTTGGTGCCAGGGCTTTTTTAGAGGTTCAGGCAAAGGAAGTTTGCTCGAGTATCTTGTCCAGATTTTCTGATGTTTTGCTCAGAATGTTGGCACCTGATCGGTTTTGCTGAGAATGTTGATGGCTATCGAATGAATAGGAGCTGGTAAATGTGGACGGCTATTGGGGACGTGATGAGGTGGAAGGCTGAAAGCGTGAAACATTCAGTAGAGTGGCTGTCAAAAGCTTCGAGTTTCACCCAGGCCATTGTCTGCAGTACAGTTATGTGGGATCAAAACTAGTTTCTCGTGAGGCAAATATAGCCTCCGAATCCTAGGTAGGTAGTGTTGGTGAGTTTCTGATACAAGCACTACAAACAACTACTAAGCGAATAGTAGATTAAATCAAATACATGAAGTCACACAATTTTATTCTGGTTTGGATGAACCCTAATCCGGAGAAAAAACCGAAATAATATTTAATTGGAGAAAGATACAAGAGTTACAACTCTCACCACGATCCTCTCTCTAGCCTCATTGGAAATACTCGGTGTTTACAATGGAAAAATTTCTTGCCTCTCAGATGAAGTACTCTCTTTATCTATTAGGCGCTTATACTTCAGCGACCCGTTACATGGAATATGTAGAGGTATAGAGAAACCCTAGTTTGATATATTGATACAATAACCATTCGATGTATTGTGATGAGATATTCATACGATGAGAGTCGTACAATCTAACTTTAAGAGGAAGTTGAACTTTGAACGAATCCCAAAGATCTAAATCCGCACATGTTGCTGCCCCGATCCAGAGTCCCAAAGAATATCAGATTCCGTTGCATCAAAGGAATATGCATGATCTAATTTAGTGTGAACCCTTTACCATCTGACGTCTCCAATTCAACTATTTCTTCACCCACTACTTCACATATCTCACCAATCGCTGTACTTACACTACGATCTGTTGTAGACTTATAAGTAGAAAATATATCTCTCTCAGAGTACATATGAGAAGAACTCATCGAATCATGAAACCAACTTGAATTCACATCTAAAGAACTTGAAACAAGAAGACAGTCGAAGTTGTCACCTGATTCAGTGGTGCTCACCACGTTGGTTTCTACATCCTTCTGATTCAACCACTTGCGATAACTCCTTTTGTAATACCCAATTCTTCTGCAATGTTGGTATCTTACCATTGTCCGCCCTATTCATTTCATTTGAAGTGCCATCCACCGCTAAACAACTCATAGAAGTAGACCATGATTTATGAGATCCTTCTTAAGTTCATTCTTTTTCGGACCTTTGATCACCCCGGCTGTAGCTGGGTACCTTCCTTCATTGAGAAACGAAACAACTTTCTCTTTCAGTATGTCCGATCCAGTAGCGACGACCAGTCGTCTTTGAGTCTAGCCCATAGACTCAGCCGCATTTTTCTCCTCAAGAATATTACACTTGACTTCGTCTTCTCATGACAACCTGATTAAACTCAAGGCCTTCAAACTTATCCAAAATCTCTTGCTTCATGTCGGATGACATCCCTTTATCTTCTTTTAGAGCAAGATACAAATCCTTTTGAACCATTACGCCATACATGTCCTCCTTCCAGCAATTAAAGTTGATCTTACCGTCTAACTTCTTGATCCTCGTGTTGTGATCTGCCATGTTCTTCAAGGAACTCCTGCAACCCTGCTATCTGAAGCTCTGATACCAATTTTTAGAAATTTCCCTTGTCGGATATGCTGAGTTTACGACGCAATTACTACGAACAACCATCAAGCAAATATTAGAACAAATCAAACACACAAAAGCACACAATTTTATCCCGGTTTGGGCGAACCCTAATCTGGAGAAGTAAAATATAGATAATATTCAACTAGAGAAAGTTGCAAGAGTTACAACTCTCACAACGACCATCTCTCAAGCCTCATTGGAAATACTTGCTATTTACAATGGAGAAATCACTCGCCTCTCAGATGAACTCTTTATCTATTTGGCGCGTATACTTCATTGAGCCGTTACATTGAATATATAAAGATCTAGAGAAACCTTAGTTTGATGTATTGATATAATAACCATCCGATGTATCCTAATGAGATATTCATACGATGAGAGCCGTATGATCTAACTTGGAGAGGAAGTCTGTCTTTAAACGAATCCCAAAGATCCGAACCCGCACTTGCTGCTGCCCCGATGCAGTCAACTTCCATCAAGCGCAGTCGACTGCAATGGATCCAAATCCATCCAAAGAACATATGGACAGTCAAATGTCAATTGCTTCTCTGTTGTTGCTTGCTGTTGCTGTTCAATCTTTGTCCAGTCTTCGCTTTGATTTCTTTTCTTGCTTCACCCGGCTTCTCTTCTCAACGAATATAATATGCAAGATATAAACCCAACAGATAGGAAAGAAAGTAGGAAATTGCAATTACCTGATTTGGAAAGAGCCAGTAAAATGCAATGAGGGTGATCATGGTAATGTTTTGATAGAAAGGGATGACAACTATGTTAACGTGTTGACAGAAAGAATGTTTTCTTTGTCTTTCCTAGCCTGTTTTCCTCGAAACATATCTTATTATTCTTTGATGCACTAGTCTTTCTCTTTTTTGGTTAGATACAAAAAACAGAGGTGAGTTAGAAAATGATTAAAAATAAATAAAAAGCTTTTCTTTTCCTCAACCTTCCCCCGACGAGATATTCCACAAACCATCGCTTTGAAATCTCCCCCAAATCTTATGAAACCCTAGCTCCTCATCCTCCCCAAATTTCCTCAAATCCGATTATGTCATATTCTCCTCTCCCCCAAATCTAACGAAATACCCAAAATTTTGTGATTGTTAGCGCAAAAGAAGGAGAAGCAACAATAGAACGAGAAGAAGAACAACAATAGAAGATGAAGCAGCAAAAGGAGAAAAAGAACATCAGCCAAAGAAGAAGCAACAAAGGATAAGGAGAAGCAGTAGAAGAAGGAGAAGCAGCATCAGAATGTGTATATATTCTCAAATGTAATAAATGGTTGGATACTTAATCTGTATAATCTCAAATGTGTGTATATTCTTGTGATGGTTGGATACTTGTGAATGGTTGGATGCTTATGATTTGAATTTACTGATGTTCTTTATCTCTATGTTGGTTCTGAATAGTTTCTTTGTGATGCTGAACAACTGAGCAACAAAGCTCTTCTTAAATAGCTGATGTATATGGCTGATGTTGTCCTCTTCTCAAATGTTGAGTAGCTCCATTACCGATGTAAGTTCTATTATATTTTAAAGCTTTCTGGCTGGAGTCCTTTAGGACTCTTATCTATTTCATAAAAAAAAATGTTGAATTTGTAGTTTTACATGAGGAATAGGAAAAGATGCATACTGCGTTTGAGCCAGTTACATGAGAAAACAACTTTGGCTCATAAAAAAATGATTCTTCTATTGCCCATGCAGGAGTTCACATGCAAAGAATACGCAGTTGTGCTACATGCACTTCAACTCGCCAAGGAAATCAAACAAACAAAGATACAAAACACTATAATAACCATATCAAGGATTTCAACTATAACAAACTTTTGATAATTCCATTCTTAAATTTTAAACATGTACTGTTCCAAAAATTTTACTTTCTTGGCATTGGGCGACTAAATAAACCAAGATCAAGAGATAACACAATAAATAATAAAAAAACAATTTAATGAATATCCCTACAAAACGTCAAATATCAATAATCAATTCACTAGAATCTTAGTACAACTGCGATATAGAAGGATTTGAAATCCAATTATACAAAATGTATACAGTAAATTTACGTATCATAATCATCTCCATTTATCACTCTCTATCTCTTCTCACTGTCGTTCGCTCTCCTTCTATCTCCGAAACCACCAATTTTGAAGCTTCATTAAAAAGAAACACCAAAGGATGAAGACAGAATATAATACATTAAAAACTAGATGAAGAATGAACTAACAACAAAATAGTCTGATGGTGTTATAAGAAAAAGAAAAAAAGAATGGATAACCTGGGCTAGTCTTTGAAGAGCAAAGGCAGACATCTCTTGACTGTGTATTGTTAGGAATGTGTCTTGAATACTCATGGTTCAGATTAGAAGAAGGTAAGATGAAGCACGGAGGTCGAAGCGTCGAAGAGAGTAGAAGAAAACGGAGCAGCAATAGTGCAGGCATAGTTGCGGTCGACTGTCCCAAGTTGCAGTCGACCGCACCCCCGACCGCACACCCGACCGCACACCTGACCGTAGTTGCACTGGGTTTGGCTGAGAGGTGGACGGTCGACCGACCAAGGTGCTGTGTTCGTTTAGGGCCTCGATTTGTTAGGTCGTTTCAGCCCAATCTTCAACTCCAAGTTAGATCGTACGACTCCTATTCAGTTACTTCTTTTTCAGGTTATATCGGACAATTGAGTATCAAGATTAGACCTAGGTTTCTCTCTATTCTTCTATATATATTGTAAACTCCTCCAATATGAGAGAGAGTACTTCATAGATTATTTTCTCCATTACAAAGAGAGGCTCGAGAGAGAGATAATTCTTGGTGAGTGAGTTTAATTTCTTGTATTGAGTGAATCAGTAACTCTTTGTAATCTCTTCTAGTTGAATATCAGATCTCCCTATATTTCTCCCCGGATTAGGCAAAAGCTAATAAGTCATCGTTGTGTTTATGTTAGTTTGGTGGATCTACTTGCTTGCTCTATTGGTTCGTCTCATCTACTTCAACTTCCTCATTGCTCTATTTAGTTTCACTGCGACAATGGGCGTTGGTTGATGCCCCAATCCCAACATGTATTTCCCGTGATTGAAGTTGATAATATTGATAATTTAGAACACCAAAGTTGAAAATGAGCTATTAAGAAATACTGAGTTATCAAGAAACAGCTTCAACTAAATTAAATTGAGAGTTGTTGAAACTATAATATTTTGTTGTCTACTTAAAGTATTTACATGAGAAACAATAGGGATATTTTGCAAGAGTGAATTAACAACTTAAGAATCAACAAGCCTTTTTTGCAATGACTTCTTGCAAAAACAGTCAATTATTATTTACACCTTATCAAAGTATAGCAGACCTCTATAAATCATAGTGTGCAATTGTCAATTGAAACCACATTAACTGTCAAAACAATCATTAACTGTCAATTGAAACCACATTATAATTTTATACATGATTATTTCATCACTATTCACTCATCTATAAATCATAGTGTCCAATTTCAGTTACATAATTTATCTCATCATCACTTAAACCAATGAGAAAAAACAATCTCATTTTCAATCCCAGGCAAAAAGCAACTACATTATCTGAACTGATACTCATGTAGGCATCATGATATAATTGTCACCATATATAAAGTTCATATAATGTTTTTTTTCATCAGGTGGAGCTAGGGTTTTGCCGAATTTGGGTGTGGCGGGGTTGTTAGGTGAGCTTGGGAGCTAAGGGATGGAGTTACGGGGGGGGGGGGGGGGGGGGGGGCAGTGTTTCCAGGTGGAACTTGATAGAGATGTTGGTGTAACGCCCCAGATTCCCGTTTCTGGACATCAGTGACACAACCAGAATTTTTGCCTTCAAATGCATCTCAACACAGTATATAACACAGAAATTAAAAACTTTTATTGCCATTAGAGTTATTACATCATTAATTACAAATGTATATTATTCCTGAATAAGGAATACAAATTACATTAACTTATTACAACTACTACAATGTAATAATTACCATCTGCCACCCCAAACGGTAACCATAGTTCTCTACTTGAAGCTCCACCGAGTGATCATGCTGCTTCCTCGAGATGCGCCTTGTAGCTCGAATTTTCTGCTGCACTACTCTGATATTCCGGCATTTACTCGAATGGTAGGCATTTACACTGCCACTCCACTTGGATACCCTGCTTGTCTCGAGTTCTCCTGTCCTCGCGATCCGATATCCAGTACTTAATTGAGTGGGCACGTCAGTACTTATACTGACGCAATGCTGATAAGGAAACAACGATCTCTAAACTTGAAATCACAATCAATCTTGATGAGAAAGAAACATGTATCCTAATTTTCTAGTGTTAGTGTATGCCATAACCTGGAGTCTAATGCATAAGACACATTGTACAAAAAATAGATGCACTTAGTCTAATGTCAGCAAGACTCTGGATACGCATGCATACCATACTACATACGTTCTAGATCAAGCTGTCTTCTCCAGTTTCAGGGTTTTGAACCCTTGCCATGCAAATATATTCTACTATTGTACTCAACCTGTTCCTGATAGATACAATCGTGACTGGTGAATCATGCAGTTATTACTACTAAATACAGTGGTGTTTTTGTTTACCACTAGTGCCCAATCTGGATCACACCAAATACCGTGACGATCTTACAGACACTATATCTATGGTGCCGAAGATCCATAGGACAGCAGCCCCATGGTCCGTTCGTGTCCACTCAACATAAGAATATGACGGCCTCGAAGGTCTAAACCCCCTATCCGACAGGAAACCTCCCGTTCTTACCACGACACTTTAGGAATTAACAGTGCAAGATACGCACTACAGCACATATCCTTAATGACAGGAAGAGACAATCCTATTTATCACCGCCTAGTGTTGGTCTTTAGAACAAGTTGAATTATAGGGAATCACCCCTAACATCAACTCGGTCTTCAAGCGAAAAGTAAAGAAACATAATATGAAATAACATTGTGCTAAACATGCGAGTTGTCAAATCATGCATAGTGTTTAAAGAATGATTGAGCCCGACCGGTTCTGTCAAAAATAACTAATCACCATTACGGAAAACCGACATTCATCGGTTTCCAACACCTCTGTAGGTCTTTGACCTAAGGTCTTCGGCGCGCGACCCTCAGCAAGAAGTACAACGACGCCCAAGGGAGTGCCCCACACCCGACAATAGAGGTGAAACACACACAACTTACTAATATCCAGTCATTGACAGACCTAGACATCAACACATTCTAGACGAGGCAGATAACCTAGCCTATCAACCCCTAAACACCGGCGATCCGATCTCCATCAGTCGCCACCACCTCTGTCTCAGGTCTCATCCAGTATCCCGGCCCATGGTCAACATTCTCTCAGTAAATGAACCGACAGGGCACAAGAAAAATTACTATCTCTCGAGGTGCAAATAAATCAATTATAATACTTGCCAACTGGGTTGATAGTCCTAGGGTATCCTAACCTAGACTAGCTCCAAGCTATACTAGCTACGAGCCACATACAACAAATTGACCATAAAGCCATTCTCCCAACTTATTAACGTGTCCACCATGAGTACAAAGCACACGAATCTTATCTGAGTCCCAAATGAAGTGCTTAATAGGGATAATCATTCAATCATCTTAAAACTCAAATTGCCTTATAGTCATAAATCCTGTAGCATGTAGAAAATTCCACAACTGATGCTACACTCAACGGAATCCAACAGAATTAGGTTTTCTAGAAGGGTAGGAAACTCTACTGTAATTCCCTAGTTGACAACTCCTTCAATTTCCTTATGAAACTCTAGTTCCCCGATTTAACATATGCTTGAAGTCAAATCAAGACAGCAGGTTTCTGAACTTGTAACATCCATAACATCCATAATTTCCAAAATACAAATCAGAATTATACGATATTACCCATTCTTGAAAGCTAAGACCCTATACTACAGGTCTCTAGTTAACCATTTCTTCAAATTCAGCCATCTAGAGGTTATACAATTCCTATACATTCTCAGCTCTGTATTTCTTCTTACGCTTGCTGCATCTTGCCATCGACATAAAAACTTGTTCGCTTGTCGGAATTACTCGATTCTGGATTCTGTGGAAAGGTGGGAGTGTCTACTACAACTTTCTTGTTGGACACATCCACATATTCATCCATTTAAGTCCTAAAAAATTTCAATTTCTATCAGTATACACACAGGAAATGAGTTTCTTTTACAAAAACCAACTCCTTTAATTAAGACTGGTTCTGCCCCTATAAAAAAAATCATAACTTTCAAACCACAAACTGGAATTGCATGATTCTAGAAGTTTTGGAAAGCTACGACTCTCTACTACAATTATCTAGTTGATCATTCTTCCAAATTCTCAACCCACAAATCCAGAATTACACGAGTTTACTGATTACTCAAAAACTAGACTGAACTGAACATAGTTCAATCAAAGTTCAGAATCAACTTAACCACAAGTCCAATGCTTGTGAAATTTTAGGTTCAATAACTAGACATATATAAGATAAATACCCCAAAATTTTAGCTCCTAACTCATAATATCCTAGGAGTTATGATTTTCCAAACATCGATCAAAATCAGCCTCTTCAAACACAACAGCAACTACTCCTACATTACTGCGCTGTTTTCAATCGATCGAATGAAGCCCCAAATGTTCCCCAACATTTCTCAAATTTGGTACACTAATAGTAGACATGTACAAGATGCCACATTACAAATTTCATCACAAAATTTCATACCAATTGAGAGATACAATTTTTTAAAGTTCACATTCCATCTACTTGGTTGCAGTTTCCCCCACTCAACCAGTCGAGCAAACAAATATTTTAAAAATAGCAAATAAATTCCAAATATTCTAAAATTTGGAATACATGTTGTTAACATATACATCTAACTTTTCCTTTCAGTTTCCAACTCAAAATTCCTCATAGATATCGAGTTACGAATTTTTGAACTCCATTCGCTGATTACCCAAAACTGCCGATTTTCCTTAACTCGCTGTTTTGGAAATGAATTTTGTAAACCCCTCAAATAAAAATCAGAATATTCTGAAATAATTTTAGCTTGCTCCTAACATCATCATCAACATCCATTAAAAGTTTGGAGTTGAAATTCTATCATATGATCAAGATACAATTTCTCTAACATAACCAAATTCTTAAGCTATAATTTGCAATTCTACTTCAACTTCACATTCAAGCCAAAATTTTCAAACAAAGCTATTTCTACTCCATGTCTACTACTAACAAACATTCAACCAAGCATCTTAATTGCACAATTTAAATAAACATAAATTCAATAAGGAGAAGTTTATAAAACATCCACTAAGTTGATTGAAGAGAGGCTCCTTGCTTTGCTAGCTCCTTCTCCTCCTTTGTTCTTCTTCTCCTATCCAAAACTCCAAGAACCCACAAGCAAAACAAAAACCCTCTTCTTTCCTTCTTTTCTCATCCCAAGAATAAAATAGTGGAAGAAGATGGAGAGTTGAAGAAGTAAAAGAAGATGGAGGTGGAGATTTTGGGTGAAAATTTGAGATTGGAGATGGAGATTTTGATTTGGCCATGGGGATTTGGGTTGGGGCTGCTTGTTGCCGAAATGGAAAAGGAAACAAGAGAGAGAGATGGTAGGTTGGTGGAAATTGGGGGAAGAAGAGATGGGGTGTATGTGTGTCTCTTCTAGACATATGTATAGATATACATACACTCCTACTTGTATTAAATATACATACACACAATAATGTATACATATTTGCAATTCACTTCAATACAATTCAATTACATATGTATATATAAAACTTCATATACATATAAATATATACATATACATATACATGTGAAATGTATACAAATATCCATACATATATATCATATACAATCCAGTCACAATTTACATACATTCATATATGTATATGTACTTCCATCTACAAATAAAATATTTATTTGTAGAATATAAGAATGTATTTTATAAAAATACTATTTGTCCCAAAGATTGTATCGTTAGAACAATCGGAACAATACACCCAGTTTAATTGAGAAGATATCCCGAATATACCTCATCGGGTTTAGAATGTGTAATATATCTGAAATTTCTCAATTAAAATCAATTATTATTAGAAAAATACATAATCGCATGCAATTCTCAACGGTGCATGGATTACGATGCAAAATAGCTATATGCTATTTTGTGGGGTATTACAGTTGGGCCATCGGGAGACAAGGGGAAAGAAGCTCGGGTGCTAGGGTTTTGATTTGGAAGGGGAATTCGAATAGAGAAGTGATTTGGAGATATAATTTTAGCAAGTTTGCAGAGGAATTCTTTATCGGGTTTGGGGAGGAAAATGAGAGAGAGGAGGAGATTGAAGGAGAAGGAAAAGAGTCAAATGTCCAAACTAACCTCAGCATTAAGTTAGAAGAGTGAGAGAAAGCACAGCCGCCCGATCAAGATCATTATTCGAGCCTACATCGGACGGCTGTGGGAGAGTACGCAACGGAAGAGCTCTCTCTCTCTCTCTCTCTCTCTCTCTCTCTCTATATATATATATATATATATATATATATATATATATATATATATATATATATATATATATGCTACACCCACAAATTTTTTACAATATTTTTTTTACAGTCTCATGTACCACAATATTATTGGAGGAATTTAAAGTATTGTACCACATAAGATTATAAAGAAAAATATTGTATAAAAAATTATGGATATATAGCATTATTAATATATGTCAAGTAGTATTGTAATTTGTACTTCCTACTTACACAAATTCAGATATTGTAATTGACTTCAGTACGACATCGATAACATTTTGTAATTGTTGCTTCTTTTATGTGTTGAAGTACATACACCACTGCATTCAGTCTGTTAGAGCATCCACTGTCGTTTTCTAAAAACTCAAAAAATAGCAATCTTAGAAAATACCCTCACAGTCATTTGCTAAAAACCCATTTATCAGAATAGGAGTGAACAATGCTTCACTAAACTTAGCAGTAGCGATAGAAGTCTGCTAAATATAGAAGACAGATCAAGATCATTCGTTTGAGGAAAAAAATGGGACAGGCGGAAGATAATGCTCCGTCCGTCGTTTATTTGGAAAAAATAAAAAATAAAAAATAGGCATAGATGAGAGACGGATGAAGATCAACCGTCACTCAAATTTTCTTTATTAAATTTTTTATTACTTCTTTACCCCTCAACGTATTTAAAATAAAAGTAGAATAGGCACTACAAAACAGACTCGATTTACCGGCGTTTTTTTACTTCTTTGCCGGCATTTTTTTACGCCGGTGAAACCTTCACCGGCGTTTATAATTGCGCCGGTCCAAATGCCGCCGAAGCAAGCGTCGTGGAAAGGTAGGGGTCTACACCGGCGGTTTTACTGGACGCCGGTAAATATTACAACTACACCGGCGGTCAACGAACGCCGGTGTATGGGGGTCTCTGAGTGCCATTCTTTTCCCCAATATACATTCACCGGCGGCCATAAACCGCCGGTATTTATCCATTCACTGGCGTTTATAGAAATGCCGGTGTAGATTGAAAGTATACCGGCGGTCGTACACCGCCGGTGTATGTGCGTTTATGAGTGCCCGGTTTTCCCTACTTACAAGCACCGGCGTGACCAAAAAACGCCGGTGTAGTTAGGTTCACTGGCATTTTATAAAACGCCGGTGTTCCTTGGTACCGTTACAGCTGGCGGCATACACCGGCGTGTATGGGAACGCCTCTCTATCGCACAGTGCAACTAATTCTTTAGATAGACCGGCGTTTTATAAAACGCCGGTCTATTTATGCCCGTTTGTTTTTCGTGCTCCAGTTTTTCGTTCGATTTCAATTCACAGTTTCATTTATAAAACCTGTAAACTAATTCACAACTGATTCAACCAATTTCGTTGCATATTAATGCGCAAATCACAACCAAACACAAGAATAATTAAAGATAATAAAGTTTCACACGTGTCATATCATCGTCCAAATTCACCGCAAAATTAACAGTGTCATAATTAACAAATTAATATAGTGACGAACATCCTAAATATCCCAACAAACCAGTCTGAAAACAATATAAGACATAACAACAGCAAGGAGGACATAAGAACAACAACCAGACTAGGCCGACCACAGATTCATACCCCTCGAGTAGCTTCAGTTCTGATCATCAGAATTGCCTTCATCTGGGCGACCGCTCTGTGAAAAAAAGCAATAATTTAATTCAACAGTAGACCACCATACAGAATATACATATTTTTTGAACTTGCAAAAAGATGTACCTGTATCTTAAATTATAAGATCAAAGTGCCAATTGCATATGGAATTGTTAATGATATATAGAGAGGTAAAATAACTACATTGCAATGCTAAAAATCTAGTACTTAATTTTGTTTTTAAATATATCTAAAACAACAAAACAAATGAAAATTCAGTATCTAACTTGAAACCTTTATATTCTTCTCTGATTGGGAATATCCATTATCTAAAACAGTTAAACAAATGAAAATTCAGTATCTAAGCATGTCTTTCATGGATTGTTCAGACAATCCATGAAACTGTCATCGTGGAAGGAAACCAAATATAAGAAAAATAAGAAAAATAAGAAAGGGCTCATATCAAGTGTATTTTTAGAGAACTGTCATCGTGGAAGGAAACCAAATATAGAAGCCAGAAATGGAAACAGAAAGAGGAATGGTAGAGACTTTGGATACACCAGGCTAACATAGCGGCATTTTCCTCATCTCTCTCATCCCTTCTTTCCCTTCAGCACACGAACACAAAGAGACATCAGCAACAACAGCAAGAGCGACAAGACACTACAAAAGATACTCAATTTACCGGCGAATATTTCCTGGCGTTTTACTAGTAGCGCCGGGGTAGAGAGCGAATAGGAATGGGGCGCCAGATGGGATGGTTATACACCGGCGGTCACTCTAAACTGCCGGTCAATCCTCGTATTCACCGGCGTTTTATTTAAAAATGCCGGTGAAGTGTATTATTCACCGGCGTTTTAATAATAAACGCCGGTGACGTCGGTGAATAAGCTGCGATAAATCCCGCGAACCCTAATCTTTCGCTCGCCATTTTTCGAAACCCAAAAAAAAAGGGCGGGGGGGGGGGGGGGGGGGGGGGCGCCTTTGTTTTCCCTCCTTCCTCGTTCTACTTCCCGCGCGTTTGCCTCCGCCGCTTCGTCCTCTTCGACAGCCTTCAACCTTTCGTCTTCGTCCCTTCTTCCCTTCGTCGTTTTCGATTTCCCTCCTCCCTCTCTCTATTTGGAGGTGAATCGGCGATCGGAAACCACCGTGTCGCCCCGCTCTCTCTCTATCTCCTCCCCTCCGCGCTCGTCGCCCCGCTCTTTCTCTCTCTCTTCGGTATCATCTCTTGATTTCCCTTATTTTTGAAACTTAGCATGTTTTTTCAGATAGATGCCTCTTGATTTCCTTAACATGAATGGTTCAGTTGGGATGAAGAATTAATAGAAAAATATATGCTTAGGTACTGGAAATTTTCATGTTCTTTTACTGTTAAAGAAGCTGATTTCATGCATCTAATTGTCATCTTGGCATGTTTTTTTAACCAAAATGGGTCACTGTGAACTGAGGATGCTATAGCTGTATGCCAAAATTCTCCGGATATGTACAACAATTGAGTTTTAGATTTAGTTGGGCTAAAGAATTAGTAGAGCAACATATAAGCTCAGATAATGGAAATTTTCATTTTCAGATACTGTTAATGAAGCTGATTGCCATCTTTGGCATGATTTTTTAACAAAAAATGGGTTCATTTCCAAACTAAGTATGCTGCTAGCATCCCCATCTTCTTTTACTGTTAATGAAGCTTATTTCATGCATCTGATTGTCATCTTGGCATGTTTTTTTGACCAAAATGGGTTCACTGTGAACTGAGGATGCTATAGGTACGTATGCCAAAATCCTCCGGATATGTACAATAATTGTGTTTTAGATTTAGTTGGGCTCAAGAATTAGTAGAGCAACATATATGCTCAGATAATGGAAATTTTCATTTTCAGATACTGTTAATGAAGCTGATTGCCATCTTTGGCATGATTTTTTAACAAAAAATGGGTTCACTTCCAAACTAAGTATGCTGCTAGCATCCTCATTTTCTTTTACTGTTAATGAAGCTTATTTCATGCATCTGATTGTCTTCTTGGCATGTTTTTTTGACCAAAATGGGTTCACTGTGAACTGAGGATGCTATAGCTGTATGCCAAAATCCTCCGGATATGTACAAAAATTGGGTTTTAGATTTAGTTGGGCTCAAGAATTAGTAGAGCAACATATATGCTCAGATAATAGAAATTTTCATTTTAAGATACTGTTAAAGTAACCTGTTTGCCATCTTTGGCATGATTTTTTAACCAAAAATGGGTTCACTTCCAAACTAAGTATGCTGCTAGCATCCTCATCTTCTTTCACTGTTAATGAAGCTTATTTCATGCATCTGATTGTCATCTTGGCATTTTTTTGGGACCAAAATGGGTTCACTGTGAACTGAGGATGCTATAGGTACGTATGCCAAAATCCTCCGGATATATACAACAATTGGGTTTTAGATTTAGTTGGGCTCAAGAATTAGTAGAGCAACATATATGCTCAGATAATGAAAATTTTCATTTTCAGATACTGTTAATGAAGCTGATTGCCATCTTTGGCATGATTTTTTAACAAAAAATGGGTTCACTTCCAAACTCAGTATGCTGCTAGCATCCTCATTTTCTTTTACTGTTAATGAAGCTTATTTCATGCATCTGATTATCTTCTTGGCATTTTTTTTGACCAAAATGGGATAAATATAAATATTGACATCCTTAAATTTGCATCTCTAAGGTCGTTTATTGAATCCTTGACAGGTACAACATGCCGAGGCGTGGAAAGAGGATAAATATAAATGATGGCAACGAGAGTCATGGGGATGAGCAGCCACTACATAATAGTGGCAGTCAAACAGATGAGGGTGAGGGTAGCACGCCGCCCACTGTCAAAAAATATCGTGGGCGAACTAAGATGACGAATATTTGGAGGCTTCAGAATGACGAAAGGATCGTGGTGGAGGTAAACGGTGTCGGGCAACCGGTTGGCGATAACGCTAGCAAATTTTCTTCCTTTATTGGGGTTATAGCAAGGAACCCCCGGATACTTCCTTTGTCATACGAGAGTTGGCCGAAGGTGCCAACCACGACAAAGGCCACTGCTATTACGACAGTCAAGGTATTTCTCATCTAAAATAAATAATTGGTAGGCACAAATATATTATTGAAATATGTATTTTTAGTGATGGGTAATAAATTTTGCAGCAATACTTCTCGTTCGCCGACTCCCTTACGCCTTGGGTTGAAAAGTCACTCTCCAAAAAGTGGAGGGACTACAAGAGTGACTTGAAGGCGAAGTTTTTTGACAAAGACCTTTCAGAGGCGGAGAATGCAATGGATGTGCCAGAAAATGTGGAGCCTTCAGATTGGCAATTCTTTGTGCACTACTGGAGTTCGGCGATCGGTCAAGTATTTACATTAAAGGCACAAAAATCTAATGAGTATGTGGTTGTATGGCTACTCTAATGAATTTTTCTGCTAACTTCATTGTGGCTTGTACAGAAAAGGGCGGAGGTGGGTGTTGCCAGTCGGTCAAAGCAGCTATTGTTGCACACCGCTGGTACACAGAGCTTTGCTCTGGTTCGGGAAGAATTGGTAGGTGCAATCGTATTGAACATTTTTTACTTACAGTTATTTGTTTATAACCATTTCATCTTACTAATATATAGGAAGAAGATTTGGGGGGTCCGACGGAGTTTGGCGACATTGACTCTTTCGATGCCACCCACAAATCGAAGGATGTGACGTATGCGAGCCCTGAGGCAGCACAGATTCTGGTAATTTGTGAACTAATATCTAATGAGTAGTCGAAATCTCATTTGCTTTTAACTCTGATTGTTATGTCCTTTTACAGACTAACGCTCGGAGAAGGTATGATGAAATCTCTTCCGCTTCAGATTCTGACCCTACGGCGGCACGCACAGATTGGCGTACTCGGCAGAGAGTTGCCTTGACCGAGGTTAGGGGAAAGGAGAGGCATGGACGTGTCCGTGGTATGGGGCTAGGACCAACCCCCTCGCGGCTATTCGGACGGAGTGAATCTAGTTCAAGTGCTAATCGGGACGAGGAGATGACTTCATTAAAGGCACAAGTTGCACTCCTACAAGAACAAATGACCAATTTAATAGGACAGCAATCCCAAGTTCCACCCTCGGTAAGTCTTTAAATTGGTATTTTTAAAGAGATTATGGTCTTGAATGCATGAAAGACACGTACTAGTGTTTGTGAGTCTGCATTGTGGCTGTCGTCTATAAGCATTTCGTCTATGTTTCTTAAGTGGGCTGTGATTAGAAAGAAAGGGCTGGAGTGGAGATCTGGAAACCCAAATAGAGACATCTCGTTTATTATAATCTATACTTATTGTTGGACCAACCCCCTCTTGCTGTTGTTGCTGATGTCTCTTTGTGTGCGTGTGTTGAAGAGAATGAAGGGATGAGAGAGAGTTGAGGAAAGTGCCGCCATGTTAGCCTGGTGTATCCTCATTCTCTACCATCCCTCTTTCTGGCTCCATATATGGCTTCTATATTAAATTGGTTTCCTTCCACGATGACAGTCCGTAATACTATACTTGATATGAGCCATGTTCATAGCTGCACCCTATTGCATACTCACAAACAACTAATACGTGTCGTTCATGCATTGTATGACCAACCCCACTTTGGCACATAACATGCTTAGATGACATTGTATGACATGCAAATAAGGTTTGTTCAGCCGTGTTGTTGTACTGATTTGGAGGATTTTGGTATGCTAGCAGCATACTTAGATTGGAAGTGAACTCATTTTTGTTAAAAAATCATGCCAAAGATGGCAATCAGGTTCTCTAACAGTATCTGAGCATATATGTTGCTCTACTAATTCTTTAGCCCAACTAAATCTAAAACCCAATTGTTGTACATATCCGGAGGATTTTGGCATACGTACCTATAGCATCCTCAGTTCACAGTGAACCCATTTTGGTCAAAAAAACATGCCAAGATGACAATCAGATGCATGAGATAAGCTTCATTAACAGTAAAAGAAGATGAGGATGATAATCATGCCAAAGATGGCAATCAGGTTACTTTAACAGTATCTTAAAATGAAAATTTCCATTATCTGAGCATATATGTTTCTTTAACAGTGACTGTGAACAATTATTCTTAATTGGGCTGTGATTAGAAAGAGACGAGTTGGAGTGGAGATCTGGAAACCCATATAGAGACATCTTGTTCATAATAATTTATTATTATTGTTGTTCTTGTCGATCTTGCTGTTGTTGCTGATGTCTCTATGTGTTCGTGTGCTGAAGGGAAAGAAGGGATGAGAGAGAGATGAGGAAAATGCCGCTATGTTAGCTTGGTGTATTCTCATTCTCTACCATTCCTATTTCTGGCTTCTATATTTGGTTTCCTTCCACGATGACAATTCCTTAAAACTACACTTGATATGAGCCCTATTCGTCATTTTCGATTTCCCTCCCCCCTCTCTCTATTTGGAGGTGAATCGGCGATCGGAAACCACCGTGTCACCCCGCTCTCTCTCTATCTCCTCCCCCAGCGCTCGTCGCCCCGCTCTCTCTCTCTCTCTCTCTTCGGTATCATCTCTTGATTTCCCTTATTTTTCAAACTTAGCATGTTTTTTCAGATAGATGCATCTTGATTTCCCTAACATGAATGTTTAGTTGGGATGAAGAATTAATAGAAAAATATATGCTTAGATACTGGAAATTTTCATGTTCTTTTGCTGTTAACGAAGCTTATTTCATGCATCTGATTGTCATCTTGGCATGTTTTTTTGACCAAAATGGGTTCACTATGAACTGAGGATGCTATAGGTACGTATGCCAAAATCCTCCGGATATGCACAACAATTGGGTTTTAGATTTAGTTGGGCTCAAGAATTAGTAGAGCAACATATAAGCTCAGATAATGGAAATTTTCATTTTAAGATACTGTTAAAGTAACCTGTTTGCCATCTTTGGCATGATTTTTTAACAAAAAATGGGTTCACTTCCAAACTAAGTATGCTGCTAGCATCCCCATCTTCTTTTACTGTTAATGAAGCTTATTTCATGCATCTGATTGTCATCTTGGCATGTTTTTTTGACCAAAATGGGTTCACTGTGAACTGAGGATGGTATAGCTGTATGCCAAAATCCTCCGGATATGTACAACAATTGGGTTTTAGATTTAGTTGGGCTCAAGAATTAGTAGAGCAACATATATGCTTAGATAATGGAAATTTTCATTTTAAGATACTGTTAAAGTAACCTGTTTGCCATCTTTGGCATGATTTTTTAACCAAAAATGGGTTCACTTCCAAACTAAGTATGCTGCTAGCATCCTCATCTTCTTTCACTGTTAATGAAGCTTATTTCATGCATCTGATTGTCATCTTGGCATGTTTTTTTGACCAAAATGGGTTCACTGTGAACTGAGGATGCTATAGGTACGTATGCCAAAATCCTCCGGATATGCACAACAATTGGGTTTCAGATTTAGTTGGGCTAAAGAATTAGTAGAGCAACATATAAGCTCAGATAATGGAAATTTTCATTTGAAGATACTGTTAAAGTAACCTGTTTGCCATCTTTGGCATGATTTTTTAACAAAAAAAGGGTTCACTTCCAAACTAAGTATGCTGCTAGCATCCCCATCTTCTTTTACTGTTAATGAAGCTTATTTCATGCATCTGATTGTCATATTGGCATGTTTTTTTGACCAAAATGGGTTCACTATGAACTGAGGATGGTATAGCTGTATGCCAAAATCCTCCGGATATGTACAAAAATTGGGTTTTAGATTTAGTTGGGCTCAAGAATTAGTAGAGCAACATATATGCTCAGATAATGGAAATTTTCATTTTAAGATACCGTTAAAGTAACCTGTTTGCCATCTTTGGCATGATTTTTTAACCAAAAATGGGTTCACTTCCAAACTAAGTATGCTGCTAGCATCCTCATCTTCTTTCACTGTTAATGAAGCTTATTTCATGCATCTGATTGTCATCTTGGCATGTTTTTTTGACCAAAATGGGTTCACTGTGAACTGAGGATGCTATAGGTACGTATGCCAAAATCCTCCGGATATGCACAACAATTGGGTTTTAGATTTAGTTGGGCTAAAGAATTAGTAGAGCAACATATAAGCTCAGATAATGAAAATTTTCATTTGAAGATACTGTTAAAGTAACCTGTTTGCCATCTTTGGCATGATTTTTTAACAAAAAATGGGTTCACTTCCAAACTAAGTATGCTGCTAGCATCCCCATCTTCTTTTACTGTTAATGAAGCTTATTTCATGCATCTGATTGTCATCTTGGCATGTTTTTTTGACCAAAATGGGTTCACTGTGAATTGAGGATGGTATTGCTGTATGCCAAAATCCTCCGGATATGTACAACAATTGGGCTGAACAAACCTTTTGGGGGTTTCTTTTGGAGCCACAAACATCAATGATTTAGTTGGGATGAAGAATTAATAGAGAAACATATATGCTTAGATGCCGCTATGTTATCATTTTTCTTTTACTGTTAAAGAAGCTGAATTCATGCATTTGAAGATTTAAGATCCAGGATGGCAAATTTTGATTGGACTGTGATTGGATTGTTTAGTGGCTGTTGTCTATGTTCTTAATTGGGCTGTGATTAGAACGAGAGGACTCGAGTGGAGATCTGGAAATCCATATAGAGACATCTTGTTCATAATAATTTATTATTATTGTTGTTCTTGTCGCTCTTGCTGTTGTTGCTGATGTCTCTTTGTGTTTGTGTGCTGAAGGGAAACAAGGGTTGAGAGAGAGATGAGGAAAATGCCGCTATGTTAGCCTGGTGTATCCAAAGTCTCTACCATTCTTCTTTCTGTTTCCATTTCTGGCTTCTATATTTGGTTTCCTTCCACGATGACAGTTCCCTAAAAATACACTTGATATGAGCCCTTTTTTATTTTTCTTATTTTTTTTATATTTGGTTTCCGTCCAAGATGACAGTTTCATGGATTGTCTGAACAATCCATGAAAGACATGCTTAGATACTGAATTTTCATTTGTTTTACTGTTTTAGATAGTGGATATTCCCAATCAGAGGAGAATATAAAGGTTTCAAGTTAGATACTGAATTTTCACTTGTTTTGTTATTTTAGATATATTTAAAAACAAAATTAAGTACTAGATTTTTAGCATGGATTGTCTGAACAATCCATGAAAGACATGCTTAGATACTGAATTTTCATTTGTTTTACTGTTTTAGATGTGGACATTCCCAATCAGAGGAGAATATAAAGGTTTCAAGTTAGATACTGAATTTTTATTTGTTTTGTTATTTTAGATATATTTAAAAACAAAATTAAGTACTAGATTTTTAGCATTGCAATATAATTATTTTACCTCTCTATATATCATTAACAATTCCATTTGCAATTGGCACTTTGATCGTATAATTTAAGATACAGGTAGATTTTTTTGCAATTTCAAAAAATATGTATATTCTGTATTGTGGTCTACTGTTGAATTAAACTATTGTTTTTTTTTCACAGAGCGGTCGCCCAGATGAAGGGAATTCTGATGATCAGAGCTGAAGCTACTCGAGGGGTATGAATCCGTGGTCCTCCTTGCTGTTCTTATGTCCTCCTTGCTGCTATGATTGTTGTTCTTATGTCCTCCTTGCTGTTATGTCAGACTGTTTTTTTTATGAGAGTTATGTCAGACTGTTAATTTGGGATATTTGAGATATTTGTCAGACTGGTTTGTTGAGATATTTGGAATGTTCGTCACTATATTAATTTGTTAATTATGACACTGTTAATTTTGCGGTGAATTTGGTTGTGATTGGTTGTGATTATGACACTGTTAATTATGACACTGTTAATTAGTTTGTTGAGATATTTGGGATATGACACGTGTGAAACTTGATTATTCTTGTGTTTGGTTGTGATTTGCGCATTAATATGCAACGAAATTGGTTGAATCAGTTGTGAATTAGTTTACAGGTTTTGTAAATGAAACTGTGAATTGAAATCGAACAGAAAACCGGAGAATGGAAAACAAACGGGCATAGCTAGACCGGCGTTTTATAAAACGCCGGTCTATCTAATGAATTAGTTGCAGTGTGCGATATACCGGTGTTCCCACACACGCCGGTGTATGCCGCCAGCTGTAACGGCACCAAAAAACACCGGCGTTTTATAAAACGCCGGTGAACCTAACTACACCGGCGTTTTTTTATCACGCCGGTGCTTGTAAGTAGGGAAAACCGGGCACTCATAAACGCACATACACCGGCGGTCTGTGACCGCCGGTATACTTTCATTCTACACCGGCGTTTCTATAAACGCCAGTGAATGGATAAACACCGACGGTTTATGACCGCCGGTGAATGTATATTGGGATAAAAGAATGGCACTCAGAAACCCCCATACACCGGCGTTTTATGGCCGCCGGTGTAGTTGGCACATTTACCGGCGTCCACTAAAACCGCCGGTGTAGACCCCTTCCTTTCCGCGACGCTCGCTTCGGCGGCATTTGGACCGGCGCTATTATAAACGCCGGTGAAGGTTTCACCGGCGTAAAAAAACGCCGGCATAGACGTAAAAAAACGCCGATAAATCGAGTATCTTTTGTAGTGAGAACAACAATAATAATAAATTATTATAAACGAGATGTCTCTATGTGGGTTTCCAGATCTCCACTCGAGCCCTCTCTTTCTAATCACAGCCCAATTAAGAACATAGACAACAGCCACTAAACAATCCAATCACAGCCCAATCAAAATTTGCCATCCTGGATCTTAAATCTTCAGATGCATGAATTCAGCTTTTTTAACAGTAAAAGAAAAATGATAACATAGCGGCATCTAAGCATATATGTTTCTCTATTAATTCTTCATCCCAACTAAATCATTGATGTTTGTGGCTCCAAAAGAAACCCCCACAAGGTTTGTTCAGCGCAATTCTTGTACAGATTTGGAGGATTTTGGTATACGTACATCTAGCATCCTTAGTTCAAAGTGAACCCATTTTGGTAAAAAAAACCCAATTTTGGAGGATTTTGGTATACATACAGCATACTTAGTTTGGAAGTGAACCCATTTTTTATTAAAAAATCATGCCAAAAATGGCAATCAGGTTCTTTAACAGTATCTGAAAATGAAAATTTCCATTATTTGAGCATATATGTTTCTCTACTAATTCTTCAGCCCAACTAAATCATGACCCAATTGTTGTACAGATCCGGAGGATTTTGGCATACAGCTAGCATCCTCAGTTCACAGTGAACCCATTTTGGTCAAAAAAACATGCCAAGATGATAATCAGATGCATGAAATAAACTTCTTTAACAGTAAAAGAAAATGAAAATTCATACAACATCCTTAGTTTGGAAGTGAACCCATTTTTGTTAAAAAATCATGCCAAAGATGACAATCAGCTTCTTTAACAGTATCTGAAAATGAAAATTTCCATTATCTGTGCATATATGTTTCTCTACTAATTCTTCAGCCCAACTAAATCATGACCCAATTGTTGTACAGATCTGGAGGATTTTGGCATACAGCTTGCATCCTCAGTTCTCAGTGAACCCATTTTGGTCAAAAAAAATGCCAAGATGACAATCAGATGCATGAAATAAGCTTCTTTAACAGTAAAAGAAAATGAAAATTCATATAGCATCCTTAGTTTGGAAGTGAACCCATTTTTGTTAAAAATCATGCCAAAGATGGCAATCAGCTTCTTTAACAGTATCTGAAAATGAAAATTTCCATTATCTGAGCATATATGTTTCTCTACTAATTCTTCAGCCCAACTAAATCATGACCCAATTGTTGTACAGATCTGGAGGATTTTGGCATACAGCTAGCATCCTTAGTTCACAGTGAACCCATTTTGGTCAAAAAAACATGCCAAGATGACAATCAGATGCATGAAATAAGCTTCTTTAACAGTAAAAGAAAATGAAAATTCATACAGCATCCTTAGTTTAGAAGTGAACCCATTTTTTGTTAAAAAATCATGCCAAAGATGGCAATCAGCTTCTTTAACAGTATCTGAAAATGGAAATTTCCATTATCTGAGCATATATGTTTCTTTACTAATTCTTCAGCCCAACTAAATCATGACCCAATTGTTGTACAGATCTGGAGAATTTTGGCATATAGCTTGCATCCTCAGTTCTCAGTGAACCCATTTTGGTCAAAAAAACATGCCAAGATGACAATCAGATGCATGAAATAAGCTTCTTTAACATTAAAAGAAAATGAAAATTCATACAACATCCTTAGTTTGGAAGTGAACCCATTTTTTGTTAAAAAATCATGCCAAAGATGGCAATCAGCTTCTTTAACAGTATCTGAAAATGAAAATTTCCATTATCTGAGCATATATGTTTCTCTACTAATTCTTCAGCCCAATCCAATCATGACCCAATTGTTGTACAGATCTGGAGGATTTTGGCATACAGCTAGCATGCTCAGTTCTCAGTGAACCCATTTTGGTCAAAAAAATGTGCCAAGATGACAATCAGATGCATGAAATAAGCTTCTTTAACAGTAAAAGAAAATGAAAATTTTCAGCATCTAATCATTTATGTTTCTCTATTAATTCTTCATTGATGTTTGTGGCTCCAAAACAAACCTCCACAAGGTTGGTTCAGCCCAATTCTTGTACAGTTTTTTGGTATACATATAGCATCCTTAGTTTGGAAGTGAACCCATTTTTTGTTAAAAAATCATGCCAAAGATGGCAATCAGCTTCTTTAATAGTAACTATAAATGAAAATTTCCAGTATCTAAGTATATATGTTTCTCCACTAATTCTTCATCCCAACTAATTCATGATGTTTGTGGCTCCAAAGAAGATTTTAGATTCAGGATGACAAATTTTGATTGGGCTTTGAATGGAGATTGTAGTCATAGATCAATTCTTCATTGAAGAAAAATACGAATAGGGCTCATATCAAGTGTAGTTTTAAGGAACTGTCATCGTGGAAGGAAACCAAATATAGAAGCCATAAAGAGGAATGGTAGAGAATGAGGATACACCAGGCTAACATAGCAGCATTTTCCTCATCTCTCTCTCATCCCTTCTTTCCCTTCAGCACACGAACACAAAGAGACATCAGCAACAACAGCAAGAGCGACAAGAACAACAATAATAATAAATTATTATGAACAAGATGTCTCTATATGGGTTTCCAGATCTCCACTCCAACTCGTCTCTTTCTAATCAAAGCCCAATTAAGAACAATTGTTCACAGTCACTAAACAATCCAATCACAGTTCGCCTTCAAAATTTGTGATCCTGGATCTAAAAACATACATAATTCCCGAAATCTGTACAAGAATTGGGAAGAACAAACCTTGTGCAGGTTTCTTTTGGAGCCAGAAACATCAATGATTTAGTTGGGATGAAGAATTAATAGAGAAACATATATGCTTAGATACTGGAAATTTTCATTTTCAGTTACTCGTTAAAGAAGCTGATTTCATGCATCTGATTGCCATCTTTGGCATGATTTTTAACCAAAATGGGTTCACTGTCAACTAAGGATGTTGTATGCATACCAAAATCCTCCAAATCAGTACAACAACACGGCTGAACAAACCTTGTTTGCAGGTCATACAATGTCATCTAAGCATGTTATGTGCCAAAGTGGGGTTGGTCATACAATGCATGAACGACACGTATTAGTTGTTTGTGAGTATGCAGTAGGGTGCAGCTATGAACAGGGCTCATATCAAGTGTAGTATTACGGATTGTCATCGTGGAAGGAAACCAATTTAATATAGAAGCCATATATGGAACCAGAAAGAGGAATGGTAGAGAATGAGGATACACCAGGCTAACATAGCGGCATTTTCCTCAACTCTCTCTCATCCCTTCTTTCTCTTCAACACACGCACACAAAGAGACATCAGCAACAACAGCAAGAGGGGGTTGGTCCAACAATAAGTATAGATTATAATAAACGAGATGTCTTTATTTGGATTTCCAGATCTCCACTCCAGCCCTTTCTTTCTAATCACAGCCCACTTAAGAAACATAGACGAAATGCTTATAGACGACAGCCACAATGCAGACTCACAAACACTAATACGTGTCTTCCATGCATTCAAGACCATAATCTCTTTAAAAATACCAATTTAAAGACTTACCGAGGGTGGGACTTGGGATTGCTGCCCTATTAAATGGGCCATTTGTTCTTGTAGGAGTGCAACTTGTGCCTTTAATGAAGTCATCTCCTCGTCCCGATTGGCACTTGAATTAGATTCACTCCGTCCGAATAGCCGCGAGGGGGTTAGTCCTAGCCCCATACCACAGACACGTCCATGCCTCTCCTTCCCCTAACCTCGGTCAAGGCAACTCTCTGCCGGGTACGGAAATCTATGGATGCCGCCGTAGGGTCAGAATCTGAAGCGGAAGAGATTTCATCAAACCTTCTCCGAGCATTAGTCTGTAAAAGGACATAACAATCAGAGTTAAAAGTAGATGAGATTTCGACTACTCATTCACAAATTACCAGAATCCGTGCTGCCTCAGGGCTCGCCTACGTCCCATCCTTCGATTTGTGGGTGGCATCGAAAAAGTCAATGTCCCCAAACTCCGTAGGACCCCCCAAATTTTCTTCCTATAGATTAGTAAGATGAAATGGTTATAAACAAATAACTGTAAGTAAAAAATGTTCAATACGATTGTGCCTACCAATTCTTCCCGAACCAGAGCAAAGCTCTGTGTACCAGCGGTGTGCAACACTAGTTGCTTTGATCGACTGGCAACACCCACCTCCGCCATTTTCTGTACATGCCACAATGAAGTTAGCAGAAAAATTCATTAGAGTAGCCATACAACCACATACTCATTAGATTTTTGTGCCTTTAATGTAAATACCTGACCGATCACCGAACTCCAGTAGTGCACAAGGAATTGCCAATTTGAAGGCTCCAAATTTTGTGGCACATCCCTTGCATTATCCTCCTCTGAATGGTCTTTGTCAAAATACCTAGCCTTCAAGTCACTCTTGTAGTCCCTCCACTTTTTGGAGAGTGACTTTTCAACCCAAGGCGTAAGGGAGTCGGCGAACGAGAAGTATTGTTGCAAAATTTATTACCCATCACTAAAAAATACATATTTCAATAATATATTTGCACTACCAATTATTTATTTTAGATGGAAAATACCTTGATTGTTGTAATTGCAGTGGCCTTTGTCGTGGTTGGCACCTTCGGCCAACTCTCGTATGACAAAGGAACTATCCGTGGGTTCCTTGCTATAACCCCAATAAAGGAAGAAAATTTGCTGGCGTTATCACCAACCGGTTGCCCGACACCGTTTACCTCCACCACAATCCTTTTGTCATTCTTAAGTTTCCAAATATTCGTCATCTTAGTTCGCCCACGATGTTTTTTGACAGTGGGCGGCGTGCTACCCTCCCCCTCATCTGTTTGACTGCCACTATTATGTAGTGGCTGCTCATCCCATGGCTCTCGTTGCCATCATTTATGTTTATCCTTTTTTCACGCCTCGGCATGTTGTACCTGTCAAGGATTCAATAACTTCATTAGAGATGCAAATTTAATTAATAACATGTTTATAATAACTATCATAAAATTTGTACTTTAGTAGGATTAACAAACCAACATAATTATAAAAAAAATTAAAAAAATGAGATTTGTAACAAATTCAATTACAATGATAGTTTGATTCAAATGACACTAAGCATAGTTTAATGTAAATAACACCAAGCAGTAGAAAATAGAAAGATAATTAAACCTATGTATTAAATTCACATTCAACATGTTCGGAATTACAGACATAATATTACAACAAGATTTAAGACACGAAAATTACAGACATATAATATTGAGATTGAAAATCAAGTAAACTACAATACGACATCTTCCAATACATCGCCCTCTTCTCCATCCTTGCGGAGCCAAGTCCCGCAAATTCCACCGTCGGTTGTGTTTACATCAAACATAGGAAACTCAGAAGTAATGTAACTGTTCATGACTTCACCGTCTTCATCTTCTGAAGTATCGCCCAGTTGGAATACATCTCTTGGTTGCATAGCGAGAGCCACATACGATTTTGACAGGGTTGGATCTTCAATGTAGAACACTTGTTGCACTTGGGATGGAAACACAAATGGCTCATGGCTAATGTGTGTACCGATGTGAATCAATTTTGAGAAGTTTACAACTCTGAAGCCTAACTTATCCTTATTGTTAGCAAAATTCCTATCAAACTCAGTCCAATCCCCACGAAATAAGACAACATAGAAATGACCAAAATAATTCAACTCAATGATATCCGTGAGCACTCCTTAATAGTCGAGATCTCCATCTACATGCCTCGTGTCCGATTTGGAAGCATAACTTCTAGTCTTAGACGTCACTACTATTCCACTATTTTGAGACTTCAAATTACATTCACGATCCTTAGTACGAAATCTAAAACCATTGAATATGTATCCTCCGTATCTTTTGACCATCTTATAGGGACCTTTGGCAAGTACTTGTATTTCAGATGACACACCTTCAGGACCCAAAGAATGTACCTATTAATTTTGTGCAAATCGTATCAACACCATAGAAAATGTAGATATAATGAAGATTAACTTGCATAACTGTAATTCACCTACATGAGATTCAAACCACATATGAAATTTTTCATTCATCAACTTGTTTTGTTCACGTGGTGGTAGTTTTCTTGGTCTAGCCCTTCGTTTGATGTCCCTGACAAATTCACTAAAAAATAAGCAATTGAAATAAGGAATTACAAAAGTAAGTTAATATCGAACTCCGCGGTTTTCACTATATTCGATTTAAATTCAAAAGCAACTTACTTTCGAAATGGTTTCACTGATGCATGATGGTCTAGCACATATCGATGTGTCTGTTCCCACGTTAAGTTATCTAGCTCAAATGCATCAACTTTACCAACAGTAGTGCCAACGGTATCAAAAAGATATTGAGCACCATCAAGGTTGGAAATGTCTGGATTTCTACGTGGTCTACTCAAAGATGTCTCTACACCCGGCAAATACCTGGAACAAAAATGTGAACACTTCTCTGATAGATATCCCTGAGCTATTGACCCTTCAGGATATGCTCTATTTTTAACATAACCCTTTAGCCGGTATAGGTACCTGAACATGTACAATTAATGAATTAGAGCGGATTAGGGGATTAAAAGAAATGAGCTTTTGAAAATTCAATTTTGTAAGATGAATGAATTCTTTTCAATGGGGTATATCCACCGATAGCGAACAGGACCGCCGATTCTGGCTTCACCAGCAAGGTGGATTATCAAGTGAATCATTATAGTGAAAAACGATGGAGGAAATATTATCTCTATTTTACTAAGTGTCAATGCCGCCCACTGCTCCAATTGGTCAATATCTTCAACACGAAGCATTCTTGAGCAAATACCTTTATATATGCTACAAAGATCTTTCAGGACAGTAGTGACTTGCTCACACATTGAAGACCTTAGGGCCACAGGAAGGAGATCCTGCATTAGGATGTGGTAGTCGTGTGACTTTAGACCCTGAAGCATCTTCTCTTTAAAGTTGACACATCTTGCTATGTTAGAAGAATAGCCATCAGGAACTTTAAGTTCCAGTAGTACTTTGCAAAACAATTCCAACTCCGATTTTGACATTGAATAGATTGCAGGAGGTAGGAGTACTTTCCCGTTCGGTAATTCTTCTCGGTGCAACTCATGTCGGATGCCCATTGACTTCAAATCAAGTCGACTCTTGAGATTGTCCTTTGTCTTCCGGTCATCTCCCATAACTGTTCCTATACAATTTTCACCAATATTTTTTCCGATATGCATCACATCTAAATTATGTCGCAATAAGTTGAATTCCCAATACGGCAACTTGAAGAAAATACTCTTCTTCTTCCATGCACCTAAACTCGTCATGTTTTGATCCTCATCTTCGCCACATAGATCGGTCTCCTCACCTTGCTCCGGCCTTGCCCTTTTCTTGCCCTTTGTCCTGACTTCTTGTTCTTTTCCATATTTGAATTGATGACCATTTACCCGCCTCAAAATATCTGAACCAGAAGAAGATCCAGGAGCATGTTCCCACTCGTCGGTACCATCAAATGTCGCTGTCTCTGCCCGAAATATATGTGTGTCAAGCAACCATCTCCTATGACCCATATAGCAAAACTTTCTGCCATTGTACAACCACCTTGAACTAGTTTGGTCAGCACAACATGGACATGCATAACGTCCTTTAGTACTATATCCAGATAAATTTTCATATGCTGGAAAATCATTGATTGTCCAAGACAACACGGACCGAAGCGAAAAATATTTCTTTAGCCACAGCATCATAGGTTGGAACACCCACCCACAATTTCTGAAGTTCATCTATTAACGGTTGTAGGTACACATCTATATCATTTACAGGACCTTTCGGTCCAGGAACTATCATGGACAAAATAAATGAGGACTGCTTCATGCATTTCCAAGGCGGAAAATTGTATGGTATTAACACAACCGGCCATATGCTGTATGTACTACTCATTTGCCTGAAAGGGTTGAAACCATCACTAGCTAGTCCAAGTCTCACATTCCGAGGATCTTCTGCAAAATCAGGATATCTTTCATCAAATTTTTTTCAAGATTGAGAATCAGCAGGATGTCTAAGAATCCCATCATTAGTGCGACCTTCAGCATGCCATTTCATATCAGAAGAAGTTTTCGTAGACATAAACAACCTTTGTAGCCTAGGAATCAGAGGAAAGTAACGCAGTATTTTGGCAGGCTTCTTTTTCCTACTTCGCTTAGTAGATCCACTGGCTCCCTCGTCTTGATTTGGTCTTTCTATCCATTTCGAAGAACCACACACTTCGCAATTCTCCAGACTTTCCTTACCTCTTGTGAAAAGCATACAGTCATTTGGACATGCTGCTATCTTCTCATACCCTAGATCGAAAGAACTTAGGAATTTTTTGATTTTATAGGCTGAGTTTGGAATACAAATTTCAGGAAATGCTTCATTCAACAATTCAAATAGCATAGTGAAGGACATAGCAGACCACCCGTTTAAACATTTAATCTGAAATAGTCTGACAATAAATGAGAATTTAGAGAATTTGGTGCAATCGCGGTACAACGGAGTACTAGCATCTTCAAGTAACTTAGCGAAGGATTCTTGCTGCTTATTATTTTCAGGGGCGGGGTCAGGCATTTCCTCGTCCACCCCACCACCAATGTGTGATGTTTTTGTTGACTCATTGTGAACTTGGGTTGTTGGGTTATTGGTGTGGAAAGGAACATTATGAATCCCCATGGTATCTTGCAACAAAGCATGCATCTCATCGGAAACGCTTAAGTCTTCGTTCACTAAGGGCTCATCTTCATTTTCTAATACAACCGTACGAACAGGAGCTGACGTATGATCCTCTCCATGACAAAACGACCTTGTGTACCCTTGAAGAAAATCGTTGACAACCAAGTGTGTATGTACTACGTCACATGTCCTCAAATTACAATTTGTACACCGGAGGCATGGACAAAGGATTAGGTTGGGATCACGGGAATGTCGTTTGGCAAAGATAATAAAATCTTTAATACCATCACGGTACTCCTTGGATAATCGTGGTTTACTAATCCAACTTCTATCCATTATAACAATAGCACACAATCTGAAATTAAAATTTGATATATTAAATAGTAATAACAGTAAAAGGTATTTTGTATATTTAGTTTTACCTTTTTGAAAACCATCCCTAGCTGCAAATAAATAAACGATATAACAATTAACTGTAAAATAAAAAAATTGTGGTTCCAAAAAATGTACAAAAAAAAATTAAATCTTAACACAATCTACTCTATTCACATAACCCTAAACTACCTTTTGTGGAAATTATCACAACCACCTTAGTGGTATTTTATCGCACACCCTGTGTTCGAGTGTAATATCAATTCGACTATAGTCTCCCCTATATTTGGCTTTCCGTTCAAGGAGATGATGATGGTAAAGGGTATTTGCTGAGGAAGAGGAATCAGACGAATAATGAGGGCGTCGTGCTGTAAATACGGTAACAAGAAGATCTGATGACTCATGAACTATTCTGTTCATGGCTACTAATAATCACTTACTTATCTCATAATAATAATAATAATAATAATATAATAATAATAATAATAATAATAATAATAATAATAATAAACAAAAGAAACTAATATGGCTACTAATATGTTTCTCTATTAATTCTTCAGCCCAACTAAATCATTGATGTTTGTAGTGCCAAAAGAAACCTGCACAAGGTTTGTTCGGACCAATTCTTGTACAGATTTGGAGATTTTGGTAAAAAACATGCCAAGATGACAATCAGATGCATGAAATCAGCTTCTTTAACAGTAAAAGAAAAATGATAATTTCCAGTATCTAAGCATATATTTTTCTCTATTAATTCTTCATCCCAACTAAATCATGATGTTTGTGGCTCCAAAAGAAACCTCCACAAGGTTTGTTTAACCCAATTCTTATACAGATTTGGACGATTTTGGTATACATACAACATCCTTAGTTCACAGTGAACCCATTTTGTTAAAAAAAACATGCCAAGATGGCAATCAGATGCATGAAATCAGCTTCTTTAACAGTAAAAGAAAATGAAAATTTCCAGTATCTAAGCATATATTTTTCTCTATTAATTCTTCATCCCAACTAAACCATTCATGTTTGTGGCTCCAAAACAAACCTCCACAAGGTTTGTTCAGCCCAATTCTTGTACAGATTTGGAGGATTTTGGTATACATACAGCATCCTTAGTTCACAGTGAACCCATTTTGGTTAAAAAAAACATGCCAAGATGACAATCAGATGCATGAAATCAGCTTCTTTAACAGTAAAAGAAAATGAAAATTTCCAATATCTAAGCATATATTTTCCTATTAATTCTTCATCCCAACTAAACCATTCATGTTTGTGGCTCCAAAAGAAACCTGCACAAGGTGCGTTCGGCCCAATTCTTGTACAGATTTGGAGGATTTTGGTATACAGCTAGCATCCTTAGTTCACAGTTAACCCATTTTGGTTAAAAAAAACATGCTAAGATGACAATCAGATGCATGATTTCAGCATCTTTGAGTTTGAAAAAGAAGGGAAATCAAGAGATGTTACCGAAGAGAGAGAGAGAGCGGGGCGACGACGCGGGGGCGTAGGATATAGAGAGAGAGCGGGGTGACGAGCGGTGGTTTCCGATCGCAAATTCACCTCCAAATAGAGAGAGGGAGGAGGGAAAACGAAAATGACGAAGGGACGAAGGGACGATGACGAAGGGTCGAAGGCTGTCGAAGATGACGAAGAGGTGGAGGCAAAGCGCGCGAAGTAGAGCAAGGAAGGAGGGAAAACGAAGGCGGCCCTTTTTTTTGGGTTTGGGAAATTGGCGAGTGAAAGATTAGGGTTCGCGGGATTTATCTCAGCTAATTCACTGGCATTTTTAATTAGACACGCCGGTGAATGTATCGGTATATTCACCGACGTTTCTTATTAAAACGCCGGTGAATGATACACTTCACCGGCGTTGTTAAATAAAATACCGGTGAATACGCAGATTGCCCGGCGGTTTAAAGCGACCGCCGGTGTATAAGCATCCCATCTGGCGCCCCATTCCTAGTCGCTCCCTACCCCGGCGCTACTGGTAAAACGCCGGGGAATATACGCCGGTAAATCGAGTCTGTTTTGTAGTGAGGTGGGCAAAAAAGTAAATTCACTATTCCACAATTATAAAAAAAAAATTGGAAAAAGGTTCAAACGGATGAAGTTCATCTGTCTGTCCTTTTTCCTTCTTTTTTGAATCACTTTGGAAAAAAAATATCGGAACGGATGAAGAACATCCGTCCGACGTTTTTCAGAATTTTTTTTAAAAAAAAAAATCGTCAAACGGAGGAACATCATACGTCCCAATTTTTTTTAATTAAATTTTTTGTACATTTTAAATTAGACGAAGAAGTTCAACCGTCCTATTAAAAAAAATTCTTTCACTTTTAATAATAACGATAACAATAACGATATCGACGAAACTGTATAATTTCTAAATGATAATTGCTAAAAGTAGAAAAGTTAGAAGAAACTCGATGGTGGATGCTCTTACATATATCCCATCTACCCTGCACAGTGACTGTCAGACCCACTTTAATTTCTTCTCCAAACCAACCTACACCATGTTATCATACCAAACTTATTACCAAATAAACCATAAGAATGATTATTTATAAAAGGGCTTATCTATGGGGCCCTCTTGGGTAGGGGTGGCTCGGTATGGTACCGGATTTTTTGACATTGTACCATTACCATACCAAACTAGTTCAGTTTGAAAATATGCAAACCGTTACCAACCAAAAAGTTCGGTATACCGAAGTTTCGGTATACCGACTACTTCGATTGGTACAGTTCGGTATTGGTGTTATACCAAATATGACCCAACAAATACCTTAGCAAATATCAGTACCAATAAAAATAACAATGTGTCCAATAAAAATACCTTAGCAAAGTTCAGTATGAATTGCACACCCCTAAATTCCAAAAATGTGTCCATGGAAAATTAATGCAAATGCATTTTAGGTGGACTCCATCTTTTTAAGTATAGTATCTTTTTGAGTATAGTTGTATAAAAATGGTGACAAAAAAATAATATAATTCTCTGTTTTTTTTCTTTGAAGAAAGGTCTAGCCTGCATGAGAGTTAATGCTTTTGCTTGTGTTTGATGTTTGATATATATTTTGTTACCTTCACAGATATGAAATTTCGACTCTTATAAACCATCTCCAGCAATATATGTTTGATGGACTTCACAGTTCTCGATCGTTATGATACTGTAGTTGAAACCTGATTTCAGAAACAAAAGCTGCAACTGAACTCGGTTATGAAAAATAAAAATACACCTCAGTTGTCTTCTAGCTACTTGTAATACGTACTCGTATTAGATTTCCTCAAAAGATTGGACAAACAAGGTACATCCATCACATATCGTTAAGATGATGACTCTAATAGAACGAATTAAGCATAGATATATTGCTAACAAGAAGCAGCTCAGTGTTGATAACTATAGTACAAAATTTGCCCTCCTCCCTCCCTCTCCCCCCCCCCCCCCCCCCCCCCCCCCCACACACACACAGACACACACACACACAGTGCGCGCGCGCGCGCACACACACAAAAGCCACCCTTTGAAATCTAGTCCTAACTAACTAAAACCCATAATTATCTATTTTTTGTTCAAACATAAAATGCAGCGTGATACGTTCAGTTTAGCTCCCAAGTGTTCAAACATAAAAAACATTCGGTACGGTACGGTAAAATACCGACTGAACCATATTCATACCGAAATCGAACCGGATTTTAGAACTCGGTACGGTTGTACCGTACCATACTTTTGGTAACCGAATTTTTCGGTACCGAATCGATTGGTTCGGTTCGAAAACCGGTCGGTTGGCTCATTTCGGTATGATCGGCCACCCCTACTCTTGGGACTTATCTAGCTAATTTTATTTTATTTTTTGTGTGTGTCTAATACTTAGCTTGCTTACAGGAAAAGAAGGAATAAAAAAATAAATAAAACAAAACCCTTAAGAATACCTTCTATTTTGTACTCTAATCGTATTAATTTTTATGAGTCTCTTTTAATCAAAACACGGCTTGCATCGATCTCTTCTTATACGATGTGAGACTCTGTGTATTTTTGTATATGGAGGACTACAACCTTACTCTGAAACAACAACCAAAAGATTCACTTTAATTTTTATTATTTGAGTGCATAGATGATAAAATTATTTTAGTTACTTTTACTATGTCAATAATTTGTTTTCATTTAGAGGTCGGCGCAATTTATATGCCGACAAACACACACATTAAGAGATTTTTATTAGGATGGATTGTTACAATATTTGTGACAATAAAACTAACTTGAAGAAAATTATCCTCTTTGTTACAATTTTGTTTACAAATTGTTTGCCATAAAACCAAATGATCGAGAGGCACAAAAAACTAGAGAAGAAGGAGAAGTAAAACCGAAATAAGTAAATGAAAATGAAAATAATAAAATCAATTCGATTTGATGTCGAGACTTGTGTAGCACACAGTCTCCTTAAAAAATTTTTAGCGTCATCCGGGTGCTGGAGCTAGTTGAGGCTTCTGTTTCCCAGGATGCAACGACGAAGAGTGTTCACACAGACACCATGTAACGCTCTCGAACTAGCAGCGACAGAACTCTATCACCGAATTGACTCACGAACGGAACAGGACAGAACAAGGAGGAAGTGACTGGATTTGGTGCCAGGAAGAAAGGGGGGGGGGGGGGGGGGGGGTTCTATTTATAGGATCAGGGTTAGAGGCTTGTAACGACAGACAAGGCTATGAATGTCTTCAGTGTAACGACAGACATTATATTGAATGCGTATATTGTAACGGCAGACAGCAGTCAATGCGTAGTGTAACTGCAGACAATCAATTGAATGCGCCCTGTAACGACTGACAAAATGTTTAATACTGCACTGAAACGGCAAGAAAAATCGTTTCTCCGCCATATACAAAGGAAAAAAAATCAAAACTGTAGCAAATAAGTGGCTCTGCACAAGGTGGGGTTATGTTGGTCTGGTATTCGTGTCCGTAGGACATGCGGGCGCACACAAGTCGCATATCAGGGTCGAGATTTGCACCCCCCGCGCGCGCGCAAAAGAGAGAGAGATCCTCTTGCCTAGCTATCTTACAATGCTTACTATATATCCTCTTCTAATTCCTTTGATTTTTCCGATGTAGGACTATGTTCCCTCAACCCATTTTCAATGATGAAAATGTCTCACTTTGAGAGACAATTTCTCATTTATCTCTTAACCGTTTTTAGCAAATAAATATATGATTTTGATCTACTCACTAAGGAGAACATAAATCAATCAAGATCTCTCAATAATTTATTGAGGATCTCACTCAAAAAGTTGCTCAAAAACTGATTCGTAAATGGTATATAAAATACCAATTTTCTAACATGGATATCATATAGTACCATATGAAGGGTAATTATTGTTCCAACAGTTGAGACGGATGAACTATAGCTTGACATATATCTGACCGTAAACTAGGCTTTTATAAGATTGTCACATACACAACACCACTTTACAGAGCAGGATATCTCCAGATGGTAGATATAGCCACGTTACTAATAAGCGTAAAAAGTATATCTACAAAAATCTGCACAAATTCGATCTCTCTTTCCTTTAGAGACAAAAGCAAACACCTTAAATTAACCAACCCTAAGCTAGTTGAAATGCATTTCATAACTTCTAGGAGATTGCATTGGTTGTTCAAATTTATTCATTGCATCCTCAGAATAGTTTCTCTTACATCAAGTTAAAAAATTAAAAATTAATTTACATATCATTAATACCGTAATTATCGTTACACATACATAAAAGGTCAATTAAGTTATTTAGGATCGTAAATAAATGTTACTATATTATTCTACAACTACTAATCACTAATATTTAACACGTGCAATGCACGTGTTAATAAATAAAAAATATTTTCAAAGTAATATAAATAAAGACTATGTAATGGAATAGTTGGTGTTGCACGTACGATACACAGATTTATTTTGTTACAATTTGCACCTGTGATACACATCTTAATAAATATATATTTTTGAAGTATATCTATCTCTATATATAATGGGAGAGTTGGAGTTGCACGTACGATAATCTGTACGATGCACGTCTTCATAAAGAGGTGGAGTTGTACATGCGATACATGTAAGTTGGAGTTGTTCGTGCGATGCACATTTTAATAAATACATTTTTTTAAAAGTAAAGAATATAATGGAAGTGTTGGTGTTGCACATGCGTTACACGAATTTGTTTTGTTACAATTGAAATTTGTTCGGTAACAAACTTTTCCATTAAAATAGTAGAGACATGTGGATCCCACCTTTAATAGAAGTTGAGAGGAGGAGCCTTGGAAGGGCAGACTAGCACTCTTGATTACCCCAAACAGTATGGGTAGTTTGGATGCTAGTAATTGTGCTCCAAAAAAACTCATGCTAGTACTCTTAATTACCCCCAAACACTAAGGGTGGTTTGGATGCCAATAATTGTGCTAAAAAAAAAAAAAAAAAAACTCTACTCTTCTAAAGGAAAAAACAACACGCACAAACACTACTTTACAAATATTTTTTTAATTTTTTATTTCTCTTAGTCTCTCTCTTTCCACACTTCTGAAGAAGCGTCTGACTACACACAACATATTATTTGAACAACCTCTCCCCTCTCCCCTCTCCCCTCTCCCCTTGCGGATGTGGGACTAAATCGCCCTTTGCTATTCAAGTTGCTGCACATGGTGCGGTTTTCTTTAACCTTTGGTTAATTAATAAGGGCTTAATTAATTAGTGTAGCTTAAATTAAGGGGTTTTAATTAAGTGTAGTTTTAATTAAGCTTTTCTTAAATAATTAGGGCTTAATTAATTAGTGTGGTTAATTAATTTTGGATTAAGTTTAATTAAGATTAGGGATTAAGCTTGGATTAAGCTTTTCTTAATTAATTTCGGATTAAGCTTAATTAAGATTAGGTCATATTTAATTAGTTTAAGATTAAGCTCTAATTAATTCAGATTAATTTCATGTAAAACAAAAAAGTTAAATAAGTGTTTTGAATTATGTTTGCTACAATATTCTTAGAATTCAAACAAAGCTAATAACCGTGACTTTACTATCCCTGCTACAGTAAATCTACACTTAGAACATGTTTAAATCTCTACTACTATAATGGGAGAAAGCCTTAGTCCTTAACCCAACCCGTGCAACGCGCGTTTAAATTAAATCCCCAATATAACCCATAAAATCCGTACACTACCCATTTAAATTTATTTCCCTAAAAAAGTCCTCGCCTGTTCATCTACTTCTCTCTCTCTCTCTCAACCCGCACCGCCTCTTCCTCTCCTCCTCTCTCTCTCGCCGCCCCGCTTCTCCGCTGACGAACTGCACTGCCCCCTGCTCCTTTCCCTCTCTCTTGTTGATTCTTGATTTTGATGATCACAACACAGTGCAACATGTGTCTATGTTATACAGCTAACATTACAGGTTGTACATACAAAAGACTATTTCAGCTGAACAAATGAACAAGCTCAAAGGATACAGATAAGGACTTCACTCAGACAAGATTCAAGACTTCACTCAAGACAAGACTCAAGACTCAAGACCTTTAGCTCAATTGTGTCAAAATTGTAGTGTCTTGTAAAAACATTGTATTTTACTTTTTGTTGAGTCTTAGTCTGATGTAAAGCCTTGTCACACACACACACACTCAAAATTTCATAATGTGTGTTTCTTAAAAACCCCCCAAAAGAGTCAAAACAGTTTGAAGTAATTTAACTTTTGAGTACCAGTCGACTTAAGCCTCTGCCAGTCGACTGACAGTACAAAACTGTTTAAATTTATTCAAACTCTGATCAGTCGACTCATATGGCAATCCAGTCGACTGTTCGAGAGCTTTTTGACCGTTTTCTGTTTTCAAAATCATATTTTTCAAAATCAAAAGCTTAGATCTGTTGGTTGACAGTTGGAGTAACTGTCTCCCAACGTCCAGGAGATCAAACTCTTTAAGTAGAGTTCAGATCTCACTGAAAAGATCTACAGAATTCTCTTTGAAATCCGAGCATTCCTTGAGAAAACTTCTAAGTGATATTTTTGAGAAAAAAAGCTTTCAAGTTCAAACTCTCTGGTTCTCTACATTCAGTCCAGTATAGCAACGAATTCGCTCTGGACTGAGTATAGAAGTCAACCTTGTTTTTAGCCACGTGCAACAACACAAAACACCAACAAGGCTATAGGTTGACTGTAAAGTATTTCTTGTTCTTTTGCTCTCGGTTGGAGAGTGTTTTTGACTCTAGGTTGTAGAGTCTGTTTGTTTCACTCTTGGTAGTAGAGTGGGTCTGCTTTCTCTGGTTGAAAGAAAGGACTACGGGTTAGACAAGGTTGTTGTCGTAACGCCGTAGGGTATTCTTGTAATCTTTTTCAAGAATAGTGGAAATCTCAAGTGGGTTGCTTGGGGACTGGATGTAGGTCGGGAGGACCGAACTAGGATATATCTTGTATACTCTGTGATTGGTTGTCTTGATTTTGCATTTACTCTTGTTTATTTAAGTTCTGCAAAAAGTGTCTGGACAGTCGACTCCTCTCACTCTCAGTCGACTGGTCAGTGTCGTTTTAGTGGTAGTTTCATTGTTTCTTCAGTTGCCTATCTTATCCATAAGTCGACTGCACAGAGTTACTGATTTTGCTTTATTTTGGTTATATCAGTCGACTGGTTCATAACCAAGCCGACTGCACCGAGAAAATTTCCGCAGTTTTTTATTTAACACTATTCACCCCCCTCTAGTGTTTGTTGTCTCGCCTACAGGATCCAACACTTGGTATCAGAGCAAGGTTACAGGCTATGGCAACTACTTCAAATACAAATCAGTACCATGAAGGCCAATCTACACAACGGCCACCGCTATTTGATGGAACGAACTACAATTATTGGAAGTGCTGAATGAGAATCTACCTCCAATTAATCAACTACGAGATATGGCAAATAACAGAGACGGAATACACTGCCCCTACCATTCCATATGCACAATGGAATGATGATCAAAAGAATCAGACTATGAACAATGCCAAAGCAATGAATGCCTTATTTTGTGCACTCACAAAGGAAGAATTCAACCGTGTATCCAATGCTACAACCGCACATCAAATTTGCTATACACTCGAGGTAACACATGAAGGAACGAATAAAGTAAAAGAATCTAAAATTTCTGTTCTTGTCCACAGGTTTGAGATGTTCAGAATGAAGGACAATGAGACTGTGTCCGAGATGATCGCCAGATTCACAGACATCACAAACTCTCTTGTGGCACTTGGAAAGATTTACACTCAAGCAGAAATGGTTAGAAAAGTCTTACGTGCACTCACTCCAGAATGGGAGAAGAAGACCACAGCAATAGAGGAAGCAAATGACTTGTCACAACTTTCTCTCGAGAATCTTGTTGGCAATCTCATGGCATATGAGGTCCAACTTGAAGATCGAAAGAAGGATACAGAATCACACCAAGCAAAGAAGAAATCATTGGCTTTTAAAGCCATGACAGACTCAGAAGATGAGGAAGAAGATGAAGAAGAGATAGCAATGTTCACTTGAAGATTCAAGAAGTTCTTAAAGAAGGGTAAGTTTAATTCTAAAGTTAGAGATTCTAATGACCCTCCTATATGTTTCAGGTGTAATAAAATAGGTCACATGAAGAAGGATTGTCCCTTAGAAAATGCAAAGAACAAGGGAAAATCATCCAACTTCAAGAAGGACAAATATTCAAAGAACAAATTTGCCAAGAACAAGAAGGCCTATCAAGCTACATGGGATGATAGTGATTCGTCTTCCGAAGAAGAAACGGATGAAAATAACGAAGTGGCAAATGTGTGTTTCATGGCTGCACAAGAACATGTAAGTAATGATTATGATTCAGAAGATCTTCTTGATGCTTTTAATGAAATATTCCAAGAGTTAAAGAAAGAAAAGATTAGAGTTAAGAATCTTGAGAAAGTGAATCAAATACTTAATCAAGAAAATCTTAACCTTGATAAGGAAGTAAAATCCTTAAATTCTCGCATTGCAAGTTTAGATACTGATCTTGAAACTCTCAAAAAGAATTATGAAGAGATTTCAAAGAACGTATCTAAGTTTAACAAAGGCAAAGAGAATTTAAATGATATGCTTCATCATCAAGTAAAATCTAGTCAAAAATATGGACTTGGTTTTAAAAAAATCGTCTGTAAAAGAATCTCCTGTCGTAAACACTAGTAAAAATAAATCAGCATCTATTTCTAGTGTTACACACAAGTTGTATGATTTCTTTGAAAAGCCTAAGGTTGTTAATTTTAGTGATAAAAGCAAGACTACCATTCGGTTAAGTCGACTGAACCATACAACCAGTCGTCTGTCCAGAGGAATTGAATCTTATTCAACGAGATCAAAACCTTTTATAAGTCGACCTAGTGTATCAGCCAGTCGACTGACTTACACTAACAGTCGACTGAAGGACACTGTTAAGTCGACTGGACAGAACAAGTTAGTATGGGTTCCAGTCAGTCTAAATCAGAATGATAAAATTGCTTATATTAACTCATATGTGTTAAATGTGTGTAATTCTATTTATTATATTCCTGCTTATGGAGGAAGATCAAACTCTTCATGGGTTTGGTTTCCCCCAAACTAATGTGTTTTGGACCCAATAAAAAAGGTACCATATTTACCTTAAACTTTTTATAGGTACCCAAGAAAGAACACTGGATATTAGACAGCGGATGTTCAAAACACATGACAGGACATGCCAACCTACTATCCACCATTCAAAGCATAGATGGAGGAACCGTCACCTTTGGAGATAACAACAAAGGCAAAGTCATAGGTATTGGCATGGTCGGTAAAACTTCTAACCCAACCATAGAAAATGTATTATTGGTTAGTGGTTTAAAGCATAATCTTTTAAGCATTAGTCAATTATGTGATAAAGGGTATAAAATAGTTTTTGAAAAAGATGCATGCTTGATTTATGACTCTACTATGCAAAATGTTATTTTTCAAGGTTTTCGTAAAAATAATATTTATGAATTGTGTTTGAATGCAATTGATTTTTCAAATGACTTTTGTTTAATAGCCTCTAACTATGAATCTTGGCTATGGCATAGAAGATTTGGACATGTGAACATGAAAAATCTCTCAAAATTATCTAAATATAACCTAGTTAAAGGACTGCCAAAACTATCCTTTAAAAAGGATAAGTTATGTGATGCATGTCAACTAAGAAAACAAATCAAATCCACTTTTAAAACAAAAGAAGTAATTTCTACTAGTAGGCCGCTCGAATTAATTCATATGGATTTATTTGGCCCTACTAGAGTTGCTTCTTTAAATAAAAGTAGATATGTGTTTGTTTTAGTAGATTATTTTTCAAGATTCACTTGGACATTCTTTTTAAAACATAAAAATGATGCTTTTGATGAATTTGTACATTTTTGTAAACGTATTCAAAATCAAAAATCTCTAACCATAGTCACTATTAGAAGTGATCATGGTGGAGAATTTGAAAATGAAACATTTACAGAATATTGCAACAAGAATGGTATAACACATTCATTTGCATTTCCTAGAGCTTCACCACAAAATGGAGTGGTTGAAAGGAAAAATAGGACTTTGCAAGAATGCGCACGTACTATGCTTGTTGAAAGCAATCTACCAAAGCATTTTTGGGTTGAAGCTGTTGCTACAACTTGTTATGTGTTAAATAGAATTTTTCTAAGACCTAAGCTAAAGAAGACTTGTTATGAGTTATTTTTTAATAAAATTCCTAAAGTCTCTTATTTTAAGACATTTGGTTGTAAGTGTTTTATTCTAAACACAAAAGATAATTTAGACAAATTTGATCCTAGATCTAATGAGGGTATCTTTTTAGGATACTCAAACAGGAGTAAAGCATATAGAATTTTCAATAAGTCTACAATGACTATTGAAGAATCAATGCATGTTACATTCGATGAATCTTTACCTTCATCAACCTTAAATAAAGATGATGAAACTGATTCATCACCTTTAGATAATGTGATTAAATCCTTAGAACAAACTAATATGACTGATAAGTCGACTGATAAGGACTACCAGTCGACTGAAGTAAAGCAGTCGACTGAAGAACAAGTCAAGTCGACTGATCCTATTGTGATATCTTCAACTTTACCAAAGTCATTTGTTGAAGTTAAAGATCATCCTTATGACTTAATAATTGGTGACATTTTCCATGGTATTCAGACACGTTCACATGTTAATATGATCTCTCATACAGCATTCTTGTCGGATTTTGAACCGAAAAATATACAAGAAGCTTGTGAGAATGAATATTGGATGAATGCCATGCAAGATGAACTAAACCAATTTATAAGGAATGATGTATGGGATTTAGTTCCTCGACCTCCTGATCAGACTATTATTGGTACCAAATGGGTATTTAAAAATAAGTTAGATGAATCAGGACAAGTTGTAAGGAACAAGGCTAGATTAGTTGCTCAAGGATATAATCAAGAAGAAGGTATAGATTTTGATGAAACATATGCTCCTGTTGCTAGACTAGAATCTATTCGTATTTTATTATCTTTTGCTTGTTTCATGAATTTTATACTCTATCAAATGGATGTTAAAAGTGCTTTTCTTAATGGGTTTATTAAGGAAAATGTTTATGTTAAACAACCACCAAGTTTTGAACATGAACAATTTCCAGATCATGTTTATAAATTGAAAAAGGCTTTATACGGTCTTAAACAAGCACCTCGTGCTTGGTATGATCGTCTGAAAACTTTTCTTTTAGAAACAGGATTTGAAATAGGTAAAGTAGACACTACATTGTTTATCAAAAGAGTTAAGAATGATATCTTAATCATACAAATATATGTTGATGATATAATTTTTGGTTCTACTAATAATAATCTATGTCAAGAATTTGCTAATACCATGAAAAACGAATTTGAGATGAGTCACATGGGTGAACTCAATTATTTCCTTGGACTTCAAATTAAACAGTTCTCAAATGGCATATTTATCAATCAAGGCAAATATGCAAAGGAACTACTCAAACGTTTTAACATGGATAGTACTAGTTGTAAATCCACACCTATGGCTACTACTACTACTCTTGACAAAGATTTATTAGGTAAGAGTGTTGATCAAAAACTCTATCGAGATATGATTGGTTCACTCTTATATATTACTGCAAGTAGACCAGATATTATGTTCAGCGTATGTTTATGTGCTAGATATCAATCTAATCCTAAAGAGTCTCATTTAAAAGCAGTGAAATGAATTTTAAGATATATTAAAGGCACATCTGAATATGGTTTATTTTATCCACGCACCGATAATTTTCAACTTCTGTCATATAGCGATGCTGATTTTGCTGGAAGCAAAACTGATCGCAAGAGTACTAGTGGTACATGTCACTTTTTGGGACATTCCCTAGTCTCTTGGTGCAGTAAAAAGCAAAATTCCGTATCCCTATCAACCACAGAAGCTGAGTATATCGCTGCAAGTTTGGCATGTGCACAAATCTTGTGGATGAAACAAACTTTATTAGATTATGGTATTTCATTTGAGAAACCCTCAATTATGTGTGATAATACTAGTGCAATTAATTTATCTAAAAATCCGATTCATCATTCACGTACGAAACATATTGATATTCGACATCATTTTCTACGTGATCATGTTTTAAAAGGAGATATATCTTTAGACTTTATCTCTACTGATAAACAAGTAGCAGATATATTTACCAAACCTCTTAAAGAAGATACTTTCTTTAATTTAAGAAGAGAACTTGGAATTTGTGATTTTATAGATATTTGTTGAAATTTGTTTCTGTTAAGTCGACTGTGTTCTTGAGTAAGTCGACTGTACTATACTTTAAATCATATCTATTTTTTTCTGACCAGTCGCCTGGTCCTGATACCAGTCGACTGATTAGTAGACATAATTTTTTTTAGTCTCTTCTCGACTCAGTCGACTGATATACCCTACCAGTCGACTGTCGCGAGCTCAATCGTCTTCAACGACTATTCATCGCGTCTTTTGAGATAAAATTCACTTCTCTTTTCACCCGTGATCTCTTATCTCTACCGTCGATTTATTCCCTCTTTGATCTCAGCCGTCTATCCTCAGTTAAAAACCCTTTACCAGCCCCTCTTTCTCACCTTTACCGATCTCCAATTTTTCACCCAAAATCCCAAAACCCTAATCTGTGAAGAAGAAGGAAGTCGACTCTCAAACTGCAGCTGGTGCTCGCATCTTGACTGATCTTTCGTCTTTTCTTTGGTAAAATCCTTTCCCCTCTCTCTTTTTATGGCTCCTAAAAGATCCAAGAGATCTCATGAGGGTAATTCTTCATCTCAAGATTACACTCAATTTCTTTTAAGTCCCGATCTCATTGAACGATGGTACCTTATTTGTACCATTACCATCTTCCCTGGAAGATTTGTTAACTTCAATGATCTTGATCATTTTAATCTTGTCCCCTTATTCAAAATAGTAGTCTTTATGATTTTCTCTCTCTATCTAATCAGTCCAACTATTATCCCCAACTCATCTATTTGTTTTACACAAATATGAGGGTTGTACAAAAACACGATGGGGATGTAGTTATCCGTTCGTCTGTGAAAAATGTCAAAATGACACTCACACCCACTAGAATTAATCAAATACTGGGTATTGATGACGGAGGAATATATCTTGATGATGTTCTTTTAGATGATGCCTCTGTTTTATCTAAAATCTTTTTACCCAATCATGGCCCTCCAATGACTAGCAAAAATATTAAACCTATTGCTAAGCTTGTAGCTAGAATACTAGCCTATAACATCCTTCCCAAAAAGGGTAGTTATGACCAGTATTCTCTAGAATTACAAAAAGCTGTCTATGCAATATTTGGTAAAATTGCTGTCGATTGGGGTCGTGTCATCTTTTCTAAACTTAATCAAAACCACACTTACTTTCTACCTTTTGGTGGTCTTCTCACTAGAGTCTTTATAGCTTTTGGTATTGATCTCGATTCCGAGACCAATGTTGTTACTCATTATGATTGTTTCGATCGTGCTAGTTTGGCACGAATGAAACTTCTTGATCCTCCTTCTAGATCACCCCTAGGTCTCCTCCACTTTCTCAAGCTCCTTTAGGTTCTACTTCTAGACCCTCTAGACCTTCTACCTCTTCTGATCCACCTATTCTTCAAGCCAACTATGATGATCCTCGTACTCTATATGACTGTGTCTCCTATCTTATGAAGCATTTAGCCACTGTGGATACCCAACTTCATAACCTTGATTCCAAACTAGACCACATTGATACCAAACTTGACAACCTCACTGATCTCTTCAATTCTCAATTTCATCCTCCTTCTCATGGTGACGATGAAGACTCCGATGAAGATGATTGAAGACTTTTTTATTTTTTATTATGTAATTTTCATTTTTAATGCACTTATTTTATGTATGCAACTCTAACTTAGTCTATTTTTCTATGCAAAAGATTGTTATTTTGTGTTTTTGATGATGCCAAAGTGGGAGAGATATCTGTGTTATTGTTGCTTTATTATCAGTGTTTGATATCCTCTGGTTTGTTAACTTTGTTCTATTTCTGGTTATTGGAAAATTCTCTGGTCAGTCGACTGCCAACAGGTATATAAGTCGACTGCTGCTGCTGCTTTGCATCTGTACTTATTTTCTGATTGTGATTTTTCTATGTATGTATTTCCTGATCAGTCGCCTGCCATTTTGATAAGTCGACTGATACATGTTTTATGAAACATTTTTAAGACAATGCATTCTGTGTTTTTAATAGGGGGAGCATGTCTTTACTATGCTTGTATATTATCGTTTATTATCAGCTATTGTGTTGTCATCATCAAAAAGGGAGAGAATGTTGATTCTTGATTTTGATGATCACAACACAGTGCAACATGTGTCTATGTTATACAGCTAACATTACAGGTTGTACATACAAAAGACTATTTCAGCTAAACAAATGAACAAGCTCAAAGGATACAGATAAGGACTTCACTCAGACAAGATTCAAGACTTCACTCAAGACAAGACTCAAGACTCAAGACCTTTAGCTCAATTGTGTCAAAATTGTAGTGTCTTGTAAAAACACTGTATTTTACTTTTTGTTGAGTCTTAGTCTGATGTAAAGCCTTGTCACACACACACACACTCAAAATTTCATAATGTGTGTTTCTTAAAAACCCCCCAAAAGAGTCAAAACAGTTTGAAGTAATTTAACTTTTGAGTACCAGTCGACTTAAGCCTCTGCCAGTCGACTGACAGTACAAAACTGTTTAAATTTATTCAAACTCTGATCAGTCGACTCATATGGCAACCCAGTCGACTGTTCGAGAGCTTTTTGACCGTTTTCTGTTTTCAAAATCATATTTTTCAAAATGAAAAGCTTAGATCCGCTGGTTGACAATTGGAGTAACTGTCTCCCAATGTCCAGGAGATCAAACTCTTTAAGTAGAGTTCAGATCTCACTGAAAAGATCTACAGAATTCTCTTTGAAATCCGAGCATTCCTTGAGAAAACTTCTAAGTGATATTTTTGAGAAAAAAAGCTTTCAAGTTCAAACTCTCTGGTTCTCTACATTCAGTCCAGTATAGCAACGAATTCGCTCTGGACTGAGTATAGAAGTCAACCTTGTTTTTAGCCACGTGCAACAACACAAAACACCAACAAGTCTATAGGTTGACTGTAAAGTATTTCTTGTTCTTTTGCTCTCGGTTGGAGAGTGTTTTTGACTCTAGGTTGTAGAGTCTGTTTGTTTCACTCTTGGTAGTAGAGTGGGTCTGCTTTCTCTGGTTGAGAGAAAGGACTACGGGTTAGACAAGGTTGTTATCGTAACGCCGTAGGGTATTCTTGTAATCTTTTTCAAGAATAGTGGAAATTTCAAGTGGGTTGCTTGGGGACTGGATGTAGGTCGGGAGGACCGAACCAGGATATATCTTGTGTACTCTGTGATTGGTTGTCTTGATTTTGCATTTACTCTTGTTTATTTAAGTTCTGCAAAAAGTGACTTGATGAACACAATATTATTCACTTTCTAGAGCAATAATCTTGTTATAATTAGACATTTAAAAGCTCTATATGTGGTATTTAACTCCTATTTTCTCTTTTCCATAGGAAACAGCTTGTAACAGAAAAAACGAAGCAGATTTAGGACTTCAAGGATAATACACAGCAAACTGCAGAGGATCAGTCGACTGGTTCCCCAACACAGGCGACTGGACAAGAGAAGCTGATTTTCCACAACTCTCGACACAGTCGACTCACTCCCAAAAGACAGTTGACTGGTCTGAACAATTATGAAATCTTCAGGAGTCTCGACTCAGTCGACTGGTTCGAAGATAAGTCGACTGGTCTGCGGCGGAGTAAACAGATAAGATATTCGAAGATTCACCCAAATCTAATTTCAAATCTATTTAAATCCAGATCTTATGCAACGAATCAAATCTAGAGACTGGAAATTGGCAAAAGCACGTGGTGAACAGATAAGGAAGGAAAGAAGAAAAGAGAAAGACATAAATCATCAAATCAAGAAGATTTTTCCCTAAAAAAGGGGAAACCCTAATTCTCAGCGGTACTCTATAAATATCAGAAAAGATCATCTATAGCAGGAGGCATCTATCTCTTGGACGCAACTTAATCTCAGAATTCCCAACCATCAAGTCATCAACCAGTGCTTCGTTCCATCATCATCGAAGAAGGGGAAGAGGAGAACCAGTACTCGAAGGCAGTCGACTGTGTGACAGCCAGTCGACTCTATTGCCAGAATCCATTAGTTTATTTCTTCTCTCTTTATTCTGTGATGTTGATCATGTATTTGAACTTGTTAAGCAATAAAAGTATTATTACGTGGAACTAATTTCATAGTTGGGTAGATCGAAGCCGTAGTTATGTAGTGCTATGTTCTTTTGAATCCTTCTATTTTACTTATTGATTGAATCTAATTGAATTGATATAGATTGATAACAGTCAAACTTGTTCAGGAGTTATAAGTACGGTCGACTGAAGGTGAGAGCCAGTCGACTGCCATACAGAATCTGATATTATCAAGTTTGTGAGTTAGAAATCTGAATCTGTTATATGAGCATATTGAGACGATCCGTATCTCGTGCTCGTAACTTGTAACAAGGGAATCTTTAGGATTCTTGGTTCAATCAACTTAAAGGATCTAGATCTGATACCAATTTCTAGAACTTTAAGTGTTTGTTCGTTTCCACTGTTCTTATGCTTTTGTTAAGTATAACTTAGTAGATGCCATGCTAAAATACTTAGGGGAAGAAACGAATTAGAGTAGATACCATGCCTAATTCTTGGCTTAGGGAAACAATACTTTAAGGAGTAGATACCATGCCCTTGAAGTGAACAAACATGAGTAATTAGAAGTAAATTCAGAAGGCAACTTAGCATTACTAACTATTGGTGGAGATCAACAACCCAACTATTCAAGAGATATTTGTGATTCAATACCTCTCATCTTAGTTTTAATCTTTTAGTTCTTTTAGAATATTACAACAACTTTTATTCATTTTTATTATTGGTTTTATTGATTAGTAAGTTGAAGTCTACAATCTCTGTGGGATCGACCCTTGCTATTACTACGATTCTATAAACGATTCGTGCACTTGCGAGGTTTTATAATTTGTGTCTAGTTAGTCAATTTATTTAGGTAGCTAGAAACCAACAACAAGTTTTTGGCGCCGTTGCCGGGGATTGTTTAGTATTTTAACTTACAGATCAGTAGGAAGTTTTTATTTTCTTTCTTTTAGTTTTATTAATATATTTTTCTTTTAGGTTACAGGATTTTTGGTGGATGCACGGAAGGAGATCACTTCGTCCAGAGCTACTACCTATTGACGCAGAAACAGAACGCACTTTGCACAGACTAGGTAAGTTATTTGCAGCACACCAGTCGACTGCCCACACGATCCAGTCGACTGACCAGAGACCTAGTACACATACAGCAATGGCAGAAGAAATACCCAATCGCGTACCAATGCAGGATAAATTTACGCCTAAGAACATTGAACAACCCTCCTGCATTGCATATCAACCCAATGTCACAGGGAACATGCATCTATCTCCTCAGTTACTTAGTATGGTTCCACATTTTAGTGGCAGACCTGATGAAGAGTTTCATCTCCATTTACAAGATTTTTTCGATCTTTGCAGGACACAAAGCGTCCAAGGGCTTACCCCTGAACAAATCAGGTTAATTTTGTTTCCTTTTTCCTTAAAACTTAATGCTAAACTATGGTATAATTCTTTGGAATCAGGATCAATAAACTCATGGGAGCAATTGGCGACAAAGTTCTTAAAAGAATTCTTTCCAGCCCAAAAGACCAAACAGCTGAAAAGGGAGATTCAACTCTTCCAACAAAAGGATGGAGGCCTATTTTTCGAAGCATGGAAAGATTTCAAGATCAAACTTCTCAAGTGTCCAACACACAACATGCCTAAAGATGATCAGGTACAAGCTTTTTATGAAGGTTTAAATGATACTAATAAGGCAATTGTGGATTCAGCTTGCAACGGGATCTTGATGAGGAAAAGTGGAGAAGAAGCCATTGAACTTTTTGAAGAACTCAGCGAGAACTCCCAACAATTCTCAACAAGAAGGGGCCCTTCGAAAAAACAGGGAGTTTACGAAATCTCTAATAGTAATAACATTCAATTAGAAATGGCAAACATGAATAAGAAAATTGATATGCTTGTTAATGCAATGTCGACGATGGGTGGAGTTAAAAATCAAACAAATGAAATGTGTGCAATTTGTTCTCATTTAGATCACACAACTGATACATGTCCCATGTCTACTTTCACAGATCAGGAGCATGCGAACTATGTGGGTCGAGGAGTGTTTCCACCAAAGAACAATCCATACTCGAACACATATAACCAAGGATGGAGGAATCATCCAAACTTCTCATGGAGCAATAATCAAAATAATCAAGGGCATCAAATCGCACAAGGACATGCACGAAACTTTCAGATGGGAAGTGGGTTTGATCGACCAGCCCCAGAACAGAAGAAGTTGGATTTTGAGTCCACCGTTCTTCAATTGCTCCAACAACAACATCAAACAAGCAACCAACAAGGACAAGCAATTCAGAAGTTAGAAACACAAATTGGTCAGATTGCAAAAGAGTTAAGCAAACGAAAGGCAGGAGAACTCCCTTCACAAACCATACCAAACCCTGGAGGTCAAGAACAGCTCCAAGCAGTCACAATCCTAAGAAATGGTAAGATAATTGACAATATGGTTGGAACACATACAGACAAACCAGATACACAACCATCAAAAGCTTTGGGTTCAAGTAAGGTAAGTGAAAAAGTAGGGACAGTTCCACCACCATTCCCTCAAAGGTTAGTCAATAAAAAGAAAGAACAACATTTATTTGACGTCTTTGAAACTCTCAAAAAGGTAGAAATTAATATTCCCCTACTCGATGCTATTAAACAAATTCCTTCTTATGCCAAATTTTTGAAAGACTGTTGTACTCACAAAAGAACATTTCAGGTTAAGGAGGATGTGGCTTTGACAGAAGAAGTGAGTGCGGTATTATTAAGAAAATTACCACCTAAACTGAAAGATCCAGGTAGTTTTACCATTCCTTGCAAGGTTGGTGAGCACTTCTTTGAAAAGGCACTGCTAGACTTGGGGGCAAGCATCAACCTTCTTCCTTATTCTGTTTACGAAAAGCTTGGATTGGGGGAACTCAAGCCAACATCCATCACTTTACAATTGGCTGATCGCAGCATAAAAAGACCTAGAGGTATTTTAGAAGACGTCCTAGTTCAGGTAAATGATTTTATTTTGCCTGCTGATTTTGTTGTGTTGGACATGGAGGAATCTTCAATGTCATCATCTCTACCGATCATATTAGGTAGGCCCTTTATGAGTACAGCTGATATAAAAATTTGTGTTAAAAAGGGCATTATAAGTATGAAGATAAACGGAGAAAAAGTGGAATTTAAAATGTTTGATACACTAAAATTACCACAAGATGATCATGAATGCTATAATATTGATGTGGTGCAGGAGATTGTTGATCAAACATTTCAGGTACATAGCGTCGAACCACTTCAAGCCACAATCACTCAATCTCTAACTTTATCTCATGTTGAACAGGAATACGATGACTGGAGGATTGCAGAGACAGTACATCACCTTGAAACTCCACAGTCATATTCAGGTAAGCCTGCACCTTTATTTGAAAAATTGGTGTATGATAAAAATTGTTCTTCTACAGATCAAGCGACTGATGAACAGAGTAAGTCGACTGGTATTCTAACCAGTCGACCGAATCAAGACACCCAGAACAAGTCGACTGCTGACATGGCCCAGTCGACTGTACAGAAACTTCCAGACATAGAACTTAAGCAGTTGCCCGACCATTTGAAGCATGCATTTTTAGGCGAGAACCAGACGCTACCAGTAATAATTGCTGCGAACTTGAGTGCACAGGAAGAATATAAGTTGCTAAAGGTATTACGAGAACACAAGAGTGCAATAGGATGGACCATTGCAGACATCAAGGGAATAAGTCCATCCAAGTGCATGCATAGAATACTCCTTGAGAACGATGCAAAACCTAGCAGAGAGGCACAGAGAAGGCTCAACCCCAACATGAAGGAAGTGGTAAGAGCAGAAATTTTGAAGCTACTAGATGTTGGCATCATCTATCCTATCTCAGATAGCAAATGGGTAAGTCCTATACATGTAGTTCCTAAGAAAAGTGGAGTTACAGTGGTAACAAATGAAGAGAATGAACTTATCCCAACAAGAGTAACCACAGGATGGAGGGTATGCATTGACTATAGGAAGTTGAATAATGAAACCAGGAAAGATCACTTCCCTCTTCCTTTTATTGATCAAATGTTAGAACGATTAGCAGGGTATAGTCATTATTGTTTTCTAGATGGTTATAGTGGCTATAATCAAATTGCTATTGCTCCAGAAGATCAAGAAAAGACCACTTTTACATGCCCTTTTGGTACTTTTGCTTACAGGAGGATGCCGTTTGGATTGTGCAACGCACCAGCAACATTTCAAAGATGCATGATGAGCATATTTTCAGACATGGTGGAAAGGTTCATCGAGGTATTTATGGATGACTTTAGTGTTTTTGGATCTTGTTTTGATGAATGCCTTAACCATTTGCAGTTTGTGCTTAAAAGATGTGAAGAATGCAATTTAGTGCTGAATTGGAAAAAGTACCATTTTATGGTACAACAAGGTATTGTGTTGGGACATGTGGTGTCCAAAAGAGGAATAGAGGTAGATAAAGCAAAAATCGATATAATATCGAAACTACCCCCTCCCACTACAGTTAAGGGTGTTAGGAGTTTTCTAGGACATGCGGGGTTTTATAGAAGATTCATAAAAGATTTTTCAAAAATCTCCAAACCCCTTTGTGACTTGTTGGCTAAGGATGTTGAGTTTGTATGGACAAAAGAATGTACAAATGCTTTTAATACATTGAAAAATCTTCTCATTTCTGCACCTATAGTCATGGCACCAGATTGGAGCCATCCTTTCGAGCTTATGTGTGATGCAAGTGATTATGCTTTAGGGGCTGTTTTAGGTCAACGAATCAATAAGAAACCTCATGTTATCTACTATGCTTCTCGAACTTTAAACGATGCACAGCTAAATTATTCCACTACTGAAAAAGAAATGTTAGCTGTTATTTTTGCTGTAGAGAAGTTTAGATCATACTTAACTGGGTCTAAAGTTATTGTTTTTACTGACCATGCTGCCTTGAGATATTTGTTTGCTAAAAAGGATGCTAAGCCTAGGTTAATCAGATGGGTGCTGTTGCTTCAAGAATTCGATCTTGAGATTAGAGACAAGAAAGGAAGCGACAATGTTGTGGCAGATCACATGTCCAGATTACTGCACGAGGAAGAGAGAAATGTGCCCCCGCTGAATGAAAATTTCCCAGATGAACAACTATTTGAAATCAATGCGCAATCTCTCGGGGCAGTCGACTGGTCCTTAAACCAGTCGACTTGTCTCTCCGAACAGCTCCCATGGTTTGCTGATATTGTCAATTTTCTAACTGCTCATGTTTTCCCTCCAGGTATGACACATCAAGAAAGGAAAAGATTGGTGGCTCTGTGCAAACACTTTTATTGGGATGACCCTTATCTATTCAAATTCTGCCCTGATCAAATTATACGAAGATGTGTGGCAGACGAAGAACAAATGAGTATTCTACAACACTGCCACCAATATGCCTGTGGAGGACATTTTGGACCAAAAAGAACAGCACTAAAGGTATTGCAATCTGGTTTTTATTGGCCTAATGTATTCAAAGATGCTTTTTCTTTTTGCAGGACTTGCGACAAATGCCAAAGGACAGGCAACATCTCTTCTAGAAATCAAATGCCACTGCACAACATACAAATAATCGAGCTTTTTGATGTTTGGGGAATCGACTTCATGGGTCCTTTTCCTAACTCATTTGGTTATTTATATATTCTTGTTGGTGTAGATTATGTGTCTAAATGGGTCGAGGCTGTCCCCTCAAAAACTAATGATCACAAAGTTGTTGTCAAGTTCTTGCAGGAGAACATTTTCACTAGGTTTGGTACACCACGAGCGATAATTAGTGATGGAGGGAGCCATTTCAACAACTTTCCATTTGCTTCTTTAATGAAGAAGTATGGTATTACACATAGAGTGGGGACCCCTTATCATCCTCAAACCAGTGGACAGGTGGAGCTTAGCAATAGAGAGATCAAGAGCATCTTGGAAAAGACAGTCAATACAAGCAGAAGGGATTGGTCACTACGCTTGAACGATGCCTTATGGGCCTACAGAACCGCTTTCAAGACACCCATTGGCATGTCACCATACCGTTTGGTCTTTGGAAAAGCATGTCATCTGCCGGTAGAATTAGAACACAAAGCTTATTGGGCTATCAAAAAGTTCAATTTTGATATGAAACAGGCAGGTGACAAAAGGAGATTGCAACTAAATGAGCTTGAAGAATTGAGGCACGATGCATATGAAAATGCCAAGCTGTACAAGGAAAGGACTAAGTTATACCATGATAAACAATTAGCAAGGAAGGAGTTTTATGAAGGACAAAAGGTATTGATCTACAACTCAAGATTAAGACTCTTTCCAGGCAAGCTTAAGTCACGATGGTATGGACCATATATTGTCACAAAAGTCTTTCCACATGGAGCATTGGAAGTTCACAGCGAAGAAAAAAATCAAACATTCAAGGTGAATGGGCATAGAGCGAAGCCATACATAGAGATGAGTCTAGAACTGCAAGAGGAAGATGTGAATCTTCAAACCATTCCATACATCGCATGAACTCATCATGTCTAGCTGAAGACAGAAAACACAGCGCTTATTGGGAGGCAACCCAATTTTTCAGGGGAGTATTTACACTTTCCTTTATTTGCTTTCAGTTATTCATTATTTTTCTTTTAGTTCTTTTTATTTTCAGTATCTCCTTACTAGATGGTGACACATGCCTATTTTTATATTCGAACATTGAGGACAATGTTCCATCTAAGTTTGGGGGTATTAGGGTTATTTATATTTTAATTTTTTAGAATAAACAATTTCTTATAAAGTAAGAAGAAGGATACTCATTTACTTTAGGATTGTTGAGTTTCATAATTCCCTACGAAGTTACAGAAGCCATGCGATTATACATAATAAACAAATGTGATGCTTTTTCTGATGATTATTCCCTTTAGATCTAGTCCTAAATTGAGTTTAAGTAAATAGAGTGATAAAATATATATATATATATATATATGTGAATAAAGTCAATCTACTCCAATGTTTTGAGTGCTTAGTAACTACGGGTATTCATCACCAATGTTTACCTTTACGTCAAACGGCAACTCAAAATATGAGTATGCAAAGCACTTTAGAGTTTGTGACTTGTTGAGTAACCGGGTGGATACATCACAAATGTTTCGCATTCGCGTCAAAAGGCAAGTGACATCTTTAGAGAAGAGACTAACAAAAAAAAAAAAAAAAAAAAAAAAACTCTAGTTTGCTACTCGGTTTGTAGTAGAGAAAAGGGATAATCACAGACTGAGTAGTTGCATACCATAACTACATTAATCGCATGACAAATATGATTAAGTTTGGGGATTATGACTGAACAATTGCACTAGAGAAAGTGGGTATGTTTAATTTTACTTTGTCTGAAATTGTTTATACCTTTCTATGCTGATGTCCACATAATAAGAAATCTTGGTGGTTGAGTCTATTGTGATTATTATTCTCCCTATTCATAATTTTAGTTTGCTTGAGGACAAGCAAAATCTAAGTTTGGGGGTATTTGATGAACACAATATTATTCACTTTCTAGAGCAATAATCTTGTTATAATTAGACATTTAAAAGCTCTATATGTGGTATTTAACTCCTATTTTCTCTTTTCCATAGGAAACAGCTTGTAACAGATAAAACGAAGCAGATTTAGGATTTCAAGGATAATACACAGCAAACTGCAGAGGATCAGTCGGCTGGTTCCCCAACACAGGCGACTGGACAAGAGAAGCTGATTTTCCACAACTCTCGACACAGTCGACTCACTCCCAAAAGACAGTCGACTGGTCTGAACAATTATGAAATCTTCAGGAGTCTCGACTCAGTCGACTGGTTCGAAGATAAGTCGACTGGTCTGCGGCGGAGTAAACAGATAAGATATTCGAAGATTCACCTAAATCTAATTTCAAATCTATTTAAATCCAGATCTTATGCAACGAATCAAATCTAGAGACTGGAAATTGGCAAAAGCACGTGGTGAACAGATAAGGAAGGAAAGAAGAAAAGAGAAAGACATAAATCATCAAATCAAGAAGATTTTTCCCTAAAAAAGGGGAAACCCTAATTCTCAGCGGTACTCTATAAATATCAGAAAAGATCATCTATAGCAGGAGGCATCTATCTCTTGGACGCAACTTAATCTCAGAATTCCCAACCATCAAGTCATCAACCAGTGCTTCGTTCCATCATCATCGAAGAAGGGGAAGAGGAGAACCAGTACTCGAAGGCAGTCGACTGTGTGACAGCCAGTCGACTCTATTGCCAGAATCCATTAGTTTATTTCTTCTCTCTTTATTCTGTGATGTTGATCATGTATTTGAACTTGTTAAGCAATAAAAGTATTATTACGTGGAACTAATTTCATAGTTGGGTAGATCGAAGCCGTAGTTATGTAGTGCTATGTTCTTTTGAATCCTTCTATTTTACTTATTGATTGAATCTAATTGAATTGATATAGATTGATAACAGTCAAACTTGTTCAGGAGTTATAAGTACGGTCGACTGAAGGTGAGAGCCAGTCGACTGCCATACAGAATCTGATATTATCAAGTTTGTGAGTTAGAAATCTGAATCTGTTATATGAGCATATTGAGACGATCCGTATCTCGTGCTCGTAACTTGTAACAAGGGAATCTTTAGGATTCTTGGTTCAATCAACTTAAAGGATCTAGATCTGATACCAATTTCTAGAACTTTAAGTGTTTGTTCGTTTCCACTGTTCTTATGCTTTTGTTAAGTATAACTTAGTAGATGCCATGCTAAAATACTTAGGGGAAGAAACGAATTAGAGTAGATACCATGCCTAATTCTTGGCTTAGGGAAACAATACTTTAAGGAGTAGATACCATGCCCTTGAAGTGAACAAACATGAGTAATTAGAAGTAAATTCAGAAGGCAACTTAGCATTACTAACTATTGGTGGAGATCAACAACCCAACTATTCAAGAGATATTTGTGATTCAATACCTCTCATCTTAGTTTTAATCTTTTAGTTCTTTTAGAATATTACAACAACTTTTATTCATTTTTATTATTGGTTTTATTGATTAGTAAGTTGAAGTCTACAATCTCTGTGGGATCGACCCTTGCTATTACTACGATTCTATAAACGATTCGTGCACTTGCGAGGTTTTATAATTTGTGTCTAGTTAGTCTATTTATTTAGGTAGCTAGAAACCAACAACATGACTGGACAGTCGACTCCTCTCACTCTCAGTCGACTGGTCAGTGTCGTTTTAGTGGTAGTTTCATTGTTTCTTCAGTCGCCTATCTTATCCATAAGTCGACTGCACAGAGTTACTGATTTTGCTTTATTTTGGTTATATCAGTCGACTGGTTCATAACCAAGCCGACTGCACCGAGAAAATTTCCGCAATTTTTTATTTAACACTATTCACCCCCCCCTCTAGTGTTTGTTGTCTCGCCTACAGGATCCAACATCTCTCTCTTGCCGCGCCACCAAACCGCATCTCTGTCGAACGAACCGATGTGCCGCCTACTCCCCTCCTTCGCACCCGCACCGCCTCTTCCTCTCTTCCTCTCTCTCTCACCGCGCCGCATCTCCGCCGACGACCCGCACTGCCCCCCCTGCTCCTTTCCTTTTCTCTCTTGCCGCGCCACCAAACCGCATCTCTGCCGAACGAACCGCAGTCCCGCCTACTCCCCTCCTTCTCTCTTTCGCCGCGCCGACGATCTGCAGTGTCGCCTGCTCCTCTCGCTCACTCTCTCACTCCACCGACGAACCGCAGCGCCGCCTGCTCCTCTCCCTTTCTCTCGCCGCACCGACAAACTGCAGAGCCGCCTATTCTGTTTTGTGTGAGTCTTCTTCTTGCTTTCCTTTTACCACAAAAAATGACTAATTTTTTAAATTTTTTGCCAGTATGTTGCCGGAGACTTTTTACATAAAAAGATGTCTACATGCTTCGATTTTTGTAATGGTATTTAGTAGTTTCAATTTTTTAATAGTAATGGCCAGGAAAAAATATTAGGTTCAGGATTGTGGGTTTATTAGAGTTCCAATTCTTAAGAGCTGCCTAGGGGTTAAAATATTCTGCCATTTTGGCAACATTTCTATTAGCATGTCATTTTAATCTACCTTCAGGATTTTTCAAGTCATATTAAAGTGCTAACATGTCTTCTTTAGATGCACGTTTGTGTTTTAATTTGTTATTTTGGAAACATTTCTATGAGCATGTCATCTTAATCATGCAGTATATTCATAAAGCCTTAGATTTATGGTCAAGTGTAGATGTCCATCCTGGAAATGATCATCTTCAGTCGCTTGGAACAATTACAGACATACAGTACATTTACTATAGTTGTCTACATTTGTTATAATCTAATATAATACTAAGATGACAGTGGATTCCTCGAACTCATGCACGTTTGTGTTTTAATTTGTCATTTTGGAAACATTTCTATGAGCATGTCATCTTAATCGTGCAGTACATTCATAAAGCCTTAGATTTATGGTCAAGTATAGATGTCCATCCTGGAAATGATCATCTTCAGTCGCTTGGAACAATTACAGACATACAGTACATTTACTATATATCAATGAAGATCAATGAAGATGAGAGTCATTTAATTTCCAATTGGTGGTTGTCTACATTTGTTATAATCTAATATAATACTAAGATGACAGTGGATTCCTCGAACTCACTCTTGAGTGTTTACATATAATTGTGCTTTTTACGGACAACTGTCAAGGACAGTAGCCCAAAAAACATACGAAAGAAACCAAAAACTGTTTCATATCAGATGGTGCTCCTGAAGCCCGAACTTAGAACATTTTAGTGCATGATCTTCTTCTTAAATGGTTGTGCACTCTCCATCATCTGTTGAGAAATTCAGGACATCATGCATGAGTTGCACTGAGATGCACATCCAAATGCATAGGCCCATGTTGTATTTCTAAATTTCTATATGACCACCTACGCATCATGTGTGAATGGAATAATATTTTTTTTCCATGCCTTAATTTCAGGCTAACCAATCAAATAAATCAAAAAAATATAGGTTGATTTCGTATATGCACCAAATGCCACGATTTGAGATGCACAGCATATGAATTTGTTGTAAGCTTGTTTTCTTTCAAATTTTCATTTACATACCGAGGTTAAATGATTGGAAGGTGCATGTAGCAATATGGCCGATAGTTTGGCTTTTATTTAGCAATTACCTAATCATTCTCCGTTTTATTTCCACATTCATGCATGAATGACACTCTTACGTTTACATTGTTTCTATCAAGACAAATGGATAGTGAACGAACAGCAAAACCTCAACTATCAGAGACTCAACAAGTTGGTGAACGTAGAGAGAGACGTAGACAATATGAAGTAAACAGAAGAGCCAACATGACTGCAATACAGTTGGAAGAGTTTAGACGAAGAAAACGAGAATATATGAGAAATCGACGATTATCAATGTCTGAAGATCAATTAGCTGAACAAAGAGAGAGGGATAGACAGTATAAAAGAAATCGGCGCTCCAATATGAATGCGCAACAATTGGTTGATGAAAGATCGATAAATCAAAGGGATCGAAGTGCTAATGGCAACTCTACATTAAACGAAGGTAACAATTATCAAAACATATTTGATATTTTACTTAAGGTATTAATTCATATATTTCTTTACTTATAACTTTATTTTTCTCATGAAGTAGTACGAAGGGTTGACGATAATGATTTGGATAGTGCTGCATTACAATTTATTAATACAGAGATTTAAATAATTCTGTTATGCATGAAGGTATGATTTAACACCAAACTTTATGCCCCCACTATTTGATTTCTTAATCGTCAAAATAATAAACATGCAATATTTTGACCGCTACTAAAAATTTTCTGATATTTTAATCATTGTATCAATACTGTTGTTCAATTAGGTGTGTTTGTGGTTAATACAGACAATAATGAAGAAACACCTATTATGAATGGAGGTATGAATTAATACCGCATTTTATCTCATCAATACTGTTTTTTACCTTCTTCTCAATTGTTGTCATATTTCTAAAAATTATATAGGAACAACTGGAATTAATCAAGTGCCAAGAAGAGTTCGAACTGTTATGAGGCACTATAATTCGGCAAGAAACCATGTTGACTCATTTCGCTGTCAACAATTTCATCTACCACCTACAAGAAGGTGCCCACACTGTGCGGAAAAATTATTTTTTCATGAATCAGCTGATTTGTGTTGTCAAAAAGGCAAAGTACAATTGCCGAGAATAACAGTTCCTCCAGAATTGATGAGCATTTATCTTGACCAGTCCGAAGAAGGAAGAACTTTTAGACAACATATACGTACTTACAATCATATCTTTGCATTTACTTCCATCGGAGTAAACCTTGATGACAGATTTTCGAATAATAGAATGGGTGTTTACACTTTTCGTGCTCAGGGTGCTATATACCATAAGATTGGTAGTCTTATTCCGCATAATAATTCTCGACCTCGATATATGCAATTGTATATATATGATACCGAGCATGAACTTGATAATAGATTAATGGAAAGTGATTTGGTGAGTAGACCAATTGTGGAAAAGCTTAAGCAAATTCTTCATGTACATAATCCATATATCCATAATTTGCGGTGTCTTTCGCGACGCTCTGATCTCGACAATTGCAAATTAATACTTAAGGAAATACCAAACCATGAAGGACAATATCATTTGCCTACTTCTTCACAAGTTGCTGCAGTGTGGGTTCCCGGAGATAATCCTTATGATTGCCATGAAAGAGAAATTGTTGTCGAAACTTATTCCAACCAACTTCACAATGTTCCAGATACTGCTGGATATTATGATCCACTTCAATATCCTCTTTTATTACCTTACGGGAGTCATGGTTTGGATATCTACATTCATAATAACGAACGAAAAGTGTCATGTAGGGAGTATTATGCATTTCGACTTCAGGTATTGACTATAGCTGATTATGGGTTTTTAAATTTGTTCCTAATCATTAATCAACCTATCTATCTATCAATAATTGTGTAATATATATATTTGTCGCTAGATTCGTGAAAATGACACGTCTGTTTTCCTTCGTGGTGGGCGATTACTACAACAGTTTTTAGTAGACAACTATGTTAAAATTGCCACACAGAGATTGCGTTGGGTTCGCGATCATCAGCATGAAATACGTGCTGAAATGTAGCAAGGGTTACAGGATGCACAAGATGCAGGTGAAACAATTGCAGGTAAATTATATATCCTTTGTATATAATTCGTATGCTATGAAAAAATATTTTCTACGTAAATGCCTTAGATTTTCCACTATTTGTTATTTTCTAGGAAATGTGGGTCGTAGAACTGTGCTACCTGCATCTTATGTCGGAAGTCCACGAGATATGTACCAGAGATATCAAAATGCAATGGCTTTGGTGCAAAAATATGGCAAACCTGATTTATTTATTACAATGACGTGCAATCCGACATGGATTGAAATTACCAGTGAATTGCTACCTGGACAGCTTCCACATGACAGACCAGATTTAACAACAAGAATCTTTCATTCTAAACTTGAAGAGTTCAAGAAAGATATATTTGAGAGTGCAGTACTTGGGAGAGTCATTGCACATGTACATGTAATTGAATTTCAGAAGCGCGGATTGCCTCATGCTCACATTTTAATCATTCTTGATGCTAGGGATAAAATTATTTTTGCAGATGATTACAATGGAATAGTTAGAGCAGAAATTCCAGATCGGGAAGCAGAACCTGAACTATATGAAGCTGTTTTGAGACATATGATTCATGGACCTTGCGGGCATTTGAATCCTAAATCAACTTGCATGAAAGATGGAAAATGCAAAAAAGATTATCCCAAACAGTTTGCACCTATAACTTTGCAAGGAGAGAACTCATATCCTGTATATCGCCGACGAGATACTGGTCGATTTATCTCTCGAAGGGAGAACTCTAATCAGTTGATTGATAATAGATGGGTGGTTCCTTACAACCCCTTCCTTTTGAAAAAATATAATTGTCATATTAATGTTGAAATTTGTTTGAGTATAATTTCTGTTAAATATATCTATAAGTATGTTTACAAAGGACCCGATCATGTGTCTTTTCAAATTCGACCAGGTGATGCTACAGATGAAATATCACAATATGTTGATGCCCATTGGATATGCCCGCAAGAAGCCGCCTAGAAAATATTTGATTTTCCTATGACTCGAATGTATCTATCAGTTCTCCCATTGCAAATTCACTTGCCGAATAGGCAACAAGTTTTATATTATGCTCATCACTCAATAGAGAATGTACTTGCGGATGATCGGATGCAAAAAACAATGTTGATAGAGTTCTTTACAAAAAATAATGAAGACCCTGAAGCAAGAAAATATTTGTATAGGGAGTTTCCAGAGCATTATAGGTATGAACTATCGAAATATTTTGGATAATTCACTTAGTCTTCTTGGAATATATCCTTACTGATAATGTTCATGCTTTTAGTTATGAAAGGAATAAATGATAACATTTAATTGCTTTTTAATTATTGATAACATCTACGTATTTAGGTGGAATAACAAAGAACAAAAATGGAGCAAAAGACAAAATAATATTCGTCAAATCGGCAGGATATATGCCATTTTTCCTCGAGAAGGTGATCGCTTCTATTTAAGGATGTTGCTAAATCATGTTAGAGGTCCTTTGTCGTATGACCACCTGCTTACAATAAATGAGATTCGATATCCAACATTTAAGCAAGTGGCGGAGGTGTTAGGTTTGTTGGAGAGCGATAATAGCATCAACAGTTGTCTTTTAGAAGCATCAAATACTCATATGCCATCGGCTCTGAGAAGACTTTTTACGACACTATTGATATATTGCGAGCCAGTTGGAGTAAGGCAACTCTGGGACCAGTTCAAATTGTATATGTCCGAGGATTATTCATCTGCAAGCAACCTTAGTGGATTATGTGAAGTCCGATTGCTAAAAGAGATCAACGGTCTCTTAAACCAGTATGGCAAGAGCATTGATGATTATGACTTACCTGCAATCAATGTTAATGAAGAGACCGATATCCCGCAATTGATAGAAGATGAGAAGTCAATACCCATTTCTGATGAAGATTTATCCTCAGTTGAAAAACTTAATGTGAAACAGAAGTATGCATTCAATCTTATCACAGAAGCAGCTGTTAATGGAGAGAGTAGTCTTTTTTGTTGATGGTCCTGGTGGTACTGGAAAGACATTTCTTTATCGCTGTATTTTATCTTTTTTGCGGCATAGAGGTCATATAGTATTAGCAACGGCATCCTCTGGAATAGCTTCTGTAATGATGCCTGGAGGTCGTACAGCACACTCAAGATTCAAAATTCCAATAAAGTTATGTTCCACTTCATCATGTATGATCTCTATCCAATCTGATGAAGCCAAGCTTTTACGTCTCTTAAGTGCTATCATTTGGGATGAAAGCAACAATGACCCATCATCCCGCTTTTGAGGCTTTAAACAAGTCAATGAAAGATATAATTGGTAATGAATTGCCATTTGGAGGAAAAGTTATGATTTTAGGTGGGGATTTTCGACAAATTCTTCCAGCTGTGCAGTATGGTACAAAAGCACAAACTATTGACTCATGTATAGTTAACTCTGCAATTTGGAATGATGTAATTATTGTTCGGTTGACAGAAAATATGCGAGCCAAGGAAGATTCTAATTTTTCCAACTATCTCCTACGCATTGGCGATGGAAATGAACCATATGTTGAGAGTGAAATGATTAGAGTGCCAACAGACATGGTTATTCCGTGGGAAGGTGAAAACTCATTAAACAATTTGATCGACATAATTTTTCCTTCGTTGAACTCTAATGCACATAACAGAAAGTATAATTTTTCCTTCGTTGAACTAATCAATCTGTTGATCAAATTAATGATGGTATAATACGTTCATTTCCTGGAGATGAACAAACATATTATTCGTTTGACACAGTTGAGAATGATACACATAATTTATATCAGTAAGAATATCTAAATTCTATTGCGCCTGGAGGACTTCCGCCACATAAGTTGACACTTAAAATAGGTGCTCCAATCATGCTTTTGAGAAATATTGATCCAAAAATTGGTCTTTGCAATGGGACGAGATTAATTTGTAAAAACTTCACTCCAAATTTAATCGATGCAGAAGTAGTGACTGGTCATTGCTATGGTACAAGAGTATTTATTCATCGAATCCCGCTTAAGCCTTCAGAAAATGTAAGAATGCCCTTCACACTCATAAGGAAGCAATTCCCAGTACGACTTAGTTTCGCCTTAACAATCAACAAGTCCCAAGGACAAACAATTCCCTATATTGGTGTGTATCTTCCGGATCATGTATTCAGTCATGGACAATTATATGTTGCTCTTTCTAGGGGAGTTTCGAGATCTTCTACAAAACTTTTAATCAAGAATGGAGATCTAGCAAGTCGGCAAGGCATATATACAAAAAATATTGTCTACAAGGATGTATTGATGAAATGTCATGGAACTTCAAATTAAATGGTATTCCAAAACTGTTTCATGTGCTTTGTTATTATCTCTCTTTATTATTCTCATTCACTATAGCATGTTGACAACAATTATTCTCATTCTCTTTATTTGTGTATATCCTAGATCATGAATTAATTCATCTAAACTTTTAGCCTTATTGACATTTAGAATCACAACTAGAAAATCAGAGTAGAGTACCAAAGAGAATATCAATGAAAAGTAGAGTACCAAAGAGAATATCAATGAAATGCAAATCTGACCAAGTTCCAAACTAAAAAAGAAGTTAAGAATTTTAACTATTGGATTAAATATAGATCAACTTTTTTTCTGTTTAAAACAGAAAAGAGGATCAATTGTCATATTCATGCATATGAATTCAATTCAACAAGTTTATTCTATATACCTGCACATGATTCATTTCTACACCTGCATATGCCTACTTCATGTCTAAACTGCAGTTCACCTTCATTCTTCAATCTAATAAAAGACCATTTCTATATACTTGCATATGAGTATTTTGTACAACCTGCATATGTTCACCTTATAATTTCTTTTGTGTAAAGTCTATATATGAGACTTCATGTTCAATACAGTTTTTAATTGTCTAAATAATAGAGAACAATTTTGTTCAATTTGTTCTCAGATTGGAAGTGATCATAAGCAAACAGGAGGTGGAGATAGTTCTTTGAAGTCATCATCTTCTCCAAATAGGAAATACTCAGGCCTTAGCAACCAGGTATATATAAAGATGTATATATATTGCATAGTATAAAGTCAAATACACAAACAAAATGAAAAGTCAACTTTAAAACAAACCAATGAGCAACAAAGATGAAGTTCATATTCATCAAACTTCAATTTATCATTATTGTTATTATTATCATGATGATTCCAATTAAGCTTCATGAATTCACATTCTTGCAGATTATCACATATCTTTTCTTCTTCTTTAGTCTGCTGAATGGCAGGGTTCAGTGCAGAGGCAATTGTTCCCATCCGTGCAGTGGCCATGGCCACCAAAGTAATGTTTCGCACAGAACTGGTCGCACTGCGAATTCATGCAGTTGAAGGAATCAATGGTCCATGTGCACTTGCAGCCTGGTGGGAAGGGCATTGGAGGGCAGCCATCCCCCTCTGCTGTCCTAAAAATTACACCTGCCATCCATTTAGGTAAAATCAGTCTCAATTTACTCGACATGAAACAACCTACTATCTGTTTTATGGTTGATATGGCTAAAAAATGGGGTTAAATCGGAACCGTCCAGATTGGGCACGAATCTTGGAGCTCAGGGGTAAAAAGGTAATTTCACATACAGGCGGATCCAAAGCAGGTACTGGATCTCCTTCTCACAGATCCAATAACCTGCGAATGGGTCCGCTCCAATTGGGCACGGGTCCCGACCCGAAGCGAGCCCAGACCAGCAAGAGACAAATCAGGGCCACTGATTTGACCAAGTCAACGGGCCTGATTTGCTCTCACCGGGAATCAAGGGGTTAGTTTCCTAAACAGACTATGAGGATTTTCCTCCTAGCAGTTACACAGGGAACCAGGCCTCTAATCACTCCCCTGGCGACTATAAATACCTCCCCTCTGCCACTGTGACCAGGTTAATCACTTTTTCGCCACTTTAAGCTCTTTCTTAATCTCTTCTGATTACTGACAAGAGCGTCGGAGGGTGCGTCGCCGGAATCAACCCCGGTGTTTCGCACTTCCTTGCAGGTTGCGGCAGGAGCAAGAAGGCTTGGGTCAACTGTTCAGGTTTTTCTCGGACTCACAAATTCTATCTGTTTACCCCCACACCGAAATCAGCGGTAACAGATTGGTGCCGTCTGTGGGAAACAACCACACGAACAGCCTCAGCCCTTTCTCTGTCGTCCTCTCCAACCATGCCTCCAAAGAAGGTCAGATCTAGAGGGTCAAACCGTGGGGCTAATCCCGCCGACCCTACAGAGGAAGCCCCTTTCAATCCTATTCCTCAGCCCGATCTTCCTCCGCCGGCCCAGCAGGGCCAACCTCCTCTTCCCAAGCAGCAACCCAACAATGACCCTTCCGGCCATAACGGTCGGAAGCAGAAGCAGCCCCTCCACCCGGACCATGTCTCGGTCCATAATGGGTCCTCGGACTCAATGGCTTCTCATCATCCCGACCTCCGCAACACGATGCTGAACCGCCAGAAAGATGAGGACCTCCGCACCCACCTTGATGAGAGGCGGGCCCGAGAGGGAGCCTCCCGCCAGCGTCAGGGCGAGCGGTCCCCTCGCCGCCGAGACGGTCGCAGGTCTCCAGATCACAGGGGCCGAGCAGTATCACCCGAGCGCCGAAGAAGGAGGCCACAGTCCCCCGCGGATCGGCATCATCACAGGAACAATGACGCACCCATCACCCGTGCCGAGTTCCTACAATTCCAAGACACCGTGCTGCAGGCTCTCAATCTTCGGCAGAACACCCAAAATGCCCCGAGGGCTCCAACGCCCCCGAGGGATCCCAGTCCTCGTCGCCGAACCCGAAGTCCTTCCCCGGCTCCCAGCCGCCAGCAGCAGCACTACAGTCTTCGCCGATCCCAGGACTACCGACGCCGCAGTCCGCACTCCCCTTCCTATGAAGAAGAGTCCGGGGGGTCGTATGGTTACCAGCAGAGGGACGACGCCCTCATCCGCCGTCTCCATGAGGTGGAGAGGCGCATTGGTCGCATGGATAGGGAGGAGGAGTCCCGAGCAGGAACAGTCCGTCCCAGCAGACCCCCTTTCTCTCGGTCGATCATGGAGGCCCACATACCGAGGGGTTTCAAACCTCCGCAGTTTGAAACGTACTCAGGGGAATCCGACCCAGTTGATCATGTCGAAAGCTTCAAGACCCTGATGCTGATCCATCAAGCTTCCGACGTCGTGCTCTGCAGGACCTTCCCCACCACCCTCAGGGGGTCGGCTCGGGAATGGTATTCTAGACTCGCTCCCTCCTCGATCTTCTCGTTCGAGCAGTTTGAGACACTGTTCATAACTCACTTCGTGAGTAGCAGGCGAGCTGAGAAGACAAGCCTCTCCCTACTGAACCTGCGGCAGGAAAGGGAAGAGAAGCTGCGGGACTATGTGAAGAGATTCACCGCAGAGGTCAGGTCTATCGCCTCCTTAGACCAGTCAGTGGAGACCGTGGCGTTCCAGTCGAACGTCCTCAACGTCAACCTCCGATCGTCCCTAGCCAAGAAGCCCCCGCATGACTTCGCCGACCTCCTTCTGAGGTGCGAGAAGTATATCCGAGCAGAGGAGGCTGAAGCCCTCCCGAGCTTCGGGGGTCCTCCTCAGGGTCGAAGAGGAAGGCGACGGGGGAAGAGGGGTCCAAGAAAGCGCAGAAGGACAACGGCGGTCAGCGTCACCCTCCCCCCAGGTTCGAGAAGTTCACCCCCCTCACCACTAACGTCTCCACCATCCTAATGGAAGTGGAGAAGGAGGGAGTCATCCCTCCAGCTCCGAGGATGCACACCCCGGCAAAGAGGAGGAACAAAGATAAATGGTGTCGTTACCATCGGGATCACAGCCACGACACGAACGACTGCCTGGCATTGAGAGATAAGATAGAAGCCCTCATCCGGAGGGGGCAGTTGGCCAAATTCGTGAAGGCTAATGATCGGGCGGACCGCAACTCTCCTCCGCCTCGGGGGGCTAACAAGCGCTCCGAGCGATGCGAGGAGACACCCGAGTTCGAGGAAGAACGGATTCTGCACCTGATCCACGGAGGCCCCATGGGAGGCTCCTCTAATTCCTCTCGGAAGACCTTCGTCCGAGAGGTCAACTCGGTTCACAGCGCCCCTCCTCCCAAAGGTCTCGGCGTCCTTGTGTCTTTCTCCGACGCAGACCTCGAAGGGGTCCGAACCCCGCACTGTGACGCCCTCGTCATCGACCTCCGCATGGCCAACTTCAAGGTGTAGAGGATCTTAGTAGACAATGGGAGTTCGGTTAATATTCTCTTCCTCTCGGCCTTCCGAGGCCTGCAGCTGTCCCGAGACCGTCTCAAGCCGGCCGGTTACACACTCCACGGGTTCACGGGGGTCCCGGTAACTGTCGAGGGGGTGATAACCCTGGACGTAACCGCGGGAAGCACCCCTACTACCCGGACCGAGCCGATGGACTTCATGGTCGTTGACGTCCCGGCAGCGTATAATGTCATTCTAGGCCGACCCGGCCTAGCCGCCTTGGAAGCTGTCCCCTCGGCGTACCATTTGAAAATGAAGTTCCCCACTCGGTCGGGAGTAGGGGAAGTAAGGGGAAGCCAAGAAACAGCCCGGAAGTGCTACATGACTTCCACGGGGGGACCAGTGCTCTCGCTCGAGACACTAGAAATCCCCGAGCCGAAAGCTCGGCTAACGTCCGAGCCGGCGGACGAGTTAGAAGAAGTGCTCTTCTCGGACGAGGACCCGAGCCGGAAGTTCCTCATCAGCAAGTCCTTACCGACCGCACTGTGCTCGGACCTGATTAAGTGCATCCGGGATAACCGTGACTTGTTTGGATGGTCGGCCGCGGACATGCCCGGCATTTCTGAGGAGTTGCTCGTCCATCGCCTAAGTGTCGAGCCGGGGTGCAAACCGGTTCAGCAGAAGAGGCGAAAGTTCGCTCCCGAGCGACAGCAGGCCATCAAGGAGGAGGTGGATAAACTGCTGAAGGCCAAGTTCATACAGGAGGTAAACTACCCCGAGTGGCTCTCCAATGTTGTAATGGTCAAGAAGTCGAACGGCTCCTGGAGAATATGCATTGACTTCACCGACCTGAATAAGGCGTGTCCGAAGGACCCGTTCCCCCTTCCAAACATCGACACCCTCATTGACGCCACTTCGGGCCATGAGCTCCTCAGCTTCATGGACGCCTTCTCCGGCTATAATCAAATTCGGATGTTTCCTCCGGACATTCCGAAGACCTCCTTCATCACCGACCAGGGCCTCTACTGCTATCGGGTCATGCCGTTCGGGTTGAAGAACGCAGGCGCCACCTACCAGCGCCTCGTCAATAAGGTCTTCCAGAACCAGATAGGTCGGAACATGGAGGTGTACGTTGACGACATGCTCGTCAAAAGTGTACGAGGCACTGATCACGTGGCCGACCTCCAGGAGGCCTTCGGTGTGTTGAGAAGGCACGGCATGCGGCTGAACCCGAACAAGTGTGCGTTCGGAGTCTCCTCGGGAAAATTCCTCGGCTTCATGGTGAGCCAACGAGGAATCGAAGCTAATCCCGAGAAGATTAAGGCCATATTAGACATGGCCCCGCCTCGGAACATCAAGGAGGTGCAGAAGCTTACTAGTCGGCTCGCCGCTATCGGTCGGTTCCTCTCGAAGTCGGGGGAAAAGTGCCTCCCTTTCTTCAAAGCACTCAGGGGGGCTAAGGGTTTTGAATGGGGCCAAACACAACAGGAGTCGTTCGACCAACTGAAGGCCTACTTGGTGAACCCCCCTCTGCTCAGCAAACCGGTCCTGGGCGAGACTCTCTTCGTCTACTTGGCTGCTTCCGACCAGACCTTGAGCGCTGTCTTGGTAAGAGAGGAGGACCGGTCCCAAAGGCCCATCTACTACGTGAGCAAAGTGCTTCGGGACGCCGAGCTCCGCTATCCGAAGATAGAAAAGATGGCCTACGCCCTAGTCACGGCGGCGAGGAAGCTTCGGCCATACTTTCAGTCCCACTCGATTGTTGTCCTCACCGACCAACCCCTAAAGCAGATCCTCTACAAGCCAGAGACCTCGGGCCGGCTGATGAAGTGGTCCATAGAGCTGAGCCAGCATGACATCTCTTACCAGCCTCGGACGGCAATTAAGGCACAGGCACTCGCCGACTTCATCGTAGAGTCCACTATCCCTGAGGTCGGCCACATCCCGAATGGACCCCTCGTTTGGATAGTCTTCGTGGACGGATCCTCCTGTAATGAAGGAAGCGGCGTCGGCATCATCCTGAACGGCCCTGACGACTTCGTCCTCCAGTATGCGATCCGCATGAACTTCAAGACCTCGAACAATGAGGCAGAGTACGAAGCACTCATTGCTAGTCTCGGACTTGCACGAAGTGCTGGGGCGCAGCGCCTCTGAATCCACAGCGATTCCCAGCTCGTCGTGAACCAAGTCTTGGGCGAGTACGAGGCCCGAGACGAGCGGATGGCGAAGTACCTCGCTAAGGTTCGGGCCCTCATGAGCCGGTTTGAGGAGGCGCTCATCCAGCGGGTCCCTCGTGAAGAGAACTCACAGGCCGATGCCCTCTCCAAATTGGCCTCATCCTCCCTGCAAGGTATCGAACAGACCGTACTGATCGAAGTCCTCTCTAAGCCGAGCATCGAAGACGAGACACCTGGCTCGGCGGAATCGTTGCCGGTCATGTTACAAGATAATTGGATGAAGCCTTTAGTGGAGTTCTTAAGGGACGGACTCCTGCCCGAAGACCCGAAAGAGGCGCGCCAAGTCAGAACCCGGGCCGAGCGGTATGTTTTGATCGAGGGCATCTTATACAAACGCTCATTCTCTCAAATAGACGGCCGACCATACCTAAGGTGCCTCTCTCCGGAGCAAGCCGAATATGCCCTACAAGAGCTCCACGAAGGCATCGGCGGGGCACACTCAGGATTTAGGTCCTTGGCCCGAAAAGCTTTGAATTATGGATACTTCTGGCCAACCCTCCTTCAGGACGCCGAGCGACACGTTCGGCAATGCAGCTCTTGTCAGAGACACTCCAACATCCGTCGCCTCCCTCAGGCCAACCTCGCCTCCCTATCGAGTCCCATCCCCTTTGCAATGTGGGGGATGGATTTACTAGGGCCTTTCCCTCCGGCCCCGGGCCAGTTCAGGTTCTTGGTCGTAGCCATCGACTACTTCTCGAAGTGGGTCGAAGCCGAGCCCCTCGCCACTATAACTGAGAACAAGGTGGTACAGTTCTTCTGGAAGAGCATCATCTGTAGGTTCGGCGTCTCCCGTGTCCTCGTGATGGACAACGGAACTCAGTTCACTGGCGCAGCATTCCGAGCTCTATGCGACGACCTTGCTATCCAGCAGCGCTTCTCGTCCGTTTCCCACCCTCAGTCGAACGGACAAGCAGAAAATGCTAATCGGCAGATCCTCGCAGGCATCAAGAAAAGGCTGGACAAAAGTTCCAAGGGCTTATGGGTCGACCAACTCCCCAACGTCCTATGGAACTACCGCACGAGCAAGCGGACCCCCACAGGCGAGTCCCCTTTCAACCTCACCTATGGGTCTGAGGCCGTGATACCTCTCGAGGTCGGAATACCTTCCCCTCGGCTCACAGCCTATGACGAAGCACAGAATGCCAGGGACCTCAGAGCAGACTTAGACCTGATAGATGAACTGAGGGAAAGAGCGGCGATTCGGCAGCAGAGTTACCGAAGAAGGGTTGAACTGGCGTACAACAAAAAGGTCCGACCCGCCAACCTGAAGCAAGGAGATTTAGTCTTGAGAAAATTGGCTATATCCTTCCCCAATAAGAAGAGCAAGCTGACTCCGAACTGGGAAGGGCCGTACAGGGTCACGAGGGTAGTTCGGCCCGGAGCTTATCGTCTCGAAGATCTAGAGGGCAGAGAGCTTCCGAGGACCTGGAATGCCGACCACCTCCTAAAATACCAAGAGAGCGCTCCGGCGCCACTCTAAGTATCATAGGATATCGAGCCATTCCAGTCCTCTGACTTGTAACCTATTTTCATAAATTGTACTATGTAAAACGGTTCGCCGTCGATTATCAATAAAGAAAGCTCTTTCGTGTTTGTGAATTCGCATGTTTCTCTCCCCTCTTATCACCTGCTTTTTAAATTGTAATTTCAACCAATGGTTCGGAGTCCACGTTCGGCTTGACCTCACCTCCTCGGCTCGTCCCCGGACAAACCAGGGGTAGACCGTCGTTCGGAACTGCTCCCACAACCGTTGAACTAAACCGATGGTTCGGAGTCCAACACTCGGGTCGACTTTACCTCCTCGGCCTGCCTCCGAGTGAGCCAGGGGTAGATCACCGTTCGGAATTGCTCCCATAACCGTTGAACTAAACCGATGGTTCGGAGTCCAACACTCGGCTCGACTTTACCTCCTCGGCCCGCCTCCAAGCGAGCCAGGGGTAGATCGCCGTTCGGAATTGCTCCCACAACCGTTGAACTAAACCGATGGTTCGGAGTCCAACACTCGGCTCGACTTTACCTCCTCGGCTCTCCTCTGGGAGAGTCAGGGGTAGATCGCCGTTCGAAATTGCTCCCACAACCGTCGAACTACAACGATGGTCCCGGAGTCCAACACTTAAGCTCCCAGTCCCCCCAAGCTTGCTTCGCGGCAAACTGGGAGTGGTCCACCCCTCTGCTCCGTCAGTGGAGGGACACCGAAGCTACGTTCGGCCACATAACCCGAGCACTCCTGCCTAATAGCCGAAGCCCGAAACCCTACGCCTTCGGTCGGCTACCGAGCAAGTGCCTTCCCGAGCTCGCAAACAGAGAAAACTCACTTTCTCCTCAACTTTCGCACATGATCTCGATCAGACGGCCCAGATCTTGCCACCGACGCTAAACGACAAGATAGCGTTTTCTTGGGAACTGAGCCGCCTTGAGATTTGTGCCTACGTTCGACGGCTCAGATCTTGCCACCTGCGCTAAACGACAAGATAGCGTTTTCTTGGGGACTGAGCCGCCTAGGGATTCGTGCCGTACCTTGTCAGAGTCGCTAAGCGACGAAATACTGTACTCATAGGTACCCCGTTCGGTTCAACACTCTCGCCGATGGAACTAACATGCTCGGTTCGAGGATCTCGGCGCGAGCAACACAGTTATAAGCAAGATAAATATGCAGAGCAACGAAAGATATTTTATTAAACAACCAGACCAGAATACAAAGCACATCTTTTTCATGGTTACAAAGTGTTGACAAACAAAATACACGTCTCCGACCCACTACACTTGGCCCTCATATGGAAATATCTTCACTAGACTGTTCGGTCGCCTGTTCATCCTCCTCGGCTGATAGCTCCCCTGCATCCTTCTGGAGCTTCGCTACCACAGTCTGCAAGTGTCGAATCTCCGAGAGCAAATCGTCCCGCTCGGCTATAATCTTCGACTGGTTATGCCGAATACACTTGACCCGAAGAGCGTTGCTGAAAGCGGTTTGCGAATCTTCGTCCCCTTCTGCAGGGCTCAACTCGGCGATCCTATTCTCCAGGCGTTGGATCTCGGTTTTCCGTAGGTTGAGGACGGACAAAAGGTGGGCCCGCTCACTCTCAGCTCGGCGTAACTCCAGCTCGACGCTCCTAGGACTCAGAGCCGCCATCCCAGAAGTGGCCTCGGACTCAGAGTCATCATCCGAGCGGTGGAGATCAGCATATGGGTCGGCCGCCTCGAGCTGAAAAAAAAAAACAAATAGCAAGACTTCAAAACATCGTCGAGGCCCAACACTTGAAATTTTTCCAAATCACAAATCCAGATTCATATTCAGACATATTAATTCTACATACAACGAGACCGACCCTACTACAACGTTTTACAACAAATCAGAAGGGACATAAAGCGACATGGTCAGGGCCTCTTCGGAAGGAGAACGCTTCGGTTTAAGGAAACGCGAGGACGACGAGGCCTGCCCTCCGAGCTCGATCCTAAACCAACGAAGCGCGACCCCCCTTCACTGCTGGCCCTAACTGCGGCGCCGACCGAGGCCCCGCTCGACGAGACGGCCGCACTGCTCTGAGCGTCGGCTGGACTCCGCCCGGCCAAAGGCGAGCGTGTCGCAAGTTCGTAAAAAGAAATTCCTCTCTCGCTCTCTTCGCGAGTACACGACGTACTGCGGACGTTAGCCCTTTCTGGCATAGGCTTGAGCGACGCGACCTCTTCCTCCAGTTCAATGATTCTGTCTCTCAGAGCGTCGTCCTTCGCCAACTTCTTCGGACGAGAAGGCCTTAACGAGCCAGAGACGGTGGCACCATCGGTCGCGAGCCGTCGGAAGTGAGTGACCTCGATCCCCCTATCTACCGTGATCCTTCTGAGCCTGTCGACCTCGGCCAACAATCTCTTACGCTCGGCTGACGCCTTCTCTAGCTCGGAAGTCAGCTTCTCTTCTGCCACCGAGCATTCTTTCTCCGCCAATTCCATGTGTTGGACCTCGGCCAAAAGCTCGCCATTCTTCTGCTCGGCAGCAGTGAGCTCTCTACGAAGCCGCTCGACCTCGCCCTCAAGAGCAGAGACCGGGGGTCACTTTTGTAGCTGCGCCAACTCGCGACACTTCGTCCTGGCCAGCGCCTTTACCTCTCCCAGTTCCAAAAATAAGTAAAAGCGCTTATCATGGCTCAACGACAGCTCTCGCTTCGTCTTGACTAACTCCTTACGGAGGTACGAAACCTCCGTGATCGGACCGAACTTCACCTGAAAAGCGGAGATAAATCCGATGGGACGATGCATGGAAACATTTAAAACTAGTCACACGCAAATCCGAGGCTCAACACTTGGATAAATTTTGGCCAAACATAATGTTTTCATTCAAAACCGAGGAGAAAGTTTTACAAAAGCGGTGGCTAGTCCGCAGCTAGGCTTACAAAAAGAGACAAAAAAAAGACAACCGAGTCAGGGGTCGACCTTTCTGCCGTTCGGGTCCGTCGACCCCCCGGTCTTGCCCTCGCCATCGCCCTCGCCTTCGCCTTCGCTCCCGCTCTCCTCCTCGGAGTCGTCCTCCTCCTCGCCCTCGGCCTTGGTCTCCCCTGGGCCTTCGACCCCTTCCGTCTCTCCCTCGGGGTCGAGCAGCCCCTCGGGGACCTCCTCCTCCCCTTCCACGGGGTCGTAAAAACGGTAGGAGGACGTGTCGAAGCCTGGGTTCTTGGCGACTACGTGGAGCAAGGCTCGACCGTAGGCATCCTCCATGTTCTGGAGCATGTGCTGCGCTGCCTCCTCCTGCACGGCCTTCTTCACCTTCTTCACCTTCTTTCGGTGTTTGGCCTCGATCCTCTCGGCCCTCTTCCGAGCCTTCTCCGCTTCCGACCGAGCATTGGCCAGCGCCTCCCTCAGCTCGGCAGCCTCCTTCTCCGAGGCCTCAAGTTTGGCCGCCGCGTCCTTCGACAGCTGAATGGCTTCGGCCAGCTGCTGCTCCAGCCCCTTCACTTCAGCACCCCTCTTTGCCGAGAGGAGCTGCTCGGCGTCAAGCAGCTGCGTGGCCTTGACGCGCTCCGCCCTCTCCCGCTCGTTCTCCTGCTCCTTGTTCGCGAACTCCTTGAGCAGGAAATTGAAGCGGCAGAGGGTCTGAAAAAGGACAGCACATTAAAATCCGAACCCAAGGACTTGGAAAAATTCTAAGAAAGAAATTTTGATGAGAGAGAGCTCGGCCTACTTACCGACATAGTATTCCGAGCAATCTGCATCACGGCGTCCCCTGCTAGCCCGGCCTTCAGGGTCACTCGATCCTTTGGGGTCGGCAGGTGCCTCACCGCCTCCATGCAGATGTTGTCGTCGCTCAAGAAGCCGTCGACGTTCATCACCTGCCAGTCGGGGACGAAGATCTGCTTATGACGCTCGGTTAAGATCTTCTCCGCCTCGGTAGTGAGGGGCGGAACTTGGAGGGACAACACCTCTTTCACGCCGAACGCACCGCTCGACGAACCGGGAGCGTCTCCCTTCGGGGTCGGTGTCGGCGCACCCGAGGCAGGAGGGTCGAGGACCATGACCCCCCCTACTCGAGGACCATGACCTTCGGCTGGTCGGCAGCCTTCACGACCGAAGGCTTCTTTGAGGCTCGGTTGTCCTGAGGCCCCTCCGAAGGCCTCTTCTTCTTCGCCTCCTGCTCCGACCGGCCCTTCGCCACCAGAGCTTTGTAATCCAGCTTCATCGTCTCTGCACAAGCCGAATGAAAAAACTTAGAAAAATTTTCACGAACTTTAAGCAAAGAGTATAAATACCAGAAGCATACTAGGGTCGATCGGACTGAGACCCCCTCGGAACAGATCCCCCTCGGTAATTTCTTTCTAGCTTAGCGCTGGCAGGGCGAGGAGCTTCTTCTGGACCTCCGCCTCCTCATCACTCAGCACCGCCTCCTTCTTGGTCCGCTTGGGCAGACCATCCTTTGCCCAAACCGTCGGTATCACCCACGGCGCAGGGGCTCGGATGAGGAAGTACTTCTCCTTCCAATGTTTGATCGAGTCCGGATTCTCGATCAGCTTCACGCCCGTCCGGGGCGAAAGATAGAACCTCTGTTCGTCTCGCCTTTGCTGACAAGGTCGGTAGAGGCTCCGAAAGAGGAACATACTCGGCTTGGCACCAACCTCTTGGCATCGGAGGACGAATGCCATGACGTACCTCCATGTGTTCGGCATCAGCTGGGCGGGGCTCAAACCGTACCATGTCAGGACATCGACCACGAACGGATGGAATGGAAAACGGAGTCCGGCAATAAGAGAGTCGACCGGAAAGACGCACACGTCTGACAAAGACTTTGTATTGGCTCGGAAACCCGGTCCGGGAAGGAGTAGTCCGAAGTCGGCAGGGATCCGGAAACCCTCTCGGATCAGGTGAAGGTCAGCCTCGGTAAGAGACGAGATGGTATGGTCCACCTCAGACAGCTCTCTTGGCTCGTTCTCCTCCACCAACTTAGCCGTACCTTGTGTCACTCTCTCCAAGGTGTCCTCGGTGTAATCCCGTACACCTCCCACGCTCGACAGAGCAATGGGTTGCCGACCGAACGCTCCCGCCGTCTTCGGCGTTTCCACGATCGTGACCACGGCCTTGCCCTCCCGGGACACCGCCGCAACCTCCTTAGGCAGCTCGGCCACTTCGCCCTCTCTGTCCGGACGAACGACATTCTGATCGCTCGGCTCCACTACCTCCTTCCCTTCGCCCCCTCGGCCTACTGCTTGCTCCGAGGCGGGGGTCTCATCCGAGAGCGTAACCTTAACCATTTTTCTAAGAGAGAAGGGAAAGAGACTGACCTTGAAGTGATAGGTACGGTCGAAAAGTTTGCCGGAAACAAGAAATGCCTTGCCGCGTCAGCTAGCACCACCACCAAGGAGCTAAAAACTTCGAAGGCGAAAAGTAAAAACTGAAGAAAGAGAGTAAAAGTAAAAAGTGAGACTTGGTCTGAGGGGGGGGGGAAGATTTATAGTAAAAAGGAACGTCCCTTGGACTTCCAAACGAAAAGGTGCGACTCTTGGGCCGCTCTCGAAACGTCGCGAAGGCCCAACACAGCTACCTTCTTCGCCAAGGCAACTAGCCCGGTATATCGAGACCGGGAGCCGAACCATACGCCATCCGACCACGCCAGCAAAGAGACCGGTCGGCTACCGAGCAAGTACCTATCCGAGCTGGCAAACGGGGAAAACTCCCTTTCCCCTCAGACTTCGCGTAAAATCTCAATCAGACGGCCCAGATCTTACCGAGAACACTAGACGACAAGATAGTGTTTTCTCGGGAGAGTGCTCATCTCGAGATGAACAACGCCATCCAACGGTACAAATTGCATCAAGTCGCTCGGATGGCCTACACTTCCTCCATACCCCACCTCTGTCTGAAGAAACCAGAAAAAATTTTAATTTAAAGTTTTAAGGCACCGCCTTCGGTGGGCCCCCCAGGCCCCATGTCTCGGTCGGCATTTCGCCAACCCACGAGGTCCGGTCGAAAACAGATCGGCACACCCCCCATCTCTAACCCCTTCGGGCCGACAACCATCGAAAGCCGTCGGCCCGGAAGGAAGACAGAGATGGGAGGAGGCCCATCTTCCCGAAGCTGCTGCAGTCCCTCGGTTCCGGACTAGGGTCATCACCTCTTCTACCATGATCTTCCCCGACACTGACACCCACGTTAGGGCCCTCAGAAACGGGTGAAGATCTTGGTCGAAGAACGACCACCCGTCCTACCTGAGCAAAGTCGTCCCTCGGCTCCGGACTAGGGTCATCACCTCTTCTACGATGACCTTCCCCGACCCTGACACCCACGATGGGGCCCTCAGAATCGGGAGAAGATCATTGTGGAAGAACGACCACCCGTCCTACCGAGACAGATCGCCCCCATCAGACCCTGACTTCGGTGGTCTACCCTTCGGCCCAAATCTCCCCCGACCCTGACACCTCCATCCGGGCCGTCAGAGTCAGGAGAAGATTTGGGCGGGAGAACAACCACCAGTCGTCCCGAAGCAAACCCTCCCCTCGGACCGGACTAGGGTCATCACTTCTCCTACCGTGACCCTCCGATTCTAACACCCACACCGAGGCCGTCAGAATCGGGAGAAGATCACGGTAGGAGAACGACCACCCGTCCAACCGAGGCTCGTCCCACAAATCCAAACTCTGGTAGTCACCCCTTCTACCAGGATCACCCCTGATCTTGACACCCGGATCGGGCCGGTCAAAATCGGGTGATGATCATGGCGGAAGGGTAACCACCCGTCCTTCTGATGCAACTCACCCCTCGGACTCGGACATGGATCATCACCTCTTCCACCATGATCTCCGCCGACCCTGACACCCACCGAGGGGCAACCAAAGTCGGCAGAAGATCTTGGTGGAAGAACGACCACCCGTCCTTCCGAGGCACCTCGCCCCTCGGGTCCGGACTATAGTCGTCGCCTCTACTGCCTTATTCTCTCCCGCTCCTGACATCTCCTTTCGAGCCGTGAGGAACGAAAGAAGAACAAGGCAACAGAGGGACCACCCGTCCCTCCGAAGAAACTCATCCCTCGGGTCCGAACTACGGTCGTTACCACTACTGCCTCATTCCCCCCCGCTCCTGACATCCACTTTGGGGCCGTCCGGAACGGGAGAAGAAAAAGGCAAAAGAGCAACCACCCCTTCGGACCTCGAAAGATAAGTTACCCAAGGCCAATGCCTCCGAGGTTTGAAACTCTACTTTGTTGCGATTGAAATAACAAAGGGAGTGGAGTACTTATAAGCTCCCCTCCAGGGCCTGACCATTATGACCCTCGGAAGTTGAAACGCCACGCATTAATTGAAGGAGTTATCCTTAATGACCTGGGGAAGGTGGAACGCCGCACAAACCCCGGGGCACCATTAATGTCCTTGGGAACAGAATCACCTCGAGACAGTTCGCGTCACGTCGCCCGACTTGCCGAGACCCCCTGTCTTCGGTCGGCGCCCGAGCAAGTGCCTTCCCGAGCTCGCAAACGGAGAAAACTCACTTTCTCCTCAACTTTCGTGCATGATCTCGATCAGACGGCTCAGATCTTGCCACCGACGCTAAACGACAAGATAGCATTTTCTTGGGAACTGAGCCACCTCGAGATTCGTGCCTACGATCAACGGCCCAGATCTCGCCACCTGCGCTAAACGATAAGATAGTGTTTTCTTGGGAGATGTGCCCGTCTCGAGATGCGCGTCCTCATCCAACGGCTCAGATTGCGCCATGTCGCTCGGCCTGCCGAGACCCCCTATCTTCGGTCGGCGTCCGAGCAAGTGCCTTTCCGAGCTCGAAAATGGGGAAAACTCACTTTCTCCTCAAAAATCGCGCCTGATCTCGATCAGACGGCCCATATCTCGCCGAGGACACTAAACGACAAGATAGTGTTTTCTTGAGAGATGTGCCCATCTCGAGATGCGCGTCCTCATCCAACGGCTCAGATTGCGCCATGTCGCTCGGCCTGCCGAGACCCCCTGTCTTCGATCGGCAGCCGAGCAAGTGCCATTCCGAGCTCGCAAACGGAGAAAAAAGCTTCCGAGCGATAACAGCCAATGGATCTCTCAGAAATTCGTGCTCGTCCATGATCGACAGCTCAGATCGAGCCACGTCATAAATCGGTATTAAAAATCGTTTTTTATTTATTCAAATCGTTTTATTTATTTAAAAATTGTGAAAAAATTGCTAAAAATTCGGAAAAATTGACTAAAAGTTCTAGGAAATAATTAAAAATTCGGGGGTATATTTTTGAGCCCCTGAACGGACAATTATCGCCTAGAATGCACTGTTAAGGCCCCCGAACGATTAGTAAACACATCGCAAAATTAAGTAAATAATCCGAAAAAATAGATAAAAGCCATCAAATACTCGATATGGCTAGGAAACAACACATGGCATCAAAAAGTTACCTCACTACCCCCTTCGAGATTCTAAGTCCTCCATATGGACTCCAACACAACTCCGCTAGCCACCAAAACAGTCGAACTACTCCTCAAAGGCTGATCACGTTCAGTCTTTAGGAGTGGGGGGCTCGTGATATGGCTAAAAAATGGGGTTAAATCGGAACCGTCCAGATTGGGCACGAATCTTGGAGCTCGGGGGTAAAAAGGTAATTTCACATACAGGCGGATCCAAAGCGGGTACTGGATCTCCTTCTCACACATCCAATAACCCGCGAATGAGTCCGCTCCAATTGGGCACGGGTCCCAACCCGAAGCGAGCCCAGACCAGCAAGCGACAAATTAGGGCCACTGATTTGACCAAGTCAACGGGCCTGATTTGCTCTCACCGGGAATCAAGGGGTTAGTTTCCTAAACAGATTATGAGGATTTTCCTCCTAGCAGTTACACAGGGAACCAGACCTCTAATCACTCCCCTGGCGACTATAAATACCTCCCCTCTGCCACTGTGACCAGGTTAATCACTTTTTCACCACTTTAAGCTCTTTCTTAATCTCTTCTGATTACTGACAAGAGCGTCGGAGGGTGCGTCGCCGGAATCAACCCCGGTGTTTCGAACTTCCTTGCAGGTTGCGGCAGGAACAAGAAGGCTTGGGTCAACTGTTCAGGTTTTTCTCGGACTTACAAATTCTATCTGTTTACCCCCACATCGAAATCAGCGGTAACAATGGTTAATGGTCTTTTCTTAATATACCCATAAATTTGTATGTGAATTTAGTAGTACAGTATCTTCAGTGTAATGCACTTTGTATATCTCATGTATACACTCCTCAGTTTTGAAGTTATAATCATGTCAAATATACATAGTTTCTGCTAAGAGTTAATACATCAACAAATACATATTAACTTTGATAAACTACCAAAATCTGCATCCCAACTTTTGGAATAAAAAATAACAATTAGGAAGGAGAAAAGCATGATCACTCAAACAAACTCATTAGAGTAGAGCACTAATTAAAAACTCAAATTTGATGTATTGAAGCTTCAATTGTTTGATTCATGAGTTATTTTTGTGAGATAATAATTCATTTTTCTTTGTATTCCCAGAGCCAAATGAAAACAAAAAAAATGTTTTGTATTATTGTTTTCAGTTGATTTTATTATTTTTTTAGAAATTTTGTGGAAGTTTATTTACATATATATCAGAGAGTTATTTTTGTTTTTTGCAAGGTCTAAATATTCGAGCTCTTTAAATTAATTCTTTCTTCTGTTCAGTTACATGTAATTCTTTGTTAATTATTTACTGGTTCTCAGACTACACTACTAAGTTTGTCTATATGTTCTTTTTTGACTGAAGTTGTAAAGCAGTGGTTTAGCCCAGGGTTGGATAGTGCATTGATGGTGCATCCAACATGAACGGTGACCTTGCAAAAGGATTGGATATTCAATATATTATATGGGAGATAATGAAGTTTGTTAATTTGTGGGCAGGTGCGGCAGTGGCAAAGAAGAGAAGGGGATTATTGCGGAGGTGGAGACAGCGAGGAGCAGAGTGGATGATACTTGATGGAAAGGCGAGGAACTCATTCTGATCTTATAGTTGACTCATATGGTCGGGAAGGAAGAGGGGAATGAGAGGAAATGTGACTGTTGACTGATGCTTAGGTTATTTTGGTGTTGTGTAGCTTGAATAATGTTTCATGTTTTGGGCCAATATTTTTGGCCTGGATTGGCAAGGTGTACTCAGTTGTTTATTGGTTCTTCGAGGCACTCTTTTGGTGGATTTTGATTGTATATATTGCCTCAATTCGCTGCTCTTATTTCCCTGGTTTGGCTGGGTTGGTTTTCATGATGTGATGATGGTTTTGTTAAATACTAATCCTCTGTTATGTGATGACTGGTATTTATCGTTGGGAGAGACTAAAGAGTGCTTGATTTTCGGTGGTGGTGGGCCTCAGCCGAGCAGGGTGGTGATCATTGTGGAGGGTTTGCAGAATATAGACGTGCATCGCACGTGCATTATACTAGTGTAAGTTAAAGCACTTTAGTTCAGTCTTCTTCACAGGGTAGATAGTATGTTTGAATGTAAGTTAAGGTACTGAACGCTAAATCGTGACATGGGTACCAACTGGATTTAATGTTGGGGGAGCGTATCGGGTATGGTCATAAAATTGGAGGATCCTTTGACGTGTTTTGATTGGATTTGAGTATTTATGGTCATAAGAGTAGTACTGTATATCTTTAATTTTTTCATACACGGAAATGTAGGTCAAAATTCTTCAGAAATATTTAACAGCTCCCTAACGTGACACGGTAGCCCATGGGTCATGGCTGTTCGATTTTTTTATTATAAATCTCAAATATTATAATGAGGGAGTTGGGGTTGTCGTTTGTTGACCACCATTCAACCACTCATTTTTAAGTGGGAGTTATATTAACCATTCGTTTACTTAACTGTTGTTAGTTACCATAATACCTTTAAAGTTCAAATTTATTTACGACATAATTATTTACAAAAGTCATACTTATATAAAATAAAAGTTTGTGCTACTACGGATAATTTGTAAATATTATGTGATGAGTAAAGGGTGGTCTCAAGTTCGATGCCAGATTATACCTTATTATTTACTATATAATTTTTTTTTAATTTGAACGTGCACATACATATTACTAGTAAATTATAAATCTACACTGCTCTAAAAAAACATACAAGTTTAGACAATCCCACGGCAAAATTATAATTTTTTTAGTCTCTAGATAGAATATCCGAACCATTCATTTGATAATAATGACTAAGAAAAATATTAATCCAATGGCCATACTTTAACAGACTATTTAAAAAGGAAAGATAAATAGTTTTTTTCTATTATAAAAGTCCCAATGTGATTTATGAATTTGTCCATAGCGAATGTTGGTGCTTAAATTCTTTCATTGATTAACTAATTAACAGTTGAAATTAAAGGACTTTATATAAGTATGTATCATTTGTGATTTTTTTGTAAAACGACCAGACCCGCCTCCATTTTGATAACACTCGCCTCCATCCTAATTACTCAAATGCTACTTACTTACATGAGATTCTACCCCAAACTTATATAGAGCTTATCTTTTAGTGGTTGGTGTGTTCATTAATCACTAAAAGATAAATGGATAAGACCCAACAATCAATAATTATCCTTGATATGGTACTAGATGATATACATCCTAATAAATTCTCTTAATGCATCTATGGTAGAGTTATATGTTGGAATTAATTTTTTGCGGTTTTCCGGGCCGGATTCCGGCAGGCTCCGGCCACTGGCGGCGCCGGACAATGAGTGGATTGCGATCCTCTCGACGAGTACTACTCTGTAGTATACTCACTTGCCAAAAACGAATTCCGTATGAATGAGAAATGTTGGTCCAAAGTTGGGTACTTGAAATGTACTAACTTGGCAACTTGGAAAAAAATGGATAGTCCCATATCGAAAATTGGGAAAGATTTTTTCTAGTATATATACTAGAAAACTGGTCTAAAGGGCGTGACCCGGGAGTTACCACTAACGTGTAGTGGAGAGAGGACTTAGCCAAAATGACAAACACACATGCGTGCGCGCTCTTGCCGCGGCCGCGGCCCCTTCCTCTTTAAATGGATTTTGACTTATAAGATAAGTAAATATAAGACAAGTTAAAAGAATCCATTTTAATCAAGTGGATTCTCATAATTCATACATCTGTAACTTCATAAAAATATAAGATAAGTCATGTTAACTAATTATCAATCAAAAAATTTAATATCCTAATTATCCTCTTCCCCCATGCTAGATAGAGGAAGTGTGATTGAGAAATGCTAGACATACATAAAATTCTACCCCAATTATACATGAGGCTTGTCTTTTAGTGGTTGGTGTGTCCATTAATCACTAAAAGACAAATAGATAAGACACAACAATTACTAAAAGACAAGTCTCATGTAAGTTTTGGGTAGAATCTCATGTAAGTCTAGCATTTTTGTAGAGACAAAAGGCAAGCACCTCAAATTAACCTACCCTAAGACAGTTGAAATGTGTTTCATAACTTCTAGGAGCTTGCATTGGTTGTTCAAATTTATTCGTTGCATCCTCACAATAGTTACTCCTACACCATGTTCAAAAATAAAAACTAATTTACATATCATTAATACCGTAATTATTTTTACACATACATAAAAGGTGAATTAAGTAATTTAGGATCATAAATAAATGTTACTGATATGGGTAAGGAATAACGTGGCCCATCCTGGGCCACTGGATCCCCTCAGGATGTGCGCTCTTTCTGATCCTTCAGATCTGCCACGTCAGCGCCGGAAAACCGCCCGGTATCTGCCACGTCAGCCCTATATCGCCCGGCTTTCCACCGCTTCAGCCACTCCGGTAACCGGGTCCGGACCCAGCCCCAAACGGGTCTGGACCCGATTGGCTTCCCCTATAAATACCAGACCCTCCCCCCTGTCTGCAGGTAATCAATCCTTTGCCACCAAAAACCCTAGTTACTGTTACTTTCACTCAGTGACTGACTAGATCGTCGGAGGGTCTGCCACTGGGACCAACCCCGGTGTTCCGAGACCGTCTGCAGGTACACAAGACCCTCGGATCCGAGCCTCAGAGATCCGAGCCCAGCATCAGCCTCCACCTCAACACCGCCTAGCTCCGTACCGTTCGTCCAGCTAAGGGTCGTCTGCATAGGTGTCTCCTCCTTCAATACAAATTGAGTAAGAACTCACGCCTGGTGCATCCACACGTTCCCCAAAAACAAACCGCATCAGGATGGCGCTGTCTGTGGGAAATTGCCTATCGTAGACGCCAATCCGAGCCCTGCCTCCAACGGTACCCTAATAGACGCCGATCCGAGCTCCGCCCCCGTCGGCATCCGTGTCGAACCCAGCTCACATGGCGCCCAAAGCCGCGAAAGCTGTTACTTCCGCACGCCGACACGACGTTCCTCCGCAAGGCATCGATGCCAACGCTCAGGGACCAAACAACCAAAGGGTCAGCCACGGGCACTAGCCGAACACCTCCCGCCCTGTTCAGGACGACCTACGGAGGGTAATCTCAAATCGGCAGGCCAGCCGTGACAGGGGAGGAGCCGCTTCCAACTCGGCTCCGAACCATCCCAAACCCCCATCTCAAGGGGCTCCGAACCATCCCAGACCCCCGTCTCAAGGGGCTCCAAACCATCAGAGACCCCCGTCCTAAGTACGGGAGCCTGCACTTATCCGGGTCGGTCGGCAACCGTCTGCCCAACCGAACCGAGCCGGAGGAGCCCCGGTTACACACCAGGAGTTCCAGGACTTTCGAAGGGAAATCCTGGTTGCCATCCAGGGGGTCCCCGTCAACGAGAACGCCCGTCATTCCCACACTCGGTCACAAGCCGAAGCTAGCGTGTCTCGCCCCCTAACAATCCCTCCAGATTACGACGGCGACATTCTGAAGCGCCTCCAAGAAATGGAGGAGCGCCTCGACCACGTCGGCAACGGCGACCCAAGGCTGCCCAGGGATACAGGCCGGTCCGTCCTCCCTTCTCCCCCCTCATTCTCCAAGCGAAAATACCCCGAAATTTTCGACCACCTCAGTTCGAGACCTATGACGGCGAGGGAGATCATGCTGATCACATGGAGGGTTTCAAAACCCTGATGATGATTCACAGCGCTTCGGATCCCCTGCTGTGCCGAGCCTTCCCTGTCACCCTCCGGGGCCCGGCTCGGGAATGGTTCTCCAAGCTAATCCCCGGCTCCATTTACTCCTTCGACCAGCTGGAGGGAAATTTCCTTGCCCACTTTGTCACCAGCCGGAAGGCCGAGAGGACAAGTGCTTCTTTACTTGGACTCAGGCAGAAGGAAGGGGAGTCGCTCAGAGTGTTTGTCCGGAGGTTCACCGCAGAGGCAAGGTCGGTCTCCTCCCCCGATCCTGGCGTCGCTTCCGCGGCGTTTCAGCACAACGTCCGTCATGGACAGCTGAAAGCCTCTCTAGCAAAGAAATCCCCCATCGATTTTCCCGACCTCCTCAACAGGGTCGAGAAGTACATCAGAGCGGAAGAGGCCCTAAACCCAGAAGAGTCCAGGGAGGCCCCCGGGAAGGGAAAGCGGAAGGCCGAAGAAGTCGAGCCATCAAAGAAGGCTCCAAGGGACGCGGGCGCCATGAAGAAGGTCCCACCGGTCCCTCGCTTCGAGAGGTATACCCCGCTAACCCAAAATGTGTCCTCCATTCTCTTTGCGATCGAGGACAGGGACCTCGTCCAGTACCCTCCTCGTCCGTCCAACAATACCAGCAAGAAAAGGGATCAGCAGTTCTACTACCGCTTCCACCGAGACAACGGGCACGACACGGATCATTGCCGTGCCCTGAAAGATGAGATCGAGGCCCTCATTCAGCGAGGGTACATCCGGGAGTACAAGCGAGAGGAAACTCGGGGACAGAGGGACACGAGGAACAGGAGGACCCCGCCTCCTCCTCAAGCTCCCGGGCAGCTCCTCGAGCGAGTGCAGGAGCTTGATGAGCCTGACGGCCAAGTCATATTACACTGCGTCCACGGGGGGCCCATAGGAGGGGAGTCCAACACTTCCCACAAGGCGTTCATCCGGGATGTTAACGCCATCCAAGGTCCTCTCCCCCCTCAGATCCAGCAACTCCCTATCTCCTTCTCGGGGGAAGACCTGGAGGGAGTGCGGCTCCCTCATTGCGACACCCTCGTCATCAACCTCAGCATGGCCAATTTTGACGCTCGGCAAATTCTTGTGGACAACGGGAGCTCGGTCAATATTCTGTTTCTCGAAGCCTTCGAGAACCTAAACCTCCCCCGTGACAAGCTAAAGCCGGCGGGGTACACCTTGCACGGGTTCTCGGGCGTCCCTGTAACAATCGAGGGGATCGTCACACTAGACGTCACGGCAGGTACGATCCCAAACCGACGAACCGAGTCCATGGACTTTATGGTAGTAAACGTCAAGGCAGCCTACAATGCAATACTCGGTCGCCCGGGCCTCTGCTCCCTCCAGGCTGTCCCCTCGGCCTATCACCAGAAGATGAAGTTCCCTACCAATACCGGAGTAGGTGTAGTCTGGGGGAACTAGGAAGTTGCTCGCTCATGCTACATGACAGCAATAGGGAGTGGCGTGTTTCCCCTCGACGCCATCGAGATGCAGCCCCAGAGGACCCAGCCAGAGCCCGAGTCGGCAGACGAGCTGGAAGATGTCTCGTTCGAGACAGGGGATCCGTCGAAGCACTTTTGAGTAAGTTGCTCCCTCACCCCTCACCTTAAGTCCGCCCTCATCACCTGCATTCGCCGCAATGTTGACCTCTTCGCCTGGAAGCCTTCTGACATGCCCGGTATCTCCGAGGATCTCATCATGCACAAACTCAGCGTGATCCCCGGGTCGAAGCCGGTTGTCCAAAAGCGACGTAAGTTCGCTCCGGAGCGAAAGCAGGCGGTAAATGCAGAAGTCGACAAGCTCCTGGCCGCACGCTTCATCCAAGAAGTCAGCTACCCCGACTGGCTGGCAAACGTCGTCATGGTCAAGAAGGCGAGCGAAAGCTGGAGGATCTGTATAGATTTTAAGGACCTCAACAAGGCGTGCCCCAAGGATCCATTCCCCCTTCCCAGAATCGATGCTCTTATCGATGCAACATCGGGTCACGAGCTTCTATCCTTCATGGATTCCTTCTCAGGCTACAACCAGATCCGCATGTTCCCTCCCGACATCGCCAAGACGTCCTTCGTCACTGACCAGGGGCTATACTGTTACAAGGTCATGCCCTTTGGGCTGAAGAATGCCGGTGCCACTTATCAGAGGCTCGTCAACCGGGTCTTCAAGGAGCAAATCGGGCGCAATATGGAGGTTTACGTCGACGACATGCTCGTCAAAAGCTAGCGGGGGGAGGATCACGTCGCCGATCTAGAGGAGGCCTTTGGGGTCCTTCGAGCCCATAACATGAGGCTCAATCCGGCCAAGTGTGCTTTCAGCGTCTCCTCGGGAAAGTTTCTCGGCTTCATTGTCAGCCAGCGAGGCATCGAGGTGAACCCCGAAAAAATCCAGGCCATAATAGACATGGCCCCTCCCAGGAACATCAAAGAGGTCCAGCGGCTGACGGGAAGACTGGCGGCCATCGGCCGTTTCCTCTCCAAGTCTGGAGAGAAGTCTCCTCCGTTCTTCAAAGCCCTGTGCGGCACCGGAGGGTTCGAGTGGGGTCCCCAACAGCAAGAGGCCTTCGCCCAATTGAAGGAATACCTCGCAAATCCTTCCCTCCTCAGTAAGCCCGAACCGGGAGAGCCACTCTGGCTCTACCTGTCAGCCTCGGAGAAAGTGCTCAGCGCCGTCCTCGTTCGGGAGGAAGAGGGATCACAGAAGCCTCTATACTATGTCAGCAAGGTCCTGCTCGATGCCGAGACTAGATACTCTCGGATGGAGAAAGTAGCGTACGCCTTGGTCATGGCCTCGCGAAAACTCCGTCCATATTTTCAATCTCATTCGGTCCAGGTACTGACAGACCAACCCCTGAAGGCCGTGCTCTACAAGCCGGAGAGCTCGGGTCGGCTCGTCAAATGGTCGATCGAGCTTAGCCAGTATGACATTGGCTATCAACCCAGAACAGCCATCAAGGGGTAGGCCCTCGCAGAATTTATCACGGAATGCACCATCTCCGAGCGTCCCGCGAGCAAGGAGGCTGACCAGACGTGGGAAGTTTACGTCGATGGCTCCTCCTGCGAGGCGGGCAGCGGAGCTGGCATTATCCTGCGAGGCCCAGATGGTTTTCTTCTCCAGTACTGCCTACGCCTCAACTTCCCGGCCTCCAACAATGAGGCCGAGTACGAGGCTATGATCGTTGGGCTCACCCTGGCTCATCAGGCCAGCGCCAGACAGATCAGGGCTTTTAGCGACTCCCAGCTCGTGGTCAACTAGATCATCGGGGAGTACGAGGCCTGTGACGATCGAATGGTTCGGTACCGAGCTGTAGTTCAACGCCTACTGACGTCCTTCGACGAGTCGGTTGTTTTGAGGATCCCCCGGGAACAGAATGTCCAGGCTGACGCCATGTCAAAACTGGCTTCCTCATCCTTCGAAGGTCTCGACCATACGGTCCTGATCGAAGTCATGTTGAAACCAAGCATCGACATCCCGGAGGTCCTGTGTATTGAAGACGGAGCTCCCCCCGACGACTGGACCACTCGTATTAGGCGTTTCCTCGTCAAGGGAGAGCTCCCCGAAGACCGAGCTGAGGCAAGACAGGTCACGGCTCGAGCAGAAAGATTCACAATGATCAACTCAACACTCTTCAAAAGGTCCTACACAACATCGGATGGCCGACCCTATCTCCGTTGCCTCACTCCAGATGAAGCCAAATATGCTCTCAAGGAGCTGCACGAGGGGATCGGCGGATGCCACATGGGAAGCCGCTCGCTTGCGCGAAAGGCTTTGAATCACGGGTACTACTGGCCCACCATGTTGCAAGACGCCCTAACCCTTGTCAAGAAATGTGGTTCCTATCAAAGGTTCTCGCCCATCAAAAGGGCTCCGCAAGCAAACCTCCGCTCAATGGCCAGTCCGACCCCCTTTGCAATGTGGGGGATGGATCTGGTAGGCCCCTTTCCGAAAGCAACGGGCCAGCGGAAGTTTTTCATTGTGGCAATCGACTATTTCACCAAGTGGATCGAGACCGAGCCATTAGCAACGATCTCCAAGCGACAGACTCAGCAGTTTTTCTAGAAACACATCGTCTGTCGGTTCAGGATTCCGCAAGTGCCCATCACAGACAATGGGACTCAGTTTGCGGGTAAGAATTTCTGCAAGTTCTGCGAAGATCTCGGGATCCAGCAGTGCTTTCTTCAGTATGTCATCCCCAGTCTAACGGTCAAGCCGAGAACGCGAACCGCCAAATCCTTGATGGCCTCAAGAAACGGCTCGATAACTCTTCTAAGGGGTTGTGGATCAACGAATTACCAAGTGTTCTCTGGGCCCACCGAACGACCAAGAGAATCCCCACGGGAGAATCTCCCTTCAATCTGACTTACGGCGCAGAGGCCGTCATTCCCGTGGAGATTGGGATTCCCTCACCCCGTATAATGGCTTTCGACGAGGCCGAAAACTCCCAACAGCTGCGAGCCGACCTGGACCTCATAGACGAGGTCAGGGAAAAGTCCGCCATTCGAAGAAGCATCTACCAGCAAAGAATCGAAAAATTCTACAACAAGAAGGTACGCCCAACTGACATCGAACTCGGAGATCTTGTCCTCCGAAAACTGGCAATTTCCAACCCCGACCAGAAGAGAAAGTTGGCACCAAATTGGGAGGGCCCCTACAAAGTATCCGAAGTCGTGCGTCCTGGCACGTACCGCCTGACAAATGCCGACGGCAAGCCCATCAAAAGGCCTTGGAACGCGGAGCACTTGATCAAGTTCTTAGGAGGAGAGTAGCCTCCATGTAAATAATCATGATTGTAATCGGCACTTCGTGCCCAGTCTTATGTAATAGTCCAAATGTATTGTAAAAATGCCAGCTTTCCTAAAACCCACGGCTTCGTATTTTGTACATTTAAAGAACATATCTCGTATAACAGCACGAGCCCAAAAAACTTTCCTTACAAAGCTGAGGATCGGCGCTCGGATAACAACGCGAGTCCAAAAAGCTTCCCTTACAAGTTTGGGTTACGGCGCTCGGATAACAGCGCGAGTCCAAAAAGCTTTCCTTGCAAAGCTGAGGATCGGCGCTCGGATAACAGCGCGAGCCCAAAAATGTTTCCTTACAAAGCTGAGGATCGGCGCTCGGATAACAGCACGAGCCCAAAAAGCTTCCCTTACAAGCTTGGGTTTCGGCGCTCGGATAACAGCGCGAGCCCAAAAAGCTTTCCTTACAAAGCTGAGGTTCGGCGCTCGGATAACAGCGCGAGCCCAAAAAGCTTCCCTTACAAGCTTGAGGCTTAGCGCTCGGAATCGATATGGGAGCTCGGCATCCGTCCCTCGCTCGGTTTGGGGCTTCCCCAAGCCCATCAACCTATGTACGAGGCGACATCCGCCTGCCACGCCCAGACCGTCTCTCCATGAGAACAAGTGCGGGAGCTCGGCGTCGACCCCGAGCAAGGCGTGTGCCTTCCCCAAGGCACCGCGACCTTGACGCTCGGCGGCGACCCTCTGCTACGCCCGCAGTTGTCTTTCTCACCGGTATTGGGGCTCGGCATCCGTCCCTCGCTCGGTTTGGGCTTCTCCAAGCCCATCAACCTATGTACGAGGCGACATCCGCCAGCCACGCCCGCACCGTCTCTCCCTGAGAACAAGTGCGGGAGCTCGGCGTCGACCCCGAGCAAGGCATGTGCCTTCCCCAAGGCACCGCGACCTTGACGCTCGGCGGTGACCCTCTGCTACGCCCGCTGTTGAAAATCTAGCTACCTAATTAAATAGACTAACTAGACACAAATTATAAAACCTCGCAAGTGCACGAATCGAATCGTAGTAATAGCAAGGGTCGATCCCACAGAGATTGTAGACTTCAACTTACTAATCAATAAAACTAATAATAAAAGTGAATAAGAGTTGTTGTACTATTCTAAAGAACTAAAAGATTAAAACTAAGATGAGAGGTGTTGAATCACAAATATCTCTTGAATAGTTGGGTTGTTGATCTCCACCAATAGTTAGTAATGCCAAGTTGCCTTCTGAATCTACTTCTAATTACTCATGTTTGTTCACTTCAAGGGCATGGTATCTACTCCTTAAAGTATTGTTTCCCTAAGCCAAGAATTAGGCATGGTATCTACTCTAATTCCTTTCTTTCCTTAAGTATTTAGCATGGTATCTACTAAGTTATACTTAGAGAAAACATAAGAACAGTGGAAACGAACAAACACTTAAAGTTCTAGAAATTGGTATCAGATCTAGATCCTCTAAGTTGATTGAACCAAGAACCCCTAAAGATTCCTTTGTTACAAATTATGAGCACGAGATTCGGTCGTCTCAATATGCTTCATATAACAGATTTAGATAAATGATAACATAAACTTGATATTCTCACGTGCTGTATGTCAGTTGACTGGCTCTCACCTCAGTCGACTGCTCTCAGACTTCAAGATCCAAGTTTGATGATCATTAATCTATGTCAATTCAACCAGATTCAATCAATAAGTAATTAGAAGATCTCAGAAGAATATAGCACTACATAACTACGGTTTCGATCTACCCAACTATGAAATTAGTTCCACATAATAATAACTTTATTGCTTAACAAGTTTGAATACATGATCAACATAAAAGAATAAAGAGAGAAGAAGAAATAAACTAATGGATTCCGGCAATATGGTCGACTGTCTGTCACACAGTCGACTGCCTTCTGGTTGCTGGATCTTCTCTTTCCTTCTTCGATGTTGATGGAGTGACGCTCTCGATGCTTGTTCAGGAACTTGGTGATTGAGTCGCTTCCCAGAGATATATCTGATCATTGATGGAGTCGTGGATTGGAGAGAGAGGAGCCTGTTCAAGAGATGGTATTCTGATATTTATAGAACACGGCTGAGAATTAGGTTTTCCACTTTTTCAGGAAAATTCTTCTTTATTTTATTTGATGATTAATATCTTTCTCTTTTCTCCTTTCTTTCCTTATCTGTTCACCACGTCCACTTGGAAAATACCCTGTCTTTAGATTTGATTCGCTGTATAAAATCTTGATCCAAGTAGATTTGAATTTAGATGCAGGTGTATCTTTGAAGATCTTATCTGTTTACTCCGCCGCAGACCAGTCGACTTATCTTCGAATCAGTCGACTGAGTCGAGACTCATGTAGATTTCCTATTTGTTCAGACCAGTCGACTGTCTTTGGGAATAAGTCGACTGTGACGATAGTTGTGGAAAATCAGCTTCTCCTGTCCAGTCGCCTGGTTGAGGAACCAGTCGACTTATTCTCTGCAGTTCTCTGTGTATTGTCCTTGAAGTCCTGAATCTGCTTCGTTTTGCTGTTACAAGCTGTTTCCTATGGAAAAGAGAGAATAAGAGTTAAATACCATATAGAGAGCTTTTAAATGTCTAATTATATTAAGATTATTGCTCTAAAAAGTGAATAATAATGTGTTCATCAAATACCCCCACACTTAGCTTTTGCTTGTCCTCAAGCAAACTAGAATTATGAATAGGGAGAATATTAACAACAATAAACTCAACCATCAAGATTTCTTATTATGTGGACATCAAAATGAAAAATATAAAACTACAAACAATTTCAGATAAAGTAAAATTAAACATACTCACTTTCTCCAGTGCAATTGTTCAGTCGTAATCCCCACACTTAATCATATTTGTCATGCGATTAATGTAGTTATAGTATGCATCTACTCAGTCTGTGATTATCCCTTTTCTCTACTACAAATCCAGTAGCAAACTAGAGTTTTTTTTTTTTTTTTTTTTTTTTTTTTTTAGTCTCTTCTTTAAAGTTGTCACTTGTCTTTTGACGCGAATGCGAAACATTTGTGATGTATCCACCCGGTTACTCAACAAGTCACAAACATTAAAGTGCTTTGCATACTCATATTTCAAGTTGCCGTTTGACGTAAAGGTAAACATTGGTGATGAATACCCCTAGTTACTAAGCCCTCAAAACATTGGAGTAGACTGACTTTATTCAAATATATATACATATATTGTATCACTCTATTTACTTAAACTCGATTTAGGACTAGATCTAAAGGGAATAATTATCAGAAAAAGCATCACATTTGTTTATTATATATAATCGCATGACGCACAATTTTGTAGGGAATTATGAAACTCAACAATCCTAAAGTAAATAAGTATCCTTACTCTTACTTTATAAGAAATTGTTTACCCTAAAAAAAAAAATCAAAAGATTCCAAATGTAACTAACTAATACCCCCACACTTAGATGGAACATTGTCCTCAATGTTCGCACAAAACATAAGATATAGGCATGTGTTACCATCTAGTAAGGAGAGACTGAAAAATAAAAATAAAAATGAATAATAATGAATAAAATAAAGGGAAAGTGTAAATACTCCCCTGAAAGTTGGGTTGCCTCCCAATAAGCGCTGTGTTTCATGTCTTCAGCTAGACATGATGAGTTCATGCAATGTATTGAATGATTTGAAGATTCACATCTTCCTCTTGCGGTTCTAGACTCATCTCTATGTATGGCTTTGCCCTGTGTCCGTTCACCTTGAATGTTTGATTTCGTTCTTCGCTGTGAACTTCCAATGCACCATGTGGAAAGACTTTTGTGACGATATATGGTCCATACCATCTTGACTTGAGCTTGCCTGGAAAGAGTCTTAATCTTGAGTTGTAGATCAATACCTTTTGTCCTTCATAAAACTCCTTCCTTGCTAATTGTTTATCATGGTATAACTTAGTCCTTTCCTTGTATAGCTTGGCATTTTCATATGCATCGTGCCTCAATTCTTCAAGCTCATTTAGTTGCAATCGCCTTTTGTCACCTGCCTGTTTCATATCAAAATTGAACTTTTTAATGGCCCAATAAGCTTTATGTTCCAATTCTACCGGCAGATGACATGCTTTTCCAAAGACCAAACGGTATGGTGACATGCCAATAGGTGTCTTGAAAGCGGTTCTATAGGCCCATAATGCATCGTTCAAGCGTAGTGACCAATCCCTCCTGCTTGGGTTGACTGTTTTTTCCAAGATGCTCTTTATCTCTCTATTGCTAAGCTCCACCTGCCCACTGGTTTGAGGATGATATGGAGTACCCACTCTATGTGTAATCCCATATTTCTTCATCAAAGAAGCAAATGGATGGTTATTAAAGTGGCTCCCTCCATCACTTATTATTGCTCGTGGTGTACCAAACCTAGTGAAAATGTTCTCCTGCAAAAACTTGACAACAACTTTGTGATCATTAGTTCGTGAGGGGACAGCCTCGACCCATTTAGACACATAATCCACACCAACAAGTATATATAAATAACCAAATGAGTTAGGAAATGGACCCATGAAGTCGATTCCCCAAACATCGAAGAGCTCGATTACTTGTATGTTGTGTAGTGGCATTTGGTTTCTAGAAGAGATGTTGCCTGTCCTTTGGCATTTGTCGCAAGTCCTGCAAAAAGAAAAAGCATCTTTGAATACTTTAGGCCAATAAAAACCAGATTGCAATACCTTAAGTGCTGTTCTCTTTGGCCCAAAATGTCCTCCACATGCATATTGGTGGCAATGTTGTAGAATACTCCTTTGTTCCTCGTCTGCCACACATCTTCTTATAATTTGATCAGAGCAAAATTTGAATAAATAAGGATCATCCCAATAATAGTGTTTGCTCAGATCACCCAATCTTTTCCTTTCCTGATGTGTCATACCTGGAGGAAAAACATGAGCGGTTAGAAAATTGACAATATCAGCAAACCAGGGTAGTTGTTCAGAGAGATAAGTCGACTGGTTGAGGGACCAGTCGACTGCCCCGAGGGTGTGAATATTTATTGCAAATAATTGTTCATCTGGGAAATTTTCATTCAGCGGGGGCACATTTCTCTCGTCCTCGTGCAGTAATCTGGACATGTGATCTGCCACAACATTGTCGCATCCTTTCTTGTCTCTAATCTCAAGATCAAATTCTTGAAGCAGCAGCACCCATCTGATCAACCTAGGCTTAGCTTCCTTTTTAGCCAACAAATATCTCAAGGCAGCATGGTCAGTGAAAACAATAACTTTAGAACCAATTAAATATGATCTAAACTTCTCTACAGCAAAAATAACAGCTAACATTTCTTTTTCAGTGGTAGAATAATTTAGCTGTGCATCGTTTAGAGTTCGAGAAGCATAGTAAATAACATGGGGTTTCTTATTGATTCTTTGACCTAAAACAGCCCCTAAGGCATAGTCACTTGCATCACACATGAGCTCGAAAGGATGGCTCCAATCTGGTGCCATGACTATAGGTGCAGAAATGAGAAGATTCTTTAATGTATTAAAAGCATTTGTACATTCTTCTGTCCATACAAACTCAACATCCTTAGCCAACAAGTCACAAAGGGGTTTGGAGATTTTTGAAAAGTCTTTTATAAATCGTCTATAAAACCCTGCATGTCCTAGAAAACTCCTAACACCCTTAACTGTAGTGGGAGGGGGTAGTTTTGATATGATGTCAATTTTTGCCTTGTCTACCTCTATTCCTCTTTTTGAAACAACATGCCCCAAAACAATACCTTGTTGTACCATGAAATGGCACTTTTCCCAATTCAGCACTAAATTGCATTCTTCACATCTTTTAAGCACAAGCTGCAAATGGTTAAGGCATTCATCAAAACAAGATCCAAAAATACTAAAGTCATCCATAAATACCTCAATAAACCTTTCCACCATATCTGAAAATATGCTCATCATGCATCTCTGAAATGTGGCTGGAGCATTGCACAATCCAAACGGCATCCTCCTGTAAGCAAAAGTACCAAATGGGCATGTAAAAGTGGTCTTTTCTTGATCTTCTGGAGCAATAGCAATTTGATTATAGCCACTATAACCATCTAAAAAACAATAATGACTATATCCTGCTAATCTTTCTAACATTTGATCAATAAAAGGAAGAGGGAAGTGATCTTTCCTGGTTTCATTGTTCAGTTTCCTATAATCAATGCATACCCTCCAACCTGTGGTTACTCTTGTTGGGATAAGTTCATTCTCTTCATTTATTACCACTGTAACTCCACTTTTCTTAGGAACTACATGTATAGGACTTACCCATTTGCTATCTGAGATAGGATAGATGATGCCAACATCTAGTAGCTTCAAAATTTCTGCTCTTACCACTTCCTTCATGTTGGGGTTGAGCCTTCTCTGTGCCTCTCTGCTAGGTTTTGCATCGTTCTCAAGCAATATCCTATGCATGCATTTGGATGGACTTATTCCCTTGATGTCTGCAATGGTCCATCCTATTGCATTTTTGTGTTCTCGCAATACCTTCAGCAGCTTTTCTTCTTCCTGTGCAGTTAAGTTGGCAGCAATTATTACTGGTAGCGTCTGGTTCTCACCTAAAAAGGCATGTTTCAAATGATCGGGCAGCTGTTTGAGTTCAATGTCTGGATGCTTCTGTACAGTCGACTGGTCCATGTCAGCGGTCGACTTGTTCTGGTTGTCTGGGTTTGGTCGACTGGTTAGAGCACCAGTCGACTTACTCTGGTCATCAGTCGCCTGATCTGTAGAAGAACACTTTTTATCAGACACCAATTTTTTAAATAAAGGTGCAGGCTTACCTGAATATGACTGTGGAGTTTCAAGGTGATGTACTGTCTCTGCAATCTCCCAGTCATCGTATTCCTGTTCAACATGAGATAAAGTTAGAGATTGAGTGATTGTGGCTTGAAGTGGTTCAACGCTATGTACCTGAAATGTTTGATCAACGATCTCCTGCACTACATCAATATTATAGCATTCATGATCATCTTGTGGTAATTTTAGTGTATCAAACATTTTAAATTCCACTTTTTCTCCATTTATCTTCATACTTATAATGCCCTTTTTAACACAAATTTTTATATCAGCTGTACTCATAAAGGGCCTACCTAATATGATCGGTAGAGATGATGACATTGAAGATTCCTCCATATCTAACACAACAAAATCAGCAGGCAAAATAAAATCATTTACCTGAACTAGGACATCTTCTAAAATACCTCTAGGTCTCTTGATGCTGCGATCAGCCAATTGCAAAGTGATGGATGTTGGCTTGAGTTCCCCCAATCCAAGCTTTTCGTAAACAGAATAAGGAAGAAGGTTGATGCTTGCCCCTAAGTCTAGCAGTGCTTTTTCAAAGAAGTGCTCACCAACCTTGCAAGGAATGGTGAAACTACCTGGATCTTTCAGTTTAGGTGGTAGTTTTCTTAATAACACAGCACTCACTTCTTCTGTCAAAGCAACATCCTCCTTAACCTGAAATGTTCTTTTGTGAGTACAACAATCTTTCAAAAATTTGGCATAAGAAGGAATTTGTTTAATAGCATCAAGTAGGGGAATATTAATTTCTACCTTTTTGAGAGTTTCAAAGACGTCAAATAAATGTTGTTCTTTCTTTTTATTGACTAACCTTTGAGGGAATGGTGGTGGAACTGTCCCTACTTTTTCACTTACCTTACTTGAACCCAAAGCTTTTGATGGTTGTTTTTCTGATTTGTCTGTGCAGTCGACTGTCTTGTAAGAACAGTCGACTGGTTTACTGATTGGCTTGTCTGTGTGTGTTCCAACCCTGTTGTCAATTATCTTACCACTTCTTAAGGTAGTCACTGCTTGGAGTTGTTCTTGGCCTCCCGGATTTGGTATGGTTTGTGAAGGGAGTTCACCTGCCTTTCTTTCGCTTAGCTCTTTTGCAATCTGACCAATTTGGGTTTCCAACTTCTAAATTGCTTGTCCTTGTTGGTTGCTTGTTTGATGTTGTTGTTGGAGCAATTGAAGAACAGTGGTTTCAAAATCCAACTTCTTCTGTTCTGGAGCTGGTCTTTCAAACCCACTTCCCATCTGAGGGTTCCTTGCATGTCCTTGTGTGAATTGATTCCCTTGATTATTTTGATTATTGCTCCATGAGAAGTTTGGATGATTCCTCCATCCTGGGTTATATGTGTTAGAGTATGGATTGTTCTTTGGTGGAAATATTCCTCGACCCACATAGTTTGCATGCTCCTGATCTGTGAAAGTAGACATGGGACATGTATCAGTTGTGTGATCTAAATGAGAACAAATTGCACACATTTCATTTGTTTGATTTTTAACTCCACCCATTGTCGACATTGCATTAACAAGCATATCAATTTTTTTATTCATGTTTGCCATTTCTAATTGAATGTTATTATTATTAGAGATCTCGTAAACTCCCTGTTTTTTCGTAGGTCCCCTTCTTGTTGAGAATTGTTGGGAGTTCTCGCTGAGTTCTTCAAAAAGTTCAATGGCTTCTTCTCCACTTTTCCTCATCAAAATTCCATTGCAAGCTGCATCCACAATTGCCTTATTAGTATCATTTAAACCTTCATAAAAAGCTTGTACCTGATCATCCTTAGGCAGATTGTGAGTAGGACACTTGAGAAGCTTGCTCTTGAAGTCCTTCCATGCTTCGAAGAATAGATCTCCATCTTTTTGTTGGAAGAGTTGAATCTCCCTTTTCAGCTGTTTGGTTTTCTGTGCTGGAAAGAACTCTTTCAAAAATTTCGTTGCCAATTGCTCCCATGAATTAATTGATCCTGGTTCCAAAGAATTATACCACAACTTAGCATTAAGTTTTAAAGAAAAAAGGAAACAAGATTAACCTGATTTGTTCAGCGGTAAGCCCTTGGACGCTTTGTGTCCTGCAAAGATCGAAAAAGTCTTGCAGATGAAGATGAGGCTCTTCATCTGGTCTGCCACTAAAGTGGGGAACCATACTAAGTAAATGAGGAGATAGGTGCATGTTCCCTGTGGCATTAGGTTGAAAAGAGATGCAGGAAGGTTGCTCAATATTCTTAGGAGTGAATTTGTCCTGCATTGGTACGCGATTGGGTGTTTCTTCTGCCATTGCTGTATGTGTACTAGGTCTCTGATCAGTCGACTGGTTCGTGTGGGCAGTCGACTGGTGTGCTGCAAATAACTTACCTAGTCTGTGCAAAGTGCGTTCTGTTTCCGCGTCAATTGGTAGTAGTTCTGGTCGAAGTGATCGTCTACCGTGCATTCACCGAAGTCCTGTAACCTAAAAGAAAAATTATTAATAAAAGAAAAGAAAAACTAATAAAAATTCTACTGACTTGTAAGTTAAAATACTAAACAATCCCCGGCAACGGCGCCAAAAACTTGTTGAAAATCTAGCTACCTAATTAAATAGACTAACTAGACACAAATTATAAAACCTCGCAAGTGCACGAATCGAATCGTAGTAATAGCAAGGGTCGATCCCACAGAGATTGTAGACTTCAACTTACTAATCAATAAAACTAATAATAAAAGTGAATAAGAGTTGTTGTACTATTCTAAAGAACTAAAAGATTAAAACTAAGATGAGAGGTGTTGAATCACAAATATCTCTTGAATAGTTGGGTTGTTGATCTCCACCAATAGTTAGTAATGCCAAGTTGCCTTCTGAATCTACTTCTAATTACTCCTGTTTGTTCACTTCAAGGGCATGGTATCTACTCCTTAAAGTATTGTTTCCCTAAGCCAAGAATTAGGCATGGTATCTACTCTAATTCCTTTCTTTCCTTAAGTATTTAGCATGGTATCTACTAAGTTATACTTAGAGAAAACATAAGAACAGTGGAAACGAACAAACACTTAAAGTTCTAGAAATTGGTATCAGATCTAGATCCTCTAAGTTGATTGAACCAAGAACCCCTAAAGATTCCTTTGTTACAAATTATGAGCACGAGATTCGGTCGTCTCAATATGCTTCATATAACAGATTTAGATAAATGATAACATAAACTTGATATTCTCACGTGCTGTATGTCAGTCGACTGGCTCTCACCTCAGTCGACTGCTCTCAGACTTCAAGATCCAAGTTTGATGATCATTAATCTATGTCAATTCAACCAGATTCAATCAATAAGTAATTAGAAGATCTCAGAAGAATATAGCACTACATAACTACGGTTTCGATCTACCCAACTATGAAATTAGTTCCACATAATAATAACTTTATTGCTTAACAAGTTTGAATACATGATCAACATAAAAGAATAAAGAGAGAAGAAGAAATAAACTAATGGATTCCGGCAATATGGTCGACTGTCTGTCACACAGTCGACTGCCTTCTGGTTGCTGGATCTTCTCTTTCCTTCTTCGATGTTGATGGAGTGACGCTCTCGATGCTTGTTCAGGAACTTGGTGATTGAGTCGCTTCCCAGAGATATATCTGATCGTTGATGGAGTCGTGGATTGGAGAGAGAGGAGCCTGTTCAAGAGATGGTATTCTGATATTTATAGAACACGGCTGAGAATTAGGTTTTCCACTTTTTCAGGAAAATTCTTCTTTATTTTATTTGATGATTAATATCTTTCTCTTTTCTCCTTTCTTTCCTTATCTGTTCACCACGTCCACTTGGAAAATACCCTGTCTTTAGATTTGATTCGCTGTATAAAATCTTGATCCAAGTAGATTTGAATTTAGATGCAGGTGTATCTTTGAAGATCTTATCTGTTTACTCCGCCGCAGACCAGTCGACTTATCTTCGAATCAGTCGACTGAGTCGAGACTCATGTAGATTTCCTATTTGTTCAGACCAGTCGACTGTCTTTGGGAATAAGTCGACTGTGACGATAGTTGTGGAAAATCAGCTTCTCCTGTCCAGTCGCCTGGTTGAGGAACCAGTCGACTTATTCTCTGCAGTTCTCTGTGTATTATCCTTGAAGTCCTGAATCTGCTTCGTTTTGCTGTTACAAGCTGTTTCCTATGGAAAAGAGAGAATAAGAGTTAAATACCATATAGAGAGCTTTTAAATGTCTAATTATATTAAGATTATTGCTCTAAAAAGTGAATAATAATGTGTTCATCACCCGCAGTTGTCTTTCTCACCGGTATGGGGGCTCGGCATCCGTCCCTCGCTCGGTTTGGGCTTCTCCAAGCCCATCAACCTATGTACGAGGCGACATCCGCCAGCCACGCCCGGACCATCTCTCCCCGAGAACATGTGCGGGAGCTCGGCGTCGACCCCGAGCAAGGCGTGTGCCTTCCCCTAGGCACCGCGACCTTCACGCTCGGCCGCGACCCTCTGCTACGCCCGCAGTTGTCTTTCTCACCGGTATGGGGGCTCGGCATCCGTCCCTCGCTCGGTTTGGGCAAGCCCGTCAACCTATGTACGAGGCGACATCCGCCAGCCACGCCCGCACCGTTTCTCCCTGAGAACATGTGCGGGAGCTCGGCGTCGACCCCGAGCAAGGCGTGTGCCTTCCCCCAGGCACTGCGACCTTGACGCTCGGTGGCGACCCTCTGCAACGCCCGCAGTTGTCTTTCTCACCGGTATGGGGGCTCGGCATCCGTCCCTCGCTCGGTTTGGACTTCTCCAAGCCCATCAACCTATGTACGAGGCGACATCCGCCAGCCACGCCTGCACCGTCTCTCCCCGAGAACATGTACGGGAGCTCGGCGTCGACCCCGAGCAAGGCGTGTGCCTTCCCCAAGGCACTGCGACCTTGATGCTCAGCAGCGACCCTCTGCTACACCCGCAGTTTTCTTTCTCACCGGTATGGGGGCTCGGCATCCGTCCCTCGCTCGGTTTGGGCTTCTCTAAGCCCGTCAACCTATGTACGAGGCGACATCCGCCAGCCACGTCCGCACCGTCTCTCCCCGAAAACATGTGCGGGAGCTCGGCGTCGACCCCGAGCAAGGCATGTGCCTTCCCCAAGGCACCGCGGCCTTGATGCTCGGCGGCGACCCTCTGCTACGCGCGCAGTTGTCTTTCTCACCGGTATGGGGCTCGGCATCCGTCCCTCGCTCGGTTTTGGCTTCTTCAAGCCCGTCAACCTATGTACGAGGCGACATCCGCCAGCCACGCCTGCACCGTCTCTCCCTGAGAACATGTGCAGAAGCTCGGCGTCGACCCCGAGCAAGGCGTGTGCCTTCCCCAAGGCACAGCGACCTTGACGCTCGGCGGCGACCCTCTGCTACTCCCGCAGATTGTCTTTCTCAACCTATGTACTCTTGTAACTGATTCTTGCAAACAATGGGGGCTCAACAAACCGAGGCAAGGCCGCATCTTTCCTCAAAGCCGCTTGGCCACTACGCTCGGTTACGAGCCATAACCGTGTATTGACAATATTTTATTAAGGTTTAGAGCATCCGCCTTCGGCAGACGCCCCGAGCCCCGGGCCGAGTTATTGACCCCCTCTCACCCACGAACAACTCGGGGTTTACGGCTTTTACGACCCTAAACCCCGAACTGTTCGAGGATGGCGGGGGGGCCATCGAACCACTGCTCTCTCCGTCCCGAAACAGATACTCCGAGCCTTCGAGCCATTCAGCTGACCCTTCTCTCGCCTTCGAACAACTCGGGGTTTACGGACCCTACAAGTCCAAAACCCTGAATTGTTCGAGGACGGCAGAAGAGCCACCGCGCTTCGGCCCTCTCCGAACTCCCCCAATCGATCGGTCGGCCCACCGTTCACCAACGAACAACCCGGGGTCTCACGGCGCTTACAGCCTGTACCCCGAATAGTCCGAGGGTGATCGGTGTGCCTCCGATCCGGAGTACTCGGAAAAATTGTGATTCTCTGGGCGCCCGCCTTCCGCAGGCACCCTGTTCAAGCAACTCACTGCCTGAAAACCAACAAGGGGAGCGGGGATTATATAGCCCCCTGAGGCCCACATTTATTGCGTCTGGAAATATGAAACGGCGGAAGGCGAAACGTCGCCATAAATGCTCATGGGAATACGAAATGTCGCAATTAGTGACGCCATCGCGCTAGTGGCGACCATTCGTAGCTGTGTCACCGACCACCCTCGGCATCCGAGGCAATCAAGGTTACGGAAAACGAATGTTCTTATTGATTACTCATTGCTTACAACTCAATGAACATCGGTACAAATACAAAGAAAAAAGAAGGCTCACAACTCACTCGCACTTGCCAGGGAACTCAAATTCAGGGCTCCTATCGCGCTCGGTTGGGCCGACCAAGGAAGACACACCCGCCACCGAGCTCCCTGCATCATCCGGCTGGGCCTCAACCAATGAAAACGGCAGCGACCGCCCCGGGGTCGAGTTGCTCGCCTCTTCAATCAGACCCGCACCCAATATGAGCTTCAACCGGCGAACCTCCAATTTCTTCTCCACAACGGTCTCCCGAAGAAAAGACTCTGAAGCCGAGCGCCCGCTAGAGGCATCCGAGGCAGACCAGTCCGTCTCGATTACCCACCAGTCCTGGTCGGCTACGACTTTCTTCAGACGGGCAACCTCTAGGCCGAGCTCCCTTGACTTGTTTAGAAAATAATTCTTGGCGGCCTCTCGGTCCCGAGCCAGCTTTCGTTGGTGAGCCAAAACGGGGTCGGGGTTCCGAGTCCCACGCCTCTACCAAAAGATAAAAATAAATATCACAAAAAACACAAGTCTTGAAGGGTCGGCCCAAAAAGTATATTTCATTTCTTTCAAAAAGTGATACAAAAGCCGCGGTGGCCAGTCCGCTCTCGGCATTTACATCAAAAACAAAAAGAACAAAAACAACTATCTATTCTTGGGGGTCGGGTGGCACGTCGTCATCGCCATGGGCTCCCCCCGTCTCATCACCGCCAGGGGTCGGAGGCAAGTCCGCACGCCATCCGTAGCAGAGGTGGTCGACGTTCTGCTCGGGGTAGATCGCCTTAAAATGGGACTTGGCCTGTTCATACGCCTCGTCCTGCGCCGTCATCACGGTCTCCCCCAAAACCGCCTCCATATCCGCCAGGGCTTTCTTCCCCTTCTCCGCCTCGGCCGCGACCTTCGCCAAAAGATCCTCTCGGTCCTGCTTATGGATCTTGCAGAGCGATTCTATCTGGGCCGCGTGAACGAGCACTTGGTCCCAGGCCGCTTTCAGTTCATCCGTCACCTTATTTAGCTCCCGAAGGTACCTCTCCGCATTTTTCCTCTCAATGAGTATCTCCTTTTCCAGGCACTTGTGGAAGTGCTGGCCGTGGAGCATCGCCTGTTCGAAGAGAAATCAAAATTAGTGATAGTTCCAAGCTAAGTCAAAAAGCGAAGCCGAACCGACTTACCGAGAGGTGTGCCTGGGCCCACCGCATATAGGCCTGGTCGGCCGTCTGCACCGCCAAGGCCTTCCCATTGCGCTCGGTGATGGCCTTCGAGACAAACTCCATCGAGACGGCCCCGTCGAGAATAGAATCCCCCTTCACAATCGACCAGTCAGGAGCAAAGGGCATCGTACCCATCCTCCCCACCATCTCCGCGGCACTCGGTCGTATCGGGGGGAGCCCTTTTTCCGGGGTTTCCACGGTCTTACCCGAGCCGCCCGCAGCGTCTCGAGCCAATCTCGACGAGTGAGTGTGGTGCGAGTGGTGCGAGTGGTGTTTCTTTTACTTCTTCGCCGGCGATTGCCCCTCGGCCACCGAGGCAGGTGCCTGGGAGGACCCTACGGCCTGCGCGGCCTGGGCGGCCAACTTCTTCCTCTCGGCCGCTATACGATCTTGCTCCTCCTCCTTCTTCTTCTCCACCCCGCCCTCTCAGCCACGGCGAGCAATAACTTCTTGGCGTTCGCCTGTTGTGCCGACATCCCTGCAAAAAGATAAGAAAGGAGCTAACGTTAACACGAAGGCAGAAAGATGAACAAATATGGAAAGAAACATACTAGGGTCGGCGGGACTCAGTCCGGCCCTCGCGAGGTGAATCTCGGTCACTCGGGGCCATGCGATACTGTGGCCCCCCACTATCGCCTCCACCTTCTCCCACTCCTTGGCCGACAAGTCGCTCTTCTTCGGAGGCTTGTGTCTCGGCTTTACGAAGTTCCACTGGGTCGGGATCTCCCAAGACCCGTCGGTCCTAACCACAAAGTACTTGTCCCTCCACCCTTTTATCGAATCCGGATGGCCGTGCATCACCTTCTTGTACGGCCTCGGCGAGAAGTAGAAGACCCCCTCCAGATCTCCGAGCGAACCAATTCCAAAGATGGCCCGGAAGTACGTCAATCTCGGCTTCACCCCCTTCTCTTGGCATTTCAGAATAAAGGAAACAAGATGCTTCCAAGAGTTCGGACCGTACTGCATAGGGCACAGTCCCACCCAGTCCAAGACCCTCTTCACAAAAGGGTGCAGGGGCAATCTCAGTCCCGAGAGGAAGGCGTCCTCAGGGAACATGCAGTAGCCCAGGGCTAGAACTGTGGTAGGGCAGATACCGGGGCTTGGCAGGAGGAGCTCGTACTCCCGTGGAATGAAGTAGGCGAGCTGCAAAACATTGAGATACTCCGGCTTCAAGTTACTGGGGATGCTGTCCGCACGAATCTTCACCCGAGTATCTTCGCCCGGCACGGGAGGGATCGGTTGGATGTCCTTTACGTCGTCCGGGTACATATGAATCGATGCTGGATTCCTGAAGGTGACCGGGGGAACATCGAGATCCGTTCTCGGGGCGTACTCGTCGGGCGAGGAAGGACTGTGGGGAATTGTCATGACTTTCTTCTTCCGACGAGGGCGAGCCTTACGCTCGGGGGACGGCGTCGACAAAGGAGGTAGTGGAGGAAGATCTTCTCCAATCCCAGTATGCCCCCCAGCCATGCTCTGACCAGCCTCCTGTTCATCGACCTCCTCCTCATCATCGCCCTCGCCTTCCTCATCACCCTCGGCGACCTGCTCATCTTCGTCCCCCTCGTCTTCATCATCATCCATCTCCTGATCCGGTTCCTCCTCGTCCTCATCCTCGCTGTCCCCATCATTCTCTTCCTCCTCGTCACCCTCTTCCATAGGCTCCTTCCCCGGTCTCCTGGACCTCAACGGGGACACTACAAAGACGACATCGTTACTACCGTCTAAGCTAGGGTCGGTAAGAACCTCCTCCTTCACCTTGTACTTGCTCAAGGACGAGGACGTTTCCAGCTCAGACTCCTCCGCAGAGCGACCTGACGAGCTAGCCTCGGATCCGGACTGAGTTCGCGACATTGATAAAAGAAAGATACTAACCTGGAGTGTAGAAAGTTACGATCACCCGAAAATCCGCCGACGGCAAGTAAGATTCCTGCTCTTGTTGAAAATTGGAAAGTGAGTAAAAAAAAGGAAATGAAGATGAAGAGATGAGGGAGGGGGATGGGGTTTTAAAGAGGAAAACGACTCCTCGATTCTCGCAAAAATGATTTGGCCATTGGATCTTATCTGACAAGATCCAACGGCCATCAAGATCTGAAAAAGCTTTGATCTTTGCGCCCATGACGTTAGCAATAGGCGTGAAATTACCCCACTACCCCTTCACCTTTTTTTTTCCAAAAAAGCCTTTTCGCCAAATTAGAAGGGTTGGAGCCCCGGATGGCGTCGCGAGCCAGTAATTCCTCTTCTGTCTCACAGAAGGGTCGACGCTCAGATGAAACTGCGAGCCATACCGCCTTCTATTTTCTCAGTATCGGCTCGGAGCTCGGATGGCGTCACGAGCCAGTAATTCCTCTTCTTTCTCATATAAGGGTCGACGCTCGAAACCGCGAGCCATACCACCTTCTATTTTTCAGTATCGGCTCCGAGCTCGGATGCCGTCACGAGCCAGTAATTCCTCTTCTATCTCACAGAAGGGTCGACGCTCGGATGAAACCGCAAGCCATACCACCTTCTTCTTTCTCGGTGGGGGCTCGGAGCTTGGATAGCATCGCGAGCCAGTAATTCACCTTCTTTCTCACAGAAGGGTCGACGCTCGGATGAAACCGCGAGCCATACCACCTTCTTCTTTCTCGGTGGGGCTCGGAGCTCGGATAGCATCGCAAGCCAATAATTCCTCTTCTATTTTTCACAGAAGGGTCGACGCTCGGAGCTCGGATAGCATCTCGAACCCCAACAACCCTCCTCTATTTTTAGGGGGCTCGGAGCTCGGATGACATCATGAGCCCCAACTGCACTCCCTGGTAAAAAAGGGGCTCGGCGCTCGGATAGTACCCCGAGCCCCAAATGCCCTCAGGTGTTAGGAGGGGCTCGGAGCTCGGATAGAATCGCGAGCTCCATCAGCCCTCCAATTATCACAAAGGGATCGGAGCTTGGATGGAATCACGAGCCCCTCTAAGCCCTCCTCTTACCCAAAAAGCTCGTCTGCCGAGCCCTAGCGCTCGACGAACTGAGCTCCAAAAGAAGACCTCGCCTCCTCCTCGCTCTTCCAACTAGCGAGGAGCTCGTCTGCCGACCCTTGGCCCTCAGAACAAAACGAGCCCCCAATGAGATCTCGGCGTCCCCTCGCTCTTCCAACTAGCGAGGGGACCCCCTCCGACCTTGGGAAGCTCGTCCACTGTGTCCTAGGGGTCGTCTGCCGACCCTCGGAAGTTCGTCCACCGAGTCCTAGTACTCGTCCGCCGACCCTCGGCAGCTCGTCCGCCAAGTCCTAGGGCTCGTCTACTGACCCTTGGAGCTCGCCCACCGAGCCTCAGGGCTCGTCTGCCGACCTAAAGCCTCGCCGACCGTCGCTTTGGCTCTCCTCTCTCCTAAAAACTTGACCTCCCGCGCGGAATCCAACGAAGGGTGCCTTCCTCGTAACCCCTGGCCTCTTCGGGAAACAACAGATCCTACTTCTCACCCCTACATCTGCTCTTCCCCCAGAGGCAAAGAGTCACTCCTACACGGCTGGATCACCCAGCCCTACAGGAGCATGGGGCTTGTGATATGGGTCAGGAATAACGCGGCCCATCCTGGGTCACTAGATCCCCTCAGGATTCGCGCTCTTTCTGATCCTTCAGATCTGCCACGTCAGCACCGGAAAACTGCTCGGCGTCTGCCACGTCAGCCCTATACCGCCCGGCTTTCCACCGCTTCAGCCACTCGGGTAACCGGGTCCGGACCCAGTCCCAAACGGGTCTGGACCCGATTGGCTTCCCCTATAAATACCAGACCCTCCCCCCTGTCTGCAGGTAATCAATCCTTTGCCACCAAAAACCCTAGTTACTGTTACTTTCACTCAGTGACTGACTAGATCGTCGGAGGGTCTGCCACCGGGACCAACCCCGGTGTTCCGAGACCGTCTGCAGGTACACAAGACCCAAGACCCTCGGATCCGAGCCTCAGAGATCTGAGCCCAGCATCAGCCTCCACCTCAACACCGCCTACCTCGGTACCGTTCGTTCAGCTAAGGGTCGTCTGCATAGGTGTCTCCTCTTTCAATATAAATTGAGTAAGAACTCACGCCTGGTGCATCCACACGTTCCCCCAAAACAAACCGCATCAGTTACTATTATTCTACAACTACTAATCACACGATGTTATTTTAATCTGTGGGGCCCACCTTTACATGTAGGGCCCATGACTTGAAACCGAGGCCAAAATTTAGGAGTGGTCTGGATCATCGAAACACTTGCAATATTACTTTTCACAACATTTTAATCATTTATTTCTCATTAACTCTTCCTCTCCCTCTTTCTACTTCTGACTTTGCTTTTGTAGCCCTCTAAAATTACAAAGCCCCATTTAAAGAACCAAACTACCCTTATCTTCTTCCCATATGGGACTACAGGTGCCCCACTTCAAAACCAACCAACAATCAGGCAGTTTAATTATTTGATAATTAATAAATCCTTAATTATACTAAGTAATTAAGATTAAGACTAATTCTAATTAATTAATACTAGTATCATGCACGTGCAATGCACGTGGAGATGAATGAAAAGGATAAAAAAAAACTATAATGCACGTGCGATGCACGTGGATGGGAATGAAAAGGAAAAAAAATACCAACACGTGCGATGCACGTGGAGGGAAATGAAAAGGACAAAAAAAACTATAATGCACGTGCGATGCACGTGGAGGGGAATGAAAAGAAAAAAAACCAACACATGCGCTGCACGTGTTGACAAAATGACAGTCAATGACAAATGACACTAAGTCCTTCTCCCATTATAATAGTAGAGATTAAGATTAAGTCGTAATAACTTTCGGATTAAGCCCTAATTAATTTAAGATTAAGCCATAATTAATTCCAGATTAAGCCTCAATTAATTTAAGATTAATCCATAATTAATTTCGGATCAAGCCCTAATTAATTTCGGATTAAGGCCAAACTAATTTAAGATTAAGTCATAATTAATTTTGGTTTAAGCCATAATTAATTTAAGATTGAGCTCTAATTAATTTTGTATTAAGACCTAATTAAGTTAATATTAAGCCCTAATAATCTTGGGATTAAGCCATAATAAATTAAATTTAATTACATGTAAAACAAAAAATCAAAAAATTGTTTTAAATTACTTTCGCTACAGTATTCTTATAATTCAAACAAAGATAATATTTCACGTCAAACTATTTCTGCTACTGATATGATTAAAAATAGAACAAAATCGGGACCGTTCAAATCGGCACGGATCTTAAAGCGCTTAGAGATAAAACGGTAATTTTCAGTATAAACATGCCCGACAAGATAAGTTGGGTCGTTTTTAAGCCCAGTGAATCGATACAGCCTGTAATAGGGACTGCCACAGCAGCCCTATCGCAAAGGAGTTCGGATTCATCGAACCCAGTTTAAACCCCATATTCCTGGGGGTTAATCGATTATATTCACCCATACATAAGAGATAGTTTGAAAACTTTATCTCTTCATCAAGAGAGGAGTCCATACTCGATCTCTTCATACGGATGACATAACCGACTCTATCCAACCACTGAGAAGTAGAGATAGATGAATATCTCGAAACTGGTCCCCTCGACGACTATATATACCTCGAGACCTTCTCAGAAACCAGGTAATTGACAGCTTCGCTCTCAAAACCCACCATAACTACGAGTTTTTGACTTGGGCGTCGGAGGGTTTGTCACCGGGTCCACCCCCGGTATTTCAGACTTGTCTTACAAGTCCACTGGAGCGATTTCAGTCATTCCTGACAATCAGATCTTGGAGTCAATTGCAGTTTTTTATGGTCAAAGTCGATGAATAGCGAAGGTTCGATCTTTACTATCTCATTAAAAGAATTTACATATCTGTTTGCTCCCACACAGAAATAAACAATAACAGATTGACATTGTCTGTGGGAAACATAAAAGATCACTGATCCAACCTCGTCGATATGAAACTACCTTCTCAACCATGCCTCCAAGAAGGAAGGCGAGGACGACGGTTACACGCCGAAAAGCCAACCATCTTCCTTCACCTCCTCCCCTCGCGGAGGACTCACTTCAACAACTTCAATAGTCTCAACAACCTAAACTCGAGCAGTCCCCTCTCCAACAAATCCAACCTATATCTAGAAGAGCAGCACCGAGGGGCTCCCATCGAAGTCGTCAAGAACAACATCCTCTTCATGACCATATCTCGGTCCAAAATCCTTCCACCGACTCGATGGCCTCGCAAGGTCCTCAGCGTTTAAGAGACCTCCATCAAATCATCGTCAACCGCCGACAAGGGATCGACCTTCGAACCCGTTTGAATGAGAGACAAACTCGTGACGAGCCCCCTAGTCAAGAACATCAGGGAAACATGAGAAGTCTCACTCCTCGAAGGCAAAGGCGCAGAAGAACCCCCTCTCTAAGGGGGCATAGAAGAACCCCCTCTCCTAGGGGACGAGAAGGTCACCTCACTCTCGGCAGCAAAACTGACAGACCGCGGCTAGTCGATCAGTTCATGGGGCCAACGGAGATAAACATGCACTCGTAACCAAAAGCAGAGTTTGATAATTTCAAAAATAAAATCCTCCAAGCCATCAGCGTCTCCCCAGACAGAGTCCGACAAACAAACGATCGCCATCTCGCAACCGTACATGAAGGAGAGTCCCGTGGGTCGACAAGATCCGACCGAAGGGTTGACTCGGTTCTTCACCGCCTTCGAGAGATGGAAGACCGCCTCAACAACATCAACTGAGAAGAGATCATCAAGCCAAGAATTTTCAACCGAGCAGACATCCATTATCCAATGCCATCATGGAAGCCTCGGTCCCCGAAACTTTCAAGCCACCTCACTTCGACTCCTACAATAGGGAGTCTGATCTGGCTGATCATATCGAGAGTTTTAAAATTCTCATGATGATCAATCAAGCCTCAGACCCCCTCCTATGCAAGAACTTCCCTGCCACATTGAAGGGGCCAGCAAGGAAGTGGTACTCCCGCCTATCTCCGGTCTCCATCTTCTCATTCGATCAGTTTGAAGAAATTTTTTTCACCCATTTTGTCAACAGCCATCGAACCGAGAAGACAAGTGCAACATTGCTGGACCTGAGACTGAGAAAAGGGGAACGCTCATGGACTTTGTCCGGCGTTTCACAACTGAGTCCATGTCTATCGCCTCCCTTAATCAAGCAGTAGCGACCGTCGTATTCAGACACAACATCAAGAACATCGACCTTAAGGCATCCCTTGCCAAGAAGCCCCCTCAGGACTTCTCGAAACTTCTGCTTAGAAGTGAAAAGTATATCCGAGTTAAATAGGCTCTCAAACCCCCTGGTCAAGAAGAGCCCTCCTCCGGGAACAAATGGAGGAGTACAAACGAAGAAGGATATAAAAAGTTATAGAAAGATGACAACGATTTGCGCCGCCCTCATCATCATTTCGAAGAAAATTTCTCCTCTTACTTAATGCCATTATATCAACTGTCCTCATGGAAGTAGACAAGGAAGGGCTGCTTTGCGCTCCCCCTATAATGAATACCCCAGCGAAGAGGAGAGATAGAGACATGTGGTGCCGCTTTCACAGGGACCATGACCATGACACAGATGATTGTCGGGCCCTCAAAGAGGAGATCGAAGAGCTTATCCAGCGGGGTCATCTAGCTAAATTTGTCCAAAAGGACAGAGTCGATCCTCCTCCACCCTGAGGATCTAACAAGCGGACAGAGAAACTCACTGAGTCCCAAGACTCAGAGCCAGGGGCAGTTCTCTACGCCATCCATTGAGGACCTATGAGGGGAGAACCAAACTCCTCTCGGAATGCCTTCATCTGAGAAGTTAATTTAGTACATAACCTCTCTCCGCCCAAGATCTTCGGAGTACCAGTGACATTCTTAGATAGTGACCTAGAAGACGTCCGAACCCCCCACTGTGACGCGCTTGTAATTAGTCTCCACTTGGCCAACCACAAGGTGCACCGAATCGTGGTCGACAATGTTAGATCCGTTAATATCCTCTTCCTGGAAGCCTTTCAAGTCCTCAAACTTTTTTGATATCATCTTAAGCCTACCGGATACACACTCCATGGGTTCTCTGGGGTTTTGGTCTCAATCGAAGGAATAGTCACTTTTGATGTGACCGTAGGAAAAACCCCAACAACCCAGACAGAGGCAATGGACTTCATTATTTTCGATGTGAATGTCGCTTACAATGCCATTCTGGGTCAACTAGGCCTAGCAGTACTTCATGCTGTACCATCAGCCTTTCACATGAAAATGAAGTTCCCGACCCCTGTAGGAGTATGAGAAGTTAAAGGAAGTCAAGAGACCGCTCGGAGATGTTACACCACAACAATGGGGGCCTCGGTCCTCTCACTTGAAGCAATAGAACTCCCGCAACAGAACAGTCAAGTTCTTCTCGAACTAGTTGATAAACTCAGGGAGAACTTCCTCTTTCGGAAAGATGGACTTGGAATACTAAGCATCAAATGAAGTACCACGAGGGTGCCAAATACCCTCGCGTAGAAGTAGGTTTTCAGTTTTCAATAAGGCCACCACTTGCGATACGGCCAAAGCATATAATAACGTGCCCCCTCAAGGCAGCCACTTAGTTTATTTCAATAAAACTTAGCAATTTTCTTATAATGGTTATTGTATTAGCCTCATGTCAAGCCCTGCTTCCCAAAAAGAGATATGAAATACAGATATGTGACTAAGTCCAGCGAATGATTTTCATCATCCATAAGCTGTCAGGATCTTTACAACATTTCACAGGAATAATCAGAGTAGGAAGCAAGAGAAATCAACTATGCATGCACAACTGAATCAATATACCAACATGAATTTACTTGAAACAAAACTTAATAAATTTCAAATAAACCAAATCTGAACAAGTCAATAATTCTGGGTCACATTGCCCAATACAAATAATCCAAGTAACAGATACATTTATTCAAAATAAGCAACATGGAATAATAATAATAGTAGCAAGAACTCCAGGACTAAAATCTCAGATCACCAACTCCATCGGGCAACTGATCTCCAAAATCTGTAATTTAATAAATTGCAGGAAAAAGGAAAGAGAAATAAAACTTCCGTCAATGCAAGTTACGGGCCGTTTGTAGTGCAGGCACAAGTACATGGGAAAGAATAACAAATATAGACTAACAGCAGAAGCAATCATGGCATGGCATAGACATGATAACAAAATAGAACAACTAGCATGAATCATGAATAGAATCAAGTAATATAATGTGCTAACAGGGTACGGGTAATATGTAACAGGTATCAAGCAAGCAGGTAAATAGGTAACAGATGAACAATTGAATAGGTAAACAGGTATATAGGTAGCATGTGCAGGTATGCATGTAACAGGTATCATGTTATGTCAAGTCTTGTATTATTACTATCTCGGTAGCACTTCATGCGTCCCAGGGTTTTACCACATGGTTGCTACATGCAAGCAAGTTTGCATTTAGATTTCGTAGTAGAGTCCATATAGCCGTGTACTCAGGGATCAGGAAAACAGGAACAGGAACAGCTAGAACCTATTGGTTCTCTTCCGAGTACACCTTCCTATAGGGAAGTGTGCAGTCAGGTAATCAGGTAAACAGGTATAGGTAGAACCTAATGGTCCTCTTCTGAGTACACCTTCCTATTGGGAAGCGTGCAGTCGGGTAATCAGGTAGACAGGATCGTGTATCATGTAGTCATGAACACATAACAGGTGGATAACACGGGCCCCCTTCTAAGTACACATTTCAATATTTTCTACTACTAGATCTTTCCCTTAACCCCAGCTTGATTACTTATTATTATTTATCAAACAGGCATGCATGTGTCACAAAACATGGCAAGAATAACATGGTATAAACAAGTAACAGGTTCAGACTGAACGATAAACATGTACAGGTGACAGACAACACATAAAAGGATAGAACAACGAAAATTCTAGTTCAGGACAGCAAGACAGTACTGCACTAAATCTAGAATTCCTATTGCTACAAAAATGCAAATCTGTATCCGTCAGAAAATTTGGAAAATAGACTTTCGGCCGAATCCAGTAAATATATATAAGTCATATGGTATTTCATAAAAACAAGTCTCAAAACAGATTTGTATCCAGAAAACACATTCAGCCAGAAATCAGAAGTTTATATTCATAAACAGGAAAACGACATCAAAACTTACAAATTAAATCCACGAAAAATCTGGAGTATTTCCTAGTATGTTTAGTACCAGAAAATAAAATTTCATAATTTTCCAACATAAAAAGAGTAGTCAAGTAAAATCAGAAAGCAGCAAGATACAACAGTTTTGTTGAATCATAACACAACAGTACTAAAATAGCAATATTTCACAAAATATAAATCGAAATTCGTCGAAAGGGTGATAAAATAGATACAGTAGGATACAATTCATATTTACAATGTTTTTATAAACAACAAATAGAATCAGGTCAAAATTAAGGTTCTTTACTGAACAGCAAGAAAATTCTGCAAGTATATATAGTAGTTGTTTGCAAGCATAAAATAGTGTATAAAAGTTATCAATTAAATCCTCAAAAATTAGGGGTTATTCCAATCAGGTCTAGATATACTCAGCAAAATATTGCATCAAAATATTATCTTTAACATCAGTAGAAAAATAATTTACCATACATAATTCATATAAAACTGGATCTGGAATTTTAAACACATCTGCAGTAAAATAGTCACAACTCGCAACACATAAATCGAAACTGAGATCTGTCAGAAAATCTGGAAAGTAGACAGAATTCTCTATAATTCATATTCACAAATAATTTTCATATACTGAACTTAATAGGGTCTAAATTACTGAAAAAAAATGGGGAATCGACAAAACAGAAAATATCCTTCATGCACAAAATCAACTAGTTCATATGAAACCCATCCAAAACATACCCAAACATGAAATATGGTGTACTAGATGTCCAAGCAACATAGTATAGGGCATTTTACAAGTCTATAACGAGTTTACTACAACTAACACAACCGAGCTCATGATATCATACGAACAACGATGCATGTATACAACAAGAAGTGATCATCCCTAAGTTATTTCATATCATGTGTGTAATGAGGCAACTACGGGCGGGTCAACACAATAGAGACAAGATTTAACAGGGGTTTCGCATAAGAATTGTATCTAGAACACAACTACACTACATACGGTATTTAGTACTTGTATTACACAAAGAAAGGAATACAAGTTACTTGCCTGGAGATACCGACGAAAACGACGAAGCAAGAACAAGAATAACGGGAACGAATTCCCGGGCAACGAACGAATCACAAACCCAACAACGAACACAACTCACGAACAATGACTCACGAACACAACTCACGAACACAAGGACAGAGATGGTGGACAGCGGCGGAGCACGATGGGGAAGTGGCAGCGCTGCTGTTGCTCTCTACCGTCAGTGAGAACTATGCACAGGGGGTGCTAGCATCGGAAGAGCAAGAGGAGAAGGAGAGCTCGGGGGGGGGGGGGGTCGCTGCAGTATCGTCTTTGGCGCTCGGGAGGAGGCAGCACAGGGATGGTGGAGCGACAGAGAGGACGGATGGGTTGGAGGTCGGGGTGCACTCAAAGTAGAGGAAGGCGAAGGGAAAAGGGGGGCGGCTAAGTAGGTCAAACAGGGGGGATGAAACAGGAGTATATATAGGCACAAATATATATACATGGATAAAATTAGGGTTTAGGGGTGCATGCGGGTGTGGGTTGCAACCGGGTATTGGGTATTAGGGGAAAACAGGTTATTGGGTATGAATCCAACAAGAAAATGGATTTGGGTTTTAAAACCAATAAGAGGTAGAGAAAATGTATAAATAAAAATAGGATTTTTAATATAAAATCAAAAGGTAATAACAATAAAAATAATAATACTAATAGTAGTAAAAATAAAAATAATAATAATAGCAGAAACAACAACAACCACAACAACAACAACAACAACAACAACAAGAATAATAGGGTTAGTATTACCATATAAAAATTCATTGGAAAAATAGCTACAAATAAAATTATTGATTGAAAATAGATTTTAATAGAAGATCCAACAACACATTTTGACAAAAGAATTTGAAAGCGAAAAAAAAAATTTACAGAAAATTTAAATACAGAAAATACATCGAAAATACGTATTTACAAAAATAGGGGTTACACCTCAAGTCTATCCCCTTGAGTCACATCTACGACTCGCTAAACAGCAAGTGCAGAGTCTAGCTTGTCCCCTAAGGCTACTCCCACAACTTGCTAGGCTCAAATAACGAGTTTGGAGTCCAAAACTTGGTCCGATACTACTTTAGTCGCTAGCGAACAAGCAAGTGTGGAGTGGTTCACTATTCGGAGTTGCTTATATAACTCGTTAACCCCATTAAACAACAAGTTTGGAGTCTAACACTTGGTTCGATTCTACTTTAGTCACTTGTGAACAAGTACGGAGTGGCTCACATTCGGAATTGCTCCTACAACTCGTTGATGAATCTTAAACAACTAGTTCGGAGTTTACAACCATGGCTCGAAATTGCCCCCCTTAACTTGCAAGTATGTGGGTTCGGGGCTCGAAACGACCATTCGAACTACTCCCAAAACTGGCTGATTTCAACAAGTAAGTTTGAAGACTGGCTCTGTAACACCCCGTAATTTCTGATTATAATATATATATACATATACATATATATATATATATATATATATATATATATATATATATAATGCAGTTGATGGCAATAATTTATATGATTTGAATTAAATGGGAGGGGTATTGTGCGTGGGCCCCCGAGGTATAATTTGTGGCAGCTTGGGCTGCTGTGTGCTGACGTGGGTCAGCGGGGTCCACCCAGGAGAAAGGGTTATTGTTTCTCTCGCCAGGAGAGAGAGCACGAGAGTGTGGAAATTGTCCCATATTGGGAATTGCAAAAGATTAATTAAATATAAATAATGTTGCCTATGATCAAGAGTCACTACTTCGGTAACCACCTTTTGAGAGGCAGCTTGTGGTGGACAGTTGTATTAAATAATAAATAATTTGTCAAATAAAATAATAAATTGTCTGAGTATTGGGGCAGGGTGTTACAAATGGTATCAGAGCCAATGTACTGGTAAGTATGCCTGAGAGGGAGCAGGGTTGGGCCAGGTCACCCGGTAAATCCACTGAGGTGGGCTAGGGGACTGGACAACATGCAGAATCGGGGTACTGTACAACTAGCAGAATCAGGGTACGCCATTTCACATCGGCTAGAACGGAGATCCTGCACTAGATTGTGCATTCCCTGTGCTCAGCGAGGACGCTGATTTCTAAAGGACGGGGGGGGGGGGGGGGGGGGGGAGGGGTATGTAACACCCCGTTTTTTCTGATATAATATATAGTATCTATATAATAAACACAAAGAAAGCTATCAAGTGGCTCTCCTTCAATCCCCCCAAAATTAAAGGCCCAGATCTAACCTCACAAAACACATTTCCCCCCCGCCCCCCAAAATTTCAAACCCCAAAACTCAAATTCAAACCCCCCCTAAAAAAACAACTCATTTATTTATTTAATTATTTTTCTCTCTCTCTTTCTCATTCTCTTTCTCATTCTCTCTCTATTTACTAAGAAATTTAGATTTTTCGATTTTAGGTTTGTAAATTTTCAGAATTTTTATGTTTTTTTATTGCTCATATTACATAAAAAATAGCAGATATCTCTTCAATAGTTAAATTTCACCATTTCCACCCTCAAAGTTCTCAAAGTTCTAAGAAGTTGAATTTTATACCCTCATTTATAATTATTTTTCAATATATACTAATGGAAACATGGACTTTTATTTACAATTAATTATTGTCCTACTATTCAAACTTGAGCTACATAATTGTTGTTTTACTGTTTAGAAGGCTTTTCATATGTTGAATCGTTCCGAAGACGTGTCGTAGGCACGTGCCCTTGGGCAAATCTAGTATATATATAATGTAATTGATGGCATGATGGTAATAATTTATATGATTTGAATTAAATGGGAAGGGTATTGTGAGTGGGCCCCCGGGGTATATTTTGTGGCAGCTTGGGCTGCTGTGTGCTGACGTGGGTAGCGGGTCCCACCCAGGAGAAGGGGGTATTGTTTCTCTCGCCAGGAGAGAAAGCACGAGAGTGTGGAAATTGTCCCATATCGGGAATTACACAAGATTAATTAAATATAAATAATATTGCCTATGATCAAGAGTCACTAATCCAGTTAACCACCTTTTGAGAGGCAGCCTGTGGTGGGAAGTTGTATTAAATAATAAATAATTTGTCAAATAAAATAATAAATTGTTTAAGTATTGGGGTGGGGCGTTACAAGCTCTTTCCTAGGGCTATCCCCAAAATTTCACTCAATCATATTGAATCTAGGGCCTAGCTTGCCCTTAGGGCTGCTTATGTGGCTTGACAACCCTCAACAGTGAGCTATGTGCTCAGCTCCTCTTCTGAGTCACACCAGCAACTCCTTAAATCCAAGCGATGTAGGTGGAGCTCCATGTGATGGTGCTGGAGCTCAGCTCATCCATGGAGCTTCTCTCACAACTAGCTCACCTTCAATCATTAGTTAGGCATCCATATTCCTCATCGAGTTGCCTCTACCGACTTGCTGGGCTCAAACGGCAAAGTTGGCACCAACTCCCTCCTCGGGTCGCCTCTACAAGTCTGCTGGGTCCAAACGGCAAGGTCGACGCCAACCCCCTCCTCGGGTTGCTTCTACAAGCTTGTCGGGCTCAAACAACAAGGTCAGTGCCATCTCCCTCCTCGGGTTGCTTCTACAAACATGTCGGGTCCAAATGGCAAGGTCGGCACTAGTCCCCTCATCGGGTCGCCTCTATAAACTTGTCAGGCTCAAATAGCAAGGTCGGCGCTACCTCCCTCCTTGAGTTGCCTCTACTGACTTGCTGGGCTCAAACGACAAGTTTGACGCCAACTCCCTCATCGGGTTGCCTATACGAACTTGTCGGGCTCAAACGACAAGTTTGGTATCCATCTCCATTATCGGGCCACCTCTACAAACCTGTCGGGTCCAAAACGGTAAGGTCGGCACCATCCCCCTCCTCGGGTTGCCTCTATAAACTTGCCGGTCTCAAACGGCGAGGTTGGTGGCAACTCCCTCCAAGAGTTGCTTCTACTTGTCTGTCTCGTCCAAACGGCAAGATCGGCGCCAACTCCCTCATTGAGTCGCCTCTACAAACTTATCATGCTCAAACAACAAATTTGGCATCAATCTCCCTCCTCGGGTTGCCTCTATAAAATTGCCAGGTCCAAACAGCATGTCGGCACCAACTCCTTCATCGGGTTGCCTCTACAAACCTACCGGGTCCAAACGGCAAGGTCGATACCAACTCCTTCATTGGGTTGCCTTTACAAGCCTATCGGGTCCAAACGGCAAGGTCGGCGCCACCCCCCTCATCGGGTTGTTTCTACAAGCCTGTCCAACTCTAACGGCAAGTTTGGCGCCAACTCCCTTCTCATTCGTGTCTACAAGCTTGCTAGGTCCAAACGGCAAGGTCAGCCTCAACTCCATCTCTGCTGCTCCCTGAGAGAAAAACCCCTCTTTGTGGCTCATCCATAGCAAAACAGCTCTTCATATATCACCGGGAGCAAAGCTCCTCTTCATATCTTCCCAGGGACGAGGCTCCTCTTCATAGCTTCTCCATGGCAAAGTTCTGCTCGTAGCTCATTTCTTCAACTTCCCGGAGACGGCAGACTAGTTTTGACCCTTATAACAGATGATTCTTCTACCGACTTTTTAACAAGACCTGGATTGAGAAAGCTAATAGACCCGGAGTGTGTAGTGAGAACTTGTGAGCCATCATCAGTGTGTTTAGGGATGGTGAGTGAGAGGGAAGTGCAGTGCTAGTGGTGAGTAGTGTATAATTACTATTAAGATGATGAAATACACCATAATCTAAAATCCAGGAAGAATCAATACCAGGAGTAATAGAGAATGTTGGAGCAGAGAGGCCAGCAGTGACAGACTGACTCAAGAGTTGGAGTTTCAGTGAGCGAGGCGATGCTGAAGTTTAGACCAATCAACAGGAGTCGGTAAGGCTGGAGTAACAGTCATGGCCGAGGATGTAAGCGAAGGAGTACTGCAAGGAGGAAGGAAACCGGTGTCATTGTGGCAGGGATCGAAGTGGGGTCAAAAATGCTGCTGGTGTCGGGATCGGGATAGGGAGCTGGATGGTGCTACCGTTTGCGGAAGACGAGGTGGGTCAGGGTTAAGTATGATGCTTGGAGGAGTAGGGAGGAGGCCGAAATCAGGATGAGGGTGACACTGCATATGCCTGAATTTGGAGAGAGATCGGGATGTGAGGGAGAGTGAGAGGTATATGTAGCAGTGGGGAAGTCGGTGAAGAATGAAGGAGACCGGTGAGACTGATGTTCCATTGAAGAAAAAAGTGTGCCTGCAAATTTTTTTGTTGGAAAACCGAAAATGAATTATGGGTATGGTTGTGGGTTCGAGTTGGGTCTGGATTTACTGGGTATGTAGATTTACTAGGTATGTTAGAGAGTAATAGGGTTTAGATTTGGGTCGGGTTGGATTTGAAATAGGGTAAATAAGGTTTAGATTTTGAGTTGTATTGGTTCATGTAGATTAGGGTTTGGAGTAGATGGCGGCTGTGGATTTAGGGGGTGATTGTGGGAGTCTCGGGTTGATGACAGTGGAGGAAGGCGGGTTTCAATGGGTTGGTTGTATGGTGGTCGGCTTTTCTTGGAGGGGAGTCGGGGCGGTGGCGGAGGCAGCGGGGAGTGGTTGGAGATGATGCTCGGGATCGTGGGGTTTGATGTTGGAGCTTCAGGTGATTTTGTTTTTGTTTTTGTTTTTGTTTTTGTTTTGTTGAAGAGAATAAGAAAAGAAAATTTGTATAACCTTGCTCTGATACCATGTTAAGGTTAACAGAGAGATTGGAAAATATTATTGGATTGATTATAACTGAGTACAATGAGAGCATCTGTAGTCGTTGGCTATATATCCAAAAAATGGATATTTTGGATAGAATCGGTCTGTAGTCATCGTCTATATATCCATATTTTGGGTTTGGCATGAACAGGAGCCGACCAAATTTGGGTGAGAGTTTAGCTTTTTTCTATATTTTGGAAATCGAAACATGATTTACCGTTTATACTTCGCACGGTAGATGATATGTCGTTGGAGACCTTTTTTTTAGAAAATTGTCGGACGGGATATGATATCCCGCCCGAATTATTGAAAAAAGAAAATAAAAAAGGGAAAACATCTTCCATCCCTAGCTATAATTACCATCTGCATGTGAAGATTCTCTCCAAATTGGAGAAACGGGACTTCATCTACCGTTTGAACAAAAAAAACCTTTTTTTGTATCCTGTCCTTCAAAATTTTAAAAATAATAATAAATAAAGGTGGAGACGGGATATCATATGCCGCCCTACCCCATTTTTAAAATTTTAGATTTTAACGAAAATCTTCGAACTGTATATAATGTCTCGTTTCGTCAAAAAAAAAAACCCAATTTATGAGTATAGACGACTGCAGCGCTATCTGCTATTTCCTATTTCTAAATTGCCAAATACCCAATTTTTAACAAAATGACTACAGATGCTCTGACTTATATATATATAGTAGGGAACCAAATTCTAAACTGATACATAATCCGATATTGAACTAAATATATAATACAATATCTAACACATTTTATGCCTGATGTAGTTATAATAATAGAGATGAGTTCGGTAAATTCAACTGTCATTTGCCAAGAAAGTTTCACAATTTCGCCAAAAATAATGCCCATTGCATACGCAAAAATTTCAATTTATGAAGGGGGCTACATTATTTTTCTACTCAATTAAATTCATACTTTCTTACCCACCTTACCCGCGAGTGACCACACCCACACCCCGCGAGTGACCACACCCACACCATCCCAAAACTACATGTCAAAATTTCAAAAATATTCCACTGTCAGTAACACCACTATTATTGGGTGGTGACCAGATCTTGAACTAATTTACCCATTTCCTTTTTTAGTAAGTTGGTTTTTTTTATTTTAAAAATTTCATGTTTTGAAAGCAAGCTCTGTCTGTAACTTTCTCGATAAGACTTACCCGATTCTCCTCAGACTCTGTAACTCTCTCTCTCCTCTCCCTCTCTCTCAGTCAACATTGCAGGTACTATTACTCTTCGTCTCTCTCTCCCCCTAAAACCCTTTCAATTTTGTGGATTTTGATGATGGGTCTTTGATTGGGAGCATTTTGTGTAGGATTTTTTAATGAGTTTTGTGTAGTTTCTGGGGTGGTTTCTTGATGGGTTTTCTTGCTGTGAAAAACCCATTTGTGGAACGAGGGTTTGTTCCAACCCATTTGAGGGTTTCAAGAAGTTTGGTGGTTGTAGGGAGGAAACCCATTTGAGATTATCAAGAATTTTGGTAGGTATATGGAGGAACTGGGATTTTGGAGGGTATAATTTTGTTGGCTAAATTTATTTATTTATTTTTTTGTGCTCTGTTTGTCTTCTTTTTCGGAGAGTTTTTTATTTTTTTGTTATTTATTTGTTAATTGTGATTTCATTGACATTTTTCTTCTGAGTGTTACTTTTTTCCCGGGGAAATTTTTGTAGTGCTAGGATACAGTGTAGACTGATAAAAGATTTTATATTTGAGATATTGGATTAAGTTTGTGTTAATTTGGGTAGCGTTAAGTAAGTGGAAGAATCAAGAAGGAAGTCACACATAGCCCCACTTGAGATTCAGCCTCATACATGTAGAAATAGATGACATTTACTAAAAATCCTAATCTCCTACCTTTTCTTCAAACTTGCACCGTTGATCATCCAACCGCGACTCTCATCTCCTCTAAGATCTTTTTCTTTTTCTGAGTAATCTCTCCTCGCGAGTGGGTGTATTATTCACCAACTCATTCGGCCATTGATTTATCCGCGAATAATTCGTGAATTTTGCAAATATTGTGACTATGCATCCGACCGCTGCTCTCATCTCCTCATGATCTTTTTATTTTTCTCAGTAATCTCACATCTACTCTTAAGTCAAATTAATTCCCCGATTCCTACTTAGTATTCACACATTCCGTGTATCATTCGCGAGTTCCGTGATTAATTCGCGTATCAAACGTTTTATTTGTGAGTGGGTGTATTATTCATGAACTCATTCGGTCATTGATATATCCCCGAATAATTTCTGAATTGTGTGACTATGGTTGGATGATGAAGGGAGCAAGTTGAAGAAAAGGCAGAGAATTAAGATTTTTAGTAAATGAAGTTGTTGCCCAACTATGTCTATATATGAGGCTGAATCTCAAGTGGGGCTACGTGGGACACGGATAACAACTTATGATTCTGTGAATTAGTGTAGAAAAAAATATATTATTACCCGTTATTTTGAAATAGAACCTCTATTCCACCCACTTATAGTTTTTGAAAAATTATGTATTTAATCTTGTTTTACAAATATATATAGATAGATAAATATACATTCATATTCGTACACAATTTATGTAAATCACCCTAGGGAGGAGGTGAAGAAGGTGATCGTACGGAATTAAAAAAAAATAAAATAAAGTAAAGTAAATACAAGAGTGATAAGAAAAGTAAACACAGAGGACGCAGGGATATAATGTGGTTCGACCCACAGGTCTACGTCCACACCACCTACTTGTAGCAATTCTCTGCCACAAGCGTTCCACTATACTAAAAACCCTTGTACAGTGATTCTCGGATTCAGGCCGAGAGACCTATTACACCCACAGGACTTCTAATCCAAGTCCCATCAATCTCACCGAAGTGGAAAAGAAATGAAAAGAAAACTAACGATCTTGACTGAAGAATACAACCAATACACGCTCACACTCAGATTGATTTACTGAAGGATTAGTTCCCAAGAATTTTATCAGAAGTAATTAGGAGAGAAAAACACAGTGGATTCGTCAAAATTAATAGACGGGGAAGAGTATCAATCCAAAAATAAAAACGATACTTTCCAAAAATATACACAGCACAATGTGCGTTCGACCGTTATATTGGTGCGGTCGATCGTTCAACTCTTTGACGTAAAGTAGAGAGGTGAAAGGTCGACCGCTTCTCACACAACTCATGGTTGCGGTCGACTGCGATGCGGTCGACCGGTCACGAAGTGCGGTCGATCGGTCATGCGCTGTTTATTCCGAATCCAGCATGTTTTCTTACCCTAAACTAATCCTTCTTTAATCAATCTTATATAATTATAATCTCACGAAAATAGAAAGAAAAATTCAGATCTTGGTATCTTCCTCTTTTGCTTGTGGACCAATTAATCAAGAATTCTTTTTGAATATCTTCTCTTTTGCTTGTGTTTGCCATTATTCTTTGTTTCTTTCCTTGTTTGTATATTTGTGAATATCTCTTGGATCTCTTTTTGATGTTATATGATCTTGAAAATCTGACACACTAAATTCAAACTTATTAGTATGAGTGAGCACGTTTTGTGCACACCAAACTAGGAGTCAACAATCTTCTCCTTTTGGTGTGAACAAAACATGCATGAATGTTTGAAAATTGAAAGCACAACGTATGAATACTCCCCCTGAATTTAGCACATCCTGTAATACAGATTTTCATATAAATAATTTGAATGTAATACAGATTTTCTTATAAATAATTTGAAGATTTATGAAATCAGAAGAGAAAGCATATTGAAACATTCCCTTTTTGGAACACACCAAGAGGGGATTAATAGAGAAGACATAAGGAAAATAAGCCTTGGAAAGTTCGTAGAATAAATTATTAATGAAAACACCAAAGAGAAAACATATTATGATATTGTAATGAATACAATCTTGTTGAAAAAATGGAAGAGAATCTTCTTACATGATACCGTTGATAGCGAGACTCTTTGCTATACAGTGAGAGCTCTTCATAATATCATAGATTCGAGATTCTCCCCAATACACATGAAAGCAACAAAAGGAAAATCAAAAATTTGAGAGAGGAACAATAATTTTTAGAAGACTTTGAAAGTGTAGGCCAGAGAGAGAACCAGTCGACCGCCCGGTTGATCGTACTCTGCGGTTTTTCAAAAGATTTCCAGAGAGCATACCGGTCGACTGCACGGTCGACCACAAAACCAACAGAACCCACAGAGGGAGAACCGGTCGACCGTACGGTCGACCGCAATAAGCAAGTTATTTAAGACGAAAAATAATCAAGAAACCGAGAGCATGCCGGTCGACTGTACAGTTGACCAACCAAAAAATGTTTAGGCGGAAATATCAATAATATTTAGTGCTCCTCTTCAGAAGTAAAAACGTTTTTTGTCTAAAGGTTTTGTAAAAATATCAGCAAATTACGATTCAGTAGAAATATACTCAAGTAAAATATCCCCCTTTTGAAAGTGGTCTTTAATAAAATGATACCTAATATCAATGTGTTTCGTGCGACTGTGTTTGTCAGAATTTTTGGTCATATGAACGGTGCTAGTGTTGTCATATTTTATTGGAATATGATCAAAGGATACCTTATAATCCTCGAGGGCATGTTTCATCCATAATACCTGCGCACAACAGGCTCCTGCCGCAATGTACTCGGCTTCGGCAGTAGAAAGAGTAACAGAATTTTACTTCTTAGATGCCCACGAGACAAGGCAGTCGTCCAAGAAATGACATGTACCATTAGTGCTCTTTCTATCTGTCAAGCTGCCGGCATAATCTGCATCAGAGTATCCTACAAGAGAAAAATTTATATTTTTCGGGTTGTCATGCCCCGCTATTCAAAATACGGAACACGAGTACGTAACGTAGGCCCAGCGAATGATGTAAACACCATCCATAAGCTGTACCAGACTAACTCAGCAATAAGATCAACAAAATATAACCACGCAAGAAATATAACCACATGAGTCAATGATAAAGTTCCAATAATAATGAAATAAACCAATAGTATAAATATCCAACATTTGGGATCAAACAAACTACGGGTCATAGAGCCCAAAATAAAGTTCAAGTTATAACAATGTTCAGAAAATAGTCTAGCAGCAACTAATAAAAACTACTCAGCGGAGACTGGAACCAACACTAGAAACGTTGCTCACCAATTCCTTCGGTAACAGATCCTTCAGTACCTGTGAAATCTTGATCTAAAAAGAAAAAAAAGAGTGTCCTTAGAGCAAGTTGTGGGCGGCAAGTAGAGAAAACAAAGGATAATGGGAAAGCATGAATATCAAAGGAAAGGAACATGGTCAAAGACAAAGAACAAAACAAGGAGCAGACAATATTATCAAAGGTGTACAATAATCACACATGAGATGCGTAATGTCAAGTCAAGTTCAATACAAGATCAAATATGCAGGTTGTAAATATTTTATTAGCCTATCTAGTGCACGTACTGCTGCGTCCCATTCCACAGGTTCCGCACAAGTACAGTGATCATTTTAGACCGATGGTGAATTCACGGTTCGTGTACTCGGCATTGATGACAATAATTTACGTGCAAGAATCATCAATAAATCAATGCAATCAATATTCCTCCTTCCAAGACAATACAATATAACAATGAGGCCTTACCGAGTACATTTTCCGATTGTTCACTACCAAGTCTACCCATAATACTCCGGCTTGTTAATAGTTTATTTTCATCCTATGTGAGCATGCAAGAGGGTGTCAATGCTGTATATTACTATGTGTGACTAATTCTATGCGTTACAGACAAAGCATGAAGCAACAGATCATATAAACACATTTCACAAAATCAGGACAACATGACCTTGCTGTACTAAAACATGGATTATGGTCACTGCACAATAGAAAATCTGAATCCGCCGGAAGATCTGGAAAGTAGACTTCCACACGGTTCCAGCGAGTATAATTAAGGCATATAAAAGACATAGGAACTAGGGTGAAAACTCTATTCTAATCAAGTTTTATGTTCAGTCAGCATGCAGTAGGTTATGTTCTACTAATTATTTCGGGTCAGAGAACTCATTAATAAAATCTACAAAAATTTAGGAAAGTAGCTATACATATCTAGGTCCAGCCTGATTTATTTCTGATTTTTCTTTTACTGTTAACAGGGTCAAATAAAATAAGAAATATCAGGATACGCATAAAATTATGAGTCTGAAATTACTAACATAGTTGTAGTAAAGTGATGATATTTAACAGATGATAAATTGGAATTTAAATCCAGACTAGGGAAAAAATTATCTAGACATCAAGGGCTACATTTTATGTTCAGTAAGTTCTTTCAAATTATGTCATTAGCATGGCTAAAAATCTGATTTAAAGTGAAACATACAACAGTCCAGAAATCAACTTAACATAAAAAGATAACAAATAACTCCTACGATCACTTATAGCATGCAAATTGGTAATCAAAGCAATCCTAGGTGCCAACATGCAAATTTCTAAGTTTTAAGATACAATTATCATAGTCATGGTGTCAATTCATCGAGCAACTTCAATTTAGCACATACAATTTCAATGTCCAATCTATCAAGCAATCTTATACATGAATTTAGTTATTTAATGTGTATATGCAAGAAACAATGGGGACTAGGTTTAGATCGAAGAGATAACACGATGTTAAGAGTACGTCGGGTTAGCTCGTATAAATCCTCGATAATCTTAACGAAATTGTTAAAAGCAGTTTTTGATAACAAAATGGACGGATCTGCTTGTAGGAGATCAAATAATCTTGAACAAAAACAATAAAAAGGATTCAAGAAGAGACTTGCCTGTTGTATTGCAGATATAATTAAATAGGAATAACAGGATCAGAATTCCGAGCGAAATCTCCCAAAAATATGCACGAAGAATCAACAACAACAGCAAAAGCCAAGAGCAAATCTTCACACCGGATCGGGACAGAACACAGAACACCAAAACTGGATCTGATGTGCCCAGAACACAAAACACTGAATCGAACCAATAGGATCTCTTCCTCACACCGGATCGGATCCAAACAGGGGACAACAAATGAGGGATCCGATGTGGCCGAACACGGGACAGCGGATCCGACCAATCACCGGTCGTCTTTTACCTTCGGCGAGGAGAGAGAGAGACGGTGAATGGCAGTGACTGCGACGGGGCGGGGGCGAAGCGGCGTCGGCAGCAGGTCGAGAAATGACGGCAGCGACGGTAACCTCGACGACGGTAACCTCGACGACGGCGAACCCTTTTTGTGGTGGAAAAACAGAGAACGTCGACAATGGCGACTCCGGGACTCGACGACGATGCTAGAGGACTCCAGTGAAGCGGTGAGAGACGAAGAGAGCAATGAGGGTGCACGGAGATGGGTTAGGACGACGGTGAGGGGGTACGGCAGTGGTGAAGGTTTCGGCAATGGGTTTTGGTGATGGGTTGGCGAGGACGATGGGGACAACGACGGGATGGAGACGATGAGGGGATGGAGACGATGATGAGGGTGGTGATGGTGGTGAAGGGTGATCGGAGTTGCAACGGGGGTCGGGGTTTCTTGCGGTTGGGTTTGGGGTTCAGCAAAAAACAGAGAGAAAGAGAGAGTAGGGTAGGGATCGGGAGAGAGAAATGGGTAACGGTGGAAGTGAGAGAGAGAATAAATTATTAGGGTTTAATGGGATTATTTATAGGGATTCAAGAATTAGGATTTTGGGTTGAGATTATGTGGGTTCTGGGTAACGGTTTTGGCTCCAAAAAGAGACAAACAAATGCAATGAGATGAGACGAATACAAAGAAGAACAAATTGAACTCAAAATAGAAAGAGCAAAATTGCAAAGAGAACAAGATCCAACCAAAAGAATACAGATTGGTCAAGATAGAACAAAAGAACCCAAGAAAAGACAAAATACACTATAACAAATAAATCCAAATACAATAACTAAAAGAATACAAAATACAATAAAATCTGAAAATTGGGCTTTCAAATCCTACCCACCTTACAAGAAGAATTTCGTCCTCGAAATTCATACAAGAGGTACATAGGATAAACCCCGAAACAAACAAAGCAAAACAAAATAAAACAAAACAACCACTACTCAAACAAATGAGGAAACCTCTCCCGAATCTCATTCTCTAACTCCCAAGTACACTCCCGTGGCGAGCGAGGATCCCAAGAAACTCGGACCAACTTGATGACTCTATTCTTTAGCACCTTCTCTCGATGGTCTAAGATAGAGACAGGTCGAATTTCACGGGACAAATCCGGCCTCACAGACAAGTCTGAGTAGTCAACCACATGACTGTCATCTCTGATTAGTGTTCAAAAATATGTATTTAACCTTGTTTTACAAATATACATACAGTTCTATACAGAGATAGATATATTTGTACATAAATAAATAGAAATAAACATACATTATTCAAAAAAATGTTCCTGATTTTTTCTGAACTTTTACTGAATTTGTCAGATTTTTTCCAAATTTCGAATATTTGAACCTCGCCGAATTATACCCGAACCCCAAATTTGTCACTATGGAAGGGACTAGGCTTATAAGGGTGACACCATACTGGCTAAGCTTATTGCTTATGAGAAGTCATAGAATGCATAATTGGTGATTTTTTAGTGATACATTATCATATTTGTCATTAGGGAGATGTTGATCTGTGTTTATGTTGAACCCCGGCCCCGGCATGTGTATTTTTATCTAATGTCGAGTCCCTTTATACTAAAATTTGAAAACCCTTGAATGTGTCATTATAAGAATTTTCTGGGTGTTGGTGCGTACTGTCGAATGGATTCTATGCCAGCCTGTCCATGTACGCCATTCTTGGAATTTACCATGTCATAGTGTGCCATGTCATGCCATATTCACACTTTTATGTGGAAAAGTTAGTTGAAAGTAACCAGATATCGGAAATATAAACATTTATTAACATAAAAATTTATTGCCGCGCCACCACAAATTGCCCATCACTTTCCAGTGTGGGAACTACTTTGTTATTAGGGTAATGCTACACCTACTATCAAATCTACTACCTTTCTCTTTACTACCTTAGGTGGTACACCATTATTGGATGTTTCTACCACCTACTCTACAATAACCTCCACTAATAGTGTGCCACATAAGGTAGTAAAGGAAAAAGTAGTAGATTTGGTAGTAGGTGTAACATTATCCTTGTTATTATGAAATAAAGTTGAGGATTTTTAACATGTATGTTCCTAACAAGAGGAGTGATCCAATGAGAAACAATTTAAAATGAGAAAATGAGAAACAACAATTTATACCGTTGGATATGAGGGGATTGAAATGAATGGCTCTCATTCATTTGGCTTAGTTAATTGAGAACCTGGTTTTTTTCTAGATCTATCAAAAAAAACCAAAGAGTTCTCTTGCTTATACATAGCTTCCTTTTCCGATAATTGAAAGAGAACACTGCCTATAAATCTGCACCAGCATGTGTCCTTGCCTCGAGTTCCACAAGCTCTTCGACATTCATGTACTGGCCGAGCATCTCAATTCCCTGGCAACAGGAGTACTTCATTTCAAGCTCTTCCATTTTTTCTAATTCTACTCCGAATTTTACATCCATTAAAATCAAACTGGCTTGGTTCATAGCTATATTGAATTTCATTTTTAATATCCAGCCTTTATTAGTGCTTAAAAGTTTGTAGATATTATAGGTAAATTCGGATCACGAAAATCTAAGAAACACTACACTCACATACCCGCTTGAAACTGTGTTTTTAATCTTTTGTGCAGGAACTCAACATCCAAAGACCACCAACTTCAACACGAGGAAGGCCACAGTCTTCCGGTGACCGGAGTTCTCTTGCTTATACAAAGCTTCCTTTTCCGATAATTAAAAGAGAACACTGCCTATAAATCTGCAGCAGCATGTGTCCTTGCCTCGAGTTCCACAAGCTCTTCGACATTCATGTACTGGCCGAGCATCTCAATTCCCTGGCAACAGAAGAGATTGACCTGGGTTTACGGAGAAAATAGAAAAAATTAAAGAGAAGAGATTGACATGAGTTGGTTTGGTTTTTTTGATAGATCTAGAAAAAAAAACCAGGTTCTCAATTAACTAAGTCAAATGAATGAGAGCCATTCATTTCAATCCCCTCATATCCAACGGTATAAATTGTTGTTTCTCATTTTCTCATTTTAAATTGTTTCTCATTGGATCACTCCTCTCCTAACAAATATGTAAATATTACATATACCATTTACAAATATGTATTTTTACATTTACCCTTAACAATGTGGGTTCAATATCTTAGTCACCCCCTAAAAGTTAAAACTACTTAAACCACATAAAAATGAATGAAATATACAATTATGTTTAATTTATTTTTTTTAATATAAAATAACTGAAATACTCTTCCTCTACTAGTCAAACTTCTTCTTCTTACTCTTTATAAATTTAGTTGCCCGTAAAACCAATTGAAACACAATCAACCATTCTTAAATTTATTTTAGTTTTCTTTATAAATGGACAAATTTACAGTATTTCTTTGTAACTTCATCTTCTTCCTCATATTTTCTACCCAAATTCACCACTAATCTTATAAATTGCAAATACACATAGTTTGATGCAATTTTAAGGGGTAAATAAGAAATGAGCTCATATTGTTAGGGGAAAATATGAAAATACACACTTTGACAGACACATATGATTAAGCATATTTGTTGAGTATACGTGTTAAAAACTCTAAAGTTAAATGAAGCAAGTTGCCTTCCTGAACACATGTTCCAATTGCCAAGGTGGCCCCTTGTGGTTTGAGATTGCGAAGTTAAGTAATCATTATGATTATTAGAAGTATTATTGTGGTTAAATTTAGGTTCTGTTGCCGAACAGAATATTTGGTATGCTATCTAGTTATTGTGTCGTGTGAAGCATTGTTAGAGTGGTAGATACATCTAATCTATTTTAAAAATTATGGCATCACCAGATAAGAAATACAGATGTTCAAGGTGCTATTTATGTGGTGTCTTCCCATATCTACATAAGTTTGTTTGTAATTTTTCCCCAGTTAAAATGTCTAGTGAAATCATCCTTCGAGGTTTTGATAATTTCAGTTGATATTTGAGAACCCAAGTTTTGTTGATAAAATAGAGACTATAGGGACTTTGATTACCCTGATGAGGGTCAACATTAATAGCTAATAATCGCTTCACGGTTTATATTTTTATTTTTATTTTTGGTGTGTGCGCAATGGAATGCTTGATTCTAATTTCTAATTGCAAGGCCTCCATCCTCTTAGTAAGAGCTAGATGTCCACTATCCATCAAAGAACCGTCATTGATTGTTTATGATATGTACAACTTATTGACTATTATTAGTTGTGTACTATTACCATAGCAGTCGTGTTTCATCTATGTTATATTTCCCCCCTATTTTTAAGTGTGAGTTCATGATATTCTTATAGCTATATAACAATTTGCCATTTGGAGCCAATATTATCCAGTATGTAATCAGTTAAGTCGTTTACATAATAACTATTTACTTCCCTCCAATTTCCTTGTGTCAATCTCCTTTTCTTTTTTTATTTTACTGGTCTTGAACCCGAGACATCCCTTTACCATCTAAGCTACAGCTTAGTGGTAGTGTCAATCTCCTTATCTAACATTCATTGTGGAAAGGGATTAAAATAACACTTAAGTGGCCAATAATTCATTTGTACTCTTTCAAGATTAAATTTCTCTATTCTGAGTTAAAGATGTATTAATAAACAAAAATTTCAAATTCTATCTTTTGTTATTATTACTTTGTGGTAATTGGTAATTACCGATGCTTTACATTAAAACCTTGGCTTAATTTGGTATAGTTTGTTTTATATTGTATGCTCACTTTTTTAATTTTTTTAAAAGATTTTGTCTGTTCACCATAATTTTTAGGGTCATGGACTATATGCTCACCCATGATATTATGATTATTGTATTCGTTATTGATATACCCCTTCATCATCATCTCCTTCTACTGTAGGGAGATCAAAGCATATGAATATTGATTTTCAGGTAAGGATGTTATCGATTCTTGGATTTGGGAAGTTTGACCTATTAGAAGATCAATGGTATAAGCCTTAAATCATTTACATCCGTCACTACAAAATCCAGCATTTACATATCTATGGTACGTAATTAACTTGTTAAATTTGTTTTGTTTAATTACAATTCAGATCCTCTTAGATACTCCATTTCTAGTGAATGATTAACTACTTCATATGTAACAATCTATTTTAAAAATAAATGATTACAAATAATTAGTGTCAAATTTATTTAAAAATTGTTCCTTAAATCATTCTAGAAATCTTTCTCCAACAAACTTTTCCTAAATCAAGGTGGAGTTACCAATCTTCCTATTTTATAAAAATATCCGTAGAATATTTACTTACATTTAAAATCTAACTTCTTCGAATGCTTTACACATTTCAACAATAAGCCTAGAATTAAAGTTTGTTTCTTTATTCTCATTTGACTATAAAATTGTGTTGTTTCATATAAGTTATTTATTAAAAAAAAATGGGTTATTTAAATACATAATAATTTGCTTGTCTTTTCATACTCAAGTGAGATTCTCGTGTTCGTATGTTCATGCATATTTTTTTTGTTGATAAAGATATGCATACGCACACTCTTACCTCTTACTGCATTATAAATTGGTGTTGCTGCTAATTTTGGTGTGGGAGCAAACATATGATTTGTGAATTCTTTTGGAATAAATAAAATCTAATCTCCTTACTACTTGCCGATTTTGACCGTTCTCAATGCTGCTGCTGACCTGCAAGAAGTTCGAAATACTGGGATTGATTTCGATGACGAACCCTTCGACGCTCAAGTCAGTAATCTGAAGGATTATGAAAGAGCTTTTGTGGATAAAGATACCGATTATATGAGTCTGATGGTGGTAGGGGGTATTTATAGCCGCCTTTGTAACAGTTTCAAGATAATAATTTAGTTTTACTTTTCGGTGTTTTTTGGATAGGAAGTAGAGTTTAAATTTCTTCATGATAAAAGATTTGGTTTACCGTCTCTTAGGGATAATTATGAATGACCTAGGTTTATTTATAATGAGCTATCACCCTAACCAAGTAAGACAGACCCGTGTTTGGGTTATTGGGCTTGAAAAAGACCCAGTTCAAAATTTCGGACCTGTTGGTAGTAGAAATTACCGTTTTACCCATGAGAGCTTTGAAATTCGTGCCTGATTTGAACAGTCCGATTTGGTTCTATTTCTAGCATATCACAAGCCCCCCACTTACGAAGATTGAGTTTCACAGCCTTTGAGGAGTAGTTCGCCTGTTTTTAGTGGTTTATAGAATTTATCGGCGTTCTCGGGGACGTTTAGATCTCTTTTAGGGTGCAATAGTGCTTTTGTGGGTTTGTAAAACAATTAGAATTATTTTTATAATTTTTTGGATTTTTTGTGATTTTTGTGATTTTTTTTCCAATTTTTTAATCATTCCCTAATTTTAATAATTAAATTTTGAATTTTTAATTAATTATTCTAAAAATAAAATTATTTTTTTCATAATATAAAAATATTTTCCAGAATTAATAATTATTTTTAGAATTTATTAATTAATTATTTCTAATTTTTAAATAATTAGTTTGATTTAATAAATAAATAAGGAAATTAAAAAAAGGAAATTACCTTGACGACATGGCGAAATCTGGACTGTCGATCACGATCGAGCGCGGATCGAAAGGAGGATTTTTTCTCTCATTTCCAGCTCGGTTTCTAGTTTCCTCGGCGCTCGTCGGCGATCGATAAGGTCGTACGACATGTTGACACGTGGCAGTCAATGTTGACCGTTGACTTGGTCAACATTGACTGTTGACTTTTTTGGATCGCATCTTAGCCGTTGATCAAGCGTTGAGCGCGGATCTCTTTTTTCGATCAGTTCCTGTCTGCTCGGCGTGCGTTGGCAATCGATGAGGGTGTTTGGCGTGCTGACACATGGCGGTCAACACTGGCTGTTGACTTGGTCAACGTTTGACCGTTGGCTTGGTCAGCATTGACCATTGACTTTTTTGTTCGCATTTGAGCCGTTGATCAAATATTGAGTGCGGATCGGGCGAAGTTTTTGATCGCTTTTCTTTCTGCTCGGCGCGTGTTGGCGATCGATGAGGGCGACACATCTGCTAGGCAGGTTTCGGTGAACGATGTGGTCCCTTCGGCGAGCGTTGGTGAATGATGGTGAGGCAACACGTGGCGTTTGACTGTTGATTGGTCAACGTTGACTATTGACTGATCAACGCCATTTTGCCCCAATTTGTTCGGTTTCCTGTTTGCTTTGGCAAACGACGTGGATTGTAACAAACTTTTGCGGAGCTACAGAGGTCCGATCGGGGCGTTTGACCACTCGTTTTGAAGAGGACAAGATCTTCAGGTTCTGTTCAAAATATTTTTATAGAATCCATTTAGGGTGAAAACTGGCCAACAATGTCTTTGCCTCCATGAAGTTGAGAAGATCTTTGTATGACTCTTGGGAGTGAGTTTGGGGAGCGTTTCTAGACGAGTTAGGCTTCGAACTCGCTGTTGGTGAAGAAGAGGGTCGCCCGGGGAGGTGAGCGAAATGAAGAGCATCACTAGTCTCTAGGAGAGAGCCATTCGGGAGGTGAGTTTGGGGAGCAACTCTAGGGGCGAGTTGAGCTCCGAACTCATTGTGGAAGGCTGCGCAGGACGAAGAGCATCATTAGGCTCTTAGAGAGAGCCATTCGGGAGGCGAGTTTGGCGAGCAACTTTAGGAATGAGTTGAGCTCCGAACTTGTTGTGGAAGAAGACCACTCAGGAGGTAAGCGGGACGAAGAGCATCACCAGGCTCCAGGAGAGAGCCGTTCGGGATATGAGTTTGAGGAGCAACTCTATGGGTGAGTTAAGCTCCAAACTTGCCTTTTGAGCCCGATAAAAATTTGTAGAAGCAACCCAAGGAGGGGTTTGCCACCGACCTTGCCATTTGGACCCGGCAGGCTTGTTGAGACGACTCCATGAGGGAGTTGGTGGCGACTTTACCGTTTGGACCTGACAGGCTTGCAGGCTTGTAAGAGTAACCTGATGAGGGGGTTGGACTCCAAATTTGTTGCTTGAACCCCATAAGCTTGGGAGTCAATCTTGAGGTGGAAATTGGCCTCCAAACATGCTATTTGAATCTACAAGTTTGTAGAGGCAACTAGAGGAGTGAGTTGGATGTTATATCTGATGCTTGAAGGTGAACTGGTTGTAGGAGAAGCTCTTCTGACGAGGTGAGCTCTGGCACCATCGCTTGGAGTTAAGGAGTTGCTGGTGTGTCTTGGAGGAGGAACTGAGCAAGGAGCTTATTGATGAGGGTTTTCGAGCCGAGGGAGCAGCTCCAGGGGCGAGCTAGGCCCTAGATTCAGTATGTTTGAGTCAAATTTTGGAGATAGCACTGGAAAAGAGTTGGTCTTCGAACTTGCTTATTGCAAAATTTAACCAACAGTGGAAGTAGTTTGAATGGTCGTTTCGAGCCTCGAAACCACATACTTGGAGGCTGTTAGAGTAATTTTGAATCATGATTGTGAACTTCGAACCAGTTGTTTCAGAGTTATCAACGAGTTGTAGGAGCAATTCCGAATGGTGAGCCACCCGCACTTGTTTGTTTGCAACTGACTAAAGCGGCGTCGAACCAAGTGTTGGACTCCAAACTTATTGTTTGAAAGTTTCAAAGAGTTGTAGGAGCAATTCCGAATGATGAGCTGCTCTGCTCTTACTTGTTTGCAAGCGGTTAAACTTGCGTCGAACTAAGAGTTGGACTCTAAACTCGTGTTTTGAGCCTAGCAAGTTGTGGACGCAGCCATGGGGGACAAGCTGGACTTTCGAACTGACTGTTTAACGGGTCGTAGATATGACTCAGGGTGATAGACATGAGGCCAATGCAATGATCTTTATAAGAAAAAGTTAAGTTTTATTGAAACAAACTAAGTGGCTACCTTGGGGGGGACGAGCAATTATTACAGGCTTTGGCCGTATCGCAAGCGACAGCCTTATTGAAAACTGAAAACCTACTTTTACGAGTGGGTGTTAGGCACCCTCGTGTTACTTCATTTGATGCTTTGTAATCCAAGTTTGCCTTCCCTGAAGAGGGAGATCTCCTTGAGTCCATCAACTAGTTCCGGAAGGACTTGACTTATCCTTTGGGGGAAGTCTAATGCTTCAAGTGGGAGGATCGAGCCCCCCATTGTAGTTGTGTAGTACCTCTGAGCCGTCTCTTGGTTTCCTTTGACTTCCCTTACTCCTGCTGAGGTCGGGAGCTTCATTTTTATGTGAAAGGCTGAGGGTACAGCATGATGTACTGCTAGGCCTGGTCGGCCCATAATGACATTGTAAGATGCCTTCATATTGACAACCATGAAGTCGTTGCGTCTATGCGGGTTGTCGGGGCTTTTCATACGGTCACATTAAGAGTGACTATTCCTTCATTTGTAACTAGAACCCCAGAGAATCCGTGGAGTGTGTATCTGGTAGGCTTGAGACGATCTCGAGAAAGCTTGAGGCCTTAGAAGGTTTTCAGGAAGATGATATTGACGGATTTGACATTGTTAACCAGGATTCGGTGCACTTCGTGGTTGACCATGCTAAGTCTGATGACGAGGGCATCACAGTGGGGCATTTGGACGCTGTTCCTACTAATTTTGGTGTGGGAGCAAACAGATGATTCGTGAATTCTTTTGTAACCAATAAAAGCTAACCTTTTTACTAGTTGCCGATGTTGACCGTTCTCAATGCTACTGCTGACTTGCTAAAAGTTCGAAACACCGGGATTGATTCCGACGATGAACCCTCTGACGCTCAAGTTAGTAATCTGAAAGATTATGAAAGAGCTTTTGTACAGAAAAAATACTGATTACCTGATTCTGACGGGGGTAGAGTATTTATAGTCGCCTTTGGGACCAGTTTCAAGATAATCATTAATCTATACTTTTCAGTGTTTTTGGATAAGAAATAGAGTTTAAATTTCTTCATGATAAGAGATGGTTTAAACTGTCTCTTAGGGATAATCATGAATTTTAATAACTCTTTAAATGTCCTAGGTTTATTTATAACGGGCTATCAAAGACCCATCTCCCATTTTTGGGTTATTGGGCTTGGAAAAGATCCATTTCCCGTTTTCGGACCCGCTTGTTGTGGAAATTACCATTTTACCCTTGAGAGCTTTGAGATTCATGCTTGATTTGAACGGTCCCGATTTTGTTTCATTTCTAGCCATATCACAAGCCTCCCACTCCCGAAGACTGAGTTTCACAGCCTTTGAGGAGTAGTTCGCCTGTTTTTAATGGCTTACAGAATTTATCGGAGTTCTCGGGGACATTTGAATCTCACTCGGAGTGTAACGATGCTTTTCTGAGTTTGTAAAATACTTAGAATTATTTTTAGAATTTTCTGGATTTGTGTTATTTTTCCAGATTTTTTTGATTTTTTTTCTTTCAATTTTTAATCATTTTTGAATTTTTTATTCAATTTGCGATTTTAATAATTGATTTTTTAATTTTTTATTAATTACTCTAAAAAAAATATTTTTTTCGGAATATAAAATTATTTTCAGAATATTTTAATTAATTATTTCAAATATTTATTATTTTTAGAATTTTTAAATAATTAATTCGAATTAATAATTAAATATAGAAATTAATTAAAAAGAAATTATCTTGATCAGATCACAGCAGTCCATCACAATCTAGCGCGAAGATCTGCAAGGTCGGATGACAAACACTTCTCATGAGGTCGGATCGCCACTTGTTCGGATCGAATTCAAGTTGCTAACGTGGCGCTCTGCGCTGCTGACACGTCAGCGTTGACCGATCAGCGTTGATCGTTGATCGGTCAGCGTTGACCGTTGACTTTTCTTTTTGCCCATCAATCACAGCCGTTCATCTCAAGTGTTGACCATTGACCGAAACTAGCTCCTCTTTAATCTCTACCGTTGATCTGGATGACGCGATTTTTAAGGAGATTTGATAGTAGACGTTTTCTATCAGCTCGGTTTGGCACCTGCTTGGATCGATTCTGAGCTACTTTGGTCCCGAGCTAACGTGGTCCAATATGAGTGCACCACGTGTCTTTGACTGGTCAAATTTTAACTGGTCAATGTTGACCATAACTGAAGTGGCTCATGTCAATCTCAACCGTTGATCTTTGATGACACGAATTTTGAAGAGATCGGACGGTAGACACGTTCGTCATGGTCGAATTGGCACTTGCTCGGATTTTTTCGAGATGTTGTGACCCCGATCCCTCGTGGCCTAATTGGGTGGCGCCACATCGTTGACTTGTCAAAGTTGACCTAGTCCACGTTGACTTAGTCAACCCGTCGGTTTGCCCAGTACAGCTGCATTGTAACTGACTTTCCCGGTACTACAAACGTCCAATTGGAGCATGTAACCCCTCATTTTGAAGCTGACTCGAGGATATACAATTTCTCTTCAGAAGTCAGTTAAAGAATTATTCTTCTTCAGGGTCAAAACAGGCCCGCAATTGCCTACAGGAAGTTGAAAAGAGCTTTGTATGACTCTTGGGAAGATCTGTTCTTGGAGGCGAGTTGGGGGAGCATCTCTAGACATGTTTGGCTTTGAACTTGCTATTGGTGAAGAAGTGGGTCGCTCGGAGAGCGAGCGAGGTGAAGAGCATCGACGAGATCTAGGAGAGAGTTGTTTGGGAGGTGAGTTTGAGAAGCAACTCTATGGGAGAGTTGAGCTCAGAACTTGTTTAGAAGAAGACTGCTCGGGATGTGAGCAGGACGAAGAGCATCACTAGGCTCTAGGAGAGCGCCATTTGGGAGGCGAGTTTGATGAGCAAATCTAGGGGTGAGTTGAGCTCCAAACATGTTTGGAAGAAGATTGCTCGGGATGTGAGCAGGACGAATAGCATCACTAGGCTCTAGGAGGGATCCGTTTGGTAGGTGAGTTTGAGGAGCAACTCTAGGGATGAGTTGAGCTCCGAACTCGTTTAGAAAAAGGCCGCTCGGGAGGTGAGTGGGATGAAGTGCATCACCGGACTCTATGAGAGAGCCGTTCGGGAGGTGAGTTAAGGGAGCAACTCTAGGGGTGAGTTGAGCTCCGAATTCACTGTGGATGAGTGTTGGATCCTGTAGGCAAGGAAACACTAGAGAGAGGGGGGGGGGTGAATAGTGTTTTATAAAAAATAATTGCGGAATTAAACTTTTCTTCTGACCAGTCGACTTGAAGAGATAAACCAGCCGACTGGGGCGACAGTTAAGAAGAGTATTTTAAAGCGAGTCTGATCAGCCGACTTATAGAAGAGCCAGTCGACTTATCACACAAGTTTTCAGAGAGAAAGTAGTACAAGTCTGACCAGTCGACTTACAAATAGACATAGTCGACTGTCCAGACAAGTTTCACAGAGAACTTAAAAAGCAAGAAAATGAAATGCAAGTTCAAAGAGATACAACCATAGAGTACACACGATGTATTCTGGTTTGGTCCTCCCGACCTACATCCAGTCCCCAACCAACCCACTTGAGATTTTCCACTATTCTCGAAAAAATTACAAGAATACCCTACGGCGTTAGACAACAACCTTGTCCAACCCGTAGTCCTTTCTCACAACTAGAGAAAGCAACCCACTTTTCCACCAAGAGTGAAATCCTGACTCTACACCCTAGAGCCCTACTCTCCAACCGAGAGGAACCACTCTTACAACCCGAGAGTGAAGAACAACAACAAAAAGTTTACAATCAACATATAGCCTTGTTGTGGATGTGATTTTATGCGTGGCTATTAAGTCAACTTCCGAAATCAGTCTAAAACGAAATCACTGTTATGCTAGATTGATTTCAGAGAACCAAGACTTAGAAAATGAATGCTTTTGAATGCTTTTTCATGTTAAAACCAGAAGCTTGAGAACCTGAGAAAAAAAAAGCTTGGAAATAAGTTGTTAACCTCTTCCAAGTGATTTCTATACTCTATTTATAGAGTTAGAATCATTGGACGTTAAGAAGCAGTTGTACCAACTGTTAATCAACGGAAATAAAACTTTTGAATTTGAAAAATCAAGTTTTGAAATCAGTAAACTGTCGAAACGACTTGAACAGTCGACTGGGTTTCCGTTATGAGTCGATTGGTCAGAGTTTGAATAAGTTCAGTTAGTTTCGTACTAAAACAGTCGACTGGTGCCTTATGGCGGTCGACTGGTACTTAACAGCTGAGCTTTTTCAATCTTGTTTCGATCTTTTTAAGTTTGAAAAACACTCAATTATTTTAAAGATAATGTGTGAGTGTGTGTGACAAGGCTTTTACAGAATTTCTAAGACTCAAAGAAAATAAAAAAGTTACAATTGTTACAAGACACTTAATACAATAAATTGAAGCATAGGTCTTGTCTTGAGTCTTGAGTCTTGAGATGGAGCTTTTAGCCTTCGTCTTTTTCTTGTAAGCTGGCAACCTTGTAGCTTTCTTGATCAATTAGCTATAAGAGCTTTGTTTGTAGCTTTGCTTGATCAATTGCTTTAAGAACCTTGTAAAGCTTGTTAGAACATTTTGCCTTTGTATATCCTGTAATATTTAAGAAGTAGAACAACAACTTTGCATTGTGTTGGAATCATCAAAATCAAGAATCAACAATGAGTATCCCCGGGCTCTGGGAGAGAGCCGTTCGGGAGGTGAGTTAAGGGAGCAACTTTAGGAGAGAGTTGAGCTCCGAACTCATTGCGGATGAAGGTCGCTCGGGAGGCGAGCAGAACGAAGAACATCACCAGGGTCTGGGAGAGAGTCGTTCGGGAGGCGATTTTGAGGAGCCACTCTAGGGGTGAGTTGAGCTCCGAACTCACGATGAATGAGGAAGGCCGCTCGGGAGGTGAGCGGAATGAAGAGTATCACAAGACTCTGGGAGAGAGACGTTCGGGATGTGAGTTAAGGGAGCAACTCTAGGGGTGAGTTGAGCTCCGGGCCCACTTTGGATGATGGCCGCTCTGAAGGCGAGCAGAACGAAGAGCATCACTAGGCTTTAGGAGAGAGCTATTCGGGAGGTGAGTTAAGGGAGCAACTCTGGGGGTGAGTTGAGCTCCGAACTCACTGTGGGTGAAGAAGGCCGCTCGGGAGGCGAGCAGAATGAAGAGTATCACCAGGCTTTGGGCAAGAGCCATTCGCGAGGTGAGTTAAGGGAGAAACTCTATGGGTGAGTTGAGTTCCGAACTCTGCAGATGAAGGCCTCTCAGGAGGCGAGTGGAACGAAGGATATCACCAGGCTCTGGGAGAGAGCCGTTCGGGAGGCAATTTTGAGGAGCAACTTTAGGGCTGAGTTGAGCTCCGAACTCATTTGGAAGGCCGCTAGGGAGGCGAGCGGGATGAAGAGTATCACCAGGCTTTAGGAAAGAGCCGTTCGGGATGCGAGTTTGAGGAGCCACTCTACGGGTGAGTTGAGCTCCGAACTCGTTGTGGAAGAAGGCCGCTCGGGAGGCGAGCGGGATGAAGAGCATCAAGGGAAGAGCCATTTGGGAGGCAGCAAGATGAAGAAGAGCATTACTGAGCTCTAGAAGAGAGCCACTTAGGAGGCGAGTTTGAGAAGCAAGTCTACGGGTGAGTTTGAGCTCCGAACTTGTTTGGAAGAAGGCTGCTCGGGAGGCAAGTGGGATGATGAGAATCACCGGGCTCTAGAAGAGAACCACTTAGGAGGTGAGTTTGAGAAGCAATTCGACGGGTGAGTTGAGATCCAAACTCGTTTGGAAGAAGGCTGCTCGGGAGACGAGCGGACCGAAGCGCATCACCCGGCTCTAGGAGAGAGCCATTCGGGAGGTGAGTTTGAGGAGCAACTCTAGGGGAGAGTTGTACGTCGAACTCGCTGTTTGAGCCTGATAAGTTTGTAGAAGCAATCGGAGGAGGGGGTTGGCACCGACCTTGCCATTTGGACCCGGCAGGCTTGTTGAGGCGAATCCATGAGGGAGTTGGCGCCGATCTTACCGTTTGGACTTGGTAGGCTTTCAGGCTTGTAGAAGTAATCCGAGGAGGGGTTTGACACTGACCTTGCCGTTTGGACCCGACAGGATTGTAGAGGCAACTCGAGTAGTGAGTTGGGCGTCATATCCGACGCTTGAAGGTGAAATGGTTTCAGGAGAAGCTCTTTGGATGAGCTAGTCTCCTGGTCCATCGCATGGAGTTAAGGAGTTGCTGGAGTGGCTCGGAAGAGGAGCTGAGCACGGAGTTCATTGATGAGGGTTGTCGAGCTGAGGGAGTAGCTCCAGAGGCGAGCTAGGCCCTAAATTCAGTATATTTGAGTCAAATTTTGGAGGTAGCCCTGGAAAAGAGCTGGTCTTCGAACTTACTTGTTGCAAAATTTAACCAATAGTGGGAGTAGTTTGAATGGTTGTTTCGAGCCCCGAAACCGCATTATTACTGGCTGTGAGGGCAATTTCAAACAATGACTGTGAATTTGAACAAGTTGTTTTGGAGTTGCTCGTTTGCAAGCGGCTACAGCTGCATCGAACCAAGGGTTGGACTCCAAACTCATCTTTTGAGCCTAGCAAGTTGTGGAAGCAGCCCTGGGGACAAGTTGGACCCCGAACTTACAGTTTAACGAGTCGCAGATGCGCCTCAGGGAGATAGACATGAGGCCAATGCAATGATCTTTATAAAAAAACTAAGTTTTATTGAAACAAACTAAGTGGCTGCCTTGAGGGCACGAGCCGCTTTGGCCGTATCGCAAGCGGCGGCCTTAATTAAAACTGAAAACTTACTTCTACGAGAGGGTGTCAGGCACTCTTGTGGTACTTCGTTTGATGCTCTGTATTCCAAGTCCGCCTTCCCAGAAGATGGGGATCTCCTTGAGTTCATCGACTAGTTCGGGAAGGACTTGGCTGTTCTGTTGGAGGAGCTCTAATGCTTCAAGTGGGAGGACCGAGCCCCCCATTGTACTTGTGTAGCAATTTCGAGCTGTCTCTTGGTTTGCTTTGACTTCCCCCACTCCTGCTGAGGTCGGGAACTTCATTTTCATGTGAAAGGCTAAGGGTACGGCATAGAGTACTGCTAGGTCTAGTCGATTGAGGATGGCATTGTAAGCGACCTTCATGTCGACGATCATGAAGTCCATTGCCTCTGTCCGGGTTGTCGGGGTTTTTCCTGCGGTCACATCAAGAGTGACTGTTCCTTCAATTGAGATTGGAACCCCAAATAACTTGTGGAGCGTGTATCTTGAAGGCTTGAAACGATCTCGAGAAAGCTTGAGGCCTTGAAAGGCTTCCAGGAAAAGGATACTGACGGAGCTGCTGTTGTTGACTAGGATTCGATGCACCTCGTGGTTGGGTATGTAGAGATTAATTACGAGAGCGTCACAGTGGGGCGTTCGGATGCCTTCCAGGTCTTTGTCTGAGAATGTCACCGAGACCCCAGAGCTCTTGGTCGGGGGAAAGCTCTGAACCGAACTCACCTCTTAGATGAAGGCCTTTCGGGAGGAGTTTGATTCTCCCCTTATTGGACGTCCATGGATAAGGTGGAGGATGGCCCTGTTGTAAAGGGTTACACTGACACTAGCTTCCAGTTCGATAAGGACGACTCCAAATCGCAATCAGGTTTTGTGTTTTGCCTAAATGGTGGAGCTGTGAGCTGGAAGAGTTCGAAGCAAGAGACAGTAGCCGATTCTACCACAGATGCTGAGTATATTGCTGCCTCCAATGCAACAAAGAAAGCCGTTTGGAACAGAAAGTTCATCACTGAACTTGGCATAGTTCCTAGAATTGTGGACCTAGTGGACCTCTATTGTGATAACAATGGGGTCATTGCACAAGCTAAGGAGCCTAGGTAGATCTTACCAGCGATCCAAACATATAATGCTCTTCCATCTCATTCGAGAGATCATCGATAGAGGAGATGTGAAGATATGCAAAGTACCGACAGATGATAACATCACCGACCCACTGATAAAGCCTCTTCTACAGCGAAAGCATGAAGGTCACAGTAGACCTATAGCCATTAGATGTATGTCTGATTGACTCTAGTGCAAGTGAGAGATTGCTGGTATATGCCCTAAGGGCCAGTTGTGTATTGACATTACTAGTTGATATTGTATCATGATATTTATTTCATATATGAGGTATTTTATTTATTGTGTTGTTTATTATGATTAAATGGACATAATAAATTCCTTAGAATAGTCGGTTCAATACCATGGGATATCAAGTGCATGACTTGATTGTGAGATCCTATTGGTTGTAATCAGAACACTATTCTTGAATCTCCATTGTCAAGTATTATTGTGATAGGACAACAATAATACATATAGACTAGTATGTGAGTAGATTGATGACCATATCTCACGGGTCATGGATATGAGATATCAAGTCTTCACATGAGTACATATTAGAGTAATAATGTACTGGACTGACCCATCATGAGAACGCTGCATGGATTGTAACGTGAGTGTCATATGCGGTTCTCACAGTGACCAATGTGTATGTAGTCATTTGACTTGGAGTTACTATGGTTTCCTACATGGGAAGTTATTAGTTTTAATGTCGTCAAACGTTGCCTATAATAAGGTGATTATAAAGTCGACTATTGGATGTACTACAAATCATGTAGAGAGATGTGAGTGACTTAGATAGAATTTGTCCCTCTTACATAACCGGAGCGATATCTACGGATCCCTTGTTTGAGTGAGACCGCAAAATGTATGGCCGTGCTCAAATGAGTCAATATGAAATATTGATCTCATTTTTTTAGTAAGTCTACTCGGACATCAATGTCACGCTCCGCTTCCCATGATAGGGAAACACGGGCCCGTAACTGAGGCTCAGCGAATGATATAAGTATACCAATTCATATCATCCATAAGCTGTACAATACCGTTAAGCTCATTAATACAATGATAATAATCACATGAACAATAATAGTACGAATAACCAATTTCAGAGATACAAGAACTTACAAAAATAGCCCGAGAATATGCAGTACAATAACAGTAGTCAAGATCCTTTAGTATCCCATCATCTGTACCTATATAAACATTAACTCAAAAAGAAAGGAAGAGTACCCGTTAGAGCAAGCTACGAGCTGTAAGTAGTAGCAAGCAGTTAAACAGTAAAAAGACGCTGTAACAGGAATAAGAAGTTGGAACGATATCAGGGTCAATAAACCAAAGGCGATAACATTGATCAAGTGAGCAAGGGTCGGTAAACAATAGTTGATAATGCAATGATCGGTATACAGTAAACAATAACGCAATGATCGATAAACAGTATTCAATAATCAATGATCGACAATATTCAATAATCAATGATCGATAAACAATATTCAATAGTCAATAATGCGAGTGTCGATGCTCAGTGTCAATCTTATGTCTATCAGTTTTTTCTTAATCTATCTAATCCATGCAATCCTGCGTCCCATACCACATGTTCGGGTGCATACAATCAAGTGAACGTTTTGACTATAGTGGTGGATTCTACAGAGTCGTGTACTAGGCAACATTAAACAGTAGACAGTAATCAATAACGGTACAACACATGATAGTTGGGATACTGAGGTCAGTAATCCACAATCAGTCGATAAAAAAGTAATCAATATCAGTAATCAGTACAGGAAACATATGCCCCTCCTCCGAGTACAGTCTCCTATAATATCCACCACTAAGTCGTTTTCCTTTTTACCCCGGCTTGTTCTTATTTTATTAAAATGAATCATACATATGCCATCGATGGAACGGTATCAATAAACGGTTTCAAAGAGGTATCAATGACTGTACAATGCATGGTATGTTATGCAATTCATTAGATGCGAAGTTTAACACATTTATATTAGGGCAAAAACCAAATCCCCCCCGCCCCCCGTTTGACCCGAGTACATTCATCCGTTAACTTAACCCATTCCGTTAACTTTAAATTATTAAATAACATTTCTACCCTTACCCTTTCATATCTCAACCTCTTTTTCTTTTCTTTCATTTCTTCATTCTCAAACATTAAACAAAACCAAATCTCAATCTCAATTCACTGTATACAATGGCTATTTAGGGAAGCATCACACTACACCTCTGATCCTCTCCCTTACGATATACAATTTAACCAAGAATTTTTTTACTTTGATATAAAAATATTTGAATCTTATACTGAAGGAAAGGCCTAAATTATGAGAACTCTTTATGACTTCCAATTTGAGCCACAGAGAGACGCCTGGCAAGTTAATTGTTTATAAATGATGCGTAATATGGGAAATTCTCTCCATATAAATTTCAAACACTTAAACACGTATTTGGTTTCTGTCCAGAGCAAGTATTTGTTATTGCTATTTATCTAAACTTGCAACCAAAAAGCCAAAAACAGTCTATCATGGTTTAGGTAGTACACCTTTTTTTTTAATAACTATAGACTTGTAAGCTAAGTTAGCCGTGATAGACTTGAAAATCACAATCTGTTTTTTTGTAATAGCTATAGACTTGAAAGCATATTATGTTTTTAAGAAGATAATGAGATTGATAATTGATTTTGTTTAATGTTTGAGAATGAAGAAATGGGAGAAAGGAAAAAGAGATTGAGATATGAAAGGGTTAGTGTAGAAATGTAATTTAATAATTCAAAGTTAACGGAATAAGTTAAGTTAACGGATGACTGGGTATAATGTATTTCTTCAAATGTTGTATGGGCATTTTGTACTCAGATCAAATGTTTTTTTTTTTTTTTTTGGGGGGGGGGGGGGGGTGTACTTTGGTTTTTGCCCTTTATATTAAAAGCGTGAAATATAATTCTGGACATCAATACGTTGCTGTACAAAAATTAACTTTTCCGCTGCTATGAGAAAGCGAATCAGGTTCCGTCAGAAGTTTTAGAAACTAGAAACTAGACGGTTCAGACGAATATTCACACGATGCATTATAATTATAGTAACTATGCATGTAAATTTATTCTTTATTAGTTTCGTGTACAGTCTCGGTTCTGAAAAATATAACATGCCAGTACTAAAACAGTAATTACTTACAATCTATAAATTGGATTGAGAATCTGTAAGATGTTCGGATTCAGGACCCACTGTACTACAATTTCTATGTACAAAGTTTTAATTTAATTTATATTTAATTAATTCAAAATCTCAGTACAATCTGGGGTAGACAGCAAGGCAGAAATTTAACACTTGTAATATTTAACCGTTGTAATTCATTCTTATAGTCCGATTTCAACAAGTATTCATATTCAGTAAATGTGGTGAATTTATATCGTTAACATGATGGAATTATTGAATTATACGGTATTAAATTACGGATATAACCATACGATCACATACAACTACAATTCATTCAATCATTCTTTCTTTTACAATTTCGTGTCACTAGTTTGTGTTCATGTAGTATATGCATATGTAAGTGTGTTCTCACGATTTTCTGATTTTTGGATTGCTGGAAGTCAGAATGAACGATGAACAATGTATAACTCGAATTTAAATGATATACGATGGCAACGAGTAAGATTGATAACATGTATGCAAAGAGAGTAACTACTTGCGGGGATCAAGAAGGTGCTTGCACAAGAACAAGAAGATTGTACAAGATGCTTGCCTTATTACAGTGATGATTTCGAATACGGACGAATGACGGCAGGAAAAGGAGAAACGACGACCAAGTGCGAAGATAGGAACAAGAACAACACCCACAACCGCAAGAGACAGAGGCGAAACAAGCAACAACGGTGGCGGCACAAGTAAGAACGACAGCAATCCACGATACGGCTGCGAGCAAGAGACAACGACACAATAGTGAGGGACCTCGGGTTGGCGGCGAGGTTGCAATGAGGTGGAGGTAGCGGCGGTACGGGACAACAACGACAATGGCAAATGCAGCAGTGGTCGGGGATAGCTGCAGCGAGGGTGAGGTGGTGCTGCGAGGAGGATGCGGTTCTCGGGGGCGTGTAGGAGGCAGGGTTGCGATGGAGTGGAGCTCGGGGTGATTGACGGCGAGGAGCAGGGCGTGATGGCGATGCTGCGGTTTGCGAGGAAGTGGTGGTGACTGCGGTGGATGAAGACGCGTAGCAATGGTGAGGGGGTGACGAGGCTGGGGATCATAGGAGGTTGCGGCGTAGTGCTCGAGGTCGCTGGCGGCTCCGGGGAAGGCGACAGCAACAGGAGGCCACAGATGTGGAGGGCTGGGGCTCGACGACGAGCGGTGGTGCAGGGTGGTGTGTGGTATTGTCGGAGTTTGAAGGGCAAGATGGTGATGATGATGGCAGTCGGGGAGAGACAGTGCAGCGGTCGGGGACTCGGTAGCGTCGCGGCCACGAGGAGAGGGTCGTGGTGGCGTTGTCTGGTCGGGAAGGTAGCAGGGGACGGGGGCAAAGTAGCGGTCAGGGAGGTCGACGCTGCGGTGTTCTTGCCATTCAATTGTGGGAGGTAGCAACGGGAGGATTCAACGGCGCGTAGGAGGGTGGCGAGTCAATGGTGGGTGAAGGAGGATGAAGGAGTGGCAGTCGGGGAGGTTGCGGGTGATGCTCGGTGAGGTTGCAGTGGTTGGAGGTCGGTAGTGGTGTAGGTGACGGTGAAGGGTGCAGGAGGTGGTGGTTGCACGGTGGTGGAGTTGGGTTTGGGCGTAGTGAACAAGAGGAGGAAGAAAGGAGGAAGGGGGTTTCGGAAAAGAGAGCGGGGAGAGAGAAGTAGGGGGTGGGTAATAATATATTAATTAGGTATTATCCTAGGGTTATTAAGTGGCTAATGAATATAATTTGATTATGGGAGTTAATGGAAGAATATGGGGTTGGGAGTTATGCAGTTATAGGAAGTGACATGGTTGGGAATTTGTTGGGTTGATGTAAGCTTGTATGGGTTTGTAGATATGGGCTACACAAGAAAATAGATATGGGGCTAAATATTTGGGTTGAGCTTCACATTAAGAAATAATTTGTAGAGGCTAGGATATAAGAAAATAATTGTAATTAAAATAGATTGGGCTTACAAATTATAGAATGGATTGTGCTTTGACAAATAATTGATTATTCAAATGTATGCAATAGGGTTTAAAAGAACAAGGAGAAATATGGAAAAATTAAAATACAATAATACGAAGAAAATGAAATACAAATCCGTATAATCGGAAACGGGGGTTACAATCAAGAAACTAAAGATTGAACTATACAAGGGTGACACGCAATATGCCTTGTGGTCAATTAGATATTTGGAAAAAAGAACTAGACTACATGGTAATATTGGTCATAGATAGGTTATGTCAAATCACTGACATTTCCGTTACTTGAGTAGCAGTGTTGTATTGCTAGATACCGCTCACTTTCAGTAATACTAGAATATGATTTAGTATTACTGTCAACATAATGGGAACATACATGGTCACAAATTTAGAATGGATCAAAATTGGGATTTAATTGGGGTTCATAAGATGAATTTAATTGGGGTTCCAAGTAAGACTTGGACTCCTAACATTGGTTGGACTTTTAATTAGATTAAATGGACTGACTAAAGTCCATTTCATTGGGGTTCAAATGCCCATACACGAATCTGACCTAGGTCAGATTGTGAGCCCAACAACCTTTTAACGTATCTGTGGAAAAGTCACACATGAGAAAACCCCAGTCGTCACAGAAATTGTGTGAGAGAGAAATCGTAAGGAACATCCCCTTCCCGCAGCTAGCACCGCGACATAAGGGAAAGCTTAATTTGATCCGTTCGTGTGGATATCGTAGAGGCACCGTAATATTGTAGTGCTATGATCGGCAACTGTGGAGACTGCAGATCCATCTACAAGGTATAACTCCTAAACACGATTTATGGTTTTCGCATGGATCCATGGCTAGGTTTCGATATTTTTTTTTGTAATTTTTCCGCTGTGTATTTAATCTTAGATTACCCTCGAAACCGAACAGGCCCCAGGTTCGGAGTTTTGGGACTCGCCAGGCCTTTCGGTTCGGCCATCTGGGTGGTGGAGATCGGCCCTATCCTTTCTGACGAACTTGGCTAGGTGCCCCCGCTGTATGAGTTCTTCGATCTCCTCCTTCAGAGCCGGACAATCATCCGTATCGTGGCCGTGGTCCCTGTGAAAACGGCACCATTTGTCTATGTTGTTCCTCTTCCCGGGGGTATTCATTCTAGGGGGAGGCAGGGTAGCCCTTCCTTATCCACCTCCATGAGAACTACTGATATACTGGTATTGAAGGGGGTGAACTTCTCAAAATGAGGAGCAGGGCGGAGTTGACCATTGTCATCTTTTCAGAATTTCAGAGATCCTTCTTCGTTTGCATTCTTCCGTTTGTTCCCAAAAGATGGCTCTTCGCGACTGGGGGGGGGGGGGGGGAGGGGGGAGAGCCTCTTCAGCTTGGATGTACTTCTCACTCTTAAGCAGGAGTTCCAAGAAGTCCCGAGGAGGCTTCTTGGTAAAGGACACCTTAAGGTCGGCAAAGGACGCCTTGAGTTCGACGTTATTGACGTTGTGTCTGAATGCTGCAGAGGCTACTGATTGGTTGAGAGAGACAATAGACCGAGCTTCGGCGGTAAAGCGCTGAACATAATTTCTTAGGCGTTCACCTTTCCTTTGACCGAGGGCTTGCAAGGATGCACTTCTTTTCTCGGCTCGGCGGCTGCTAAAGAAGTGGGTGAGGAAGAGATCCTCAAACTGGTCCAATGAGAAGATGGAGGCTGGAGATAAATAGGAGTACCATTCTCTCGATAGTCCCCTCAACGTTGCTAGGAAGGCCTTGCAGTGCTCGTCTAGTTTTAAAACTCTTAATATGTTCAGCCGGGTCAGACTCCCCGTTGTAGGTTTCAAAATGAGGTGGCTTGAAGGTTTCGGGGATACGGGCTGCCATGATGTTCCTAGAGAAGGGGGGTCTGCTCAGGCAGAAGTTCTTGGTTTGTTGACCTTCTTCGGGATTGATCTTGGTGAGGCGCCTCTCCATCTCTCGAAGACGACGATGAACCGAGTCGTTCCTCTGGTCGGATCTAGTCAACCATCGAGACTCTCCTTCATGAGTGGTGGCATGGCGAGGGCTGTGCACTTGTTGGTCGTGATTTGGAGCGATGTTAAGGGCTCGCCTAGGTGACCGGTGCCCCTCCATCATGGGGAACCCTTGGTGCTGATCGCCTCGCAGCGGTGTGGCTTCTTCGCTGTTAACTGGGAGGAAACCCCCCTTCGCCCCCTTTGGGAGGCAGGCCTTCTAGATCTCGGCCTTCGGGGAGAACAACTCCTTTGACTTCTGTGGTGTTCTGGATGAGGGACCTCGTCACGGGCTCATCTCTCATTTAAGCTTGTTCGGAGGTCGATCTCTTGTTGACGGTTGACGATGATTTGACAAAGGTCACTTGACACTGAGGACTTCGCGAGGCCATCGAGTCGGTGGAAGGATTGTGGACCGAGACATGGTCATGGAGAGGATGTTGTTCTTTACGGCTTGGACTGGAGCCCCCCAACGCAGTCCCTGGACATAGGGCGAGCCTGTTGGGGAGGCGGTTGTTCAGGTTGAGGCTTTTGAACTTGTCGATCTTGCTGAGGGGGAAGATCCTCAAGTGAAGGAGGAGAAAGAGGGGTGGCTCTTCGGCTTGACGCCGCTGCCTTCCCTTTTCCCTTTGGAGGCAGAGCTGAAAACTGCTTTTACCGGTGAGTATGGTCGGATTGCTTTTTCAGTTTTTCTGATTCCCTCAGACGGCGCGAATCTGTTGCTGCTAATTTTGGTGTGGGATCAAACAGATGATTTGTTAATTCTTTTGGAACCAATAAAAACTAACCTTCTTACTACTTGCTGATGTTGACCATTCTCAACGCTGTAGTTGGCCTACAAGAAGTTCGAAACACCGAGATTGATCCCGGCGAAGAACCCTCCAACGCTCAAGTCAGTAATATGAAGAATTTTGAAAGAGCTTTTGTGGAGAAAGATACTGATTACATGATTCTGATGGGGTAGGGGGTATTTATAGTCGCATTTGGGAACATTTTTGAGATAATCATTTATCTATACTTCCCAGTGTTTTTGGATAGGAATTAGAGTTTAAATTCCTTCATGATAAGAGATTTGATTTAAACCGTCGCTTAGGGATAATCATGAATTTAATTAGCTCTTTGAATGACCTAGGTTTATTTATAATGGGCTGTCACCCTAACCCAGTATGGCATACTCGTTTTTGAGTTATTGGGCTTGAAAAAGACCTCGTTCCCATTTGGACCCATTTGTAGTGGAAATTACCGTTAAACTCCTGAGAGCTTTGAGATTCGTGCCCGATTTGAATGGTCCCGATTTGGTTTTATTTCTAGCCATATCAATATGAATAGTTAATTTGTACGAGCAAATACATACTTTTATCTTTATTAGTTAACAGAGTTAAGGTAATAAATTCATTTTACAGTAACAAATATGTGTGGCAAAATCGTTTATTCGCTTCGACACAGACACCGAAACCTCGTTATGAAATTAAATTTGTATTTTTCACATTCAATTCGTATTTTTAACATTAAAATACGATGACATTGTAGTCAAATTCTGAATACAGTCTTAATGACGAAAATTAAAAATTAAATCAGAGATGTTCAAGTATTTAGTTATATTTTACTCAAATATTCCCTAATCATATATATATGTGAGCACTTAGTTATGAGCTAGTTACCTCTTATGCATTGCAGTGAAAAGAGTGGCTGGTTACCTCTTATTTCTAACTTTTTTTTCTATTGAAATTGATTTAGAATCATTATAATATTCGTTATTTTTGTGTCGTTCCCAACTTTGTTATTTGTGCACATATTAATGTTTCATTGCACATCATTTTCCTAATTATTTATTTCTATAAATGAAACTAAAATTTTAAAATATGTTATACAATTTGGAAACATTACCTCTTCAAAAGCCAAAAAGTCGAAACGACATTTCTTGTAGCTAGTGAGACATCCATATTTTGGAAATTTCTCAAACCCTGCAAGTAAAAAGTATATGAAAGTTTGTGAATAGAAAAAGAGGTAAATTTAAAATAACCCATTGAACTTTGGGCCATTTGAAAAAAAACCGCACTAAGTTTTTTTTTATATAATAAAATTGCACAAAACTATTGTTTAAAAAAACACACATTGACAGAGTTAGGGTTAGGGTTAGGGTAAGGGTTAGGGTTAGGGTTAGTTCGGGGGGTTTACTTAAACATCTGCTTAGTTAAGTGATTTTTTTAAAATACAAATGAAAAATGAATGTGGTTTTTTTAAATTTAGCCTAACGAAAACCTAACTCCGTTAAAGTGAGTTTTTTTAAACTATAGTTTTGTACAGTTTTTTTATATAAAAAAATTTAGTGCGGTTTTTTTAAAATGGCTTAAGGTTCAGTGGGTTTTTTTTTAAAATTTTGCCATAGAAAGTATGAGAAAGTTTTAGACTGGAATTTAACAAAGGGTTCTGATTTTGACCTTAAGGCTCCAGCGAAATTCATAATCTTGAATGCTGGATGTGAAAAGGTCCTTAAGTAGCTCGTCTTTCCTATGCATAAAATTAATTACCATAATTATATTTATGTGTAAATGATAAATAGATTGAAATCAGTCAATCAGATTAAATGCGTGTAGAAAAGATAAATTTACATAGTTAGAACGTTAAGAATGAATGTATAGTCGAATAAGATTAGCCATTTCTACATGGTTCACATTTACAACCCTAAATATTGAAGTTGACATGAAATCAACAAGAAAAATACAATATAATTGTCACTCCTACATGATATAATATTAAATAACTTGTATGACATTTGTAACAGAATAAATAAAACTAAATAACAATTCAAATACACCATTAAAATAAGTAAAACTACATAAGTAAAATACATCTTTCATCTATGCAAAACATATATAAGTAAATCACATAATATGTTAAAAAGTAAAGCAAACAAGTCAGAATTGTGAATATTATCAACTCGGAACTGTTTTAAGAATTTAAGATGGGGTTTATAGTTTTTGATAGAATCAAGCCAGTCTAGAAGGGCTTTAGTTCTCAATCATGACTAAAATTGTCAGAAACACGATACTGGCTTAAAATTAGCATGGTTATGAATTAGCCTTACACGTGTAGGTTTGATGATGCCTGGCAACTACTAATTGAATATTTGCTCAGTTTCTTTGTAAGATTTCTTGTATTCATACTTGATAGCTAACCCATTTTCACTCTATTTTTAGTTAAAAATAGAATACCTTATTACATAATCTCGAGCCTTTGTTATAGTGGCTTCAAAATTCGTCCTCCAAGGAAACTTAAATTGGAAAAATAAAAGGCAATATATAAATCATATTTATATATTTTGTTGCATTTTGTAAACTAGACAGAAATATGAAAGAAAAATAAAACAATTTATTAAATAGTCTGAAAATCCAATTTAGCACATCTGCAAAATAATATTTTCAGATAAAATAAAAACTTGTACCAAATGAATCAGTTTTCACAAATGGACGAAAAAATGGCTTGAGAATATTTTGGAAGTGAGATATATGCTGGGGTAAGAGCAGAAACAATTTTAGTCTTCCTGAGCGATGTAAGGATATGTAGTTTAATTTGAATGCAAATTAATTTGAATTTTGCTAATATAAGATAAACTTAATTTCTTGTTTTTATCGTTATCTATAAATAGTGTTATGGTTACATATAAAATAGTTAATGTTATTTCAGATATATATGGCTCAACTGAAAAAATGACATACTTTACGAATCAATAAAAAGTTCAATAAAGAGAAAATTTTAATTAAAAAAATAAAAAAAATAGGTAGATAATTCTATAAATTTAAATTTTTGACAGCAGATCCTTATCCATGAAGCTCGAAGGATGATAAGGGGATGGAGACACCAAGATTAGAAATTTAGAATGCATAAAGAACGTCTGAAGAAGTTCATTATGTCATTTTGATTTGAATATTGAGAACCAGTGCAGATAAAGATCTAATGACATTATAATATGAAAATAGTATATCATTTTAACAATTTTGTAGCAACTTGGTAGGAATTTGTTTTAAGAAGTATTATATTATCAACATATGATCATAGATATATAAGTTACTATCATTTTAATGTTTTCTGGTCGTTGATAAATCTTGTGTTGTTATTCTATCTATGATGGTAGGAGGTGAGGTGGTGAGTTGGTGTTGGTTGTTTGCGTCGGCCAGCAAGGCAGAGGAAATTAGAGGGGTGTACGTACTTGTGTATGTTGAGAGAATAACAGAGAGTTAAGTAAAAATTTCTCAATTGGGAAGAGATTAAGTGTAAAACTGCGACCCAATTAAGCTCTAAAATAGTGCATGTTGTCCCCACTTTTATCTAACTTCTAGATACAACAACTATTTACCATTGGTCATGCCTTGATTTGTTGTTGTTGTTGTTTTAATCTCTTCTACTTGGTCAGACCATCTATAACCATTTGTTTATATTGAGTCTAACTTCTTTATTAATTTCAACTAGAAAGCACCACTTATCATATATCAATATTAATAAATTTAAAGTAAAGATAATGATTTCATCTCTTGAAAACATATCAAATCCGGGTTGTGGAGTACAACTTCGTCGCAAATGGTTTTCATCTGGATCTCCCAAGATAAATAGAAATTTTCGTAAAACTTTATAAAATTATCAGATAATATGTCAGTGCTATGAGAGAGTCTTCTTTCCTCCTTCCATATCCTATTTTAATCAATAGTTTCTTTCGCATCACAGGTCTGAAAGATTCAACTTTACATCTTTTCCTGAATTGTACTCCACTCTGGTCCACTCATTTAGTCTCGATTGTAAATGATTGTTATAGTTGATGCTAAATGAGTGGATTAGGATGGAGTATAATTCAAAAAGAGGTGTAAAGTTGATTCTTTCCGAATGTGATACCAAAGAAACTATCATCTTCTTAATTTTATCATACAATAATGATTGAAGTAGGAGATAGAGGGTGGAAAGAAGACTCTCTTATAGTATTGACTTATAATATATTATCTTCACAAATGGTTTTCTATATTAATGAGTGGACTAAATGAGTGGACTAAATGGTGGAAAGAAGACTCTCTTATACTATAAGAAGACTCTCTTATAGTATTGACTTATGATTGACTTTGTGACGAAGTTATACTCCACAATCCGGATATGATATGTTTCTAGGAGTTGAATTCATTATATTTACTTTAAATTTATTGATATATGATAGATGATGCTTTCTAATTGAAATTAATATAGAAGTTAGAATTAAAATGAACAAATGGTTATAGATTGTCTGACAATGCAGAAGCGATTAAAAAAATAAAACAAAATAAATCAAGGCATAACCAATGGTGAATATTTGTTGTTGCATCTAAAAGTGACATAAAAGTGGGGACAACATGCAATATTTTAGAGATTAATTGGGTTATAGTTTTAAACCTAATCTCTTCCCACTTGAGAAAGTTTCACTCAACTCCCTATTATTCTCTCAACCTACACAAGTACGTACACCCCTTTAATTTCATCTACCTTGCTGGCCGACGCAAACAAGAAGTACCAACTCACCACCTCACCTCCTACCACCATAGATAGAATAGCAACACAAGATTTTCCAATGACCAAAAAACATTAAAATGATAGTAATTTATATCTATGATCATATGTTGATAATATAATGTTTTTTAAAATAAATTCCTACTAAGTTGCTACAAAATTATTAATATGATATTTTCATATTATAATGTTATTAGATCTTTTCTTGCCCTGATTCTCAATATTCACATCAAAATTACTTAATGAAATTCTTCAGATGTTTTTGATGTATTCTAAATTTCTAACCTTGGTGTATCTGAATCCCCATATCATCTGTCGAGCTTAATGGATACGGATCTTTTGCCAAAAGTTTAAATTTATAGAATCATCTACCACAACTTTATGCTTACATTTTTTATTCTTTAGATTAACTTTTTCTCTTGATTGAACTTTTTATTGATTCGTAAAGGATGTCCTTTTTCAGTTGAGCCTTATATATCCGAAATAACATTAACTAGTTTATTAGTAACGATAGCACTATTTATAGATAATGATAAAACTAGAAATTAAGCTTATCTTATATTATATCCTTACATCGTTAAGGAAGACTAAAATTTTTTATGCTCTTCCTCCACTGTATATCTTCCAGAAGATTCCCAAGCCTATTTTCGTCCCTTTGTGATAACAGATTCACTTGGTACAAGTTTTTGTTTCATCTGATTGTATTATTTTGCAGATGTGGTAAGATGGATTTTCAGATTATTTAGTAAACTGTTTTATTTTTTTCTTTATATTTTTGTCTAGTTTAAGAAATGCAATAAAAAACATAAATATGATTTATATATAGCCTTTTATTTTTTCCAATCTAAATTTTCTTAGAAGACGAGTTTTGTAGCCATTATAACAATGCTCGAGATTATGTAATAATGTATTCTATTTTAAACAAAAACTAGAGTGAAAATGGGTCAGTCATCAAGTATGAATACAAGAAATCTCACAAAGAAATTGAGCAAATATTCAATTAGTAGTTGTGAGGCATCAAACCTACACGTGTAAGGTCAATTCATAACCATGCTAACTTTAAGCCAGTATCGGGTTTCTGACAATTTTGGGAATGAGAACTAAAGCCCTTCTCGACTAGCCTGATTCTATCTAAAGCTATAAACCCCATCTTAAATCCCTAAAACAATTCAGAGTCGATAATATTCACGCTTTGACTTGTATGCTTTACTTTTTACATATTATGTGATTTAGTTATACTTGTTTTGCATAGATGAATGATGTAATTCACTTCTGTAATTTTACTTATTTTAATAGTGTATTTGAATTGTTATATAGTTTTATTTATTCTGTTACAAATATGCCATATCTAGTTATTTAATATTATACCATGTATAAGTAACAAATTATATTGTATCTTTCTTGGTGATTTCATGTCAACTGCAATATTTTGGGTTGTAAATGTGAACCATGTAAAGAGGGTTAATCTTATTCAACTATGCATTCATTTCTGATTGACTGATTTCTAACTATGTAAATTTATCTTTTTTGTGTGCAATTAATCTGATTGACTGATTTCAATCTATTTATCATTTACACGTATAAATATGATTATAGTAATTTACTTTATGCACTGGAATGACGAGCGACTCAAGGTCCTTTTCACCTCCACCAAAATTATGAGTTTCGCTGGAGCCCTAAGGTCAAAGTTAGAACACTTTGTTAAATTTTAGTCTAAAACTTTCTCATACTTTTTCTATTAACAAACTTTCTTATACTTTTTACTTCCAGGGTTCTGAGAAATAAATATGGATGTCTCACTGGATACAAGAAAGGTCGTTTCGACTTTATAGCTTTTGAAGAGGTAATGTTTCCAAATTGTATAATATATTTTAAAACTTTAGTTCCATTTATAGAAATAAATAATTGGGAAAATGATGCGCAATGAATTAAAATTAATATGTGCACAAATAACAAAGTTAGGAACAAATAAAAAATAACGAATGTCATAATGATTCTAAACAATTTTCAATGCAAAAAAAAAGTTAGGAATAAGAGCTAACCAACCACTTTGTTCATTGCAATGCATAAGAGGTAACTAGCCCATTACTGATTGCTCACATATATTGGTGATTAGGAAATATTCGAGTAAAATATAACGAAATGCTTGAACATCTTTGATTTATTTTTTAATTTTCTTCAGTAAGAGTGTATTCAGAATTTGACTACTATGTCATCGTATTTTGATTTTATACTGTCAAAATACGGATTTACGAAGTTTCGGTGTCTGCGTCAAAGTGCCTAAATGATTTTGCCGCACAAGTTTGCTATTGTAAAATGATTTTATTACCTTAACTCTGTTAACTAATGAAGATAAGGGTATGTTTTTGCATGTACAAGTTAACTATTCCTATGTATAACTCAGTAAGAGGTAAAGCACATATGCATATGTTTATCAACAGATAAGTATGCATGAACATACGAACACCAGAAACTGAACATACGAACACCAGAAACCCACCTGAGTAAGAAAAGACAAGCAAATTATTATGTATTTGAGTGACATTGTTTTACCTTTTGAAAAGACAAGCAAAATGAATTTATTACCTTAACTCTGTTAACCAATTAAGATAAGAGTATGTATTTGTAGGTACAAGTTAACTATTCCTTTTTTATAACGCAGTAAGAGGTAAGACACGTATGCATATGTTTATCAACAGATAAGTATGCATGATCATACAAACACCAGAAATTAGGGATACTCTCGGATAAGGATATATCTGATTCGATCCGCATCCGAATCCGATTTTTTGGCGGATACGAATACAGATTCGGATATCCAAATCTAAAAAAATTCGGATAAGAATACGAATATGGATATCCCTATAAAAAACTGATTTGGATACAGATATCCGCTTAATTTAATATATATTTATTTAATAAATATACTTAATAGTCATACTTATACTTATGTAATGAAATATACTTAATAGTTATTCCTAATTTCCTATTCCTATCCCACTGTAGCAGCCCTAAGTTTCTAATCCCCATCTACCAGTCGACCCATCGTCGCCATCGACCATTGTCATCCCCTGGCTACCCATCATCATCGACCCATCGTCTAGCAAAAACCCCTGATCCTTGGCTATTTCTGATCCCCATCGACCCAATAATATTACCCACCCAGCTACCTCTGATCCCCATCGATCCATCGACCATCGTCATCGACCCATCTTCTAGCAGCCCTAAGTTCCTAACCCACTCTAGTAGAAACCCGTCGTCATCGACCCATCGTCTAGCTGAAGCCCATCCCCATCCCAAATCTGAAACCCTATTTTCCCAAATCTGAAACCCTATCATTCCTTTTTTTGGACACCCTATCATTCCCCTCAATTGTCTACATCCCCATCGTCTACATCGACTTGCGAGTTGCGACTGTTCGCTGTCTTTGCCACTGACAAAAGCCAAAGAGTTCAAGAGACGGTATAAATCTCTTTCTATCTCACACTATATCTCTATATTTGAATATATTATTCATTGTGTTTTGGTATTTTTAAGTTGACTGCATATTCATAGGTGCAAAGTGATTAATTATATGTTATATGTTAATTTTTCTTCATAGGTGCAAAATAGTGTTCATCATGTCTTCTCCTAATGAACAATCTATCACCCATTAATACCGAATCATCAAGTAATTCAAATACTTAAGTACGAAAACCACTGAGAAGTAGATCAGAAGTGTGGAAAGATTTTGTAAAATATGATGAGGATATAAAAGAAATGGTGGATGGGAAAGAGATAGTGGCAAAACGCAAAAAGGCCGAGTGCATACATTCTCATTTCAAAACTAGTGCGGAAAGCAGACTTGACACTACACACCTAAAGAACCATATAAAAACTTGTTCAAAGAAACCGAGAGCCAATATACGCCAAATGTTGATACCAGCATCCTCCAAGAAAGTTGATGGAACTTGTAGGCTATAAAATTTTCAATTTGACAATGAGGAAAGTCTATATAAACTTGCACAAGCAATCATTGCTCATGAATACCCATTCAATATAGCGACACATAGAAGGCTTTTGGATTATTTGCACTCTCTTCGTCGCGAACACATAGTTCCTTCTCGCAATACAATCACGGAATTGTGTGTGAATGTCTATGTTGATTACAAGAAGAAGTTGTTTGAAACATTTTCCTCGCATACAAGTAGGATAAGTTTCACAATGGATAAGTGGACCGCATCTTCACAACAAAAGTCATACTTGTGTGTTACTTCTCATTTCATTGATGATGCTTGGAATTTGCAACGGAGGGTTGTCGGTTTTATTAAAGTTAGAGGGGGTACAAGAATTATTATTTGTGATGTTTTTATGTCGTGCATGCTTCAATGGAATATTGATAGTAAGATTTTTACCATTACCGTTGATAATGACACGGCTAATGATGTTGCTATCTCTTTGGCAAAGGATCGTATTTTGGATACGCTTCCTTGCAAGTGTTCTTTTTTTCATGTGAGATGTGCTGCACATATTATTAATCTTGTTGTCCAATATGGTTTGAAACAAATCTCTGAAACTATTCATAATGTGAGGAAAAATATTAAATATGTTACAATGTCACCACAAGTGCAAGAAAGTTTCTATGATATTGCTAAACAACTTGGTGTGAATGGAAGACATGCTTTCCTTGATATTTGCACAAGATGAAATTCCACTTATGATATGTTAAGTGTTGCAGTAGAATATAAGCAAGTATTTAGTAAATTCCGTCTCAAAGACAAAAAATACAATTCTTGCCCATCGGGAGATGAATGGAATCATATTGATACCTTGAGTAATTGCTTGAAGCATTTTAGTGATCTAACTAAACTTATTTCCGGTTCCGATTATTGTACTGCTAATCTTCTTTTTTGAGGAATTTTGTGAAGTTCTATTACTTCTAAATGAATGGGAGAGAAGTTCAGATACTATAATTATGAGAATGACAACTACGATGAAGAAGAAGTTCATGAAGTATTGGTTGAAAGCTAACAAGCTTTTTACCGTTGCAACTTTTGTTGACCCAAGATATAAATTAGTTGTCATTAAGTTGTATTATGAAGAGATATATGGTTTTGATGGTGCAAGGTGGTTAGAAAATATTGTAAACTTAATCAAGGAACTTCATGGTGAATATTCGCAAGATTCTCATGAGAAAAGTCAATGTATACCACAAGGAGTTGGCTCAAGCAATTCTTCACAAAGGGTGGAAAGTGTTGGTGAAAAGAGAAAGAGTAGATTTGATCAATATATTGAGAGTTGTCAAAGCATGCTTGCGAAGAAGGATTTAGACATATATATGGAGGATGGTGTTCTTAGGTGGAATGATTTTACAATGGGAGAATTTTATATATTAGCTTGGTGGAGAGGGAATATCGGAAAGTATCCTATACTTGCAAGGATTGCACAAGATGTTTTTGTTGTCCCGGTTTCCACAGTAGCTTCTAAATCCACCTTTAGCACTAGTGGTCGTGTGATCTGATGTGTCTAATTTTTATATGAATATTTGTACTCATTTACCCATAAAAATTGCTTATATTTGTCTATTGTTTATAATTCGTCTTATTTCCATAAGATTTCAAGTAATTAATTATTTTTGAAGGAATAAGATTTTTGATGCAAAAAGTGAAGATTTTTCGTAAAAATCAACAAACAAAACAAACATAATGATTTATTTATTTTTTATTGTTCTGTTGAATTTTAAATTTTACATTTTGGCCGTGTGAAAAATAAATATAAATTTTAATTTGCCAATTAAGCTAAGAGTGCAATAAATAATTTTAAAAGGGTTTAAATGATCTAATATGATTTTAAGTTAGTTTAATTAATTTTAAAATAATTAATTTTATTTTTATTTTTATTTTTATTTTTATTTTAGAATCCTAATTACTGCTTTATTTTGTGTGTGCAGCACATGAAAGAGACGAAAAAAGAAGCAAGAAAGAAAAGAGAAAATTAAAAAAGGAAGGAAATAAATAAAAAAGTGCGGTTTATTCTGCAAAAGTAAACCCTAATTCTCCTATCCGTACGCCTATAAATACAACACCAAGGCGGATCCAAGGAGAACAAGACGTGACGACTACTAAAGAAAAAAACAGAAAGAAAAGAGAACACAGCAGCTTCTCTGCTCTCTCTCTGTTCGACAAAGACAGCAGCGTGGGCTCGTGGATCGAGAAGAAGTGTTGTTGGCTCCTGGTGTGCACTAAGAGAGAGAGAGCTCGGAAGTGCTGTTGATGTGGCGTCTGGAGTACGGGGCTGACGTCAGCATCTCGTGCGCCGTGGAAAAAGACAGACGCCGACACCTGCTGACGTGACGTGGCACCGTGCTTTTCAGCAGTGGCTCGGATTTCAGAGACGACAGACAGGAGAGAGAGAACTGATTTTGCTTTTCGGAACGCGGTTCAAGGCTGTTCGGTTTGCAAAATTTTTGTTTACAAAACAGTTTATTTTTATGTTCATCTTATCTCTTTGTCTAATTTCATCATGCAATCCAAGACTGTATTTGTTAGTTGCAATAAATTTATTATGAACTAAATTTTATTTTTCTAGGGCTACGATGTAGCCTAGTTTTAAGAACACAATTTTAATTTCTTATTATTTTTCTATTTTTCCATGGTTGTGTGTTGATTTTTATTCTTTGATATGGCTAAAAATAGGGTTAAATCAGAATCGTCCAAATCAGGCACGAATCTTAAAGATCCGGGGTAAAATGATAATTTCACCTGCGAACGGGTCTGAAATGGAAACTGGGCCTTTTTCAAAAGGCCTAATAACCCATAAACGGGTCCATCATTCTGGGCGCGGATTCCAACCCGTGAAAGCCCGATCTGGCTGGATAAGAAAATTAGGGTTTCTGATTGCCCTTAATCAACGGCCCTGATCACTTCTATCCATCCACTGGGAAGTAGGGATTTGATCTTATTTCGAAACTGATTCCTAAGGCGGCTGTAAATACCCCCCATCCCCCACTGTTACCAAGTAATCAATCTTTTGCCAATCAAAGCTCTTTCATAATCTTTCTGATTACTGACTTGAGCGTCGGTGGGTGCGTCGGCAGGATCAACCCCGGTGTTTCGCACTTTTTGCAGGTCAGTGGCGGGAGATCACGGTCAATCTCCGGCGGAAAGGTGTTTCAGGTTTGACTATTCAATATCCCAAGAATCCATAAATCTATCTGTTTGCCCTCACACCGATTTCAGCGGCAACAGATTGGCACCGTCTGTGAGAACCAAGAATAGCAATCCATCCTCTTCCATCGGTCAAGATTGCCTCCAGCCATGCCTCCAAGGAAATTGAGATTTAGAGGGTCCAACCGTGGGCCCACTCATCCTCAACTGCAACAGAAGGCTCCCCTCCAAACCGTCCAGCAGGGACAACTCCCTCCTCAGCCTGATCAGCCACTATAGCAGGAACAACCTCCTCTTCAGAATCTTCAGTGCCAGCGGGCTCCAGCCAGGCCCCAGAACACCGGTATTGGGACCTCCCGTCCTCCTCCTCAGAAGTAACCCCTTCACCATGACCACGTCTCCATACATAACCCTTCAACCGACTCAATGGCATCTCATAACCCTCGGCCTTCCGAAGATCTCTGCAACATCCTCATCAACCGGCAGAAAGAAGAGGACCTTCGCCACCGTTTGGATGAAAGGTGGGCCCGTGAGGGAGCCACCTGCTCAGAACGTCCAAATGAGCGATCTCCTCATCACCGCGACCACAGGAGGTCCCCTCTTCATAGGAGGTGAAGGGAGTCCCCTGAATACTGTCGAAGAAGACATCATTCTCCCGCTGGTCGGCAGCCCCAGAGGGACGAGAATGGACTTATCACCCGAGCCGAATTCCAAGAGTTCCATGCTACAATCTTGCAGGCCCTCAATCTCCGACCAAACAACAACAATGTTCAGAGGGTCCCCACTTCTCCTCCGGTCCAGAGTCCTCGCCATCGGTCCCTAACTCCTCAAAATCCAAGCCACCGCCATCACATTGCCAGTCGTCACCATTCTCCTAGCTACCATCGCCGAAATCCACGCTTCCCTTCGTATGAAGATGAGTCCAGAGGCTCGCCAGGGTACCATCGAAGGGATGATGCTGTCTACAGTCGTCTGCACGAGATGGAGAGACGCCTCGGCCAACTTGACAGGGAAGAGGAGCTAAAAGGGAGGACCCTCTGCCCAAGCAGACCTCCATTCTCACAAACCATCATGGATGCTCCCGTTCCAGCAAACTTTAAGCCACCACAGTTCGAGACATATACGGGGGAGTCAGATCCCGTGGATCACATCGAGAGTTTCAAAACTCTCATGATGATCCACCAGGCTTCCGATGCTCTACTGTGTAAAACCTTCCCAGCTAATCTCAAAGGTCCAACTCGGAAATGGTACTCCTGCCTCGCCCCATCCTCCATCTTCTTTTTTGAACAATTTGAGACCCTCTTCGTCACCCACTTCGTAAGCAGCCGCCGAACCGAGAAGACTAGTATTTCACTACTCTCCCTCAATCAGAAGAAGGGTGAGAAACTAAGAGATTATGTCAAGCAGTTTACCGCGGAAGCTAGGTTCACTGCCTCCCTGGACCAATCGGTCGCTACAGCCGCCTTCCAAGCCAATGTCCTCAACTCAAGCCTCCGGTCCTCCCTAGCCAAAATGCCCCCACGAGACTTCTCCGTCTCAGAGCAAGATCTGAACCGGTAGACGAGCTGGAGGAAGTGCTCTTCTCAGAGCAAGATCTGAACCGCAAATTCTTCATCAGCAAGATCCTCCCCTCTGCCCTCTGTTCTGACATAGTCCTTTGCATCAAGAAGAACCATAACCTCTTCGTCTGGACCGCTGCAGACATGCCAGGGATTTCTGAGGACCTCCTGGTCCACCACCTAAGTGTTGCTCCGGGGTTCAAACCGGTCCAGCAGAAGAGGCGCAAATTCGCCCCTGAGCGCCAGCAAGCTATAAAGGAAGAAGTGGACAACCTCCTCAAAGCCCGGTTCATACAAGAAGTCAACTATCCCGAATAGCTCTCTAATGTTGTTGTGGTTAAGAAGGCCAACGGAAGTTGGAGGATCTGCATTGACTTCACGGATTTGATGTAATGCCCCGATTTTCATTTAATAAAAATTATTCTATTTTTGCACGTAGTGTGCACGTACAATATTTTTGGTTGAATTAAATATTATGATTATTTTCATCATGATGAGTATAGATTTTTAAATATGTGCTTTTATATGAAGCCTTCTTTCAAATAGATAAAAACCTTTTCTTTTTAAAAGCCCAAAATGTAATTCATTTATTTTATTTTAAAATAATTATTTTGGCCCATAAACTAAAGCCCATGAGTTAATTTATTTTTAATACAACTTGTCATGTAGAATACAATTTAAAGTTTATTTTTATATAAAATTTAATGTACAATTTTTGGACCTAGTTGCTTGCACGTGCAAAATGCACATTCCAACACTAGGCCGGATTGCATCTTGGAGGGAAATGAAAATTTGAGTGGGAATCATGGTGTGGTGGTTACTTGATTATGGGTGGTTAGTATAACTCCTCCTTAAATCTAAACCATTTGTTCCTAACTCCTACTTTAATCCTAGCCATCCATTTTCCTAGATTTTTAGTATAAATACCCCCCTCCATGGCTAGTTATTCTTGTGCTTATTACTTTCTACAAACCTATAGTCCAAATTACATTATCTAGTAGTGATTTTGTGAGTTAAAAGATTGAGAGTGTGTGGGATTGTGCTTGCAATATCAAGAAGAAGAGGAGGCCGACAATCAACTAGGAGCTCTCGGTTTTGGTGCTTGGGAGGCTTGTGTGCGCGTGTTCAAGGAGGAGGAGCACTCTCGTTGCAAGGACATTCGTCTAGAAGGTTGCTAAAATGTATTTTTCTCTCCAAATTAAGGTGAGTAAATTTTCCCTATTTCTAAATAAGAATGCATGCTAGATTTAATTAGAAAAATGATGCATGAAAATGATTAATAAGAGTGCATATTTAATTGGAAGAATGATCTATAATTGATTGAATTGTTGATATGCAAATTGTGTGTGTTTCTACTATTAAAATTCAAGTTGGGTGCAACATGAATATGGTTATGAATTGTGTAAATGAACCTTCGTTAGTAGCATGAAAATTATGTGCAAGATTAGTATATTGACTATGTCGCTTTGGAAATTTTGTTATGACGTTGTAATGAATAAATTAAGATGTAGTCATTATGTTTATGAGATGAATAAGGCCAGAAAATTAGTGTAGAGATTAATGAAATTTTAATGTCGAAAAAGGAATGTATTAGAGGTAGTATATCAAATTAACCAATTTGTATGGTAGAAATGTGTTATTATTGGGAAAAATATGTTTAATTATTTGAGAAAATTATTTTTTATATACCGGAGTAGAATTCATGATGGAAATGATAAATTTGGAATTTTTACAGTATATTAGTAAGAGCAAATTGAAGTAAGATGTTGATGAACAACGATGTATTCTAAATAAACAGAGAATATTTGGTTAAATAAAATTCGATTTGTACTAGTGACAACCCGAGCCCATAGCTCGAGTGGTCGGATCACTCTTAATCGCTACAGTATATATGCGGCTCTCTGAGGTTGAGGGATCGAATCTCGTTGACACCATTCTTTTTAGTTTCGAACATTTTAAATAAAACAGTGTGGTCGAGAGCACTTAATGCTCTCGCACCCTCTTCTATGCATGGGCAGCACTCGGCCTAGTGGTCTGTGCTTTGGTTGTTTCTCCTAGTGGTCGCTAGTTCGATCCGTGGCCTTCGGCTGTGTTTATGTTGTGGAAAAAATATTTTTTTTGGGGGTGTTTTAGTGATCAAAAAATGTGGGAAAAAATATATTTATTATTTTAAAAATATGTGGAGTTTATGAAAAATAATTTGAGGATTATTCGTATGAAGTGGAGTATGTTTAAGGAATAAAAGTATAATCTAGAACTATAAGTTCCACACTTGCATTTGTATAAAGTGGTATTTTACAAAAGATTTAAAATGGAATATTAGAAAAAGAAAAATACGAATAAGATGTGAATTATATGAAGTGATGTGAATTATTCTCAATGGAGAATGGTGTGACAATTCATGATGTATAAATATTCATCTTTGATTAAGTAACTAGTGATGTGGTTTTTTTTTTTAATGTGAAAATAATATTGCATGAGTTACATGTGAATAGTTGAATTTAGTGTATAATTATGAACTATTGAATGATTTGGAAATCATGATTTGATAGTAGAAATATTTTGAGTATGACAACTCAACATGTAAACTTATGAGTTGGAAACACTCAACTTTAGAATTTGTGAATGGGAATTGAAACAAAAGAGTAGCTAAGTCTCCCCCGGCATTTGGAAAGAAATAAATAAAATATGAAAGACCAAGGTTGGTCATGTTGAACAAATGTATAAGTCCGGTTTAGTGGAGAGGCTAACTCTAGTGCTTTGGTTTTGTTCATGATTCTATATCATTAGAATTAAGGATTAGTTACATAGTGAAGACGTGATGAAAGTAAGAGAAAAACATTGAGTATGAGGGCCGTTGGATAGCGGCGAGAGCGTATCCCAGGATGTCCCATGATGAGTCTGGGCGAGGATACTGCTCCAGAGTACCGTCTCGGTGGCGATGCTCGTGGGATGTATGAAGACTACGGGTGGTGTCATGTCTATGGTAGGAGCTGAATTACCACAGGATGCCTGCATGATGAGTCATGTGTCAGTGCGTTGGGATTCCCTCCAGGGCGCCTAGACATAAGTTCGTAGGTCAGAAAACATCTAGGATACTTACCGTTGTTACAGTAGTAGGTTAAGTCATGACGAGGGATTAAACCCTACAAAGATGAAGAACGATTAAGGGCTTGCCCTCGGACCTATGTAGTATGAAATGCATAGAATCCGAACAAGTGCGCATTAATGTCATGTAACATAAAAAAATTGCATCAAGGACTAAGTGCACAATCACAACACGACATCAATAGAGTAGTCCCTTTAGTTTGATATGTGACAAGTTTGTGTTTGCTAAATATGGAAAATAAGTTATACTATTTCCGGCATAGAGAGGATGGCCGTGTATAATGTTCGTCGGTTGAATAAACTGACGTACCCACAGTCTTATATGCAGGTAAATGGCATGATAAAGATTAAAGAGGAACAGATGCTTAAAAATTATACAATGTTGTTGTACATTTATTTCATTGTTGTAAAGTTTACTTCCGCTGTGCAAATGTAAATTGTAATGTATTCATGTAAACTCTGATGTAAAGTGAAAAGTTCAAATTTCCTTGTAAAATTGTACTAAATGAACCGGAAAGATCCTGTAGAACATCTCGAATTCAGTGTATTTGGGATTCGGGGCGTTACATTTGAACAAGGCGTGCCCTAAGAATCCTTTCCCTCTCCCCAGCATAGATACCTTAATCGACGCTACTTCGGGTCATGAGCTCTGAGCTTCATGGATGCCTTCTCCGGATATAACCAGATTAGAATGTTCCCTCCGGACATCCCGAAGACCTCCTTCGTCACTGATTAAGGTCTCTATTGCTACCGAGTGATGCCTTTCGGGCTCAAGAATGACGGTGCCACCTACCAGCGCCTCGTCAATAAGGTCTTCCAGAATCAGATCGGTCGAAACATGGAAGTGTACATTGATGATATGCTGGTCAAAAGTATCCATGGGTTCGACCATGTCGCCGACCTACAAGAAGCCTTCGACGTGTTGAGGAAGCATAATATGAGACTAAACCCGAACAAGTGTGCGTTCGGGGTCTCGTCTGGTAAGTTCTTAGGCTTCATGGTCAGTCAAAGGGGGATCGAAGCCAACCCCGAAAAGATCAAAGCTATACTGGATATGGCTCCTTCTACAAGTGTGAAAGAAGTTCAAAAGCTTACAGGACACCTCGCGGCCATAGGATGCTTCCTGTCCAAGTCAGGGGAGAAGTGTCTTCCTTTTTTTCAAAGCCCTTAGGGGGGCTAAGGGCTTCGAGTGGGGCCAACAGCAGTAAGAATCGTTCGACCAACTGAAAGCCTATCTGGTCAACCCCCCACTCCTCAGCAAGCCTTTTTCCGAGGAAACACTCTACCTCTACCTCGCCGCCTCCGAGCAAACCCTCAGTGTTGTCCTAGTGAGGGAAGAAACAAGGCTCAGAAGCCTATCTATTATGTGAGCAAGGTCCTTAGAGATGCCGAGCTCCGCTATCCGAGATTGGAAAAGATAGCATATGCCTTAGTTATGGCAGCCAGGAAGCTCTGCCCTTATTTTCAATCCCACTCGGTGGTAGTCCTTACCGACCAGCCGCTCAAGCAAGTCCTGCATAAGTTCGAGACCTCCGGGCGTCTGATGAAGTGGTCGATCGAGCTTAGTCAACATGACATATCCTATCAGCCTCGGACTGTAATCAAGGCTCAATCCTTAGCTGAATTTATAGTAGAAAGCACCATCCCGGAAATGAGTCAAGCCATAAATGGGCCACCCATGTGGACAGTATGTGTAGACGGGTCTTCTTGCGCCGAAGGAAGTGAAGCCGGAGTCATTCTGGCAGACCTAGATGACTTCGTTCTCCAATACTCCCTCCGCATCAACTTTAAAGCTTTCAACAACGAGGCTGAGTATGAAGCCCTAATAGCAAGCCTGGGTATGGCTCGGAGAGCAGGGGCGCAACGCGTCTGGATATTCAGTGATTCGCAGCTTGTGATTAATCAAGTCTTAGGAGACTACGAGGCGCGAGACGACCGAATGGTTAAGTACCTAGACAAGGTCCAAGGTCTCATGGCTTCGTTCGAAGAGGTGCAAATCCAGTGGATCCCTAGAGAAGAAAACTCCCAAGCATATGCCCTCTCAAAATTGGCCTCCTCCTCCCTCCAGGGTCTCGAGAAGACCGTCTTAATCGAAGTACTTCTAAGACCAAACATAGAAGAAGAAGCCCCCGAATCGATGGAGTCGCTGCCCGTTCAACTCCGAGACAACTAGATGAAGCCTCTGATAGAATTCCTCAGGGATGGGACCCTTCCCCAAGATCCAAAAGAAGCCTGTCGAATCCGAATGAGAGCGGAGCGGTACACCCTTGTTGAAGGAGTCTTGTACAAACGCTCCTATACCCAAGTAGATGGCAGACCCTATTTGAGATGCCTCTCCCCGGAAGAAGCCTCGTATGCCCTACAAGAACTCCACGAAGGCATAGGCGGAGCCCACTCGGGATCAAGGTCCCTCTCTAGGAAAGTTTTGAATTACGGGTACTTCTGGCCTACTCTACTTCGAGATGCCGAGCAACACGTCCTGCAATGCAGCCCTTGTCAGCAGTTCTCCAACATCCGTCGATTACCCCAAGCACAACTTACATCTCTCTCGAGTCCAATTCCCTTCGCAATGTGGGGGATGGACTTGCTAGTTCCATTCCCACCAGCTCCCGGCCAGCTCAAGTTCCTTGTCGTGGCAATCGACTATTTCTCTAAGTGGATCGAGGCCGAGCCACTGGCCACTATTACCGAGAGCAAAGTGCTGTAGTTTTTCTGGAGAAATGTAATCTGTAGGTTCGGCGTACCTCGGGTCCTGATAACAGATAATGGAATACTTTTTACAGGGGCAGCATTTCGATCTTTATGTGAAGACCTTGGCATTCAGCAATGCTTCTCCTCCGTCTCCCATCCTCAGTCCAATGGCCAAGTCGAGAATGCCAACAGGAAGATCCTCTCCGCCATCAAGAAGAGACTAGATAAGTCGTCCAAAGGCTGATGGGCGGAACAACTTTCTAACGTATTGTGGAACTACCGCACTACGAAACGGACCCCCATAGGAGAGTTGCCCTTCAACCACACCTATGGGACCGAGGCCGTAATTCCCTTGGAAGTTGGCTTGCCATCCCCTCGCCTTATTGCCTATGATGAAGAGCAGAACGCCAGAGAGCTCCGGGCGAATTTGGACCTTATTGATGAGCTCCGTGAAAGAGCTTCAATTTGCCAGCAAAATTATCGGAGGAGAATCGAGCAGGCCTACAACAAAAGAATCCGTCCCACCGATCTCAAGGAAGGGGACTTAGTCCTCAGAAAGCTAGCAATCTCATTTCCCAGCCAAAAAAATAAGCTAATTCCGAATTGGGAAGGACCGTATAAGGTTTCCAAGGTAATCCGACCAGGAGCATATCGTCTTGAAGACCTTGAAGGCAGAGAGATACCAATAACTTGGAATGCCGACCACCTACTGAAGTACCAAGAGGGTATTTGAACGCCTCTCCGAGTACATTCAAGTGTCGAGCCCTTCCTTTCTTTTTATTTGTACTTGCTTCTTTATTTTCTCATTGTAATAATGGCTTGCAACTTAGAAGCAGCCGATTAGCAGTTATCAATAAAGAACTCCTTTCCCCTGATGATTCTCTTGTGATTATTTTATCTCTTTGTTTAAAACTTTTAATTGCTTTTACTCGAACGACGTGTTTGGAGTCCAAAACTTGGCTCGATTCTGCTCCGCAAGCTCGCTCTTAAGCGAGCTAGAAGCGGTTCGCCATTCGAAACTGCTCCCACAACTATTGAAATTTACTCGAATGACGTGTTCGGAGTCCAAAACTTGGCTCGATTCCGCTCTGCAAGCTTTGCTCTTAAGCGAGCTAGAAGTGGTTTTCCATTCGAAACTGCTCCCATAACCATTGAAATTTACTCGAACGACGTATCCGGAGCCCAAAACTTGGCTCGATTCCGCTCTGCGAGCTCGCTCTTAAGCAAGCTAGAAGTGGTTCGCCATTCAGAACTTCTCCCGCAACCGTTGAAAGTTACTCGAACGACGTGTTTGGAGTCCAAAACTTGGCTCGATTCCGCTCCGCAAGCTCGCTCTTAAGCAAGCTAGAAGTGGTTTGCCATTCGGAACTGGTCCCAAAACCGTTGAAATTTACACGAACGACGTGTTTGGAGTTCAAAACTTGGTTCGATTCTGCTCCGCAAGATTGGACCACAATTGCAAAACGACAAGATAGTGTTTTCTCGTGATCCACACCATCTTTTACATCAACATCCGTGTAAGATCTTCAGATGGACGGTTCAGATCGTGCCACGTCCCTCAGAACCCAAATCCGAGCGAATGGCGATCTGAGCTGCATATTGAAGAAAAACAACCTTCTCACCAAAGTCCACGCTAGATCTCGATCAGGCGGCACAGATTGGACCACGACCACAAAACGACAAGACAGCATTTTCTCGTGATCCACACCGTCTTTTACATCGAGGTCCATGCAAGACCTTCAGATGGACACCTCCGATAGAGCCACGTCCTTCGAAGTTAAAAAGTTTGGCAAGACCCCCCTTCTACTCCTCGCTCTTAAGCGAGCTAGTAATGGTCCGCCCTTCAGAAATACTCTTACAACCATAAGGGATTAACTGAACACGCCAACACACAAGCACATAGGAATAAACAAGCTTTCACTTCTATAAAGTTTAAAGTTCAAAGAAACTCAAATTACAAGACCAGATACTCTTATCTACGACGAGTTACAAAATTCGAAAAGCTAAAATCACAAGACTACTTCAACGACTCTTAGAAAGAGGGATGTTCCTCTTAAGAGATAGGCGGGGCCGGCGCACACCTTGTCATTGCGATCTTGCACTCGTTGAGTTCCCCAAGCCAGTGAGCTTAGTAGTGTCTTTCAGAGTTGCGCTGGCTGACGCTTCGCTTGACGAAGCAGCCACCCCGCTTTGTGCATCAGCAGGACTTCGATGAACAACTGGCAATCGAGTCGCGAGCTCATAAAAGGAAATTCCTCTCTCGCTTTCTTCACGAGTACACGACGTACTCCTTACATTGACCCGCTCAGATTGGGGTTTTAGGCGAGCGACCTCCCCCTCTAGCTTGACGATTCGTTACTTTAGAAAGTCGTCCTTCACGGCTATCTTGAAGCGAGAAAGCTGAGCGGAGCCTTCGGCACCGGAGCCGTCGGCAATAATTCGACGGAGATGAGTAACCTCGATGCTCCTATCAACCGTGACCCTCTTTAACTTGTCGACCTCCGCCGTCAACTCGCCGGGCTCGGCCGTCAACTTGCTTGCCGCCACCGTTAATTCTTCTTCCTCCGCCAAAAGCTCTTCTTCTACTATCCGCAAGTGGTGGATTTCAGCCAATAGTTCACTTCTCTCTGCGGTAGCATCAGACAGCGCCTTCTTTAGGTGCTTCATCTTGGAGAGACGCTTCAACAGCTTTAGCTTGAGGCGTTCCAAGTCCAACTCGCTCTTGAGAAAGCACTCTCGACTGCGAGAAAGGGCCAACTTTGTTGCTTTTAAGTCAACCCGAAGACGAGAGGCTTCAACTGCTGAACTCGACTCGACGACCTGAAAAGCAAAAACATATTGACGCTGAGCTCTGAAGAACATTTAGCGAAATTTTCAATAACAAGGTATTCACAACACTTAATTTCTCAACGCAAAGAACAAAGGGTGTTTTCAACACTTAGATAACAAGGAGTTTGCAACACTGTTCTCAACACAACAAAATTCCAAAACAAGGCGAATACAAATCAAGATCAAAATCCCAAACACTTAGCCAAAGTCTCAAAAAGTTGGTCATTTCATTAAAATTCAAAAAAAAGTACAAGAGCGTGGTGGCCAGTCCGCGGTTCGGCGTTACAAAAAAAGAAGAAGAAGAGACGACTAAGTCAGAGGGCCACCTCATGGCGCTGCTCTGAGGTATCCTCGCTCGGTACGGTGACGAGCACCCCTTCGACGATCACCTCGTCCTCAACGTCCTCCTCGGCCACTTTGCCCTCTAGCTCGGGCTCGACCTCCGCCAGAGAAGTCAGCTCCTCACCCTCCACGGGATCGTAAAAGTAATACGAGGAGCTGTCAAAGCTGGGAATGCAGGCCGTCATATGCTTCAGCGCTCGGGCGTAGGCCTCTTCCATGTTCGTCATCATGTGGGCTTCGGCCTCATCTCAAACTGCCTTCTCTGCCTCCGCCACCTTCATCGCCTGGCCATTCAGCGCCTCTTCGGATGCCTTCAAGGCTTTGGCCAGCTCCTCCTCGAGGCGAACCCTCTCTTTCTCCAATGCCTCAACCTTGGCAGTCTAGGCTGCAGAGTGCTTCAGCGCCTCGACGAGTTTCGTCTCGAGGGCCCCCACCTCGGCCGCACGCGAAGCCGAGAGTCGCTGCTCTGCCTCGAACAGCTTAACAGCTTTGGAGCGCTCCGATCTCTCCCAGTCGTTCTCCAGCTTCATCTCCTTCTCTTGCTCAGCGAACTGCTCGAGCATGTGGCTGAAGTGGCAGAGATTCTGCGAGCAAAACAAAGGAAAAAAGACGATTAGCACCGAACGAAAAACTTGGAAATTTTTTTGGTTATCATAAACAACTCAGACTTACCGACATAGTCGACCGAGCTATCTCCAGAGCGTTGTCACCCACGGAGCCAGCCCTCAGCGTGGCACGGTCCTTCGGGGTCGGCAAGTGGTGCACCACCTGCATACACATCCCCGCATCGCCGAGGAATCCGTCTACCTTCATCACCCTCCAGTCGGGGATGAAGAGTCGCTTATGCTCCTCGGTGAGGATGGTCTCCGCCTCGGCAGTACGCGGCGGTACCTCCAAAGCCAGAGCAGCACTGGCAGAGAACGCCCCGCTCGACGAACCCGGGCATCGGCCAAAGGAGCCTGAGAGGGCAGTTCCGAGGGGGCCTCTGTCACCAGGTCCACAACGACCGAGGGTGTCGAGTGGGCCTGTACTGTTTGGCTGGAAAAAGGACCCGCTGTGGTCCTTTTCCTCTTCCTCATATCCGTGCCCTTCGCCGAGGCAGCGCGACTCTTCGCCATCAGTGCCTTGTAATCCATACCAAAGGCCTCTGCATACGAAGAAAAAACCGAGCAAAAGAGTTGGAAAAAAAATATAACAAACACTAAAAGACACTAAGACTAGCAAGAAAGAAGAAAGAGAGCATACTGGGGTCGATCGGACTGAGACCTCCATCGAACAAGACCTCCTCCATTATGTCCTTCCTACCGAGGGTCGGAAGGCCGAGGATTTTAGCCACCACCTCCTCTTCCTCTCTTGTGAGCACCGGCTCTTTCTTCGCCCACTTCGGGACCCCATCCTTCCACACCGTCGAGAAGCCCCACAGTTCGGGACTACGGATGAGAAAATACTTCTCCTTCTAGTGCTTGATCGAGTCCGGATTCTCGATCAACTTCACCCCTTTCCTCAACGACAAGTAATACCGATCTTCCATCTTGCTCATTCGGCAGATGCGATAGAGGCTCCGAAGCAGAACTAGTTGCGGTTGCGCACTGACCGCCTAGCACTGGAGGACGAAGGCGATAATATGCCGCCGCATGTTCGGCATAAACTGAACCGGGCTCAAACCGTACAACTGCAGCACCTCGACCACGAAGGGATGCAGTGGTAGCCGAAGACCGGCGTTGAGTGCATCGTACAGGAAGACGCACGTGTCTGCCGACGTCCCCGTACATGCTCGGAACCCGGGGCCGGGGAGTAGTAGCGCGTACTCCTTCGGGATGCGGAATCACTTCCTGATCTGGTGTAGATCTTCCTCGGTCATGATTGAAGGGATCTCATCCACCTCGGAAGGATCCCTTGGATTATTCTCCTCATATTCCGGAGCCATCCCACACACCACCTTCTCTAAGATGTCCTCGGGGTAGCTCCTTACCCTACCGACACTCGACAATGTGGACGGCAGCCGACCCAGCTTTCCTGTCCCCTTCGGAGTCTCAACTATCGTCGACACCCCGACCGGATCAACCACATCCTTCCCCTTCCCCGGCTTAACCACTACCGCTCGGTCGGTATCTCGGTCCGAGGTGGAGGTCTCGTCCCCAGAATAAATTCTAGACATTCTCAAAAAGAAGGGGGAAAGACTAACCTTGAAGTGACGTGTATGGTCGGAAAAGATTGCCGGAGTTCAAACTCGCCTTGCCACAAAAGCTAGTAGCGCCGCTCGAGAGCAAAAACACCGCTAGCAAAGGTAAAGGTAAAAGTGAAAGAATGAGAGAAAGAGTGGGGGAGGTGAAAACTTATAGTCAAAGAAGTGACTCTTGGGCTTTGTAACGTAAAGTTGCAACTCTTGGGCCCCCCTCAAGCCCGTTAAAGAAGGCTAAATGACAAAGTAGAGAATAGCGGCGACGGTTCATAAGGGTGGCGACGATTCAGACTCGACCGCACTGCTCGGCAATTCCTCTAGCTCTGAGCCGCCGAGGCACCATGCCCAGCTATCGATGGACGGTTCGGGTAACCCCACGTCGCTCGGAATCCCAAGCCGAGCAACTGGCAATCCGAGCTGCGTATTGGAGAAAAACAAATTTCTCCTCAGAATTCGTTCAAGATCTTGATCGGACGACTCAGATTGGACCACGACCACAAAACGACAAGATAGCATTTTCTCGTGATCCACACCATCTTTTACATCGAGATCCTCGCAAGATTTCCAGATGGACGGTTCAGATCGTGCCACATCCCTCGAAATCCAAATCCGAGTGACTGGCGATCTGAGTTGCGTATTGGAGAAAAACAACTTTCTCCTCAGAATTCATGCAAGATCTTGACCAGATGGCTCAGATTGGACCACGACCACAAAACGACAAGATAGCATTTTCTCGTGATCCACACCATCTTTTACATCGAGATCCATGCAAGATTTCCAGCTGGACGGTTCAGATCGTGCCATGTCCCTCGGAATCCAAATCCGAGCGACTGGCGATCCAAGCTGCGTATTGGAGAAAAACAACTTTCTCATCAGAATTTGTGCAAGATCTTGATCAGACAGCTCAGATTGGACCACGACCACAAAAGGACAAGATAGCATTTTCTCGTGATCCACACCATCTTTTACATCGAGATCCGTGCAAGATTTTCAGATGGATAGTTCAGATCATGCCACGTCCCTCGGAATCTAAATCCGAGCGACTGGCGATCCGAGCTGCGATTTTGTACACTTGCAAATATTCACATCAAGTTTTTGGCGCCGCTGCCGGGGACTAGTTATTCTTTTATTGATATTGAAAATTACTAGATTATTACTAGTTTGGATTTTTATTTTTGTTTTTGTTTTATTATTATTTTACCTCTTTATTTTCTTTTGACTTACTTTTATTTTCATTTTTTATAGCTTTTTTTAGCTTTTTTATTTTTATTTTATTTTTATATTTTTATATTTTTCATTACTTATATTTTAGGATATACAAATACATTATCATGGCGAACAACGATGAAAACAGCTTTGAGAGATTATGCTATGCCCTCAATTCATGGAACAATATCAAACATAAAGAGACCGGTTATTGAAGCTAACGATTTTAAAATTAAACTGGTGATTATTCAAATGATTCAACAAACTGTTTAATTTTGGGGACTACCGCACGAGGATCCTTATGTTCACATTGCAAACTTTCTAGAAATTTGTGACACTTTCAAGCACAACGGAGTATCGGATGATGCAATTCGATTGAGACTCTTTCCTTTTTTACTAAGAGATAAGGTGAATGCTTGGCTAAATTTTCTACTACCCAGCAGTATTACTACTTGGGAGGGACTTGCACAAAAATTTTTGACTAAGTATTTTCCACCAGCAAAGACAGCAAAACTAAGGAATGATATTGCCACATTCACTCAATTTCAGACAGAGTTTTTGTATAATGCATGGGAGAGTCAAAGAGTTGTTGAGAAAGTGTCCTCATCATGAACTACCGAAATGGCTGCAAATTCAAATATTCTATAATGGTTTGGGAGTTACAAATCGATCTATGGTTGACGCAGCAGCTGGAGGTGCACTTATGAGCAAAACTCATAAAGCAGCCTATGAACTTTTAGAGGAAATGAAATCAAATAATTACCAATGGTCTTCAGAAAGTACAATGCCAAGAAAAGTGGCGGGAGTTTTTGAACTTGATCATATTTCTACTTTAAATGCAAAAATTGATATTTTATCTAAACAAGTAAGAAATATGAATTTTAATGCAATTTAATCTAATATGATTTTTGATCTTTGTGCAGGAAATCACTCACGTACAAATTGCCAAGTGAGGAACCCTTTTTCTCAATCAAATTTCAATCAAGCAAATTACGTATCCAATTTTCAACATCAAAACAATCCTTATTCGAACACGTATCATCTAGAATAGAGAAATACCCCCAATTTTTCATGGAACAACAATCAAGGAGTAATTAGACCACTTCAAAATTTTCCAAAGCAAAAAAAGAAGCTGACACTTGAAGATATGTTTATGTACTACATGCAAAAGACAGAACAATACATGCAGAAGATAGATTTGGCAATCCAAAATATTGCAAATTTAACTTCAGCTTCAATTCAAAATTTTGAGGTTCAAATTGGTCAAATTTCACATATTCTTAACGAAAGAACGGCATGAACATTACAACGCAACACAGTGGGTAATCCTAATGAGATTGTCAAAGCAATAACACTAAGCAGCGGAAGGGCAATTGAGCAACCATAAGAAGAAAATGGCGAACAAAATGTGGTTGCAAAGGAAGAAGAGTAGGAACAAATTTTGGAGGAACAAACGCAGCATGAGCAAGTAACATTTGATGATTTTAAATCCATGAAGTTTTCTGCCGAAGAATAGTCGTGTTTTCAAGTAAGTAAAACTGATTTAATTGTGGGCGAGAAACATAAAGCTGAAATTGAAAAGTTACCTATAAAAGTATGTCCAACGAATTCAACAACTCTTGAAACTGAGAAAGAAAAATTTTCATAATGTGTTATGTATTTGGATGCTGCACCATCTATTCATTCATTTTTTCAGAAAAAAAATCAAAGAGGTGGGGATATCAAAGACGTCATCATCAAGGAAGAAACGACTCAAACTAGAACTTGAACCTGATCCACACCTGAAGAGAAGTATTAGAAAAGATGTTTTGATGTTGTTGGATCTTGACGTCACATAACCATCTCACTATCAAGTCTGGCTGAAGACTTAAAACTTAGCGCTTCTAGGGAGGCAACCCATATTTTCTTTTACTGCATTTAGATTTTATTTTTATTTTAGTTTATATTTATTAAAATTTTGATTTTATTTTGTAGGATTGCATAAGTTTGAAAGTCGTCAGGAGAAGCTATTTTATACACCTACATTGATGGCTATTTTTGAGCATGATGGAGTCAGAATCATGAAAAGTGCTTCAAAGAGCAATTGTAGACAATTTCTTATCTTTCGAGCAGAAAAAGAATCAACCCATTTGGACACCTACAACTCCAGATATTGCTGAAACATTGAACGTCGCACGTGAAGAATTTTTAAGACGAATCGGGGGAGAAATTTTGAACTTTTTGCATTCTTTTTTGTTTTTGTTTTTCCTTTCCCATTGAGGACAATGTGATATTAAAGTTTGGGAAAAGGATTACAAATTTATTTTTGTTTTATATTTTTTTTTTGAAAAGAAAAACAAAACAAAAATGGATTTCAATTGAGCTCACCATTACACTTTTGAGTCCTTTATTGTGCTAAAGCATTGAATATATATATATATATATATATATATATATATATATATATATATATATATATATATATTGTTAGACAATTGCTTATAAAGCAAGAATAAGTATACTTATTTACTTTAGGATTATTGAATTTCAAAATTTCATACACAATTATAAGAGTCATGCGATTTTACATAAAAGAAAAATGTGATGCTTTTTCGTGTGATTATTCCCTTGATCTAGTCTTAACCAGAGTTTAAGTAAATAGAGTGATAATGATCAAATAATTGAATGAATAAAGCCTATCTACTCCAATGTTTTGAGTTGCTTAGTAACTAGGGGTATTCATCACAAATGTCAAATGTTTACTTTTACGTCAAACGGCAACTTGAAATATGAGTATGCAAAGCACTCTAAGTTTGTGACTAGTTGAGTAACCGGGTGAATTCATCACAAATATTTGCATTCGCGTCAAAAGGCAAGTGACAACTTAGAGAAGAGACTAAAAAAAAAAAACCCCCCTCTAGTTTGCTACTCGGTTTGTAGTAGTGAGAAGGAGAAATCATAGATAAAGTTGTTACATACTATAATTATATTAATTTCATGACAATTATGATTAGGTTTGAAATTATGAATAAATAATTGCACTGGAGAAGGTGAGTATGCTTGGTTTTACTTTATTTGCTATTGTTTATATTTAATTGCAATTTCGATGCTTGCATGATAAGATCTTTTAGTGTGATGAGTTGATCCTACTATTGATTATTATTCTTTGATTTATGGTTTACTTTTTGCTCGAGGATAAGCAAAATTTTAAGTTTGGGGGTATTTGATGTGTATAATTTTTATATGAATATTTGTACTCATTTACCCATAAAAATTGCTTGTATTTGTCTATATTGTTTATAATTCGTTTTATTTTCATAAGATTTCAAGTAATTAATTATTTTTGAAGGAATAAGATTTTTGATACAAAAAAGTGAAGATTTTTGGTAAAAATCAACAAACAAAACGAACATAATGATTTATTTATTTTTTATTGTTTTGTTGAATTTTAAATTTTACAATTTGGCCGTGTGAAAAATAAAATATAAATTTTAATTTGCCAATTGAGCTAAAAGTATAATAAATAATTTTAAAATGGTTTAAATGAGCTAATATGATTTTTAGTTAGTTTAATTAATTTTAAACTAATTAATTTTAATTTTATTTTTATTTTTAAATCCTAATTACTGCTTTATTTTGTGTGTGCAGCACGTGAAAGAGAAGAAAAAGAATCAAGAAAGAAAAGAGCAAATTAAAGAAGGAAGGAAATAAATAAAAAAGTGGGACTTTTCTGCAAAAGTAAACCCTAATCCTCCTATCCATATGCCTATAATATAGCACTAAGGCGAATCCAAGGAGAACAAGACGTGACGGCTACTAAAGAAAAAATAAAAAAAAACATAAAGAAAAGAGAACAGAGCAGCTTCTCTGCTCTCTCTATTTGACAAAGACAATAGCGTGGGCACGTGGATCGAGAAGAAGTGCTGTTGGCTCCTGGTGTGCACGAAGAGAGAGAGCTCAAGTGCTGCTGACGTGGCATCTGGAGTACGGGGCTGACATCAGCATCTCGTGCGGCATGGAAAAGACAGACGCCGACACCTGCTGACGTCACGTGGCGATGCGCTTTTCAGCAGTGGCTCGAATTTCAGAAACGAAAGACAGGAGAGAGAACTGATTTTGCTTTTCGGAACGCGGTTCGAGGCTGTTCGGTTTGCAAAATTTTTGTTTACAAAACAATTTATTTTTCTGTTCATCTTTTCTCTTTGTCTATTTTCATCATGCAATCCAAGACTGTATTTGTTAGTTGCAATAAATTTATTATGAACTAAATTTTATTTTTCTAGGGCTACGATGTAGCCTAGTTTTGAGAACATAATTTTAATTCCTTATTATTTTTCTATTTTCCATGGTTGTGTGTTGATTTTTATTCTTAATGCGTACAATTGGTGGATAGACATTTGTATGATCTATTAAATAATGAAGAGACCAAATTGGTAATTTGTGATTAATAAAAATTAAACACTGTTATAAGAGCGAACTGCTGTTAATGTGACCGTTAAGAAATCCATAGATCTTAATAAGTTTTCAATTAGTAATTTGTGCATGAACTATGAAAAATAATTAGTTGAGAATATTTTTGATATTGATTGAGGGAGAATATTGAATAATTTGGGGATTTTGGTCTACAACTTGAAAAAATAATATTTTTATTCATATGGAATTATAAATTGTGTGGGATGAACTAGGTGAAATCAAAAGCCCTAGAATTAATTTTGCCATTAAAAAATCACAAAAATTTCATATTCTATCACTCTTAATTAATTTAGTTAGTTTTCTTTTGATTAATTTAATTTAGTTGTTTTATTTTATTGAATTTCGATTTTCCAAATAGTAGTTAATCTAGTAATATCGGTACTCAATAAAATAATTAGTCCTTGTGGGTTCGACATTATTTTCACTAAAACTATACTACTTGTTGCGATTTTGTACACTTGCAAATATTCACATCATGATCCGTTGTCGTAGAAGGCGAATGAAGAAGGAAACAATTGAAGCCTTGATATTAACTCAAGATTGGCTAATAGCAGAGGATGGAGGTATTTGCAATACTCGTCCTCTTTTTTGCATATATTTATTAATCATTATCTAATTATTCTTTTGTGTGTTAATTTGTAGCATCCAAAGTAAAACTATTTTCTAATGATTTGGTCAATGAAGATGCTAGGACGGAGGATGAATATGTGACTCTTATACCAACAACTCTAGGTATGATGAGATTCAAACAATGTTACACACTTACACCACTTGCAAGAATTTTTGGTTATTTGCTTAAATATAATTTTATTTAATTTTTGTTATTAAGGTGACGATGAGGTGGATGAATATATCTTGGAACAATTGGATGATGATTATTGATCTTTGCATTCTGAGTTGATGGAAGCCCGCTTTCTTTTGAAGACTTGGTTGTTCATCATATGGTTTATTTATAGATGCAATATGAGGCCACAACATGGAGGGCCATTTGTTTTACCTTTCAGTTTACTATTTTGGATGGATTTTGAGTTATGAATCAAAGTCAAAAACTAAAGGAAAGATTTTCTCACATTTCTTTTCTGGTTAATTTGGAAATAGAGTTGCTATGATAACCAGCTACTGACTATTTCTGTATAAGAGTGCTTTGTGTATCTTTTATAAATTATTGTTATGGTTTATCATCTTCTGAAGGCAATGGTTTATCATCTTATGCTAGAGCTTCTCAATGGGTAGATGAGGAGAAGATCAAGAGCTGTCTATGTCAATGCACATGCATTTTACATTGTTTAAGGTTTAAATACATTGATGAACTCTTGTATGTTCTTGATGAATATCAAAAGGCTTTTAGGCAATCTTGGAGAAGGGTGCATATGCACTTTCCACACAGCCGCGGCCGTATTTGAACGAGGCACTAACAAAATTTCAGGTCTGTCGCATATTGCTGGATTTTAGTTTAAGGAACTATGGAAATATACAGTGTTCTCTTTGTGAAGAATTATTTTATGTTGGACTCGTGATCACTCTGAAGATGATGGTGTATTACTTTGCATTCTTAGGCTGATTTGTTATATTGTTCATTTGCTAGTTCTTTCTGCATACGTTATTTATGATTCCTTAATTTTGTGTTCCTTTAGATTTTTCTTGAAAGTAAAAAGTGAGATTTTACCTAACAGTAATATAGTATTTTGCAAGTTTAGTTTGAAATCTACTGTAAATAGCCAGAGCTTTATAGGTCCAAGTTTAGTATAATTTATCACACCAACAGTTATTTCTTTTTTATATTAAGAAGATCTATATTTGTATGGCCCCAGAGTTTTCTGCCTCAGTTTTATCATGAAAATGAATTTCTACAACAATTTCTGTAACGTGGGTATTCTTCACATTAGGATCCTGCAGAAGCTGGCATGTTGTTGAAAATTCAGAGGGAGCTGGAACTGGATGAAGCCAAAAATATTCTGGTAAGTATTGATCTATGAACTGAATCTGCTCAAGCAATTTTTAGAGTTTCTTGATAATTTGTTCACAATTTAATATCAAATTTGTAATCTTTTGCAAACTAATCATGTCTGAGCTCATCAATTCTACAATTCGCATTTCTTGACATTGATTAGTTAATTTGGATGCCCATTAGTGTAAACCCTTACAGCAGTAGCTTTCTCCTATGTTGAAAGGTCAAGATCATTATTACAGTTAAAAAGAAAATGATGCTTATCTGTTGGAATTTAGATTTAAAACTTGGCAATGTGAGTAATGATCGATCAGTTATAATTGTACATGTACGACTTCTCTGTTATATCTTTAAAATGCAGTGACTGATTATACATTAGCGATCAGGCCAGTAGAGTAGGTGTTCATTGTATTCATATTTCAAGTAATGGGCATGTTGTCATCACTAACATGGCCAACTTTATTTTTGAAATCAAATATGGACAACTTTGTATCAGTGTGCTGACAATGACTATAATCTAGAATTCAAGACACGACCCAAATGGACTGGTCCACAAAAGCGTTTCTAACATGTAAATCAGAATAACCCTGTGTATGCGAGCTTTATCAATTACACCATCTGTAACAATTCTTGTTTTATGAGATAAGTAAAAGTTGTTTTTTAATATGGATCTTTAGGTCATAGTAATTTCATTTGAAAGATATTTGTGAGAAAAAAACTCATCTTATCAATTACACCATCTGTAACAATTCTAGTTCTTCTTTGATAGTTTTCTATGAAACATGTGTACAACTTGATAATTTATATTTCAAAGGAAAGCTGTTCTCAGTTGGGTGTCATATCCTCATATGGATATCAGGTGAAGCATTTACGTGAAAGTTTCAAAAAGATGTTCGGGAAGGAATCAGATCTAGTCGATATAAATACTGTTGATGGATTCCAGGTTGGCAGCTTTTATTTTTTAAATCATTTGCTTCCTCTCTGCAATGGCGGCTTGTATAAATACTATGCAATGGCCTTTATGTAGCCACTTAACAGTTTTCCTTCCACTTTGTAGGGTTGAGAAAAAGATGTTATAATCTTTTCATGTGTTCGAGCAAATAAAGGGATAGGAATTGGTTTCGTTTCTGATTTCCGCAGAATGAATGTTGGCATCACATGAGCAAGATCCTTTGTCCTGGTATATGTTCTTTGGAAGTTGATGTCTTTTCCTTTTCACCGAGTCCACCTTTTCTTGTTCTAGCTAATGACCAGGGGATTAATTCTCGAATATATTTTCCATCATGTATGGAGGACCATTCAGTCTCAGAATGTTACAGTTTGCTTCTTAGTTTCCATACTGTAGACACATGGACAAGTTATCTATATTTTTTTACTAATGCAATTCTTTTCTCTTTTTTTTAAACTTCAGGTGGTGGGTTCTGCTTCAACATTAATGTAGGATGACCATTGGAGAAACTTAGTAAATAGTGCTGAAGACTGTAGTTGTTACTTCCAGGTTGAAAAAAAAATCCCGTCTTTGCTCTATCTAAATTTGTCTGGCTTTTAGACTGTAGTTTAACTACTTCTCTGCAGGTCCCAAAGCCGCATGAGTTTTTTTTCAGTGTCTCAAATATGGAGTCTCTAAGAGTAAAGCGAGAGGTTAAAGTGGAGCAGAAACTAAAGGAAATTGAGAAGGAACTGGGCAATATGGTAACTGAACCTGCTCAGGAACAGGACTTTGGTATGGATGATGAAGGAGGGGGTTTTGATGAAGACTAAATTTGCAAGAAAACAGGTAAGACTATATATTGCACCCATATGGGGATATGACACCCAAATTGCATGTTTCTGAGTTGCGATCACTTAACTGATGATAGATTAGGAGCATCATCGTCTTCTCTCGTCTTCGGCATACGTGTGAATGTAGTTTAGCTTGTTTGTAATTGGTTGTCTGAATTGTGATTATGTTGATACATTGTGTATGTATGAATTTCATTGTTCATTTTTATGCATGTTTTCATGCCAATGGCTGGGTTGTAACAATATTGCTTCAATTGCATATATGATATTGTGTTATATATTGTGCATATAGGTTATATACATCATATTTAGGAGATATATTTTAAACCAACATGACACACTGATATCTATCAAATATCCCAAAATTTTCCTGGCATCAATATTTGAAATAAAAATTCGTTAGACTGACATTACATCAAATCAGACATTTAGAACCTTGCATATACTACTACATTATACATATTATATACTACTACATGCATGCTCATAGTAATTAGGGGACATTTGCTTTGATCTAATACCATCAACATGTTTTACAGCTAGGGGTGGCAACGGGCCGGATTTGGGTCGGACTTATATAAGCCCGAGCCCGAGCCCGAATTTATTTTTTAGGTCCAAGCCCGGCCCGATTTTGCATCGGGCTCCAAAATACAGGCCCAAGCCCGAGCCCGAATTAACCAAAAAAGCCCAAGCCCGGCCCGATTTGTAGTGGAAGAACATTGTACTTGCACCTCCATCTTCAATACCCTGACGAGAAGACAAGTTGTTATCTCTATGTGATATGAGAGTGATCTTCGCAATATCAGTGGCATGACTGCTGGATGGGGAGCGATACTTATCAGCAAGATCTCTAGTTTTGATACATATTTCGGAAGAAACTGACGTATGGAATTTTGTATGAATTCCCTTATCACCATACCTGCAAAAAATAAATAAATAAAGAACATGGACTTAGAACACTATGACTTTTTGTGCTCAAACATATAAGATTTTAAAAAATGAAGGAAGTTAAAAGGATAGAGGAGAGCGCAACATCCAACTAAAGCATAAGCAATGTCTTCTAATGACAAATTTATATGAGAATATAAGATTAATAATAATAGTGATTTGGAGGACATGTATGGACTGAAGAAAAAGAAATCAACCCATAAAATAGTCAGACTAAAATTCTGAGCAGGCATATAAGCTTAAAAGAAGGACCAGGGGATAGGAGGAAATTAATTGCATAAAAAACTCATTTATGATGCCTAGGTTCCTTGGATTATGTGCTTGAATATCACCCGGCTCATACACTAATGGTAAATCCGGGTCGGGTTCGGATCGGACCTATACAAGCCCGAACCCGGCCCGAAAATTAATTCAGGCTCAATTGTTGAGCCCGGGTCCGAAAATTTTTAACAAATTTAGGCCCGTATTCTACTAAAATCGGGTCGGACCTAATCGGGCTCGGATTGGGTTCGGGTCAATTGCCAGCCTTATTTACAGCCATCTCATGTTGTTTCATACTGTAGGAAGACAGTCTCCATAAACCACAACTTATTTTCCTATTTGATGGATTTTCTGTTATGTATAGGATTGACAAACTTTTTGTTGAGTACATGCTCTTATACGTTTTTGCCAAAAATGTTTGCAGGGGCTCAAGTCGCCATTCCTCCATTATTGCAGTTCTCCCGAAGTAATGTCTTTTTCAATAACGCCACACCGTCCTAGTGAAAAGGGTTAAGAGTCATATTTAAACCAATGCAAAATAGACAGGTAAGTGCGTACTATATTCATTTTTATAAGAGTTGTATATATTTGAAATAAATTTTCATTCACCTCTTTTATTCTGTTGATTTTCATTTTGTGATTAGATATGAAAATCAATATCCACAATTCAGTGATATACATGTCTTAAGTACTAGTTAAGGAAAATAAATAGCAAAAACTTTATATTTGATATCCGAATTCGTGTCTGTTATCTGATAGACCGTATCCGATTTGCATCCGTATCCGAAAATTGCGGATACGGATATGATTTTTATTTTCCGAGTCATATCTGTATCCGTATCCGAATCCGTCTTTGAAATGCGGATACGGATATTGGTATAGCCAATATCCGATCCGTATCCGATCCGAAAGCATCCCTACTAGAAATCCACTTGAGTATGAAAAGACAAACAAATTATTATGTATTTGAATGATGTTTTGCTTTTTGATTTCCATTGGTCGAAGTATGAAATGTCATCAATTTTCTTTGTTTATGGCTTATTTATTTCAATGATGAAATTCGTAATTTTGAATTATAATGCATTTGGTTTCCATTGTTTTGCTTTGTAAGAAAAGAAATGAAAAAACATGGTTGTGCCTCATTCCACGAGATATAAATTTATTATTCGTCATAGTGATTGACCAAGGAAGCATGGATTCGGGTATGGGACATGAACGAATATGGTTACGGGGCACATAAAAATTTGTAAATGTAGGACATGGGGACACGATTGTAATATTATATAACATAGCCTAATTCTTTCTCAGTCATGAATAATAATTTAATCAAAATGATACTCAATAACACAAGTTGTTCGAATAATAATAATTATATTTTTTTAAAAGAAAACCATTTTTTGTAACTCCTAATCAAAATAAAAAATACATTGTCCAAAAGTGATAATATTTATACATTATAAAATGAAAGAAGTGCATGCAAGTACACTAGAGATAATTAATATAAGAATCTGTGTGTTTAGACATTGTTAATTATGTGTTTCAAAAAGTGTTTTAGATAAGTCCTAAGTATCCAACATATAAGACGTGTCATAGAATTTTGGACGGTTGGGATAAAAAAGGAACACGAAAACACGCACTTGCGGAGTTACGAAAGAACACCAAATTTTGCGTGGTTCGGTGTAAACTGACCTACGTCCACAGGAGCACACTTTCACTATGAGATTGATAAATTACAATGGAGGAGGTCACTGCATATCACTCACACACTATATCTCACTATCTTGTCGTGCTCTCAACATTGCTTTACGCTGAGCAATTTCTCTTTCTGCAGTGCTTGCTCTCTCTTGCTTTCTAGCTTACTCTCTACAATGAACCCACATAGCCTATTTATAAGGTGAGGGGAGAGAGACCCAATTAAATGGGAGAAGAGAAGCCTTGTTGGAAACACCCAACATTGGAACCATCCAACATTGGAACTATCCCACATTGGAACCAAACAACTTGACAGCTCAAGTCTCCACACCACAAGTCCCCATGGGACTCTACGTTTCCCACAACAATCTCCCACTTGGAGACGGAGCAACTCTGAACTCATGATGATGGAAAATACTAAACAACATTTATTGAAGGCTAACTGAAGTTGTGCTAAAACTTTATCTTCCAACCGAGATTTGATGATGTGGTAGCAACACTGATGTTTAGTTCTGGCGTGGTATGCAGAGTTCTTTGCAAGATGAATAGCACTCTGATTGTCACTATAGATAACGTTCTTTTCTTGTTTGAATCCCAGCTCTGTCAACAATCCTTGAAGCCAAATTGTTTCCTTACTGGCTTCTGTTATAGCTACATACTCTGCTTCTGACGTAGTAGACAGAGTAAGAATCTTTTGTAGTTCTGAATTCAAACTATCCGCTGTTGTACCCACTGTAAACACATAACCTGTGGTGCTTCTTCTGTGATCAAGCCAACAAAATCAGCATCTACAAAGCCAGAATCTTCAAACCTGTTTTGCCATTAAGCACTTATTAACCGTGCCTCGTAAATATCGTAAAATCCACCTCACTGCTTCCCAATGAGACTTTCTTGGATTTGACATGAATCTGCTCACCATTCGAATTTTTTACCAAATTATCCCACTTTTTGTAAGTATGTACCAAATTGTCCCTGTTCGAAAATTTAATACCGAAAAGTCCCTGCCGTTAACTGAGTTAGCGACTCTAGTAATTTTTTTCGCGCTATCTCAGTTAGCGTGTGCTAGGGGATACCACTTATCCCCTCAAATAGGGATGTGGGAAAAAAAAATCACCAAATATAGACACGCTAACCTCGTTAGCGCGTCCATTTAAACTAGGCGCGCTAACGGGGTTAGCGAGTGTCGATGGGACAATAGGGGTCACTACCTCAAAGAAGGGTGTGGGATACAAATCACCAAGTATAGACACGCTAACCCTGTTAGCGTGCCCATTTAAACCAAGCGCGCTAACGGGGTTAGCGAGTCTATACTTGGTAATTTTTTTCCCACACCCCTACTTGAGAGTAGTGTCCCCTAGTGTCCCCATAGCACGCTAACCCCGTTAGCGCGCCTGGGTTAAATGGTCGCGCTAACGGGGTTAGCATGTCTATACTTGGTATTTTTCTTTCACAGCCCTACTTGAGAAATAGTGTCCCCGAGTATCCCCTAGCACGCTAACCCCGTTAGCATGCCTGGTTTAAATAGGCGCACTAACGGAGTTAGCGTGTCTATAATTGGTGAGTTTTTTCGCACACCCCTACTTGAGGGAAAAAAGTGGTGTCCCCTAGCACACGCTAACTGAGATAGCACGAAGAATTTTACTAGGGGCGCTATCTCAGTTAGCGACTCGGACTTTTTGGTATTACAGTGTCAAACAGGGATAGTTTGGTACATACTTACAAAAAGTGGGATAGTTTGGTAAAAAATTCTGACAACTCCCACTGCTTGCCCAATGTTTGGTCTTAGTGCAGATCATGGCATACATAAGACTTCCAATGGCTGAGGCATAAGGAATCTTAGCCATGAAGTTTCTATCATCATCTGTTTTAGGAGACTGTTGTTTGGAGAGACGAAAATAATTTGCCAAGGGTGAGGACACTTGCTTTGATTTATCCATGGAGAGTCTTTGCAAAATTCGATTGATATAATCTGCCTGAGATAACTGCAGTATTCCTCGTTGCTTATCTCTGGTGATCCTCATACCAAGAATCTGATTTGTCGGGCCTGAGTTTTTCATTTCAAATTCCTTCGACAATTGTTGCTTCATTTTTCTGATCCCATCCATATCAGAGCCTACAACTAACACGTCATCAACATAGAGAAGCAATATGATATAATTGGACTTGTACCTCTTGACATAGCAACAATGATTGGCATTGCACTTTTGAAAACCATTCTTGTGCATAAACTGATCAAACTGTCTGTGCCACTGCCTTGGAGCTTGTTTAAGCCCTTACAAGCTTTTCTTCTGTCTACAAACATGATCCTCTTTGCCTTTTACTGAGAATCCTTTTGGCTAATACATGTATATCTCTTCTTCTAGGTCTCTATGAAGAAATGCAGTCTGCACATCTAGCTGCTCTAGATGAAGGTTCTCTGCAACGACTAGACTCAGCACAGATATGATGGTGAGCTCCCACTGGCGAGCATCATAAAACTGACATGCTTCATCATAGTTCTCAGGTTCTCCATTTGAAAGAAGCAGATAATTCTATGTAATTTTGATTTGGTATCCAACCCCGTTTTGACACCCTAAGCTATGGAGCTGCAGCAGGAGATTGAGGTGTAGTAGGTTGCGGTGAATCGTTCCTTTGAAGACTGCTTTGTACCAAAAGTTCTTTTGGATGGGGCTCCATATAAGTGCTTCTGCCCAAAACTGCTTAGGTAGCCCCGACTGCATGCTTCTGGCTTTCTTAGTCAATGTCCTGTTCATTCGTTCTGCAATACCATTATGCTGGGGAGTACCTGGCATGGTTTTTTCCATCCTGATACGATGCTCGATACAGAAATTCTTGAACCTGGAGTCTTCGTACTCTCCACCATTATCTGTTCTTAGCCTTGTGATCTTCAAACCAGTTTCATTTTCTACCACTGCTTTCCACTTCTTGAGGTGTCAAGTTCATTCGGATTTATATTTCAAAAAATAAACCCATACCTTTCGAGAATGGTCATCGATGAAGGTGACAAAGTAATTCTTCCCGCCAGTCGATGAGATAGTTGTTGGCCCCCATACGTCCAAATGAACTAGCTCAAGCTTTTCCTAATTCGGAGTTTGTGTACTTGTCTGGAAACTGACTATCTTCTTCTTGCCGAGGATACAATCCTTACTCATTTCAATCTCAACATAATGAAGATTTGGAAGCTTCCCCTTTGAGTGCATCACTCGTGTCCTAGTCCTTGATATCTTCATTATCTGTAAGAGTTGGACATGCAAACATCATTAGTGATATAAGTGTACCACTTTTCTTACCTTTTGCGATTGTTTTTGGCAGCTTTGGAAAACTGGCAAAGGTTGTAGAATAAACTTGTTCTGCTAGTTGTCCAACTGAGATCAAATTCTTTATGAGGTCTGGATATGCCTGACATTCTTCAGCTTCCATACCGACCCTCTCAATTTGATCTTCACAGTTCCCATGCCAGCGTTGTCGCAGGGCTGATCATTGCCAAGGCATACTTTCCCAAAGCTTCCTGAAGTATACTCCTCTAGGCAATCCTTGCAAGAAACAACATGAAATGAGGCTCCAGAGTCTAGAACCCAAGACTCCTGCTTGCATTCCAAAGAGCATATTAAAGCTTCATTTGTGGCATTTTCTTCTGGGCTAAATTTTAAAAAAACACACCAAACTTTGGACCATTTTTAAAAAACCGCACTATATTTTTTTTATTTTAAAAAACCGCACAAAACTTCAGTTTAATAAAAGGCTATATTTTAAAAAAACCCACTGAACTTTGGGCCATTTTTAAAAAACCACACTAAGTTTTTTTAATAAAAAAAACCGCACAAAACTATAGTTTAAAAAAACTCACTTTAACGGAGTTAGGTTTCCATTAGGCTAAATTAAAAAAAAAACACTTTCATCTTTCATTTGTGTTTAAAAAAATATCACCACTACAAACGGGCAGGGATTTCCCGGCGCTTTTTTTAACATTTCCCGGCGTTTATAAAACGCCGGGGTAAGCCAACCTGGCGTGCCGTAAAACGCCGTCGCAAACGCCGGTTATACTGCCGCCGGGGTATATTTGCCCAAACCCCGGCGTTTTCCAAACGCCGTCCATGGTAATACAAAGCCCGGCGGTAATGTTAATTACCCCGGCGTTTTATTCTTTTTTTTAAAAAAATACATAATTGAATCCCCGGCGTTTTTCAAACACCGGGGTATCTATTTTTTTTTTTAAAATAATAATATTATTATTACTATTTATATATAAATTTATTGAATTATATATATATATATATATAGGGGCGATTCGAAATCAGGAAATGCCGATATATCCCAATTACGGGGGAGATTCAAAATCAGAATATGTTAATATTTACGAACCAAAAAAATACTATAAACAATCAGACATGTAGATATATCCCAATTTGATATCAATTTATAATAATGTACAGCATATATATTGCATGAACAATTTGCTTGCTCAAAATAATATAAGCCCAAACAAATTTTAATTAACATTTATAATTCATTGAAAATGTTATGAAGTCACATTTGAAGGTAATTACACATGACAATCTTCGACAAAGGCATAGTATGAAAAACATAACACGACAAAAAAAAACTACCCAAAAGTGATCAGTTTGCTGGTAACTTGCTCTCTATTAGACCAAATGGAAAACATAATATGAAGAAAAGAAAACTATCCAAAAGTGATCAGTTTGCTGGTAGCTCGCTCTCTAAGACTATCATCCTCAAATTGCAGCAGTAGCTCGCTCTCTAAGACCATCATTATCTGAAATTAAAAAATACTGAAATTAAAAGAAAGGAAAGCATAGTTGCATATAGATTAATACTGAAAGTATTTTCTGAAAAAAAATATCTCAGGAGATTTTTAGTATTATATTGTTCGCAATCAGCCCTAACCAGTAACCAAAATACAAATTCTCAAGATCATATTTTCTAGTGTTTCTTCTTATATAGTTCATGCTAATAGTGTTACTTAAACTCTTACTGCAGGTTGTGCTAAAATAGTTGAACAGGAAGTGAACTGGGAGGTAAGGGATCAAAACGAAATAGAGACTTCTACAGTTGTTTCTTCTTAGTTCCTACAACTGGGAAATGGATAAGCTGATGACTATGCGAAACGGATGGACAGAGATACAAGTTTTCGATGAATAGCCATCAGTTAGATAATAAGGTTTTAAATTTAACAATTTGAAAAGGTAGTAACAGTCTGGGAAGTAACAAGAACTAGTGGTTCAAAGTTTGATGAGTATAGTAGTGCAAGTAAAATTTGAGTAATCAAATAAATCCAAAGTGTCAACTAATGCAGCCAAACTCAATGCAAGTAAATAATGTAAGTGTGAATATAATAATAAATGGTATTGAAGAGATGACATATAGTTTAAAACAGAAAAGTCTTAGTTTGAACAATTTTAACCACATGAAGAGGTACTTGACCTGCAAGTTCCAGCCTGTGGTTTGGACACTCACGAAGTCTGGTCTAACTTTTCAAATTGTTAGAGAAGGACCTCAGTACAATGATTTTAAATTTAATTTCTTGCATGGGATGAGAAGCAGAAGAAGAAGAAGACGAGAAGACAGTATGCAATATTCATTAAATTTGAAACTCAGAACTTAAAATTAGTATTCATATGCCATGTACTAGTATGTGGATAAATATGCATTAATATGAGGGAGACTTATTTCAATTTTGTTTCTCAACGGCATGAAAGATCAATCGAGCACTTTCAGATTCAGTGGTCTACCTTTAAAAAAAATTGCAAGATACCCAGATCTATACAATCTTCATATACATGAGCTAATAAACCGAAAATGAAGTTTTCCTAAACACTTTGTCGAGGATTCCTACGAATCCAAGATACCCAGATCTGTCTCAAACTCTCTCTAATGTAAGAATACAAACAATTCAGTGACAGTAATTGTATTCGAACATCAAACATAGATAATTGTATTCGAGCATCAAACAAGATACCCAGATCTGTCTTAAACTGTCTCAAACTGCATAACTATTTGAATTGGACTGGTAGTTTGTTTACTTACTTACCCAGTGATTCCTCTTATCAAACAACCAGATAAAAAGATGATCTAGTGCACTATTATGTCTCAAACTGCATAACTATTTGAATTGGATTTACTCCTTTTGAAATAGTCTATGGTAGAAAGGCTCCAAGTTTGCTTGATTGTTTTCCTGGTAATGCAGCTAATAGTGCAGTGGATGGGGGAGTTGGTTGGTAGGAGAGATATGTTGAATAAGCTTAAACACAATCCAACCTCAGGTAGAATGAAGAATAAAGCTGATGCCCATCGAGTTGAAATTTCAATGTATGCTTACCTTACTGGCATTGTAAGTAAACAAACTACCCAGTAAGTAAGTAAGTAAAATATTTTTATGGATGATCTAGTGAACAGAAGCTGATGCCCATCGAGTTGAAATTTCAAATGTATGCTTACTTACCCATTAATGGAAGCTTATCTTAAAACAAAATCGTTCTTTTCCCAGATTCATAATATAATCACATAGGGCAGATAAAAAGAAAGAATTAAAGAATTGAAGTAAATAATAATTTACCACTTACAAGAAGAGACAATCTTGTCTACCGTGAACGTCTAACAGAGTCGTCATCGATGGAATCACGTTCGCCGCCTCCTTCATTCATCTGGTTCATCTGACTGGCTCCTGTAATAACTCTATCGCTTTGCTGTTTAAGGCAAAAAAATACACATTATGTTTCCAAATTTGGAAAAGAAAAAAAAACTTCATTTAAAAAAATAAAGTTATGCACACACATACACAACCAGCAATAGGACAAACAAATTATCAATAATATTTACGATAGGCAACTAAATATAAACTATAACCTGTCTTGGTATATGATCAGGTTCGGCGACATTCGTTTCCTTAAATAAATGCGAAACTTTTTCTTGAAGTTTAGAGAGTTGCGTCTCGAGAGAACGTATCTTTTCATCTCTGGGATCGGGCTGCGTAGACAAAACAGCACGAGATCAAGAGGGTGTGGGCCCTAACCCCTTCCCACGCACACGTCCATGGCGATCTTGGCCCCATTCCTGGACCAACGCTTGATGCTGAAGTTCCACAATATCAACGGATTCTGTGGGGGAGTTGGCGACAGCCGCGGATGAGAGTTTGGCGTATCTGGTTCTAGCAGTGCTCTGTAAAAAACAACAAGTAAAAACAAGTAAGATGTCTTTCGTTTTATAGTCAAATTACAAACCAAATTAGCACAATTGAGATAGGACACAATTACTGATATCGATGCTGCCTTTGCTGAAGCAAACACGCCTTGTGAGTTAATGTGGGTGGCATCGAAGAAATCCAATTCCCCGTATTGATCTCCGCCTCCATGCTCTAAGTCCTGTATATCAGAGAACACAGAGAAATATCCAAACCTCAATAAAGTATTTTATGACAAATGATTTTAAAAAGTCATGCTTACCATTATCGCACAACGCCTTGCGAAGCTCGTTCCTCCGGATGTGTGTAACACATCCTGTACCTGTCGACTCGCACGACCTCTTTCGGCCCTTTTCTACACATTTTGTAATTATCATAAACAAAATTAAAATGGTTAATTAAAATTAAATAAACAAAATTTTAAAATTCTCATGTGCATAATATCTATAAGTAACAAAGGGTTGCAACACTCAGGTCAATCAATAATTAAATGCAGTATAACAACAGAGCAATGGGATAAACCTGAGAAATAACATATTCAGAAATGCAGTATAACAACAGAGCAATCAATAATTATTTCTTATTTTGAACTGCTTTGAACTGATCCCCTGTGAAATCTTCATCAAGATTTAAGAACAAGTTTAGCCCCCCACACACACAACCACCCCAAAAAAAAAATGGTTTTAAGAACACAAGATTCAACATTCTTTATCAAAATATTCATGCACATGATGGCGATCTATGGCAATCTTTTTCGCTGATTTAGAAAATACTGACATATCCCATGTATACAGTTCAGTTACTTAATATAAGTCATCATTATTTCCAGATTTGTGTCTTTAGTTTTCATCTTTTTTATTTTGTTTCAGCTCTTTTCTTGTTCCTGAATTGTTTTGTTTCATTATTACTTTGCTCATAAATGAAATTCGGGGCAATTTTGGCCATCTATCAACCCAAACAAGTACTCTATGTATGTACAGGATGAGTCAGTACCGCGTCTAATCCAAACTCGCATAAATAATGAAGTAAAATGGGTAGTGCATGCATGCCTTCTTTTACAATGACATCTAATTAATTAGAGTCTAAAGCATTTCTTCAATCATATATATATATATATATATGTATCATATACTGTATGTCTAAAGCTCCGAATTAAAGAGCACTGTACCGAAATTAAGAAAGGCGATACAAATAAAACTCTCCATTAATCTTTCTATAAACACACATCAACATAAAGTCCTTTTAGGATCGAATGAAGGCAAAGAATAACTTCCACGGTTTCACCAATATATATATATACACACACTAGATTTGCCCGTGGGCACGTGCCAACGGCACATCTTCGGAACGATACAAAACACGAAAAACCCTGTAAACAGTAAAACAACAATTATGTAACTCAAGTTTGAATAATATGACAATAATTAGTTGTAAATAAAAGTCCATGTTTCCATTAGTATATGTTGATAAATAATTATAAATGGGGTTGTAAATCTAACTTCTTAGAATTTTAAGTGTGGAAAATAATGAAATTTAACATTTGAAGAGATATATTTGCTATTTTCAATATAACATGTGCAATAAAAAACATAAAAAATCTGAAAATTTACAAACCCGAAATCTTGAAATCTAAATTTCTAAGTAAATAAAGAAAAAATGGGAGGGAGAGGTAGGGAGGGAGAGAGAAAGAGAGAAATATGAAAAAGTGAAAAGATAAGAGAGAAAGAGTAATAAAGTAATGGGTTTTTTAGTTTTGGGGGGAAAATTTTGGTTTTGGGATTTGAAATTTTGGGAGGGAAAATATGTTTTGTGAGGTTAGATCTAGGCCTTTGATTTTGGGGGGATTGAATGTGAGCCACTTGATAGCTTTCTTTGTGTTTCATTATATATATATATATATATATATATATATATATAGGGAAAGGCTCCGTTGCACACTGGGCTAGTGTGCAAGCCCGTGCGCACTAGCCGTGGGCCGTCCGATCCAAGATCTGATCTTCATCAAGATCCAACGGTGTAAAAATCATTCCGCTGTCTGCCTAATAGTGGGGGGGTATAATCGTAAATTCCCCCCCCCCCAGCACTGTCTATCGTCTCACTTGCTCCCTCTCTCTCCCGCTCATCTCTTCATTCGCAAAAGAAAAAAAACCCTAGCCCCCTTTCGCAACCCTTTTCTCCGATCGCGCAGCCCCTCACTCCAGCTCCCTTCCGCACATCTCCAACTTCGATCGGATTGTTACCCTCTCCCTCCCGCTCATCTCTTCATCGATCGAATAGAGAAAAACCCTAGTCCCCTTTCTCACCCGTACTCCGATAGCTCATCTTCGCCCCCCCAGTCCCTTCCGCTCCAACTCCAGCCCCCTTTCTCACCCCTAGAACGGAAAATACCCTAGCTGCGAAACCCTAAAGAAAAAACCCTAGCCCCCTTTTCCCCGATCGCTTCAGCTGCGATCCCCCTTTGTGTTTCGATCCTGTTCTTGAGGCTCTTATCTTACTCGATTCCCCATCTTCACTGAATGTAACTTTTTTTTTAAATTTTTTTTATTTTTTTGGTTGTTTTTTTGTTTTTTTTGGTGTTGGTTAATTTTTTTTGGCACAAATTGCTACTTTCGATCTTGCTACTTTCGATGTTGTTCCTACCGTCGAATTTGCTAATTTCAAATTTTTTGAGTTAATTGCTACTGTTGAAATAGTTTGCTAATGAGATTGAATAACATTTCAATTTTGGTACAGGTATGGACTTAGGTGAAGGTTGCTCACAATTGGGTGACCATTTTTTACATGTTGAAGAAGGTGAATTTACCCCCACGGTTGAAGAACATCTAATCCCTAAGATTGGTATGATTTTTGAGACCCTTGAGCTAGTAGAAAAATTTTATGATAGCTATGCAAAATGTTCGGGTTTTCAAATGCGTAAAGAAGGTAATAAATTGAAGGATGGTCAGGTAGTGGAAAAAACTTTTTTATGTAATAAAGCGGGGATGACGAAAAGCAAGACTAATGAAATTAGAATTGGTACTACATCCAGGACATCTTGCAATGCATTGGTTAGGGTTAGATTAAACAAAGAAACAAATTCATGGTCTGTTTATTCTTTCCATGAGGTGCACAATCATGCATTCACCACACCCGGTCGCAGGCATTTGTTGTCGCGTAATCGCGCTGTGTCAAGTTCAGATAAAATCATAATGGAGCAACTTGCGGGTGCAAATATTCCCACATGCAAACAAATGCTTTATTTTGAAGGTTCAAGTGGGGGATACGATAGGGTTGAATTTACACTAAAAGATGTTAGGAATCATGAAAGAGATTTGAGGGAGTCTTTAAAAGGTCACGACGGTCAGATGTTGGTAGACTTTTTTAAATGGCAAAAGTTAAAAGATCCTTCTTTCTTTTATGCATTCGAGCAAGATGAGTCCGGTAGACTGTCTCATTGTTTTTGGGTTGATGGGATTGCTCGTTTGAACTATGAGGTTTTTGGTGATGTAGTTTCTTTTGATGCTACACATAGTACAAACCGTTATAGTATGTTATTTGTTCCATTTGTTGGGATCAACCATCATTGGCAGTCTATTTTTCTTGGTTGTGGGTTCATCCCGAATGAGACTGCTGCATCTTTTGTGTGGTTATTCCAAACTTGGGTAGGAGTCATGAAAAAAGCTCCCGTTGGCATTGTAACGGATCAAGACCGGGGTATTGGTGCTGCAATTCAACAAGTTTTTCCTCATATTCGCCATAGATATTGCATATGGCATATTTTAGATAAAATCCCTTCCGAGGTGCCTCAATTGGTACAAAATCCCAAGTTCATGGAAGCTTTTAAAGCTAATGTTTAGAATTCTTATGACTGTGTCTCTTTTGAAGAACAATGGAAGGCTTTGGTTGTCGAATTTGGGGCTCAAAACAACAAATGGTTGAGTGATATTTTTCAGATTCGTGAAAAATGGGCCCCCGTATACCATAGGTCTCAATTTTGGGCGGGTATGTCTAGTAGTCAAAGAAGCGAGGGAATGAATTCCTTTTTAAAGAAACACACCCAAAAGAAGTATTCACTTCATGAATTTGCCTTGATTTTTGAAAGAGTTATTTGTAGGCAAAGAGAAGAAGAAGTTAAAGAGAACCACCGTACACTAGATAGGAAACCCAAATTGAAGACCGGGTGGTATATGGAGGAACAAATGGCTCAAGTCTATACTTTATCAATGTTTTTAAAATTTCAAAAAGAACTCAAGGAAAGCCTACTGTTTAATGTGAATTTATTGGAAGATGACGTGAATACTGGCAATACTTACTACACAGTGACATTCATTGGTAGGTCGGAAAAAGAGACCACCATTACTTACTCCAAAGAGACTACATATGGGTGTTGTTCATGTTGTATGTTTGAATTTGTTGGCCTTCCTTGTAGGCATCTCTTGGCATTCCTTAAATATTCAAATTGTAATGAACTTCCCAAACTAGCTATGATGAGAAAATGGAACCGTGAAGTTATTAGAAGAAGCTACACCCCCATTAATTTCGGTCAAGCCGATGGCAATAATAGCGAGAATTTTGCTTCTCGCTATTGTGAGTTAAATAACTTGTCCAAGCAACAAGTTGAGATTGGACTCTCTTGCGATCAAGGGTATGAGTTCATGCGTGAAGCTATGATCAAGTCACTTGAAGGCTTCAATTTGATTGCGCCCGAAGGGCGTAGTGGTGGGGCTAAAGGTAGTGGAACTTCACTTCATGGGAAGCAATTGGTCTTGTCTCAAGTATCGGTGGAAGAATCGCGCCAATGTAATACGAAGGGAAGACCAAGTGGGAAAAGATTGAAACCAATGCGGGAGAAATTAAGAAAGCAACCTAGGAAGTGCAATTGTTGCGGGTTACGTGGGCAAGGCCATGATGCGCGAACTTGCCCAAAGAAAAAAGAAAGGTATTTAATGTTATTTATGTAAAAAAGAAAATTGAAGTCATTTTATATGCACTTATTTATATTTTATTTCATAGTTCTGCTGTTTAATGACTTTTACGTGTTATGTTTTTTTGTGTAGTGACATTCGTGCATTCGAAGAAGATGATTTGAATTCATCTACTGAGGGAAGTTCCGAGGAATTTCACGATAGTAACAACTGAGGGAAGTATTTCATTCCTAGTCATTTTTGGTAAATATTGATACCCTAAATATTTTTTTGAGTACGGGATGAATTGATAGGCAGTGATGAATTTATTTTCTTGTTTACCAACTATATATATATCGGGTTTTATTTGCTGTCCGTAAACATCTTTTATGTGCAAACTACTTATGAATGGAATTTGGAAGAAAATGGCTTTGGCTTTGGCTGATATGAAAATACTAGTTACCTAGCTTTGAACTGATGCTGAGATGCTGATGCTGCTGATGCTGAGATATATCTGCAGTAATCTCATTATTTTTACCAACTATATATATATGTCTGGTTACCTGGCTTTGAACTGGTGCATTTAATTGAGAAACTGGCTTTGGCCTTGGCTTTCTGGGAACTGATGCTTTGGGTTCGGGTTGTCTGCACAATCAGTGTGCAACGGATCCTTTCCCTTTGCATATATATATCTGCAGTTTATAACACCCTTATGCAAACTACTTATGGTTGTCTTATCTTCAACTTGTACCTGCTCATTTCAACATTTGTAGTGACCAAATTTTATTTTGTTTTGGTTTCACTGGTTGAAATTTGGCTTATATGAATTACGGATGCATTTAATTGAGAAATTGGTACCACATGATTGGGATTGTTAATGTTAGGCGTCTATTTTGGCGTGGCAGTCCAACTGCAGCCAAATTTGACTACAACATCACAGTCTCATGAATTGAAGTTATTTCTGAGCCTACTTAAATTCAATTCATGAACACAATCATCCTGTACTTTTTGCTATTACTCTATGGTATCTAATAAATCTTTATAATTGCTCTTCTTGATTGCTGATGCCACTGATGCTGCAGATGCTGCTGATGCCACTGCTGCTGCAGATGCTGATGAAGCTGCTGCTGCAGATGCTGATGAAGCTGCTGCTGCAGATGCTGATGAAGCTGCTGCTGCAGATGCTGATGAAGCTGCTGCTGGAACTGAGAAGACTAAGAGAACATTTGAGCAGTGATGATGCTGCTGATGATTCAAATAAGTGGCCTGGTACTGCTGCTGGAACTGAGAAGGCTGAGAGAACATTTGAGCAGTGATGATGCTGCTGATGATTCAAATAAGTGGCCTAGTTATGTCAAGTTCTTCATGGGCAATGTATTAGTCATATGGATTTTCCCCCCATCTATTATGTCATTTTAACAAGTGTGATGTCCATCTAGGGTGGATCCGGTGTGCAGTGTGTTTCTTGCCATTATTCGTCTCCGTTGCATATGTACAAACCTCCTCAGCTGGTTTTCCCTCCAGCTGAGCCAAGCTACCTCGTATGGAAGTACTCATATCTTTCTTATGTTAGTTGTTTTGTAACTCAAGTCTCTTCAGCATTCTCATTTCATCTACATTTGTTGATTGCTAAATCCATACAATATTGGTATCATACTCAGGGATGGACTAGTTTTACAGTTTGAATTATTGTTATTTGGGGATTCAAGGAAAGAAATGTTCAGCCAACAAAGTTATATAGATTGGAATTTTAAAGTCATGAGGCCTATAAGGTATGGATGTCATTAGAAATCAGGTATTGAGGTAGTTGAACAGTGATACCTAGCTCAGTGCAATTTATTTCAATTTTTTACATTAAAAAACGGTAACTTTCATTAGTACATGAGAATGTGATGTGGAAATCAAATTGCAAGGCAAATATATATTGCAGACAAGGAAGATTAATTGGAACAGCTTGTGGCAAGTATTTGTATAATTATGGGCTTCTCCAGTTCTCGAGAGGTTGCCCAAAATTACAGAAGCTGGAGCTGAGAGGCTGCTGCTTTACTGAGCGTGCTCTGTCTCTTTCAGTGCTTCAGTTGACTTCTTTGAGAAACCTTTGGGTTCAAGGCTACAATGCCTCTTCTGATGGCAGTGATCTTTTGGCAATGGTTCGCCCATTTTGGAACATAGTATCTGATGCTACATTTCCAACCTTTAATACATTACAACAAAGACAACCTTTAAGAATAAGTTGCTGATGCCACTGATGCTACATTTTCTGAAAACTACATTTCCTGAAAACTATATTGCTGATGCCACTGATGCTACATTTCCACCCTGCTAGTATCTCTATCATCTGCAAATAAGCAGTTGCTAACACAAAGCAATAACACAAAGCATGTTCCAACAAGCTATTACATTTCATTCCATCATGTTCACAAAATTAATAACATTTCATTCCATCATTACACAAAGCATGTTCCATTCCATTATTTCACTGGTTGAAATTAAGAACATTTCATTCTATCATTTCACTGGTTGAAATTAAGAACATTTCATTCCATCATTACACAAAGCATGTTCCATTCCATCATTACACAAAGCATGTTACATTTCATTCCATCAAGTGCATACAACTCAGAGTTACTTAAGAACATTACATTCCATCAGGTTCACAAAATTATAGAAAGCAAAACTATAATTACATTTCTCTCGACACTTAGGAGAACATTACATATCAGTCTTGCTTGAAGAAAGCCAAAAACAACAACAAACCCAACGACAACCCACCAATCAACCCCATAACTCCATAGACCTGGGAACCTCTCCTGTACGCACGCTCAACATCTATCGACCTTATCAATGACTGGATCGAAAGCTCATCATGAAGCTCCCTGATTTTTGCATCTTTATCCTCCTCCGGCCCATAATTCTCCACCCAGCAAAAAAACTCACAACCATTTGGAAAATTGGGACAATTGTAATAAGCTTTTCCAGGATTCTTCCCCGAAGAAGAATATTTTACTCTAGTCTGTATGCGGTAAAAACATTTCGGACCTACAATTCTCTCACCCAAACTAGCTCGGGAGGACCTAGAGCTAGAACTATAATGATTGTGGACTTGGTTGGAGGAATAGTTTGATGTCATCCTACAAGATGTTGTAATGTTGTAATGTTCGAATATAAAATAACTGATTTCTTGTACTAACAAATGTTTCCAATAAAAACATGCGACACATTCTACTTGCACACGCATAAATTTAACCGTGTTATACTTGTGTTTGTTATATCAAACTAAATTGAATGCATAATATGAAGGTTGTAACATTGGTGTCATTACACTTCACTTTATATATTGTGCGAAATCAATCTTCTCTATTGCTTTATATATAAGTTCATTTTATAATTTTTATGCACTATGTCACAGATGAATTTTGTCTATTGGTTTATATATAAGTTCTCAACTTCTAGAACTGTTACTACATCTACTAGAATATGCTAACAGTTGAGTCATATGCAATAGAATTCAGTTACACATATGCCTGTACCAAAATTGAAATGTTATTCAAATTCATTAGCAATTTATTTCGACAGTAAAAATTTGTGCCAACAAGATCTTCATTAGCAATTTATTTCGACAGTAAAAATTTCGACGGTAGCCAAAAACAATTTGTGCCAAAACTCATGAGATATTGTGCGAAATCAATGTCATTAAATTTGTGCCGATTGGAGCTATTACAAAAAAAATTTAACCATCCAAAAAAAAAACAGAAAAAAAAAATTCTAAAAAAAGGGTTACCTTCACTGAAGATGGGGAATCGAGTAAGATCTGAGCCTCAAGAACAGGATCGAAACACAAAGGGGGATCGCAGCTGAAGCGATCGGGGAAAAGGGGGCTAGGGTTTTTTCTTTAGGGTTTCGCAACTAGGGTTTGAGATGAGGGGGAGATAGAGGGTATTTTCCGATCTAGGGGTGAGAAAGGGGGCTGGAGTTGGAGCGGAAGGGACTGGGGGGGCGAAAATGAGCTATTGGAGTAAGGGTGAGAAAGGGGGCTAGGGTTTTTCTCTATTCGATCGATGAAGAGATGAGCGGGAGGGAGAGGGTAACAATCCGATCGAAGTTGGAGATGTGCGGAAGGGAGCTGGAGTGAGGGGCTGCGCGATCGGAGAAAAGGGTTGCGAAAGGGGGCTAGGGTTTTTTTTCTTTTGCGAATGAAGAGATGAGCGGGAGAGAGAGGGAGCAAGTGAGACAGATAGACAGTGCTGTGGGAGGGGGGGAATTTACGATTATACCCCCCCACTATTAGGCAGACAACGGAATGATTTTTACTCCGTTGGATCTTGATGAAGATCAGATCTTGGATCGGACGGCCCACTGCTAGTGCGCACGGGCTTGCACACTAGCCCAGTGTGCAACGGAGCCTTTCCCTATATATATATATATATATATATAGGAAAAGGAAGAAGTCTATTAGAATAGAAGGAGTAGTAGAGAAGGAGAAGAAGAAGTGTAGGAGAGGGTGTAGGCCAAGTTATACAAGTGCAGGGCAAGCAAGCAAGCAAGCTAAGAGCAAAACTACAAGGAGATTCTTTTGCAAAACTTCAAGTGGGTGATCTCTTGAACTCTTTGGTATTTATTTTGTTTTGGTATGAATGGATGCATAGTAGTGATAGCTATGATTTTGTTACCATGTTTGAGTATGAGAAGTACTAGGAAAGGATAAATTGTATGGTAGAGAATTACTCTTTTTGAGTTTTGATTAAATAGCATGATTGTGAGGGTATGTTGGGGAATTTCTTACGCCCAAACGGGTTGGGATCGTGAGCTAAAACTTTGGGGTATTGTTCTTCTATGTATGTAGAGTATCCATGATTTTTTTCATAATATTCGGATGTATTTTAGTAGCCCAAACATCGGGTCCAAGTCCGGACAGTAAGCAGCCAGAATAGCTGCTGTCTGTGAGGATTTTGGTGTGTCTTTCTGATTTTGTATCTCGGAAATGACAAGGTATTTTGAGCTGGAAATTTTTTTGGACGCTCTTGTATGTGTCTACAAGCCTAGTATTAAATTTCCTAATTTTCTGAGGTCGTTTGATGCCCCGAAAAAATTATAGAATGCGACTGGTCTGTAGGTGTCGGCTGAAGCTGACTGGGTTTTGGGCTGAAGTTCAAAAAGCCATAACTCCGTGTATTTTTATTATTTTGCTACGAATTTTTGGGAGTAGCTTGGGGTATGAATCTATTTGATGAATCTCAAATTTTAGAATTTTTAGAGGTCATTTGATGAGGTTTCAAAAGTAATTAGTGAGGGGCAGTCAATACCCCGCTGAAAAAGAACAGCTGAGAATTATGCCATGCTTGAGGAGTCGTAGATCATTGTGTGAAATGAATTTGAATATGAATTTTAGACACAATGAAACGGCACATGTGTGGATTAAGAATCTCAAATTTCGTGCGCATTAGACTCAAGGTTGATTTATTATCGAATTTCGAAGTAGGCTATGTTTGGCCTAGCGCAAGTTGTCTAGTCCGTGGAGATGGATATTCCTGGACTTATCAATTAAGAATTTGGACGACTGGACAACTAGAGATTTGCAGTAGGGAGTCATAGATTTCTAACCCAACTGAAATTTTAGAATTTCAGTTTGTAGGTTGGATGTTATGATTTTCCGAAGTTGGGATAGATTCGGCCTTGTCAAGGCAATGGTTGCTAGAGAAATCAACTTCCCCTTGTTATGCCCCCAATGGAAAACGAGTATCTTTGAGGACCCTAAGGATTGAATCCGAGGACGTGTCCAACTAAGAAGTTAAGTTAGACACTTCCAGCTTTCCATAGGACCCGGGGTCGAGCAGTTCCGATGAGCATAGCTAGGGTTACAGCTACTGCTATTTCTTAATCTGTTCATCGGACAATTGATGAGGAACCCTCTGCATACCGCAGAATGGTGATCATGAGCTATCGGGTTTTATTGATGTCTTAGCAATTCATTGGAACTTGGATAAGTTCATGTGCTTAATACTCATGGTGGACATGAGTGAGTCGGGTGATAGCTCTGGTCGATTGCGTTTGGTGTCTCGATGCCTGAGTCTGTCAATGGTCAGGAATTGATGGTTACGTGTGTGCTTACCCTCATTTGAATTGTATTGCATCCTTGGAGCGCCGTTGGACTACTCGCTGAGGGCCACGGGCCGGGATTATTTGGTCGCTGACCAGTGAAGGTATTGGGAATCAGTGGAGATGATTCCTGTGATGATTATTGTTTGACAGGCCGGACAGGCTCGACATTATTGATCAACACCAAGTGGGACTTGGGAACAACTTGTTTTTATAAACTGCATTGATTAGGCTTTCTTTATTATTTTCGCTCGAATACCGAATTGGTGTTAGGGGTGATTCCCTATAATCCAACTCATCTGAGAATTATCTGTAGGTGGTGATACTATGGGTTGCCTCTTCCTGTCATTAAGGATACGTGCTGCTACGTGTATCTTATACTGTGGATTCCTGAGGTACCGTGGTAAGGACGGATGGGATCCGGGCACATGCTAGTGGACATGAACGGGTCGTATGGGATACGACGTTATAGGTATGCTGCGGTATATCCTTAAGTTCGTCACGACTGTTGACTGCAGAACGGTGGGACCGTTGACTGCAAAGCGGTGGGACCGCATATCTTAAGTTCGTCATGACTTCCAAGGAGGGTCTGAGGCAACGATGAATGGTGACAACGGGCAGTGCCCCGAAGCATCTATGTTATTTATCTCCTCAACCATGTCATAATATCAGGAACATGAAGTAGACCCAATTAGAATGCATTGCATGACGAGGGATTGAACCCTATATTCAGAAAAACGAACTCCTTGGAAGGTATGTAGTATGGGATGCATACATTTCCATCGAAGTTGATTTTGGGAAAGTATGCAGTATGGGATGCATGCGTTCCCAACGAATCGCATTAGAGTAAGTGCATCGTGTGCATTCTTGTTTCGTACATTAGATTAGACCATGTCATGTTTTGGCCTGGAACGTATGTAGTATGAGATGCATGCGTATCCAGAGTCCCAAGGTTGCTTGTATTACAATAAGGCAGGTGATCAGCGCATTAGTTGTTAGAACATGGCATACACGAACACCAGGGAATTAGGATGCACGTTTCCCTTTTCATTCAAGATGATTTGTGGTTGCCAGTTTGGAGATCGCTGTTTTCTTTTCAGCATTGCGTCAGTAGAATTACTGACGTACACCACATTTTAGGTACATGAATAGCAGGTCACAAGTGCAGGAGAGCCCAAGATCAGCAGAGCATCCAAGAGGAGATGACAGTATACGTGCCTACCATCCGAATGGGTGCAGAAATATCAGAGTCGCGCAGCAGAAGGCTCAAGCCGAGGGACAAGTTCCAGGAAGCAGATAGACCACTCAGCGGAGTTCTCAGCAATGACCAATCGATTGCTGATCTGGAAGATAACTGACAGCGTTGCCAGAGGAGCCTGAATATTCCTTGCGATCAGTTGTAATCAGTTATGTAATTTGTATTCCTTGTTTAAGGACATTTGATATTGTAATTATTGATGTAATAACTCCAATGGCAATAAAAGTGTTTAAATTTCCGCGTTATTTACTGTGTTGAGATGCATTTGAAGGCAAAGATTCTGGTTGTGTCACGGATGTCCGGTATTGGAGATCCGGGGCGTTACATCATACAAGTTTGGAATTCATACCCGTAGCTCAGAATTGCTCTAGCAATTTGCAATGAAACAAGTTCAGAGCTTAATTCGCCATCGACCCGCTCCTGCAACCTGTCAAAACCTTCAACAACTCTCATGATTCGTTAAAAACCTTGCTTCCTCAATGATCTATTCCTGAAACTGTTAAAAATTCTTAAAGACGGATTGGTCATTAATTGTGGATTGAATTTGCTCCAGAAAACCTGTAAACAAGCAAGTTTGGAGCTAAACTTGTCGCACGAAGAAACTCCCACAATTCGTTGGAGGACCCATAAGGCAAGTTCGTTGTCTAACTCTTCCCTAGAGCTGCTCCTACAACTAGCTAACCATTCGTACAACAAGTTTGGAGTCCAAATTTTCCTTAATGTTGCTCCTACAATTAGCTAGGTACAAAATAGACAAGTTCCAACTTCGTCAAGCGCTCCTCACACAGCTTGAGTTCTATTAACACTCGTCGACTCCAAATAATGAGTTTGACGTCCTTCTCACCGCTCGAGCTCCATTAACAACTCGTTGACTCCATACAACGAGTCTGGTTTTCCGCTCTCAGCTTGAGCTCCGTCAACAACTCGTTCGCTCCATACAACAAGTTCAACGCTTTGCTCTTTGCACGAGCTCCATCAACAACTCATTGACTTTATACAATGAGTTCGGTTTCATGCTCTCCGTTCGCATTCCATCAAAGACTCGTCAACTCTATACAATGAGTTCAATAGCATGCTCTTTGCTCAGGCTCTGTCAGCAGCTCGTTCACTCCGTACAACGAGTTCAATGCTCTGCTCTTCGTTCGAGATCCATCAACAACTTGTTAACTCCAAATAACGAGTTCAATGCCTGCTCTTCGCTTAGGCTTAACCAACAACTCGTTAATTCCATAACAACGAGTTCAATAGCTTACTCTCCGCTGAAGCTTCGTCAATAATTCATTAACTCCATACAACGAGATTGGCGCCTTACTCTCCACTCGAGCTTCATCAACAGCTCATTAACTCTAAACATCAAGTTCAATGCCTTGCTTTCCTCTCGAGCTCCTCCAACAACTGGTTAGTATAATACAATGAGTAAGAAGCTCCACTCCTTGCTCAAGCTCCATCAACAGTTCGTTAGCTTCATACAACAAGTTCAATGCCATGCACTATGCTCGAGCTTCGTCAACTGTTCGTTAAATCCAAATAACGAGTTGAACACCTTACTCTTCGCTCGAGCTCCATCAACAATTTGTTAGCATCATACAAGTTTTGTTCCCGCTCTTCGCTAGAGCTCCGTTAACAATTTGTTAGCACCATACTACAAGTTCAATGCCCTGCACTCCTATCGAGCCCCGCTCACGACTCATTAACTCGATACGGTGAGTTCAATGTCTTGCCCCTCGCTCGAGCTCCGTCAGCAACTCGTTAGCTCCATACAACGAGTTCAATGTCAACAGCTCATTAACTCTACAAAACGAGCTCAACGCCTTGCTCTTCGCTCGAGCTCCGTCAACAACTAGTTAGCATCATACAACGTGTTTGGTTCCCACTTTTTTGCTCGAGCTCTGTTAACAACTCATTAACTCCAAATAATGAGTTCGTAGCCCCACTCTTGTTAACTCGATACGACGAGTTCAATGTCTTGCCCCTCGCTCGAGCTCTGTCAACAACTCGTTAGCACCATACAACAAGTTCAATGCCATGCACTTTGCTCGAGCTCCGTCAATAACTCGTTGCTCCATACAACGAGATCGGTGTCGTACTCTCCGCTCGAGCTCCGTCAACAGCTCGTTCACTCCAAACAGTGAATTAAATGTCTTGCTCTCTACTCGAGCTCTGTCAACAGCTTGTTCACTCCATACAACGAGTTCACATGTTCTTCACTCGAGCTCCATCAACAACTCGTTGACTCCATACAGCAAGTTCGGTTTTCCGCTCTTAGCTTGAGCTTCGTCAATCACTCGTCAATTCAAAACAACGAGTTTAATAGCTTGCTTTCCCATTGAGCTCCATCAACAACTCGTTGACTCCATACAACAAGTTCGGTTGCCCGCTCTCGGCTGAAGCTTTATTAATGACTCGTTAACTCGATACGTTGAGTTCAATGTCTTGCTCTTTACTCGCGCTCCGTCAACACCTCTTTAACTCCATATAACGAGTTCCATACTTCTCTCTTCACTCGCGCCCCATCAATAACTCGTTAGCTCCATATAATGAGTTCGATGCCTTGCTCTTAGCTCGTGCTCCTTCAACAACTCGTTGACTCCATACAACGAGTTCAACACCTTCCTCTTCGCACGAGATTCATTAATAACGAGTTCGGTTCCCCATCCGCTCGAGTTCCGTCAACAATTCGTGGACTTCATACGATGAGTTCGGTTTCCCGCTCTCTGTTCGAGCTCCGTCAATAACTTGTTGACCTCATACGAGTTCGGTGCCTTGCTCTCCGCTTGTGCTCCGTCAACAACTCTCCAACTCCATACAACGAGTTTAGCGCCTTGCTTTTGTCTCGAGTCCTTCCCACAACCCTTTAACTTTATGCAAGAGGTTCGTCGTCTAACGTCGGCGTAAAGTTGCTTCTCTGAACTTTTTGGGCGCAAACGATAAGTTCAAACGTCCAATTCTTTCTGAGTAGTCTTTATAAACATGCTGGGCACAAATGACAAGCTCAACATTAACCCCGTCCCAGAGTTGTCTCTACAAATTTGTTGGGCGCAAACAACAAGCTCTACGTCCAACTGTCTCAGAGTTGTCTCTACAAACTTGCTAGGAGCAAACAACAAGTTCAAAAGTTCAACTCCATCCTAGAGAAAGCTGGGTGCAAACAACAAGTTCATATGTTCAACAACGTCCTAGAGTTGTCTCTGCAAGCTTGTTGAACACAAACAACAAGATCAACGTCAACCCTGTTTCAGAGTTGCTTCCACAAATGTCACGCCCCGCTTCCCAAAAAATACGGAATACGAGTACATGACAAAAGCCCAGCGAATGACTAACGTCACCCATAAGCTGTTTAATCGATTAACTCAACAACATAAACAATACAGAACAATTGCACAGGCAATAATAATGATCTCATGAACAAAAATACTTGGAATGAAACAATATAATATCCAAATACAATAATAATAATCCAACGTCTGGAAACAATAATAAAAATTCGGGACATAAATCCAAAACAATAATAATCCAATCCAAAAATAAATACAAGTCTTAATACATTAAGTCATTTAAAGCAATAAGCAAATTAAAAGCAGAAATCTTCAAAATGTTTGTTCTCCAACTCCAGCATTTCTCCTTCATTACCTGTGAAAACTTCATCTAAAAAGAGAAAAATAATTGTCCTTAGAGCAAGTCATGGACAGCAAGTAGAGAAAGCAGGGAACAATGAAATAACGGTATAACAATGAAACAATGAATCAATAGGAATCAATAAAATGGGACATTAATCATGATAGTCAATGAAATGGCTATAATAATGATGCAACATTAATAACAATAATCAATGATCAATAACGGTAACACTTAGCCAATATTTAATATCAATAGGAACAATATGCAGTGTCGATGTAGTGTGATCCTTAAGTCTATTAATCATTTTAATCCTAACTAATGTAGCACTTCATGCGTCCCATCTATTTACCACATAGTTGCTACATGCAAACAATTTCGCTTTAGACTTAGTAGTGGGCTCTATAGTTCATGTACTCTTCAACATTAAACATTAATCACCTTTCGGTGTACGGTACGGTCATCGGCAACGATACAATACACGATAGATTGGGTTACGGCCATAACCACAATCATCGATAAAACAATAGCCGGAACATTATTTAAGGAAACACAGGCCTTTCCTCCAAGTACAGTTCCTATAGTGTCCACCACGAAAAGTCAACCCTTAAACCCCGGCTTGTTAATTATTTATCAATGCAACAATACAATATGCAATTAAAGGACAAGGGGTGAACAATAGTATCAATAAAGAAACAATATGTTGATAACATGGATAGGACGGTTACAATAGTGACAATAACCCATTGGGAACATGCAATGCAACATACATTCATTAAATAATGCAAAACTCAACATTAAAATCAGTAAAAACATAATTTAGACTCCTAAACATGTTAAACATCAATCTGTAAACTCTCATAGCAAAATTCTATCATTTGATCAACCTTTTTACTGTTTAAACATGAAAGGTTCGAGAATCTGAAAATCTGGAATGTAAAAACACAGCTGCAGTAAAACGGGCATAACTCTTGCTACACAACTCGAAATTCGAAAATTCTGGATGTTATTGACAACTAGACATTCGGGGCTACGTTTCATATTCAGAAAACATTTTATTTTGAGGTCATTTACTGCTTCGAAAACAGCAATCAAGGTTCAGGTCAGCAACATGTATAGTTCTTAGGATATATTTCTTGGACATAAATTAGTTAAACATGATGGATTTCGATTCTATAGTCAATAATTTGTGTAACTAGTATGATAGGTGTCCAAACATGATAAATAAAATTTATAACACACACATATACAAATCCAACATCAATCAATCATCAACAACATACAACCTAACGAATGTCTCTACAATAAATTATTTGTGTTGTGACTTGTATATGAATAACCCTATTAACAATTCTATATGCATTCATTAACGATCCAAACTTAGAGTCAAGTGGCACGATGTCAAGAATATTGGGGTTAGCTCGTGTAAACCCTCAATAGACTCAACAAAAGAGATAACAAAGGGTAATACGATAACAAAAGGATCTACTTGCAAGAATTTCAATAACACTTGAATTTGATACAATTAGCAATTCAAGAGGACGGTGACTTGCCTGTTAGACGATGAAAACGAATACCAAGAATATAGGATAAGTGTACCGAAGCAACGAACTAGCAAATCCCCAAAGCAGCACGTGCAATACACGTGCAATTAAATTCAACAGCAACAACAGCACACAAAAGAGACAGCAACAATGGCAAAGAGACAACAGCAGCCTTTAGTAATTGCCAGCACAAGGGGGGTGGCGCCGGCGACCGGGGTAGGCGGCGTCGAAGCTGGCGCCGACGGCAGGAGGTGGCGTCGACAGGAGGTCGGCGATCGAAGCTGGGGGGGAAGGTGATCGGGATTATGGATTTTGGGGGGTTTCAGATATGTTGCTGTCGATTAGAAGAGGAGGCGGCTCAGGGGGGGTGCCGGCGCGCGTCAGGGGGCGCGACGGAGGACGGCGACGGGGCTGCGGGGTTCGCCGGAGTTAGGGGTGTGGCTGATGGGCGAAGAGAGAGAAAGGGGAATCGGGGTTTGGTTGGCTGGTGGGCTGGCGATCGGGAAGGGGGAAGACAGCAGGGGGATTGCTGGTCGAGAGGGTTGTCGACGTGGAGGGCGGTGCTGAGGAGGTGGTCGCCAAGGGATGGGTTGCCGGAGAACGGCCGGGGACGAAGCCGGAGAGGGTTGGGAGTTGATTTGGGGAAAGATGAACAGTAACAGGAGAGAGAGAACAGGAGGAGAGAGATTAGGAGAGAGATTAGACGACTAGGGTTTCGAGATCATTATTATTGCCTGCACAATTGTTCTGTATTGTTTATGTTGTTGAGTTAATTGATTAAACAGCTTATGGGTGACGTTAGTCATTCGCTGGGCTTTTGTCATGTACTCGTATTCCGTATTTTTGGGAAGCGGGGCGTGACAACAAACTTGCTAGGCACAAACGACAAACTCAACATCAACTTCGTCTTAGAGTTGTCTTTACAAACTTGCTGGGCGCAAACAACAAGCTCTATGTTCAACTCTATCTCTGAGTTGTCTCCACAAACTTATTGGATGAAACTGCATGTTCAAACGCTCAACTCCGTCCTATAGTTGTCTCTACAAGCTTGCTGGTCGCAAACGCTTAGCATCAACTCTGTCTCACAGTTGCCTCTTCAAACTTAATGGACCCAAACAACAAGCTCAACGTTAACTTCGTCTCTGAGTTGTCTCTACAAACTTGTTGGGCACTGTTGCCGCTAAATTCGGTGTGGGGGCAAACAGATGAATTTGTGGGTTCGAGGAAAAACCTGAATAGCGAAACCAAACCTGACCCGTCGTTGACTGATCGTTGACTCCCGCCGTTGACCTGCAAAAAGTGCGAGACACCGGGGGGGATCCCGGCGACGCACCCTCCGACGCTCAAGTCAGTAATCAGAAATGATTAAGAAAGAGCGTAAATTGAGAAAATACTGATTACCTCTTAATGGAGATGGATGGGGGGTATTTATAGGCGTCTTAGGGATCAAATTAGGAATGTAATCCCCGTGATTAGATAAGAAATATTCCTCGTAATCAGATAAGGCATGTAATCTGATAAGGTATATTCTCTGTAATCAGTTAAGGAATTTTAATCCCTAATCCCCAGTGAAAAGATAGATGTGGATCATGGCCGTTGATTCAGATCTAATCAGGGGCCTTGATTGTATCTTGCTGGACCGGGCATGCAGCGGGTTGGAAACCCGTACCCGATTGACGTGGACCCGTTCATGGGTTATTGGGCTTTGAATAAAGACCCAGTTCCCATTTCAGACCCGTTGGTAGGCGAAATTACCGTTTTACCCCTGAGCTTTAAGATTCGTGTCCGATGTGAATGGTCCAGATTTAATCCTATTTTTAGCCATATCACGAGCCCCCCACTCCTAAATACTGAGTTTTTCAGTCTTTGAGGAGTAGTTTTGTTGTTCTAATGGCGTACGGGATTTTATCGGTGTTCTTAAGGGAGTTTGGATCTTGTTCGGGGGTGTAACGGTATTATTATGGGCTTGTAAAATGCCCAAAAATATTCTCAGAATTTTCTGGATTTTTGGTGATTTTTCCAAATTTTTCTGAATTTTTTCTCTTTTTTTGAATTTTTTATTCATTTTCCGGATTAAATAATTAATTATCGAAAATATTAAATAATTATTCTAATTAAATAATTATATTTCTCAGAATTTAAAATATTTTTTCTGAATTTATAATTATTTTTAGAATTTTTATTTAATTTTTTCCGATTTTTTTAAATATTTTTTCGGATTTTTTAAATAAAAAAAACAATTAAATAATTAAATAAATAAATTAAATATTACCTAGACACGTGGCAGATTTCTGATCGTCCATCATGATTAGATCCGCGCGCATCGTGAGGCAGATCACGATCGGGACACGTGGCGCGTTTCTGGCCGTCCATCATGATCAGATCTGCGCGCATCGTGAGACAGATCACGATCGGGACACGTGGCGCGTTTCTGGCCGTCCATCATGATCAGATCTGCGCGCATCGTGAGGCAGATCACGATCGGGACACGTGGCGCGTTCCTGAGCGTCGATCGTGTCACGACGCGAACTTTGAGACGATCGGACGGATCGTGTGGGTTGGCTGATTTTTTCTCCATATAAGAGGATCGGTGCCATGCGCAAGCTCGGCAAAAGGTGGCCGAGGTCCACGAGGACGACACGTGGCGAAGTCAACGTTTGACTTTTTTTTTTTTTTTTTTTTTTTTTTTTGCTGCTTCTCTTTTTTCTTCTTCTTTCCTTCCTCGTTCTTCTTCGTCTTCGAATTCCCGCCTCGCCCCCTTCCCCTTTCCGACTTCTCGTGGCGAGAAGCTCGGCGACGAATGAGGGGAGCTCGACGGCGGTGGAGAGCTTCGGAATGGAACTCGGAGCTCGGAGTTGGGGAGAGCTCGAGCTCGCAAAGTCGGCGAGGGTGGAGTTGTCTGGAGCTCGGAGGTGGGCTCGGAGCGTTGGAGGAGTGGAGCTCGGCGCGAAGTCGTTCGGAGCTCGTTGACGAGAGCTCGACGACGGAAGGTGTGAGGTCGACGAGGGCGGTGACGAGCTTGGTCGAGGCTTAGCGCTGGAGCTCGTCGGAGCGTGATTTCAGCGGAGGCGAATGGGACGGAGCTCGTCAATGGAGCACGTCTGAGGTGATGGAGGAGTCCGACCATGGTGGAGCTTGGTCGTGAGTATGAGCTCGGAGCTCGTTAATGGCGGTGGTGAGCTTGCTGAGTTGATGATGGAGACGGAGCGTCGAGCTCGGCGAGGGGAGCTCGACAGCGGGCTCGACGACTGAGGGTGCTTGGCGAGAGTGGACACTTGGTTTTGGAGGAGGTCGCTCAACGGTAGGAGGAGCTCGGGGTGACGGTGATGGCGAGCTCACTGAGTTGATGATGGAGACGGAGCGTCGAGCTCGGCGAGGGGAGCTCGCAGTGGTTTGGCGAGCTCGACAGCGGGCTCGACGACGGAGCTATGGTGCTCGGAGCCCAGAGCTCCGGAGTGTGAGCTTGGCCTGGCGAGGAGTTGGAGTAGAGTTCGAGTTTGGGACGAAGCTTTTGGAGTTGGTTTTCTTCTTCGTTGGTTTTGCTTTTGGTTTTGGCGCCAGTATGCTGAAGAAGAAGGTGACGTGGGGGAGTTCGGGTTTGGATCCTAACGGGTCCGAACCCGGCCCCTTGTACTTTCTCTCTCTCTTTTTTTTTTTTTTTTTTTGCGCGCTGGCTTTCTCTTCTTCTTCGTTCTTTCTCTCTTCTTTGTTTCCTGCTCTCCCGCTCTCTGCTTCTATCCTCTCCTTCGTTTTCTCCATTCTCGAAGCGCCAGACGCTCGCGAAGTGGAGCTCGACGGGGGAGCTCGTCTTCGGAGGTCGACGGGGAGTGGAGCTCGTCAGCTTGTGGCGATGTAGATTTGAAGTTCGACGAAGCTTCGAGATCGGCACCGAAGCTTCGATGGCGCTCAGCAACGAGCTTGGCCATGATGGCGAAGGCGGAGCCCGGCGTCGTGGTCAGCCATGGCGGAGCTCGAGGAGGGAGCTGACGGCAAGTGGAGACGAGCTCGGGAGATGAGCTCGGTGGTGGAGGCGTTAGTCATGGCGGACGCAGTCGAGGTCGGCGAGCTCGTCGAGCGAGAGTGAGGAGTTCTGTGGAGTTCTGAGGCGGTGGTTCGGAGCTTGGTGACGGAGCTCGTCGGAGGTAGAGCTTTGAGCTCCGTCGATGGCTTGGCGAGGTGGAGCTCGGCACTTAGGAGCTCGTCGAAGTGGAGCGGAGCTCGGCGGAGTTGAGCTTCACGACTTCGATAGTGGGGGACCTCGACTGCTGTGGCGAAGAGATCGACGGAGCTTGGCAGCGACGGTGTGGAGCTCGAGCTTCGGCCATGGGAGAGCTCGGCGTCGGAGGTTGAAGAAGACGGAGCCTGGGCGAAGGTGATGGAGCTTGGCGCAGCGATGAGGTCGTTTTTTTGGAGAACTCGAGCTTGTCGATGAGTTGGCGACGGTACGGTGGTGTCGAAGTTGAGGAGAGCTCGGCTGTCGGAGCTCGGCAATGGAGATGGAGGAGGCAGTCGGCGAGGTTGAGTTCGCGCGAATATGGGTTCGGCGGAGCCCGAGGTTGAAGGAGGTGGTGATCGTTGAGAGCTTGGCGGAGCTCGTCGGAGGTCTGAGTTGAGCTCGCGAGAAGGTGGGTTCGGCCATGAAGGTGGAGGCGTGGTTGAGCTCGCGAGAAGGTGACGAACTGGTGTTTTTGATTTTTTGGGTTTGGCGCCGAATCGTTGGAGAAGGAGATGGGAAGGTGGGTTCGGGTTCGGATCCTTAATGGGTCCGAACTTGGCCCCTTATTTTTTTTTATTTTTTTATTTTATTATTTTTTTTTTTTGTTGTTCGTGGGTCTTGTACTGAGAGTGTTCCGAACTCAATTGTGCCGAACTCAAATGTGCCGAACTCAAGCCCGTAAAACGGTCGGTGGCAAGAACGCTCGGCACCGGGTGCCGAACTCAACTGGTGCCGAACTCAAGCCCGTAAAACGGTCGGTGGCAAGAACGCTCGGCAGCGGGTGCCGAACTCCAATTTTGCCTGCAGATTTCTTCTTGATATTCCCGGTGCTACGGAGGTCGGCTCGGGGCGTGCGACCCCTTGTTTCGAAGCTAATTCGAAGATCTACAACTTCTCTTTAGGAGTGGGATGAAGATTCACCCTCCTTCATGGTAAAAATAGCCCCGCAACATCCTGGTCTTCATGAAGATGGGGAATGTGTTCGGTTTTGAGGGTTTTGGAAGAGGAGCTCCACTCCTAGGGATGGAGAAGCTGCGCTAGGAAGACCCTTGTGCTAGGAAGACCCGTCCTGTGAGCAGAACGAAGAGCTTGGCTCTAAAAGAGAGCCGTTTGTGGGACGAGTGTGAGGAGGAACTCTAAGAGAGGGTTGCGAGCTCCGAACTTGTTGAGAAGAGGTCCGCTTCGGAGGCGAGCGGAGCGAAGGGCTTGGTTCTGGTAGAGAGCCATTCGGGAGACGAGTGTGAGGAGGAACCCTAGGAGAAAGTTGCGAGCTCCGAACTCGTTGTCAAGAATGCTCCGCAGCTGGTGCCGAACTCAACTATGCCGAGGCTTGAGACTTAGAAATTTTTTGGGGATCTTGACTGCCGAACTCAAGCCCGTAATACGGTCGGTGGCGAGAACGCTCGGCAGCTGGTGCCGAACTCGAATGTGCCGAGGCTTGAGACTTAGGAATTTTTTGGAGATCTTGGCTGCCGAACTCAAGCCCGTAATACGGTCGGTGGCGAGAACGCTCGGCAGCTGGTGCCGAACTCGAATGTGCCGAGGCTTGAGACTTAGAAATTTTTGGAGATCTTGGCTGCCGAACTCAAGCCCGTAATACGGTCGGTGGCGAGAACGCTCGGCAGCCGGTGCCGAACTCGAATGTGCCGAGGCTTGAGACTTAGGAATTTTTTGGAGATCTTGGCTGCCGAACTCAAGCCCGTAATACGGTCGGTGGCCAGGGTGCTCGGCGGATGATGCCGAGCTGAATTGGTGCCGAACTCAAGCCCGTAAAACGGTCGGTGGCACGGGTGTTCGGCGGACGATGCCGATCTGAATTGGTGCCGAACTCAAGCCCGTAAAACGGTCGGTGGCACGGGTGCTCGGCGGATGTTGCCGAGCTAGAATGGGTGCCGAACTCAAGCCCGTAAAACGGTCGGTGGCACGGGTGTTCGGCGGATGATGCCGAGCTGAATTGGTGCCGAACTCAAGCCCGTAAAACGGTCGGTGGCACGGGTGTTCGGCGGACGATGCCGATCTGAATTGGTGCCGAACTCAAGCCCGTAAAACGGTTGGTGGCACGGGTGCTCGGCGGATGGTGCCGAGCTAGAATGGGTGCCGAACTCAAGCCCGTAAAACGGTCGGTGGCACGGGTGTTCGGCGGACGATGCCGATCTGAATTGGTGCCGAACTCAAGCCCGTAAAACGGTCGGTGGCACGGGTGCTCGGCGAATGGTGCCGAGCTAGAATGGGTGCAGAACTCAAGCCCGTAAAACGGTCGGTGGCACGGGTGTTCGGCGGACGATGCCGATCTGAATTGGTGCCGAACTCAAGCCCGTAAAACGGTCGGTGGCACGGGTGCTCGGCGGATGGTGCCGAGCTAGAATGGTGCCGACCTCAAGCCCGTAAAACGGTCGGTGGCACGAACGCTCGGCAGCGGGTGCCGGACCCCAGAGTTCTTCTTGATGTTCCCGGTGCTGCGGAGGTCGGCTCGGGGCGTGCGACCCCTTGTTTCGAAGCTAATTCGAAGATCTACAACTTCTCTTTAGGAGTGAGATGAAGATTCGCCCTCCTTCATGGTGAAAATAGCTGGAGAATATCCTTGTACACATGAGGTTGAGGAGTGTTTTGGTCGTGGGGATTCTGGAAGAGGAGTTCCACTCCTAGGTGGCGGAGAAGCTGTGCGGGGAAAACCCTCGTGCCAGGAAGCCCCTTGTAAGAGCCGTGGGAAGACCCATCCTGTTCGGGGAGAGGTCCGTCTGGGAGGCAAGCGGAGTGAAGAGCTCGACTCTGGGAGAGAGCCATTTGGGAGACGAGTGTAAGGAGCAACTCTAGGAGAGAGTGGTGAGCTCCGAACTCGCTGAGAAGAGGTCCGCTTTTGGAGGCGAGCGGAGCGAAGAGCTTGACTCTGGGAGAGAGCCGTTTGTGAGACGAGCTTGAGGAGCGACCCTAGGAGAAAGTGGTGGGCTCCGAACTCGTTATTTAAGTGAGGGAGTCAACGGTTGTGGGAGCAATTCCGAATGGCGAACTACCCCTAGCTCGCTTAGGAGCGAACTTGCGGAGTAGAGTCGAACCAAGTGTTGGACTCCGAACCATTCAACGGCTGTGGGAGCAGTTCCGAATGGCGAGCTACTTCTAGCTCGCTTGGGAGCGAACTTGCGAAGTAGAATCGAGCCAAGTGTTGGACTCCGGAACCATTGTCAGATTAAGGGCGTGGGAGCAATTCCGAATGGCGAACTACCCCTAGTTCGCTTAGGAGCGAGCTTGCGGAGTAGAGTCGAACCAAGTGTTGGACTCCGTACCATTCAACGGCTGTGGGAGCAATTCCGAATGGCGAGCTACCCCTAGCTCGCTTAGGAGCGAACTTGCGGAGTAGAGTCGAACCAAGTGTTGGACTCCGGAACCATCGTAAGATTAAGGGCGTGGGAGCAATTCCGAATGGCGAACTACCCCTAGCTCGCTTAGGAGCGAGCTTGCGGAGTAGAGTCGAACCAAGTGTTGGACTCCGTACCATTCAACGGCTGTGGGAGCAATTTCGAATGGCGAGCTACTTCTAGTTCGCTTAGGAGCGAACTCGCGAAGTAGAATCGAGCCAAGTGTTGGACTCCGGAACCATCGTTAATTTATGAGGCGTAGGAGCAATTCCGAATGGCGAACCACTTCTAGTTCGCTTAGTAGCGATCTTGCGAAGTGGAATCGAACCAGGTGTTGGACTCCGAACCCGTTGAGATGAGGTCCGCCTGAGAGGTGTGCGGAGCAAAGAATTCGGCTTTGGAAGAGAGCCATTTGGGAGAAGAGTTTGGGGAGCGACTCTAGGAGAGAGTGGTGCGCTCCGAACTCGTTGAGAAGATGTCAGCAAGTTATGGGAGCAGCCGTGTAGAAGAAGCTGGACTCCGAACTCACCTTTTAGCGAGTCGTGACTCGGAGAGATAGAGATGAAACGAGAGCAACAATTTCCAATGAAAAACGTAAGGTTTTATTGAAATAAGCTAAGTGGCTGCTTCAATAGAGCGTGCCGTTATTACATGTTGTTGGCCGGGTTACAAGCATCGGCCTTATTGAAAATCAAGATCCTACTTCTATGATAGGGTGAAGGCCTCTCGAGAGGAGCTGGGAGGTTCTGAGTCTTGAAGCTCGGAGGGCCTTTCCGTTCGTTCGTTGGTTCCTCAGGGGAGAGGCTCGGCTCCATCGTTTTGGATGAACTTGGTCAGGTGTCCCCGCTGTATGAGTTCTTCGATCTCCTCCTTGAGAGCTCGACAATCATCCGTGTCGTGGCCGTGGTCCCTGTGAAAGCGGCACCACTTATCTTTGTTCCTCTTCTTTCCAGGTGTGTTCATTCTAGGGGGAGCGCGGAGTAGCCCTTCCTTGTCCACTTCCATGAGAACTTCTGATATATTGGCAACGAGGGGGGTGAACTTCTCAAACCGAGGAGTTGGGCGATGCTGTCCATTATTGTCCTTCTGGGATTTTTGGGACCCCTCTTCGCTCGTACTCTTTCGTTTGTTCCCGGAAGATGTCTCCTCAAAGCCCGGGAGATTCTCGGCTTCTTCGGCCCGAATGTACTTTTCACACCTGAGAAGGAGGTCGGCAAAGCTCTGTGGAGGCTTCTTAGCAAGAGAGGAACGGAGGCTGGAATTGAAGACATTGGATTGAAAGGCGGCCGTTGCGACGGATTGGTCGAGGGAAGCTATGGATCTGGCTTCAGCTGTGAACCTCTTCACGTAATCCCTCAATTTCTCCCCTTTCTTCTGGTGGAGGTGCAATAAGGAGATGCTGGTCTTGTCAGCCCTTCGGCTGCTTACAAAATGGGTGACGAAGAGAGTCTCGAACTGCTCGAAGGAGAATATTGATGCTGGGGCGAGGCGAGAGTACCATTCTCGAGCCGGGCCCTTAAGAGTTGCAGGAAAAGTTTTGCAGAGGAGGGCATCGGAAGCTTGGTGTAGGAGCATCAGGGTCTTGAAGCTCTCCATGTGGTCAACGGGGTCGGTCTCCCCGGTGTAATTTTCGAACTGGGGAGGTTTGAATCCGAACGGCACAGGCGTATCCACTATGGTTCGGGAGAAAGGGGGTCGGCTAGGTCGTATGGTCCTTCCCCTAAGCTCCTCTTCTCGGTTTATCTGGCCCAGACGCCTTTCTACTTCATGAAGACGACGGTACATGGCGTCATCCCTCCGACGGTAACCTGCCGAGCCTCGAGACTCGTCTTCGTATGAGGGAGAGCGAGGGCTGCGGCGATGGTAACTTCGGGAGCGACGAGGACTTGGGGTATGCCGGGAGTTGGTAGGAGCAGGACGAGGGGAGGGGGACCGTCGGTGAGGGCTTCGAACCGGGGGCGGTGATGGAGCCTTGGGTGCGTTGGTGTTGGGACGGTTGTTGAGAGCTTGTAGGATGGTTGCTTGGAGCTGCTGGAACTCGGCACGCGTAATGGGTGCCTCATTGTCCCTGGGCTGTCTCCGACCTGCAGGGGAGTGCGGCCTTCTTCGGTAGTGCTCGAGAGATTCTTTCCGACCCCTTCGATTAGGGGTCCTCCTATACTCCTGGCGGTGAAGGTACCGCTCATCCGGACGGTGCTGGCGGGGGGTTCCCTCTCGCTTCTGCTTCTCCTCCAGATGACGGCGAAGATCCACGTCCTTCTGCCGATTCTGAGGATTGTGTGAGGCCATGGAATCTGTAGAGGCATTGTGTATGGAGACGCGGTCTTGGTGGAGGGGTTGCTTTCCGCGGGAGCCCCCCGGACCGGCATTCTGAGGTCCGGTAGGAGCCTTCAGGGGTTGTTGATTCTGAAGGGGCTGATCTTGCTGAAGAGGGTCTTCCGTCTGAAGCGGAGGTCGTTCTTGCTGCGGAGCGGGTTGGACGGGGACTACCTCTTGCTGATCGGCGGGGTTGGGTCCACGGTTGGACCCTCTGGATCTTACTTTCCTAGGAGGCATGGCTGGAGAAGATCTGACCAACGGGAAGAGGAGGGGCTGCTATTCGTATGGTTCCCACAGACGGCGCCAATCTGTTGCCGCTAAATTCGGTGTGGGGGCAAACAGATGAATTTGTGGGTTCGAGGAAAAACCTGAATAGCGAAACCAAACCTGACCCGTCGTTGACTGATCGTTGACTCCCGCCGTTGACCTGCAAAAAGTGCGAGACACCGGGGGGGATCCCGGCGACGCACCCTCCGACGCTCAAGTCAGTAATCAGAAATGATTAAGAAAGAGCGTAAATTGAGAAAATACTGATTACCTCTTAATGGAGATGGATGGGGGGTATTTATAGGCGTCTTAGGGATCAAATTAGGAATGTAATCCCCGTGATTAGATAAGAAATATTCCTCGTAATCAGATAAGGCATGTAATCTGATAAGGTATATTCTCTGTAATCAGTTAAGGAATTTTAATCCCTAATCCCCAGTGAAAAGATAGATGTGGATCATGGCCGTTGATTCAGATCTAATCAGGGGCCTTGATTGTATCTTGCTGGACCGGGCATGCAGCGGGTTGGAAACCCGTACCCGATTGACGTGGACCCGTTCATGGGTTATTGGGCTTTGAATAAAGACCCAGTTCCCATTTCAGACCCGTTGGTAGGCGAAATTACCGTTTTACCCCTGAGCTTTAAGATTCGTGTCCGATGTGAACGGTCCAGATTTAATCCTATTTTTAGCCATATCAGGCACAAACAGCAAGGTCTATGTCCGACTCCGTCTTTGAGTTGTCTCTATAAATATATTGGGCGCAAATAACAAGTTCAAACATTCAACTCCGTTCTAGAGTTTTCTCTACAAGCTTGCTGTGCACATACATCAAGCTCTATGTTCAACTCCATCTTAGGGTTGCCTTTTCAAACTTACTAGTCGCAAACAACAAGTTTAAATGTTCAACTTCGTCCCAGAGTTGTCTCTATAAATTTGTTGGGCACAATCATCAAGCTTTACGTCCAACTCCGTCTTAGAGTTGTCTTTACAAATTTGCTGGCCGCAAACAGCAAGCTCTACGACCAATAACTTCGTCTCGCATTTGTTTCCATAAACTTGATAAGATCAAACAGTGAGCTCTACATCCAACTCCATCTTGGAGTTACCTTTATAAACTTGTTAGGATCAAACATCAAGCTTTACATCTAACTCTGTCGCAGAGTTGCCTCCACAAACTTGCTGGGCCCAAAAAGTAAGTTCTAATGTTCAACTCAATCCCAGAGTTATCTATAAACTTGTTCGATGCAAATAGCAAACTCTATGTCCAAATTCATCTAAGAGTTGTCTCTACAAACTTCCTAGGCGCAAACAACAAGTCCAAACGTTCAACTCCGTTCTAGAATTGTCTCTACAAACTTGCTGGGCACAAACAATAGGTCCAAACGTTCAACTCCGTTCCAGAATTATCTCTACAAATTTGTTGGGCGCAAACATTCGTCCAACAAGACTCATCCTACAACAAAACACTCTATCGGAAAAACAAGCAAACAACATAACACTTGGTCGACGAAAGCGCTATTCAATGAAACAAGCAAACAACAAAACAAGTGAACAACACACCGCTTGGTCGATGAAAGAGCTATTCAGCTAAATAAACATTGGGACGCTCGATCGACAAAATAAGCGAACAACTCCCCATGCTTGGTCAACGAAAGAGCGGCTCAACGAAGCGAACAATGAAAGGTTCGGTCAACAAAACAAGCAAACATCACAATGCATGGTCGACAAAAGAGCAATTCGATGGGGTAGGCCGCTCAACAAACGCTTGGCAAGCGAAAATGCAAGATCTTCAAACCAAGCTCAACAAAGCTCCGCAACAAATCCAACTCGACTAGAAGTTTCGAACTTGGCCAGCGAAGCCTCTAACAAGTGCTTCACTGTTGCTCCCTAGGTCAGAAAAGTTCCAACACTTAGCCAAAATCCAATTTGACTAAAATAGATGTGTCAAGTTGGCCAAAACCCGACAAGGCTTCAAATAGTGCAACAATTATAGCTCACTTAGCAAAAGAAATAGGGGCTGAGTTTGAACCCATGGATTTGCACAAGCTGGCTATCATCGATAAACAGACTGGTAGCTATCAACAGTTTGGATGTAGCCGATGATTATGCCTCTTACCCTAACGCTACAGCACAAAGTCCACCAAACCTGAAGATCCAAAGACAAGCTTTGCCAATCCCTTAGCTCCGAAATCAAAACTAAAGCGACGGAGGCGAAGCAAACTCAGTAAAACCCAATATCATGCTTCAAAGCTTCACCAAAACTCGACTTCTACGCAACCAACCCAAACTCTACAAAAACCTCGGAGACGATGAAGACAAGCACAAGAAGCTAACACCTGAAAGCTCGGAGCAACAATCATCTGCAATCACAAAAGAAGCTTCAATTGAGAAGCTAAAACATGGAAAAACCAAGCTAAAAGTGAGGAAAATGCAATCCGAACTAAGGTAATAATACGATGCAAGAGACATATCTCCTTTGATAAACTTCCAACTGTGCCTAATGATACAATACTAAGAGCTTCAAAGATCAGCTCAAACCCAACTTCAAACTCGGCTAAAACACGATTCAAACAACTCAACCCGAGATCCACAAAGAACTTCAGAGTTGATCAAACTGAGACCCACAACTCTGAGCACCACCCACTTCGAAGACAACACCCAAAACTCCAACCCCAAAGCTTCGAAGATGATTCAAACCCAAACTCTGACTCCAACCTAAACTCGACAGAGAGCTTAGCTCGCCAAATGATCTTGGTCACCGAGGAGCTTAGTCGCCAAGAACTTGCCCGCCGAGGTCCTGATCGCCGAATTGGCTTGCTTGCCGAAACTTGGTTACCACAAGCTTGGTCGCCACAAGCTTTCTCACCGAAACCCTGGTCGTCGAACCGTGGTTGCCACCAGCATGGTTGCCATACGCTACGAGGAGTTGCTTGACGAGATGAAGCCTAGTGGTTGATGAAGCGTCTTCGTTCGCCGAATCACCTTGCTCGCCGAAGAGGCTGGTCGCCTGAAGCTTCGCTGGCGGAGATGACGAAGCCTCGTGGTCGATGAATCGTCTTTCATCACTGAATCACCTTACTTGCCGGAGAGGATGGTTGCCTGAAGCATCCCACGTGGAGAAGAGCTTGATAGCCAAAAGTTTGAGTTCTCACCCAAGGCTAGTGGTCGCCGAAGCCTTGTGGTCGACAAAGCGTAGGTGGTCGCTGAGTCGCCTTGGTTGCCCAAGACAAGCCTGCTCAAACGAAGAAGACGAAGAGTTTGGTGGTCGCCCAAGTGCTCGGGCAACCAAGGGGGTGGTCGCAGTCGTCATCGACCATCGGATGTCTCAGAAACACGAGCTCCTCCGTGATGGGCACGCAGGATCAAGCCACGTCGCTCGCTTCACATTTTGCCCGTTCGATCTCACTCAGCGGGCGAGCCCGATCATTATGGATGCTCCCGATAGCACGATGTCGCCCACTCATCTCAGTGCCCAAATAGTGACCGCCCAATTTCATCACTGAGCGAGCCAAGCCTGATCAACATCTCAGATTGCTTCAAAATTCGCGCCAGGTCAGATAAATTGATAAAAAAATCCCCAAAATTCATTTAAAATTCTAAATTTTAATTAAAAATTTAAAAAATAATTATTAAATTCAGAGAATTAATTTAAATTTCCAAAATATAAATAAAATTGCAATAATTAATTAAATTATTTGAAAAAGCAATTATTAATTAGGAAAATTATTAAAAATCCGAAAAGAATGTGGAAAATTTCAGAAAATTTGCAAAAATTTAGGAAAACATTCACCGCCACCAGAAGCTTTCAACAAGTTAAAGGTGTCTCCAATTGTCCATGAAAGCCAAGATAGTAACCCAGAACTCCGAAACAAGGCAAACTACTTTCCAAAAGCGAATAAAATTGACTTCCGGGAGTGGGGGACTTATGATAATGGTCAAAATCGTAGCAAATCAGGGTCATACGATTCCAGTGCAGATCTTAAAGCTTATGCAGGCAGATTAATAGTAATGGGTCTCTTTAATAAGTTCGGGCCCTTTTCAAGCATTAACAGATCTGAGCCGCTTTAAAGCCCATTAAAAGCGAATGGACCCACCAATAGAGACACCCAGCCCATGAGTGTTGTAAGTCAAATCTCTTGTCTCCACCAAAAGAGTAACTGAATCTGTCTTAAAAGGGGGGGAATCAAATAGGAGATAACAAATTCATATCAAACTCCTAACTGTTTCTCAGGTCTATAAATACCCCCCCATCTCCCTTAGTAAGAAGGTAATCAACAATTTCTCTCTCAGACTCTCTTTCTCTCTCTGATTCTGACTTGAGCAAGGAAGAGTCTGTCTCCATGGCCATCCCCGGTGTTTCATACTTTTTGCAAGTCCATTGACCGTGTCAGCAACCGTCAGATTCATATCAATGTGCTCTTTCAACGATTTAGATCCTATCACAGGAGCTCTAACCACTTTTTACGGCGATGGTCAAATGTTAGATTTTCAGTAGTTTCCTTCAAAACATAAACTCACTATCTGTTTGCTCCTGCACCAGAATAAGCATCAACACCCTTCTCTTTCTCGTCGTACGTCTTCACACTCATCCTCCTTTTCTCCTTGATGCTGGTGGTGGGCCTACCGCAAAGCTCTCAGCAGTCAGGCCTGTTCGGCCTAGACCCAGGCCTTATCCGCAACTTGCCTGTGCTCCTACACAAGCTGCTGATTATTCAGATGGCTGCACCAAAACCCTAACTAGAAAATCGATGTGCTCGATATGCCTAAGAAATTTTTTTGATGGCGAGAAGTGAAGCTGCTTTGCGGGCACTTGTTCCACCCTGGGTGCGTCGATGAGTGTTTATAGCCTCGGTCAAGTTGTCCGATGAGTCGAGCCTAGATCGGGGAATTGTAGAAGGCACGATGGTAGGATTCCAGTTTGAATTAAACGAGTGGATTCAGAGCTAGAAACTTTATAAAAGGAGGTATCTGTATTGATGTGAAAATGAGGGATACACTGATGTTGCAACCATCACCAGCACAACCAAAGGACGAGTGATGCCAATTGATTGTAGTGCACTGCATTGATTATTAGTTGGCTGAGTACATCTACATAATCCTCCCTAGAATCTTCATTATATCTGTACATTACTGGGACCTTTTAAGAATTTTATGATTATAAATGAAAGGGTTATTAGGGTTAAATGTAAGGGCGTTATCTTGGGTCCTTTACAAACTCTCTCTTGGCTTTGTTTTTTAATAACAAGTAGGGATGACAAATGGGCCGGGCCGGCCCGCGACCCGCTCGTTTAACCCGACCCACGAAATTCCGGTTTGGGCTTGGGTCGAACCGGTTAACAGAAACGGGTCGACCCGGGTCGTAAAATAGCGAATTTAACCCGGTAAACCCGGCCCGATAACCTAATTGTTCAGTACTCGACTCGCCCGCGAACCCACGGGTCAACCGTTCGACCTGCAATGGGCTGATCCCCAACCCGAGAGCCTTCAACGGCTCTTTTAGTTGTTATTTTTGGTTTTTTTGGTTTTTTTTTGGTTTTTTTTTTGGTTTTTTTTATTTTTTCCCTATAAATACCCCTAAAACCCAAACAAAAAGTTCACACCTTACTCTCTTATTCTCTCTACTATTATTACTCAATTCATTTTAATTTGTGAACAATTCAACAAATAAGGTAGCAAGACATATACACGATCAAACGACAAATTCCGATCGTATCGAACTCAAATTTTCAACTACGTCTTCAAGTCTTTAACTCTCCTCCAAGTGATCAAGTCTTCAACTCTCCTCCAAGCTCTCTTCAAGTCTTCAATTCCAGACTTCTACTTCTACTTCTATTCTTATTTTTACGGGTTTTTATATATATGAGTATCCACGGTGAACGGTATCAAAATTTCATATACCATTTCTTCTATTTTTATTTTTTTGTAGTTATAATTTTTTGTATCATATTTGTTTGTTGGTTTTTTGATCTTCTCTCTCACAACCCTCTTGTTTTCTAGATTTTTTTTTTGTAACTTATCACACCTACATTGTGTTTAATTTTTTTACACATACACTACTATATATCAACATGTCTAGATCACGCGGTAGCGGCTGTAGCCAAAGTGGATAAGATTCCACCGGCACTTCCCGTAGGCCTCCAATTGTCCCACAAAATGATCCCGCTGAAGACTACCCTAATCCTCCTCTCCAACAATGGGGTACACACGATGAGTTTGTAGAAGACATAGAATTAGAAGAAGACCCACAACAATAAGCCACCGAAACAACACAACCGGCTACTAGTAGGAAAACTAGAGGGGAAAGTAGTGATTGGCACAAATTTTATGATTATATTCCGGACGAAAATATACCGGGTGTAGGTTTAAAAGTGTGTAAAACATGTTCGAAGTCATACAAATGGAAGAGGGATGAGGGCATGGGTACAATTAAGCGACACATCCTAAATGTGAATAAAGAACTTCTTGTTGACCTACCCAGCCAACAAAAAATCCACCCTTGGACCGGTCTAGTTGATAGCCATCCTTATGATCCCGAACTTGTTCGTCGGAAAATGGCCCGATTAGTAATTAAGGAAGAGTTACCATTTTCCTATCCCGAGAGTAGAGACTTGGAAAATTTTAATCAAACCGTCTTAAACCCTCATTTTAGAAGAATCCCTAGGAATACTTGCAAATCAGATTGTTTTAAAATATACAATGAAAGCTTTGATTGTAATTTTATGCAGTTTAACTTATAGAGTTAGTTTAACTTCCGATTGTTGGACGGGTTGCAACAATATTACAATGATGGGAATAACCTGTCATTGGATCGACAGTGATTGGATTCTTCAAAAGAGAAACATCTTACTTGCCACGTTGCCCTATCCCCATAGTAGCAATAAAATTGCAAACCGTATTTAGAAATTTGTGATGTTTTTCATATTCGCGATAAAATTATGTGTATAAGTTTTGATAATGCATCTAACAACAATGCATCAATTAGTATTTTAAAAACCGCATTAAACCCTCCATCTGACAATATTTTTCATGTTAGATGTGCATGTCATATTTTAAATTTATGTATTCAAGATACATTAAAAATAGCCAAACCATATATAGTTAAAATTAGAAATTGTGTACATTTTATTGCATTAAGTGACACCATATTTCAAGAATGGAAAGCTTGGTGTAGGCTTAAAAATGTACCTTTTAGAAAATTTCCAAATGATGTTAAACACCGATGGAACTCTACTTTTGATTTGCTACATGCTGTTACTGAATATAAAGTATATATAAATAATTTTTGTATTGCAAAAAATATGCAAAATTTTGAAATGACTCCCGTCGATTGGTTTATGCCGAATCTTTGTTGAAATTTCTAGAACCTTTTAAAACCGCAACTTTTAAATTTTCAAAATCTTATGAATCTACTTCTAGTAGCATTTTTATTTCAATAGTTACTATGATGCCAACTTTTAAAGAAATGATCGATGATGCTTTTGTTGGTGATATTGTAAAACCTGCATACACAAAATTTTTGAAGTATTTTAATCCTCATCCTTTGTTGTATTGCGTTACTACTGTGATGGATCCTCGTATCAAATTAGAAGGTACGAAGAGTTTAATTGAAATATTTTTTAATTTACTTGGGGATGATGATAAAGAAATTGATTGCGCTTCTTTTTCAGTTAAATTTGAATCGACATTAAATAGCTTGTATGATTATTATGATAGATGTTTTGCTTCTAGTAGTACAACTTCTTTAGTTAGTTCTTCTTCTGCTACTTCTAAAGGTAAGGGTAAGAGTAAATTAGATGATAGAACATTTAATTTACTTGCACAAATTCAATAAAAAAAACCTAGGACTAATCAACCAAATAAATTACATTGGTATAACCAACAAGATTCTGAGTCTTTTAGTTCTTCACTAGATATTTTACAATGGTGGAAAGACCATGAACACACTTATAGTATTCTTAAATATATGGATAAAGATCTACAAACTCCTTCTGTCTCTACAGTTGCTTCTGAAAGTGCATTTTGTACAAGTGGCAGGGTTCTAACTGATTACAAGAATTGCTTGAAGCCCTAATCCTTAGAGATGCTCGTCTGCACAGAAGACTGGCTGAAGGCTGAAGATAGGATCCAAGAAAAAGTATTATCGACGTCCACAAGTGGGACCACCTCGCCGGAAGAACAACAACAACAACAACAATAGCAACCAAAATGAAGAATTCAAGACTAACAACAACAAGTCAACAACAACAAATTGAAGGCAATTGTAAATAGATAAAAAATTGAATTAAATCTTTGCTTGTTATTTAAAATTAGGAAAAATGAAGTAAATTGAAATTGTATATAAGAAATTTATTATTGTATAAAACAAATTTGTAGAAAATCTTTATTTCTTATTACAAATTGTGAAACTTGTATAAGTTGAAATCATATGAATATTATATCTTTTTTTTGTGGCAATTTCACTCTTTCAATCTTATTATTATTATTACAATTTTTTATGTTTATTATTGAAATTACATTTTTTTAAAGTAAAAAAAAAGTTAACTCTAGCCGGGCCAACCCACGACCCGACCCGACCCGACCCGGGTTGGACCCGAAAGGGTTCACGGGTTGGGCAAGTTGCAAATTCACGCCTTCAACCCGGCCCGGCCCAACCCGTTTAACACATCGACCCAACCCGAACCCGCCCAAGTTGGGTGCAAACTCGGTCGGGTTCGACTCGACCCGGCCCGCCAGACCCGTTTGCCAACCCTAACAACTAGAAAAGACAGAAAAAAGGAGGTAGTAGGGGAGAGGTGATTCTCTTAGAGTAGGTGTAGGTACAAATGCTGCAATCTCTTGAATAATCTAAATTTTTAGTGTATCTTTTATTCGTTGCTTATCATTCATGTAATTTTCTTTAAATCGTAATCGGTTTTGAGTTTGAATTTTAATTAAAACTTATTTTACTTATAGATGTATAGTTTTTAAAGTAGTAAAATATTAGATATGTGCACAAATCCAATTGCATTTGGTACACTGCCAATTTCCATTAGTAAACATAAATATGAAAAACATCAACATATGAAGTTCAATTGGATTCAGCAGTGCAAGCACAAAACATAACATATGCATCTAATTTAACCAACTTTAGTAGTTTTTACCCGCGTAAAGGGTGATCAATACATGGTTGGTTACTGTTGACCTACTAATCTTACTAAACTACAAGAATTACTCATTCAATGATTTAAAATTAAATTTTAAAAAAGACCAATGGTAGTGATTGTTAAGATAAATTAGAGAGATGAAAACAATACTGAATATTGAATTGAGAAATAACTGAGTACAATATCTCCTATATATATGAGTGAACCAAATACAAAATTAGCCCAATACCCAATGTGGGACTATAATATCTAACACCTCCTCTCAAACTCATGGTGGGTCAAACAGTGTGAGTTTGCCCACTAAATATCAAAATTTCTAAATAGTTTGAGATTTGGTGAAGAAATCTGCCGTCTACTGTGATGAGGTAATAGAATGAAGGAAATGGTCCCTGCTTCAAAGTGCTCATGAACATAATGAAAATCAATCTCCATATGCTTCGTCCGCTCATGGAAGACCTGGTTGCTTGCAATGTATTGTGCACTCCGGTTATTACAATGAAGAGGAGTAGGTCCTGAAAGAGTGACTCCCATATCTGATAAAAACCAACGAACATGAACAATCTTTCTAGTAGTAGCTGCCATTGCTCTGTACTCTGCTTTGGTCGAAGAACATGCAACATTTGCCTGTTTCTTACTTCGCCATGAGATCAACTAATCACCAAGAAATAGACAGAAACCTATCACGCCCTGCTTTCCAAAAGGAATACGGAATACGGATACACGACTCAACCCAGCGAATGATTTTCATCATCCATAAGCTGTTCAGGAATCTTTACAACATCTTACAAAATAATCAGAGTTGGAAGCAAAAGAGTCAACCTCACATGCAAAATTGAATTAATAAACCAACAGAATTTACTTGAAACAAAATGTATTAATCTCAAATAAATCAGATATGGATAAGACAAAATCCTGGGTCACATCGCCCAAATACAAAGTAATCATCCAAGTACTCAAAATACATTATTCGAAGCAACAATAATAGTAATACTAATAAGCAAGAAATCCAGTACTAATATCTCATTTCGCCAATGCCGTCGGACAACTGACCATCCTGATCTGCAATTGATAATTGCAAGAGAAGGAAAGAGAAAATAAGTACCCGTCAATGCAAGTTACGGGCCACTTATAATGTAGGATACAAGTACATGGAATAGTCAAATCTAAAATGATAGCGAAAATAAATATAGCATGGTATAATGCATCCACAGTAATAACTAGCACGAATCAGTAAAACAAAGTCAACTAGCATGGTATATTAATAGTACAAATGAATGTGTCAAGTATAGTGTCATATGGTAACTAACAGTGTCTAGTAACAGTAAGCTCAGTATATCAGTGTAACAGTATAACAGTATCTGTCCAACAGTATCAGTCTAACAGTAACAGTCTTATGTTCTTACAGTTTTGTGTGTATTATTAGCTAGGTAGCACTTCATGCGCCCCAAAATATAACATATGGTTGCTACAACAAACAGTTCCACTTTTAGGTTTCATAGTGGACCATAATGGGGCAGTGTACTCAGGTATCAATAACAGTAGCAGTAGCAATAAAAATAACAGTAACTGTAGTAGTAAAAGTAACAGTAACAGTAACAATATGGAACACTAGTTCCCTTCCAAGTACACATTTCCATATTTTCCACTACTAGATCTTCCCTTAAGAAACCCTGGCTTGATCACTTTTATTACGGTTATCAACAGACATAATAGTGCATGAAATAGTGTCAAATTATCATGTTATAATTATTATTAGATTCAGGAAAACAAAAAAACATTCATAGATGATATACGATCACATAAACGAGCAAGACAGTGTATGTTCATATTTAGGACAGCATGATAGTACAGTACTAAAACAGTGATTCCCGTTACTACAGAAATCCAAATCTGAATCTTTCAAAGAATCTGGAAAATAGACTTCCACACGAATCCAGCGATTATATATAAGCCATATAGTATTTCACAAAATCATAACTCAAAACTGATTCGAATCCAGAAAATACGTTCAGCCAGAAATCAGTAAATCATATTTAATGATAGGAAAACAGCATTAAAATTCCACAAATAAATCCAGGAAAAATCTAGGGTAATCCCCTATATGTCTAGAATTAGAATATAAAGTTTCATAATATTCCAGTAAAATTAGTTCAGTCAACAAAAATTAGAAAACATCAAGAAACGATAGTTTGGGAAATCTGGAATTCCCAACACTGCTGTACGGCAACTTCAATATCTCCCAAACCGTGAAATGAAATCCAAATCTGTCAAAGGGAGATGAAAATAGACAAAATAAGCTAACTTTCATATTTCATAAGTATTTTCCCTACAATAAAAGGAAATAAGGTGAAAATATAAATCTTTACAGAACAGCGAGCAAAATACAGGAAGTATAGCTTTTATAAATAAGCATGAAACGGCGTATAAAAATTATCAATAAAATCCACCAAAATTTTGGATAATCCCTAGATAGGTATAGAAATACTGTGCAAATGTTCAGATCAAAATAATATATTTAGAACTAGTATCAAAATAGTTTAATCATCAAAATCATCAAGAAACGAAATCTGGAAATAGATTACACCTCTGTAGTAAAATAGCCATAACTCACTCATACGAAAACGAAATCGATCAAGGTCAGAGAGTTTAGAAAGAAGACGGGTTTCTATACAATTCATGTCTAATACCAAAAATTAAGAATTCTGACCTTAATAGGGTATAAAATACAAATCAAAACTGATCATCGACAAGTACAGATTTTCTCTTGAAAATAAAACCAACATAAACCACACGAAACTCGTTCCAATCACAATCAAACATGGTATAGAGTTTACTAAGTGTCCAAACATCATGAAATAGAGTATATAACATATTCACAACCATCATATCACATGGATCTCATCAAACACATAATTTCACCTAATTATCTTACATATATGAATAGATCAAGAACGGTCAAACCTAGTTGTTTTCATGTCAGATTTGTGTTGTGAGGCAACTATGGTCAATAGCACTATAGAGACAAAACTCATCAAAAATTCACCACACACGAGTTGTCTCTAGAACCCAACTACACTACAAGTAGTGTTTTGACTTCTATCATACAAAGGAATTTGAGTACAAGTTACTTGCCTTAACCGAAGACGAAACGAACACCAAAAATAATGGGAACGGATTCCCGGGCAACGAACAAAACCACGAACGAAAATCCACGAACCAAAGCAACACACGATCACACACTTGCAAACCCAAACGAAAGAGAGAAAGAAATTAGGCGGGGGTAGCGGCAGCTGGCCCTTGCTGGCTGTCACTGCTCCTGCAGTTGCTGCTGCTGATCGGCGTCGGGACGGGGAGGACAGAGAGAGATGGCAGATGGAGAGATGTGGAGTGCTCGGTGTATGGCCTTGGGTGTTGGTCGGCAATGGGTGAAGGTCGGGATCGGGAGTGGCGATGGGATAAGGGCAGGTCGATGGGGCGTCAGGCTGGGGATGTTCGGCTGGGGTTGACGGTGCACGTAGGAGAGTAAGGAGTCCGGGGTATAGTGGGTTAGGGTTAGGGAGAGAATTTATATATAGGGGAATTTAGGGTTTGTAGTAGGAGATGGGTAATTGGGTATTTGGGTTTATGTGTCCAATAGGAGTAGTCGTAGGAGTTGGTTTAAAATTAGGATTTGAATAGGATTTGATTTATCAATTGGGTTTAGGGATAGTCATGAGGGTATAGGATTAAAATAGGATAAACAACAATGGCTTAGGCAATTGAAACCACGAGCACCCAAAACACGAGCAAAAGAGAATAAATCAAGATCCAATAAAGAGAAAAACAACAATCGATAAAGAACGAAACAAGAAGACAACAAATCAAACACAAAGAGCTCAAAATAAAATAAAATGAATGTATATTGAAAACAACTCCAATATACGGTCCAAGAAAATTCAAGAGAGTACAAATACTCAAGAAGAAGAAAAAAAATACATCAAGAATACGAAAAACGAAAAACAGGGGTTACAAAACCAGTGGTGGACCGTCTGGTAGTAGGATCATCTGCTCAATTTGAATCAGAATATGTACTCAGCTCTAGTTTGGATATAGCAGGCATGAATAATAAGCGAGTAATAGTACCTCGAAGATATCTGAGAATCCGAAGAAGAGCACCGTAGACTGACTGACAACACTGACTGTGTGAGCAATATCGAGTCTGGTCATGCATAAGTAGACAAGCTGTCCAACAATCTGTCTGTATCTAACGGGATCAGGAAGGAGCTCACCATCAGTGGGATGAAGCTTCACATGAAGCTCTAAGGGTGTATCAGCTGATCGACTACCAGAGAGGCATGCACCGAAGATAATATCTGATGTGTATTTCTGTTGAGAGATGAGTATCCCCCGAGATCCATGAGCAATCTCTAGACCTAGAAAATAATGTAGTCTGCCAAGGTCTTTCATATGGAATTGCTGGTGAAGGTATTTCTGGGTGGATGTAATGCCTGTAGAGTCATCCCCAGTAATGATCATATCATCAACATAAAGAAGTAGAAGTACTCTCCCTTGCGGTAATGACCGTATAAACATAGAATGGTCCTGAGAACTCTGACTAAAACCAGCTTTGGTGATGACAAGGCAAAAATACTCAAACCAGGCTCGAGAGGCTTGCTTTAAACCATATATAGCCCGATACAGCTGGCAAACATGACGAGGAGGAGTAGAGAGGCCAGAGGGAGGATCCATATAAACAATCTCAGATAAGGTACCATGAAGAAAAGCATTCTTCACGTCCATCTGGTATAACAGCCACTGACGGATGGCTGCAACAGCAAGAAGAGTGCGAACAATAGTTATTTATGCAACGGGAGCAAATGTCTCATCATAATCAATGCCATGCTCCTGAGTAAATCCTCGGGCTACTAGATGAGCCTTGTGCCGCTCAATAGATCCATCAGGTTGATATTTGACCTTGAAGATCCACTTATAGCTAATAGGCTGAACGCCCTCTGGCAGTGGAACGACATCCCAAGTGTCAGTCTGATCAAATGCACTGAATTCCTCTACAATAGCTTTCCTCCACTCGAGATATTGAATTGCGTCCTGATAGGTTCTGGGCTCACATGTAGAGTGTATAGCAGTGAGATATGTATGAAACTGTGGTGAGTAGAAAGCTAGGGTGGAAAAACCAAACTAGTCAGAAGGACAAGTGGCATCAGGTGTATAACGTGCCGGAGGAATACCAAAAGTGGAACATGTAGACTGACGAACCGGTGGTGGACTGAAAGGATGTGGGGGTGAGGACGGTGGAGTGGGTGCATGTGGTTGCTGTAGGGATGCAGGTGGTGTTTCAGTAGGGGGACAATTGGTGTAAGGACTCAGGAGATGTGAATGGAGCCAGATGAGTGGGATCAAAAGTAATGTGGGAAGATGTGGTCGGGGAGCTAGCAACAACTGGGAAATTGAGAAATCTAGCATCCTCAAGGGGAGTCAGGTAGTAAGGAGAGTCTTCCACAAAGGATACATATCGAGAAATGCAGACACAACCCGTCGATGGATCAAAACAACGATAACCTTTGTGTTCGGGACTGAGACCTAGGTGAACGCACTTAGCAGCACGAGCGGAGAGATTCGTGCACTCAGTAGGAGGGAGAAGGACGTAACAGGTGCACCCAAAGGTACGGAGCATACTGTAGTCAGCAGGTGAGTGATAAAGAGCCTCATAAGGCATTGTACCAGCTATGGCAGACGAGGGAGTAATGTTAGTAAGACTAACAGAGTCATGACAGCTTCAGCCCAGAAAGAACGAGAAGCGGAAGAAGAGAGTAAAAGAGCATGAGCCGTCTCAAGGATGTGACGATGCTTGCGTTCAGCTACAATATTCTGCTCATGTGTGTGAGGGCATGATTGCTGAAAAATGGTGCCGTGAGAATGAAGAATCGATTTCATAGTGGTGAAAGTGTACTCATGAGCACCGTCCGATCGGAAATTCTTAATGCGCACACCAAACTGAGTGTGGATCATAGTCGTAAAGAACCAGTAAATATCAGGTATCTCTGATCGCTGACGCATAAGAAAAAACCCATGTATGTCTAGTGAAGTCATCAATGAAGGCAACATAATAGAGATAACCTTTCCACGATGGTACAGGAGAGGGTCCCCATATGTCAGAATGAACAAGTTGATAAGGATGGGTGGTTTGAGAAGTACTTTTGTGACTAAAGGGTAGTGTGATATGTTTGGCCAAACAACCCTGACAATCAGATAAATGTTGAAAAGTAAGAGAACCAAGGGCGCCATTACGAGCTAAAGTCTGGAGTCAATACGCACCAATATGACCTAAACGTCTGTGACACAGATCAGCATCAGAGGAAACAATACCAGCAAAACTAGTAGGAGAGTGATGTGCACCAAGGAAATCTAGATGATTTAGATGACCTTGACGACCAGCACGCCCAAACTCCTCACTGGTGCATGAATCAGTAATAGAACAACCCAAAGAGTTAAAAGTAATGACAAGACCACTATCGCACAACACACTAATAGAAATAAGGTTTATGGATAAATGAAGAGCATAAAGAACATATGGTAATGTGAGAGTGTGAGAGCTAATTGCCCCTGAGTGTGTAACAAGAAGTGGTGAGCCATCAGCTGTGTGTAGAGATGGAGAGTGAGAGGCAAGTGTTGTGTAAGTGGTGAGCAGTGTCTGATTACTAGTGAGATGATGTGATGCACCCGAATCTAAAATCCAGAACGAATTCATACCGGGAGTGGCTGAGAATGCAAGAGCAGAGGAGCCAGTATTGATAGACTGACCCATGAACTGTAGTTCCAGTTAAGTGAGGTGTTGCTGAAGATTAGCCCAATTAGCAGGAGAGGGTAAGGCTGGAGTGAAGGGCATGGCCAAGGATGTAAGGGAAGAAGCACTGCGAGGAGAAATAAGATTAGTGCTGCTGTGACTGAGAGCACAATGAGGAGGGAGATGCTGCTAGTGACTGGATCGGGGTAGGGAGCAGGACGGTGCTACCGGTGGCGGAAGTAGAGGTGGTGTAGGGTAAGGAATGATGTTGGGAGAAGGTAGGAGGCCGGAGGTAGACTGAAGGTGGCGTTGCTGCTGTTTGAATCTGGACGAGGAATGTGATGGGAGGGAGAGGGAACATGAGGCGGTTGCAGCGGGGGGAGTCGGTGGAGGCGTAAATATGTGGAAGAGACTGAGATTCCATCCAGTAGTAGTAGTACCTGTAAAAAAAAATTTAATTTTTTTTAATTTTTGGATTTTTTTATTTATTTAATTTTTTTTTGGATTTTTTTTTGAAAAAAAACTAAAAACAGATTTCGGGTGGGTTGCAGGTTAGAAGAGAAATATATGGGTTTAGAAGGGTAATGGGTTTCGGGTAATGGTTTTAGAAGAGAAATGGAGAAGTAGGGTTAAGGTTTGAGGTGGGAAAGGATAGGGGCGTCTAGGGTTTGTGACGGCAGTGGGTTCGGAGGAGATGGTCGGGGGTGGATTTGGGTTGCTGCAGTGGGTTCGGAGGAGAGGATTTCGACGAGGATTTGTGAAGGCAATGGGTTTGTAAAGGCAGTGGATTTGTGAAGGAAGTGGGTTTGTGAAGGCAGTGGGTTGCTGCAGTGGGTTCGGAGGAGAGGATTTCGACAAGGAGATCTTGTTGTTGGATTGGTGCAGTGGGTTTGTTTGGTTTGTGAAGGCATTGGGTTGCCTCCTTTGAAGATTGGATGTGAAGGAAGTGGACTGCTGCAAGTGGTTTTGTGAAGGAAGTGGAGTTTGAAGATTGGATTTCAACAAGATTTCGATGAGATGAGATCTTATTGTTGAAGATGACGATGATGATGGCTGTGTTCCTGCCTCCCTTTTTTTTTTGCTGTTGGAATTTGAGGATTTTGGATGGAGAAATTTAAGAGAAGAAAATTTGCGTAATTGGTTCTGATACCATGTTAAGATAAATCAGATAGATAAAAACAATACTGAATATTGAATTGAGAAATAACTGAGTACAATATCTCCTATATATAGGAGTGAACCAAATACAAAATTAGCCCAATACCCAATGTGGAACTATAATATCTAACAGTGATCAATGCAAATACAATATAGTTTTTGTTAGATGTGCATCTCTGTTGGCGAACACACACTGAGATGTGCTTACTGAACACATCCTTCAGCTACCCCTTTTTGCTCAAGCTGTCAACAGAAATTATCAATTAGAGAAGATGATAAAACTAGCTACTTAGCTCATTGCTGCAGTGCTTTAAACATCCATTCCCGGTCAAGTAAGATTTGAGTGCAAAAAATAGGGAGGAAAAAAAACAATTACTACAAAATAATGAGAAAATAAACAAGAAAGCTACTGTTGAACTGAGCAAGTATAAACACTGGGTAAGCCAAAGATATGATGCAAGATAAATGGAAATGTACAGAAGAACATCCACTAAAAACAAAAACAGGAGAAGTGGACAAACTCAAAACAACTTCAAAAACCGATTATTGGCATGTTTTACAATTCCCAGTAGGAAGACCCTAATATAAACAAATCTGTATTAGAAAATGAACACAGTTTTGATCCAACGTCTAAATTTCTCAATTCAATATGGTATTAGAGTGAAAATGAAAACAGTCAATCAAGCACCGCGACCGCATAAAAAGACCATGAGCTGCAAGCCTTTTTATGCGTCAAGTATGCATGTGTATCAAGGCCACAATTGACAACTACACACTGTATCAAGGAAAATTTGTTCAAGCTACTGTCACTAGTTGCTATAACTAGTCATACGCCTCCTGCCTTCATTTCTGTCAGATGATAAATTAGTTTAGTCCCACATTGAATAATGTATTGGTTTAGTATTCTCTTCTCTCCTATATATAGGAGACATATTGTACTCAGTTTATTTAATCAATAATAAAGAATATTTTCTTATTCCTAATTCTAACATGGTATCAGAGCCAATAATCCTATAAGGCCTATACTAATTTTATCCTCGTCGTTGAGGTGCATGTGTACCAAAACCCTAATCTCCTTCTCCCAATCAAATCTCCAAAAAAAAACCCTAGCCGTCATCAACTATCTCCCACCAAAACCCTAAATCTCCAAAAACCCTAAATCTCCAAAAAACCTAGCCGTCATCTAACAACAAGATCCAAAATCTAGCCGTCACAATTCCTCTCTCCTCTTTCTCTCTCCCCGACTGATTTCCCACCTGATCAGAAACCCATCACTGTAGCACCGTCTTCTCTGGCCTACTCCCGGTGTCTCCTCGTCTCCGACGACTCCCGACCCCGTCGTCGCCCTCCAGTCGCGACCCCCACCTCCGACGACCCTCTCCACGTCGGTTAACGACTTTTTGGCTCGGGCGAATCTGGCCTTCACCGATGACTGTCCTCTCGTCGAGTGCGACGATGATGATTTCCAGGTGGCTCTTCCACTGGAGAATCTGGTGTTCTTGATTTCAAACGACGCCAACCTTTATTTTCTTCTTCTTCGTCTCAGATCTGGACGCCTTGAAGAGATCTTCTTCGTCTCAGATCTGGATTTGATTGTTGGATGTAATTGTCAACAGATTTTAGTCTCTTTTGTTTGATATTCTACCACAAAAAAAGGTCGTCAACTCACTCCGGTTGATCGATCGTGAGTTTGAGAGGGGGTGTTATCAGCATCCAGTTCTCAGTCATCGACTATGTCTCAAGTCAGGGGTGAGATCCCAACATCGACTATGTCTCAAGTCAGGGGTGAGATCCCATCAGTCTATTTCTTTATTTCTCAGTTCAGGGGTGAGATCCCAGCATCGACTATGTCTCAAGTCAGGGGTGAGATCCCATCAGTCTACTTCTCAGTTTCTGTCACATGCGCCATCAAGCGCCGTTTCTGCATCACAGTTTGCTGTTTCTTCCATATCAATATCGTCAGTATTCCAAACTCTTGTTGCTTGAACCAACTTAAGTCTGAGAGGGGGTGTTAGATGATAGATTAGTCTAGTCCCACATTGAATAATGTATCGGTTTAGTATTCTCTTCTCTCCTATATATAGAAGACATATTGTACTCAGTTTATTCAATCAATAATAAAGAATATTTTCCTATTCCTAATTCTAACAATTTCACTCTACTAGGGCTGGGAAAATGAACTTCCCTAACTTTGACGTCATTAACCTCTGGGTGCCACATGCATGGCAATTATCCTCTGAAAGTTCTCAATCTCATGCTATCTCTGCAAAAACTTAGATTTTTTTCGCTAAGTAAATTCTATATCATGCTTCTTCTTATCCTAATTTGAGTAAAGATCTATTATAAATTTGGAAAGATATGTTATATCCGTAAACTTCGTTAATGAATGTATAAAAATACAATAATTTGCAACAAAAAAAAGAGGTTAATTTTAAAGATAATAAATCTCTTAACTGATTAATATGTGGTCCACTTTGTGAAAGACCCTGCAAGTAGACCAAAACTTCAATGTTGTGGTAAGGGTGAGGATTTAATATTTATATTCCAGCATGCCCATTCATGTTATGGGCTATCTTTGTGGGCTAAGACGTGCATTATACGCAACAGTATTTTTTCAAAAATCCACTTTTGAATTGCGTAGCCAGTGGGGATTCGAACCTGGGTTGCTCTAATACCATATGAAAGATCCTACTAGTAGACCAAAGCTCCTAAGTTGTGGTAAGGTGAGGGTTTAATATTTATATCCTAACACTTGATATAAAAATCATTCCACAAAATGCTAAAAGTCGTTCTCTTCGTTTTTGTGGTTTCCAATTTTACTGTGAGAATGCAGCCAATGCACAATTCAGTTTATACTTATTTTTTACAGGTAGAATGTAATGGATAAAAGAAAAAGGAAAAATATGGATTTAGGTCCTACCTCACATCAAAGTAAATTTTGCTGCAATTGCGGTATGATCGGACGGAAAAATCTTCATCTGGTATTATGGGGTGAATGAGCCTTTTATCGAGTAAGGCCATTACTTGCACACACTTCAATTTTTCTTCAGAAAATATATGTAATATTTATTTGATAAAAGAATGAAAAATAAAATTATAGCCGATTTGTAGCGCCCCGAATTTCCAATATGATATCTCAAAAATACGTGGCACAATTCCCAGCATCAACTTGAAATGTAATATTAAACACAGCCCAAAATACCAATAAAATTTTTCTCAAAATTTTATTACAATAATATTTATATAGCACAACAGAATGCATACACCTTGAATTACAAACTTTATTTCTTTACAACACTTTCTTTTACAAAATCACACAATCCATTACATCACTTTAACTCAAGCATCCAAATCCCAAGCTATAGGTAATCACCTGTAAAATATGAGGCTAGAGATAACTCTAACCCCCAAAACTAAAGGAGTCAGCCATAATAGTGTGAGTGACATAAAAAAAAACAAACAACATAAATAGTGCATAGATTCATCAACAACAGCAAATAAGCAAGAGTAAATGAATTAGGGAATAACCATTAAAAACGAAAACATCAAGTGAAGCTAGACTAAGTATCAAGTGTAGAAAACCGAAAAGACATGCATAATACCAAGTCAAGAAAATATCAATGCTATATGCTGACTCTCTAATGCGTACTTGTCGGAGTCTGTGCATTCCATAGTACATAGATCCGGTGCAAGCCCTTAACGTTCTCTACTTTATAGGGTTTAATCCTCCGCTATGAAACTAATCCTACTTCTATGATTACTACGAGATATAGATACACTGAGTATTAGCCCATGCCCCGATAATTCTGGAGGTCAATCTCTATCCACAGATAATTTCGGAGACTATTTCACTCACATCTGGGAATCTTCGAGAATACCCCACACCGCAAGCTATGGCACCTCATCACACGAATATCACATGAGTGTCGCCTCGACCCCGAAAATTCCGGATCAATCCCACACCACAGGTAATTCCGGAGACTATTCACTCACACCTGGATAATTTCGGGGATCATCTCACACAGCGAGCCATACTGAGGTCCATAACCCGTGTTCTCATTCATCCTATCACCACTAATGCATGTCCTTATCATTTAGGTTATTTAATTACTTTATGAATCTCTTAGAGTTGGTGTACCCTACCGGAATTAACTCAACAACTGATCAACTAAAATACCTCAACAGGCCCAAAACACAAATATCTCGACCTCCGGTATACTAGGGTCACACACACCCTCTAGAGACTCACACCCAAATATCTGAACCAATCTGCCATCATAAATTGCTCAATTAAAACAACTTGAAAACATATGTTCAGTAGAACATAAGGTATATAATAGTAAGTTATAGATTAAAACATTAAGAGAATAAATCATTTAAGAGAACATTCAATTATATCACGATACATCAGTATCAGTCGACTATAGACAAGCGTCGGTCGACTGTCCAGAGCGGAAAATCCAAAACTTCAATTAAAATAATTCTAAGTAGCGCCAGTCGACTGTGAAAAGTTATCGGTTGACTGTCCAGAACGAAATTACAAGAAAAACTAAAAGCACCGCAGCCAGGTCGCAACGGTCGGCTGTAAAATACCACCGGTCGACTGTCGACCTGCAGACTGCAGATTTTTTGTTGTGCACATTTCAACCGATACGGAGTTTTACTTTATGAAAACGTTTTCTACAAAAAGCATATTTCTTATATGATCAGATACAACTTGTAGGATATATAATAGTCAATAAAACCAAATCAAAACTACTTGAATTTATAAGAATATCAATTTGTTGATTTCTTTCAATTAAAACATGAATTGTGCATATAATCAAAATAGAGTTTCTTAAGAATCAATTATTCATTGAAATAGCTTCAAATTCAGGTTCAAACCATATCATTACCAAAATAGATCGAGATATAGTCAAATTCTTCGAAAACACATAAAAACTCAATTTCCTTCAAAACTCACAACATAAGGTATTCATGAAAAATATTGTGCATGTTTATGCTCCAAAGGACTTCACAATCCATCCATTAAAATAAAACATATTCAGAATTAAATCTCAGGGTTTACGAAATCCAAACGCAAACGAACCTTTCACCAAAATCTCAAAAATCCCCAATTTGGTTATACTACATCAAACCCTAAATCAATTTCCACAACTTAATTCTCAAGACTTAATCTCTTGAGTCATCAGTCCTTCTCAAGGTTCCTCAAACTCAATCACCATGATTAACTCATGATCATAAACAAATTTAACATTACCATATCAATTGCATTCAACCATTACTCAAGGGTAATAAAAATCTCATCTTTATTCAATCTATGCATCACAATCACCATACTCAATCAAGTCAATATCTATCCCCAAGAAATAAACTACCCATGATCTATAATAGGTCGTTCAACATGTTCAAGTCATCCACATAAAATTCTACACATAAATAATTAAGGTTTTCACAAAAATCTAATTTTTTGACCATCAATCCAACATCTATATTAATACCCAAACCCTAGCATGATTTCTAGGAGATGAAACACCACATACATCATTCTAAGAACAAAACAAAACAAATATATCACTCACATACAACATAGATAAAACAAAATAAAACAAAACATTTCACTCACCTTGTTGAAGAGATCGAACGAAGATGAATAGAAAAATAAGAAAAGATCCTCCTTCGAAATACAAAAGAATAAGAAATAAGAAATCTCCAGTGTTTTACAGCAAAATACGGCTGCACAAAACCCTATATAGTCCGGGATTTAAGATTCTAAGGTTTTAGAAAATATTTGCAACATACTCCTTTTAAAATATCCCTTAACAAAATTAGATCTTTTATTGGAAATTAGTTAAAAACCAATTTAATCAAGTTCAAAAATCAAAAAGATCCCCTCCAGCATCAGCCGGCTCTGTAGAAAATCCAGAAAACTAGTTTTGCACTTTCACCCCTTAAAATAGCAAATTTTGTGAAAAGATCCTCTTTTATCAAAACTTGTAAAATAAATCAAATAAGTTGAAACAAAAGGTAAACTCCTTATACCTGAATTGACTAGGCATTATATCCAGCCTAAAAATCCGAAAATTTGGAGTTTTCACCCCACTGGTAATTTTGCACAAAAATCCTTCTTTTTGAAATATTTGCAAATGGATCCAATAATTATCATAAAAATCTTGAAAAATCACGAATAATCTCAAATAATAAATAATGAGTTTCCCCAAAATAATTTTTGGCTTTAAACTTTAAATGTCAACATTCGCACGTGTTTTGCACATGTAAACGATAAATTTCTAAATGAACATTTATTAAATCACCAAAAATCATTTCAATTCATTTTCTAATCTCAAAAATAGTATTTAAAAATACGGGGTACTGCATCACTCCCTCCTTAGAAGAGTTCTGTCCTCAGAACTACTACTAATAGGGTCCAAACAAACATACAAACAAAGGAATGCAATATCTCATAAATGGAAACATAGTCCAACACGATCACATATGAGAGCATAATCAAATAGAAGAAATACACTCAACTCAAAGGTACAGTCATACCAAAGAATTACAATCACATATAAGAAAATACAATCATACAAAAAGCTCAGGGAAATCCTTCTGCATGCGATCCTCTGGCTCCCAAGTAGCCTCCTCGAACTACTGATTCCTCCACAACACCTTGACCATAGGTATCAACTTGCTCCTTAGAACCTTCTCCCTACTGTCAACAATCTCTATCGGTTGTTCCTTGTAACACAAGTTCACCTGTAGACCTTCAGGAACCTCTGATTTTCTGCTTTGATTTGCTGACAAGTCAGACACATTGCCACAAAATCTGCCACATTCCTCTTCATACCAGACCACCAAAAGTGTTGTTTGATGTCCTTGTATATCTTTGTGCCTCCAGGATGTAATACAACAAGGTACTGTGTGCTTCCTGCAAGATACTCTCTCTCAAATCTGCATTATCCGGAACACACAACCTCTCACCCATCCATAGAACTTCATCTTGGACACGAAACTCAGATAGCTTGCCTTCTGAAACCTGCTGCAACATCTTCTGAATCTCTGAATCTGATCCCTGACCTTCCACAATCCTCTTTCTCAAGGAAGGCTGCAGCCTCAACTGAACCAAAGACACCCCCAAACCCTGCAGTACCACCTCGATACCTGACCGATCAATCTCTGCTGCCAACTCACTTCGAGTAGTGATCAAACTCGATAAACTACTCTTCCGACTAAGCCCATCTGCTATCATATTCGCCTTGCCCGGATGATACTTGATCTCAGGACAAATGTCTTCCAACACTTCCAACCACCTTCTCTGCCGAAGATTTAGATCCTTCTGTTGATAAATGTACTTCAGACTCTTGTGGTCAGTGTACATGTTGACCTTCTCACCATAAACATAATGCCTCCACTGCTTCAAGGCAAAGATAATAGCTTCTAACTCTAAATCATGCATCGGATAATTCTTCTCATGCGGATACAATTGCCTGAAACCATAAGCAATAACCTTGCCTTCTTGCATCAAGACACACCCCAAACCTCTGAGAGATGCATCACTGTAGATATCATAATCCTTCCTAGCTTATGGCAAAGCTAAGATAGGTGCAGTAGTCAGCCTCTCCTTTAGCTCAAGGAAACTCCCCTCACACTTATCAGTCCATATAAATGCCACATTCTTCCGGATCAAACCTATCAAAGGAATTGCAATTTGAGAATAACCCTGAATGAATCTCCTGTAGTAACCAGCCAAACCCAAGAAACTTCTGACTTCCTTCACAGACGTTGGCCTGGGCCAATTCTTTACTGCTTTAACCTTCTGAGGATCAGTGGCCACTCCCTCCTCAGAAAGGATATGACCAAGAAAAGCTACCTCAAACTTCCAAAACTCACACTTCGACAACTTGGCATACAAGTTATGCTCTTGTAACTTCTGTAATACCTTTGTCAAGTGCATAGAATGCTCCTCCTCCGACTTCGAATACACCAAAATATCATCGATAAAAACCACTACGAAGGAGTCAATAAATGGCCTCAAAATCCGGTCTATCATATCCATGAATACTGTTGGCGCATTCGTCAACCCGAATGGCATCACCAAAAACTCATAGAGCCCATGACGAGTCCTGAAAGCTGTCTTAATTACATATTCCTCCTTGACTCGAACCTGATGATACCCTGACCTCAAATTAATTTTCGAAAACACAGCTGCTCGAAGTCTATCGAACAGATCATCAATCCGCGGAAGTGGATACTTGTTCTAAATAGTCACCCTGTTCAACTCCTGGTAGTCAATGCACATCCTTATTGACCCATCCTTCTTCTTGACTAACAACACTGGTGCACCCCATGGTGAAGAACTGGCCTGATAAACTCCTTGCTCAACAACTCCTCAATCTGTTTCTTGACTTCATCTTGCTCTACAGGTGCCATCCTGTACGGAGCCTTAGAAATCGGAGAACTCTCCGGCTGAACATTGATGCAAAACTCTACATTTGTCTGCGGCGGTAATCCTGGCAAATCTTCCAAGAATACCTTAGGAAAATCTCTGACAACCGGAATGCCTCTCACTTCATCTAGAATCACCATCTTGGATACCATTGCAGCCACTTTCGGAACTTTCTTCTTCCCTTGAAAAGTCACTGCGGGACCACCTGGTGCTTTCACCAACACCTCTTTCTGTTTGCATTCAATTGTGGCATCATATATTGCCATCCAATCAATGACCACGATCACATCCACTCCTAAGACTTGCAGTTCAATAAGATCAATGCCGAACAATCTTCCACCAATCTCGATATCACAACCTCCATAATATCGATCAGCAATCAACTCTTCTCCCGATGGTGTTGCCACCATCAAGACTCTGCCTAGAAATATCTTAGGTTCCACACCTAAAGCTTTTGCAAAATTGGGCGACACAAAAGTATGCGAAGAACCAGTATCAAATAAAACTTTTGCTTTTATTCCATTAACCAAAACAATTCCTTTTACATGAAGAATGATACTCAAATCTCCAATTATTCTCAAATAAAAGTTTTACTTAATACATTGAATAAAAATAAATTCAAAACTCTTGCATACACTGGATCACATCTTCTGAGTTACCCGAATCCTCCTCAGTCAATGCGAACACTCACCCTTGCCTCTGGAATTTACCTCCACCTGGACCATCCTTCCTCAACTGTGGAAAATAAGGCTTAGAATGTCCCACTTGCCCACACTGGAAACTAGTCTACTTCGCCAACCTAGGACACACTGACCTGTAATGACCTGCTTCCTTGTAGTAGTAACAAGTCACTTCCTGAGTTGCAGGTGCCTTCTGAACTGGACCACTGAACTTGCCTTACTTCACTGGGAGTCCCTTCCCACTCTGACCTGTTGCTGGCCTTTTGTTCCTGTTCTAGGTCTGTTACTTCTTCTGGAACTGATCCATATCCTCCTCTGTCATAGCTGTTGTCCTGACCAGCTTATCGAACCTCCTTATGCCCAAAGGAATCATCCTCGACCTCAAATTTGGCCTCAAGCCCTGCTCGAATTTTCTGGCCTTCTTCGTCTCATCAACTATCAGCTCCGATGTATACCTCGACAGCTGAGCGAACTTAGTCTCATACTCGCGCACGGTCATGTTGCCCTGCTGTAGATTCAAGAATTCTGTTGCCTTCTTCTCCTGAATATCAAGGGGAAAGAAACAATCCCTGAATTCATTTAGAAAAGCCTCTCAAGTCATTTGCTGGTCCCCAAAGTCCTCTTCATTGATTGCCACCAAACACCAGCGTCCTTTTCCAACTGCATAGTGGCCAACTTTACCTTATTGGCTGTCGGAGTTTCTGAGACCTCAAAGATTGTCTCCATCCATCTAATCCAATTATTAGCCTCATTTGGATCAGACTTCCCCTCAAACACGGGCGGCCTCATCCTCTTGGAGGACTCAATTTGATTGATAGGATCAGCATTAACAAACACTGGTCCAACCCCATGATTCTGATTCTGGTTTTGATTCTGCGCCATATTAGCTGCCATTAGTGCATTCAAAGTCTGATATACCGTGGCAAACTCGACCTCGAGATCAACTCCTGCCCCTTGGGAACTTCCAGTTCCATCACCATTTTGGTTCTGCGTCCAACCATTCTGAATACTGCGAAATGAGGGAAAAAGTTAGAGCACCACAACACAATCCATATTCACATCAATATCCTCTGTCAAAACCTCAACCATACCCCAAAAGTAAAACATCATGTTTTAGCTCTATGTGATACTCACTCTCTAATGTCCACACCTAGGTTATTTTTATACTATGTTTATTATTACTATTGAAGCATGCTCTGATACCAATCTCTGTAGCGCCCCAAATTTCCAGTATGATATCTTAGAAATACGTGGTACAATTCCCAGCATCAACTTCAAATATAATACTAAACACAGCCCAAAATACCAATAAAATTTTTCTCAAAATTTTATTACAATAATATTTACATAGCACGGCGGAATACATACACCTTGAATTACAAACTTTATTTCTTTACCACACTTTCTTTTACAAAATCACACAATCCATTACATCACTTTAACTCAAGCATCCAAATCCCAAGCTATAGGTAATCACTTGTAAAATATGAGGCTAGAGATAACTTTAACCCCCAAAACTAAAGGGGTCAGCCATAACGATGTGAGTGACATAAAAAAAAACAAACAACATAAATAGAGCATAGCTTCATCAACAACAGGAAATAAACAAGAGTAAAAGAATTAGGGAATAACCATGAAACACGAAACATCAAGTGAAGCTAGACTAAGTATCAAGTGTAGAAAACCGAAAACACATGCATAATACCAAGTCAAGAAAATATCAATGCTATATGCTGACTCTCTAATGCATACTTGTCAAAGTCTATGCATTCCATAGTACATAGGTCCGGTGCAAGCCCTTAACGTTCTCCACTTTATAGGTTTAACCCCCCGCTATGCAACTAATCCTACTTCTATGATTAATACGAGATATAGATACACTGTGAGTATTAGCCCATGCCCCGATAATTCCGGAGGTCAATCTCTATCCACAGATAATTTCGGAGACTATTTCACTCACACCTGGGAATCTTCGAGAATACACCCACACCGCAAGCTATGGCACCTCATCACACGAATACCACATGAGTGTCGCATCGACCCCGATAATTTCAGAGATCAATCCCACATCACAGGTGATTCCGGAGACTATTTCACTCACACCGGGATAATTCCGGTTATTATCTTACACTGCGAGCCATACTGAGGTCCATAATCCATGTTCTCATTCATCATATCACCACTAGTGCCTGTCCTTATTATTTAGGTTATTTAATTACTTGACAAACTCCTAGAGTTGGTGTACCCTACCGGACTTAACTCAACAACTGATCAACTTAAATGCCTCAACAGGCCAAAAACACAAATATCTCAACCGCCGGTATACTATGGTCACACATACCCTATAGAGACTCACACCCAAATATTTAAACCAATCTGCCTTCATAAATTACTTAATTAAAACAACTTGAAAGCATATGTTATAGATTAAAACATTAAGAGAATAAATCATTTAAGAGAACATTCAAATATATCATGATACATCAGTATCAGTCGACTATAGACAAGCGTCGGTCGACTGTCCAGAGAAAAAAATCCAAAACTTCAATTAAAATAATTCTAAGTAGCGCCAGTCGACTGTGAAAAGTCATCGGTCGACTGTCCAGAATGAAATTTCAAGAAAAACTAAAAGCACCGCAGCCAGGTCGCGACGGTCGGCTGTAAAATACCACCGGTCGATTATCGACCTGCAGACTGCAGGTTTTTGGTTGTGCACATTTCAACCGATACGGAGTTTTACTTTATGAAAACATTTTCTACAAAAAGCATATTTCTTATATGATCAGATGCAACTTGTAGGATATATAATAGTCAATAAAACCAAATCAAAACTACTTGAATTTATAAGAATACCAATTTGTTGATTTCTTTCAATTAAAACATGAATTCTGCATATAATCAAAATAAAGTTTCTTAAGAATCAATTATTCATTGAAATAGCTTCATATTCAGGTTCAAACCATATCAATACCAAAATAGGTCGAGATATAGTCAAATTCTTCGAAAACACATAAAAACTCAATTTCCTTCAAAACTCACAACATAAGGTATTCATGAAAAATATTGTGCATGTTTATGCACCAAAGGACTTCACAATCCATCAATTAAAATAAAACATATTCAGAAGTAAATCTCAGGGTTTACGAAATCCAAACGCAAACGAACCTTTCACCAAAATCTCAAAAATCCCCAATTTGGTTATACTACATCAAACCCCAAATCAATTTCCACAACTTAATTCTCAAGACTTAATCTCTTGATTCATCAGCCCTTCTCAAGGTGCCTCAAACTCAATCACCATGATTAACTCATGATCATAAACAAATTTAACATTACCATATCCGTTGCATTCAACCATTACTCAAGGGTAATAAAAATCTCATCTTTATTTAATCTATGCATAACAATCACCATACTCAATCAAGTCAACATCTATCCCCAAGAAATAACCTACCCATGATCTATAATAGGTCGTTCAACATGTTCAAATCATCTACATAAAATTCTACTCATAAATAATTAAGGTTTTCACAAAAATCCAATTTTTTGACCATCAATCCAACATCTATATTAATACCCAAACCCTAGCATGATTTCTAGGAGATGAAACACCACATACATCATTCAAAGAACAAAACAAAACAAATATATCACTCACATACAACATACATAAAATAAAATAAAACAAGACATGTCACTCACCTTGTTGAAGAGATCGAACGAAGATGAATAGAAAAATAAGAAAAGCTCCTCCTTCGAAATCCAAAATAGTAAGAAATAAGAAATCTCCAGTGTTTTACAGCAAAAGACAACTGCACAAAACTCTATATAGTCCGGGATTTAAGATTCTACGGTTTTAGAAAACATTTGCAAAATACCCTTTTTAAAATATCCTTTAACATAATTAGATCTTTTATTGGAAATTAGTTAAAAAACAATTTAATCAAGTTCAAAAATCAAAAAGATCCCCTCCAGCATCAGCCGGCTCTATAGGAAAATCCAGAAAAATAGTTTTGCACTTTCACCCCTTAAAATAGCAAATTTTGTGAAAAGATTCTCTTTTATCAAAACTTGTAAAATAAATCGAATAAGTTGAAACAAAAGGTAAACTCCTTATACCTGAATTGACTAGGCATTATATCCAGCCTAAAAATCTAAAAATTTGGAGTTTTCACCCCATTGGTAATTTTGCACAAAAATCCTTCTTTTTGAAATATTTGCAAATGGATCCAATAATTATCAGAAAAATCTTGAAAAATCACGAATAATCTCAAATAATAAATAATGAGTTTCCCCAAAATAATTTTTGGCTTTAAACTTTCAAAGTCAACATTCGCACGTGTTTTTCACATATAAAAGATAAATTTCTAAATGAACATTTATTAAATCACCAAAAATCATTTCAATTCATTTTCTAATCTCAAAAATAGTATTTAAAAATACGGGGTACTACACGATTTACGTACTAGGGCATAAATATGCTACAAATTTATCTTTTATTCTTTTACCAAATAAATATTACATTTATTTTGAGCAGAAAAGTTGAAGTGTGTGCAAATAATGGACGTCCTCGGTAAGGGCTCCTTGAGCCCCTAATGGCACGTGGGGATTTTCTGTCCAATCATATCGCAATTGCAGCAAAATTTACTTTGATTTGAGGTATGACCTAAATCCTTCTTGTTTCCTTTTTCTTTTATCCATAACATTCTAGCTGTAAAAAGAAGTATAAACTGAATTGTGCATTGGCTGCAAACTCACTGTAAAATTGAAAACCACCGTGTGTTAAGATATAAATATTAAACCCTCACCTTACCATCTTTCATATGGTAGTAGAACATGCCCATTCATGTTATGGGTAAGGGTGAGGATTTAATATTTATATTCCAGCATGCCCATTCATGTTATGGGGCATCGTTGTGGGCTAAGACGTGGACTATACGCAATTTTTAAAATCCACATTTAAATTGTGTAGCCAGTTGGGATTCGAACCTGAGTTGCTCTGATGCCATATGAAAGATCCTAGCAGTCGAACAAAACTCCTAAGTTGTGGAAGGTGAGGGTTTAATATTTATATCCTAACACTTATATAAAAGTCATTCCACAAAATGCTCCAAAATCGTTATCTTCTTTTTGGTGGTCTTCAATTTTTTGGTGAGAATGCAGCCAATGCATAATTCAATTTATACTTATTTTTTACAGGTAGAATGTTATGGATAAAAGAAAAAGGAAAAATATGGATTTAGGTCTTACCTCAAATCAATGCAAATTTTGCTGCAATTGCGATATTATCGGACGGAAAAATATTCATCTGGAATTATGGGCTCAAGGAGCCTTTTATTGAGTACGGCCATTACTTGCACACACTTCAATTTTTCTGCAGAAAATACATGTAATATTTATTTGATAAAAAAATGAAAGATAGCAGAAAAATTAAAGTGTGTGCAAATAATGGACGTACTCATAAGGGCTCCTTGAGCCCATAATGCCACGTAAGGATTTTCTGTCCAATCATATCGTAATTACAGCAAAATTTACTTTGATTTGAGGTATGACCTAAATCCATCTTTTTTCCTTTTTCTTTTATCCATAACAATCTAGCTGTAAAAAGAAGTATAAACTGAAATGTGCATTGGCTGCAAACTCACTGTAAAATTGAAGACCACCAAATAGAAGAGAACGATTTTGGAATATTTTGTGGAATGACTTTCATATCTAGTGTGTTAAGATATAAATATTAAACCCCCACCTTACCATAACTTAGAAGTTTTGGTCTACTGGTTGGATCTTTCATATGGTATCAGAGCATGACCATTCATGTTATGGGTAAGGGTGAGGATTTAATATTTATATTCCAGCATGCCCATTCATGTTATGGGCCATCATTGTGGGCTAAGACGTGGACTATACGCAACGATATTTTTTTAAAAATCCACTTTTAAATTGTGTAGCCAGTTGGGATTCGAATCTGGTTGCTCTGATGCCATATGAAAGATCCTACCAGTAGACCAAAACTTCTCAGTTGTGGAAGGTGAGGGTTTAATATTTATATCCTAACACTTGATATAAAATTCATTCCACAAAATGCTCCAAAATCGTTCTCTTCTTTTTAGTGGTCGTCAATTTTACGGTGAGAAAGCAGCCAATGCACAATTCAGTTTATACACACACATAAATATATATATATATATATATATATATATATATATATATATATATATATATATATATATATATATATATATATATATTTATGTGTGTGTGTATATATATATATATATATATATATATATATATATATATATATATATATATATATATATATTTAATATATATATTTATGTGTGTGTGTGTATATATATACACACACACACATAAATATATATATTAAATATATATATATATATATATATATATATATATATATATATATATATATATATATATATATATATTTATGTGTGTGTATATATATATATATATATATATATATATATATATATATATATATATATATTTATGTGTGTGTGTGTATATATATATATATATATATGTGTGTGTGTGTGTGTGTGTGTGTGTGTGTGTGTGTGTGTGTGTGTGTGTGTGTGTGTATATAGAGAGAGAGAGAGAGAGAGAGAGAGAGGGAGTTAGTCTATTATGAGATGGTGAGATGGGCTCCTTATCGTGAGCGGGAGTTACCAGCCATCTATATATAGATATATATATATAGAGAGAGAGAGTTTGTCTATTATGAGATGGTGAGATGGGCTCCTTATCGTGAGCGGGAGTTACCAGCCATCCGATAGGGATTGATCGAGATCGAACGGCTCAGAAGAGATCCCGCTTATCTCTCTATCTTTGAGGGGCAAAAGGGGAAAAATCGAAACCCATATCTCTCTATCTTTCTCGTCTCCTCTCCCTACCGCTCTGTCTCCTCTCCCTCCCACTCTCTCTTCGTTGAACAAGGGAAACCCTAGCTCAAAGGGGGAAAATCGAAACCCATATCTCTCTATCTTTCTCGTCTCCTCTCCCTACCGCTCTGTCTCCTATCCCTCCCGCTCTCTCTTTGTCGAACAAGGGAAACCCTAGCTCAAATCCCTAAAATCGAAACCCATATCTCTCTATCTTTCTCGTCTCCTCTCCTTCCCGCTCTGTCTCCTCTCCCTCCCGCTCTCTCTTCGTCGAACAAGGGAAACCCTAGCTCAAAGGGGGAAAATCGAAACACATATCTCTCTATCTTTCTCGTCTCCTCTCCCTACCGCTCTGTCTCCTCTCCCTCCCGCTCTCTCTTCGTCGAACAAGGGAAACCCTAGCTCAAATTGGATAGAGGTAAAATTCCAATGTTAATTTTTCTGTTGTTGTTGTTGATTTTGTAAACCTCCATCGACAGATCTCTCTCACCTTCAAAAAAATTCCAGTGTTGTTGTTGTTGTTGTTGTTGTTGTAAACCTCCATCGAGAGATCTCTCTCTCTCCTTCAAAAAAAAGTTGGAGTTGGATAGAGGTAAAATTATTCCAATGTTAATTTTTTTGGTGGTTGTTGTTGTTGTTGTTGTTGTTGTTGTTGTTGTTGTCGTTGTCGTCGTCGTCGACGACGATCGTCCTCGTTTATATAAAACCATCATCAGTAAAGATTACATCTTTATGGGTATTACTCCATTATTGAATCCAAACTTTGAGTAGATATTGTTGAAATGAGTTAGATTGTTGTTTGATAGAAAATCACCAAATGACAGTTAGATTGTTGTTTGAGAAGATTCCAGTTATTTCTGGAGAGATTAGATCCATGCTCTTCAGATGAAATAATCCTATCTGAGCTTTACGATTGTAGTTTATTATATTCATTATAACTATATATTGTGCGTCCTATGTTGTGTTAACTTTTAGTATCTTTCTGATGTGTTCTACATAATTTTATCTTGTACTATTTGAGTTTATTAAATTCGTCCTATGTTGTGTTAACTTTAAGTATCTTTCTGCAGACAATATTCTTCCTCTGGTTTGCTTTATCTGGTTGGTTGTTCAGGTTCTTCATTTTAGCTACTTGGGTCCTACCATTTGCAGCTCCACTTCTTATTGGCACGCTTGCTAATAATTTTGCGATTGAGGTACAGTATTTGAAATTAAACTGTCCGTATCAGTAGTAAATTATTTGATCTTTCTCTCGAACTTCATTTATCTTTCTAGTTTGGTAGAAATCTTCCGTATCAGTAGTAAATAATTTTGCAATTGAGGTACAATATTTGTTTGGTTGGTAGAAGTTGACAATCTTGGAGATGATGATGATATATTCTGATTCTATATAACCTTTGCAGTATTGAAAATGACCAAACACTGGTAAATGAAGATAGCACATACGTACCTGTATTGTTTTTATTTGATGAATCACTTTGTGCAGGAATTCAAGCGGGAGAACAAGAAGGTCGTTAGCGGAGAACCGGAGATACCTTCAGAACACTCTCCGACAAATGGAATTCTTTAGTGTGTTGGTCATGTATGGATTGTAATGAAAATAGTGGAAATTGAAAGATACAACTAATAGTGGAAATTGAAAGATACAACTAGTTTGTGGTTACACATTGTGTATTTATTTGTTTTCTATAATCTTCATAACACTCTCCAACTAGTTTATGGTTACAAAATTTGAAACTTCATGTTCAGCTTTTGTTTGTCTTCAGTATACAGAATTTGATGTTTCATGCTAAGTTTCTGCTGTTCTGAGCTGTGCGTACACAATTTGATGCTTCATGTTCATTTTCTGTTTGTTCCGAGTTAACAAAATTTGATACTTCATGCTGTGTTTCTGTTTGTTCTGAGTTTACAAAATTTGATTGTACATGCTCTGTTTGTGTTTGTTAGAGCTTACAAAATTTGATACTTCATGCTCTGTTTGTGTTATTTCTGAGCTTACAAAATTTCACACTTCATGCTCTGATCTATTTGTTCTGAGCTCACAAAATTTGATACTACATGCTCTGTTTGTGTTTGTTCTGATCTTACAAAATTTGATACTTCATGCTCTGTTTGTGTTAGTTTTGAGCTTACAAACTTTGACACTTCATGCTCTGTTTCTGTTTGTTCTGAGCTTACAAAATTTGACACTTCATGCTCTGTTTCTGTTTGTTCTGAGCTTACAAAATTTGATACTTCATTATCTGTTTCTGTTTGTTCTGAGCTAACAAATTTTGATACTTCATGCTCAGTTTCTGTTTGTTCTGAGCTTACAAAATTTGTTACTTCATCTTCATGTTCACTTTGTGGTGTTCTGAGCTTACACATTTTCAACTTCATGTTCACTTTGTGGTGTTCTGAGCTTACACATTTTCAACTTCATGTTCACTTTATGCTGTTCTGAGCTTACACATTTTCAACTTCATCTTCACTTTGTGTTAGTTCTGAGCTTACACATTTTGAACTTCATAGTCAGTTTACGCCATCATCTCCATGATTGTATCGTCATGCACATCATAAAAATTTATTGAAAAGCTTGGGGCAACATACTGATAGTTTTTTATCCAAAGCATGAGAACCCAGCAGTTACACCTCAATCCACACCCCAAATTATTTATTCACATTTATAACATATCAAAAGCCTTTACAAACCATGATAACATCATAAAATATTAGCAGAATCTGAACCCTTCACAGGAAGGAGATTGTACACATTATGAAAATTTGTTAAGGTAAAAAAAATAGTAGCACTTGAGTTATACAGGATCAGAAGCCTTCATCTCCACTTTTTCAACCTCCTCATCTACAAGAAAAAGAGTTGAAACAGTTGTGTTAGCATACTTGATTATTTTTTACCCGAAGCATGAGAAGCCATCAGAAGCATCCCAATGCATATCCCAAATTATCATTCTTCATAGTTATAACCTACGAACAGCCGTAAGAAACCCTCATAACATCATAATTTCAACAGCAGCAATCAGATCCATTGAATTGAAGTACTCTACTTGCGAGGATTGAATCTATTGTTATTAACTGAGACTGACAAGTTCCACATTCATATAACAATTATCTGCAACACTGGTTAGGGCTAACCAGCATTTGGGCCATGAAGTGATCAGTTACTAAGATGAAAATTTTGAATTATTCTAATAAACTGAATGAAATGGCAATTATTCACAGGTGAGAAGAAAACATGTATTTAAATATATATAAAAACATCGCGGTGAAAATATTTAAATAAAAAATGTTTATCAAAATGTAGAAAGAGAAGCACAGCTTAATCAATCTACAAGGTTAAGAAAGGCCAGCAACAATAAATAGAAAAGAAAAAGTTATATTCAATGAATAGGGTCGTGAGCAGCATTCAGAAGGAATATAAGCATCACATACATTTCTCATTTGGGGTTCTCTAGCACAATTTTGTCAATATCAGAACAGGATCTACCAAACTAGAAAGATAAATGAAGTTCGAGAGGAAGATCAAATAATTTATTACTGATACGGACAGTTTATTTTCAAATACTGTACCTCAATCGCAAAATTATTAGCAAGCGTGCCAATAAGAAGTGGAGCTGCAAATGGTAGGACCCAGGTAGCTAAAATGAAGAACCTGAACAGCCAGCCAGATAAAGCAAACCAGAGGTAGAATATTGTCTGCAGAAAGATACTTAAAGTTAACACAACATAGGACGAATATAATAAACTCAAATAGTACAAGATAAAATTATGTAGAACACATCAGAAAGATACTAAAAGTTAACACAACATAGGACGCGCAATATATAGTTATAATGAATATAATAAACTACAATCGTAAAGCTCAGATAGGATTATTTCATCTGAAGAGCATGGATCTAATCTCTCCAGAAATAACTGGAATCTTCTCAAACAGCAATCTAACTGTCATTGGGTGATTTTCTATCAAACAACAATCTAACTCATTTCAACAATATCTACTCAAAGTTTGGATTCAATAATGGAGTAATACCCATAAAGATGTAATCTTTACTGATGATGGTTTTATATAAATGAGGACGATCGTCGTCGACGACGACGACAACGACAACAACAACAACAACCACAACAACCACCAAAAAAAATTAACATTGGAATAATTTTACCTCTATCCAAATCCAACTTTTTTTTTGAAGGTGAGAGAGATCTGTCGATGGAGGTTTACAACAACAACAACAACAATGGAATTTTTTTGAAGGTGAGAGAGATCTGTCGATGGAGGTTTACAACAACAACAACAACAACAACAACAAAAAATTAACATTGGAATTTTACCTCTATCCAATTTGAGCTAGGGTTTCCCTTGTTCGATGAAGAGAGAGCGGGAGGGAGAGGAGACAGAGAGGTAGGGATAGGAGACGAGAAAGATAGAGAGATATGGGTTTCGATTTTAGGGATTTGAGCTAGGGTTTCAATTGCTCGACGAAGAGAGAGCGGGAGGGAGAGGAGACAGAGCAGTAGGGAGAGGAGACGAGAAAGATAGAGAGATATGGGTTTCGATTTTAGGGATTTGAGCTAGGGTTTCCCTTGTTTGATGAAGAGAGAGCGGGAGGGAGAGGAGACAGAGCGGTAGGGAGAGGAGACGAGAAAGATAGAGAGATATGGGTTTCGATTTTTCCCCTTTGAGCTAGGGTTTCCCTTGTTCGACGAAGAGAGAGCGGGAGGGAGAGGAGACAGAGCGGGAGGGAGAGGAGACGAGAAAGATAGAGAGATATGGGTTTTGATTTTTCCTTTTGAGCTAGGGTTTCCCTTGTTCGACGAAGAGAGAGCGGGAAGGAGAGGAGACAGAGCGGTAGGGAGAGGAGACGAGAAAGATAAAGAGATATGGGTTTTGATTTTCCCCTTTTGAGCTAGGGTTTCCCTTGTTCGACGAAGAGAGAGCGGGAGGGAGAGGAGACAGAGCGGTAGGGAGAGGAGACGAGAAAAATAGAGAGATATGAGTTTCGATTTTTCCCCTTTTGCCCCTCAAAGATAGAGAGATAAGCGGGATCTCTTCTGAGCCGTTCGATCTGGATCAATCCCGATCGGATATCCCGATCGGATGGCTAGTAACTCCCGCTCACGATAAGGAGCCCATCTCACCATCTCATAATAGACTAACTCTCTCTCTCTCTCTCTCTCTCTCTCTCTCTATATATATATATATATATATATATATATATATATATATATATATATATATACATACTAGGTTTGCCCGTTGACACGTGCCTATGGCACGTCTTCGGAACGGTGCACCTTGTTTGATCATATAAAATAGTTTTGGAGGTCCAGCAAATTAATTGAAGCAGCAAACATATTATTTGTGAAACTTTTGGGGGTCCAGCAAAAAACATATTATATGATTTTTTTGATTTTTTTAAAAAAGTTTTTTAAATTTTAATTTGTTTAAAATTTAAAAAAAATTATTTTCTTAATTTTTTGAATAGAAGAGGGAGGGAGAGAGAGGAAAAAGAAATTAAATAAATATAGGAGTTGTTTTGGGTGGAGGATTTGAATTTGAGTTTTGGGGGAAACTTTTAGGGGGGAAAATATGTTTTGTGAGGTTAGATCCAGGCCTTTGATTTTTGGGGGGATTGAAGGAGAGACACTTGATAGCTTTCTTTGTGTTTTATTATATAGATATATATAGAATAATGCTAATATGAGATGGGTGAGATGAAAATATTTTTTTGAGAGATGAGTGATTTGAGTTATCTGAATCTCGATCACACCGTTCACATCACTCTACATGTTATCTAGATGGTGTGTATAAAATTTCAAGCAATTTGGAGACCTATAGCCTATGCATCACAACGTTCAACACGTCATGAAGATGGTACGAAATACATATATATGCATTTATTTGAACGTCTTGATCATAGGCTACAGGTCTCTGAATTGCTTGAAATTTGGCACACATCATCTTGATGACATGTAGAGTGATGTGAACGGTGTGATCGAGATTCAAATGATTCAAATCACTTATCTCTTCAAAAACATTTTCATCTCACCCATCTCACCATCTCATAATAGCATGACTCATATATATATATATAGGAGTGATCCAATGAGATACATCTTAAAATGAGATAATGAGTAAATCAATAATGACCATTGGATATAATTAGATTGAGATGAATGGTTGTAATCCATTTGGTTTATTTATACTAATCTATGAAAAGAAAAACCAAAAAAAAAAGAGTGTCGTCCAACTTTTGGAATGGAATTGCGGAAGTCAGGAAGCATCTTACGCAAGGATTAAAATCATGCGAAGTAATTTTGGGAAGGATGAACGTCCATGGATATGATTGTAAAATTTCTCGCTGTTTTTGGCTAGTCTTTAGTAGTAACGAATTCATGGATAGAAGACATGGAATAGAAACCTAGATTCTACATTTTATACTGCATTAACCTTTAGGTCATAAGAGGAT